>CM040422.1:49496658-50718799 GCA_022702705.1 Papilionanthe hookeriana x Papilionanthe teres
AATTTAGTATCAATCTCGGAAAGAGAGTCGAAATTTGGTACCGACCTCGAAGGGAGATAACTGGAATTTGGTATCAGTCTCAAAGGTTTAATGAGAAATGAAAACTGGTTCCAATCCCGAAGATTTAATGAGAATTGGAAACTGGTTCCAATCTCAAAGATTTAATGAGAAATGGAAACAGGTTCCAATCTCGAAGATTTAATGAGAAATGGAAACTGGCTCCAATCTCGAGGATCTAATGAGAATTGGAAACTGGTTTCAATCTCAAAGATTTAATGAGAATTGGAAACTGGTTCCAATCTCGAGGATTTAATGAGAAATGAAAACTGGTTCCAATCTCGAGGATTTAGTGAGAAATGGAAACTGGTTCCAATCTCGAAGATTAAATGAGAATTGGAAACTGGTTCCAATCTCGAGGATTTAATGAGAATTGGAAATTGGTTCCAATCTCGAGGATTTAATGAGAAATGGAAGCCGGTTCCAATCTCGAGGATTTAATGAGAAATGGAAGCTGGTTCCAATGCTCGAAGATTTAATGAGAAATGGAAGCTGGTTCCAATGTCGAGGATTTAATGAGAAATGGAAACTGGTTCCAATCTCGAAGATTTAATGAGAAATGGAAACTTGTTCCAACCTCGAGGATTTAATGAGAAATGGAAACTTGTTCCAACCTCAAGGATTTAATGAGAAATGGAAACTGGTTCCAATCTTGAAGATTTATTGATAATTGGAAACTGATTCTAATCTCGAGGGTTTTATGAGAAATAAAAAACTGGTTCCAATCTCGAAGAATTAATGAGAATTGGAAACTGGTTCCAATCTCGAAGATTTAATGAGAAATGGAAACTGGTTGCAATCTCGAAGATTTAATGAGAAATAAAAACTGGTTCTAATCTCGAAGATTTAATGAGAAATGGAAATTGGTTCCAGTATCGAGGATTTAATGAGAAATGGAAATTGGTTCCAATATCGAAGATTTAATGAGAATTGGAAACTGGTTCCAATCTCGAGGATTTAATGAGAATTGGAAACTGGTTCCAATCTCGATGATTTAATGAGAAATGGAAACTGGTTCCAGTCTCAAAGATTTAATGAGAAATGGAAACTGTTTCTAATCTCGAGGATTTAATGAGAATTGGAAATTTATTCCAATCTTGATGATTTAATGAGAAATGGAAACTGGTTCCAATCTCGAGGATTTAATGAGAATTGGAAACTGGTTCCAATCTCGAAGATTTATCTGTATGAAGAGGGACCCAATCCCATGCCATCAGAACCAAATCGAACAAAGTTTGTGGCTCCGTGTCAATAGAACTATTCAATCCTCTAACATGCAGAGAAAAGATTTAAAAAGAACTGGTTAGTGAACCAAGTTGAAAAGACTCGACCCGGTGACAAGTCGAGGAAAAGATTTGAATTTCAGAAGAGTTTCAAACAGATTTCATTTTGAAGAATAATTGAAGGATTCAGATCCATGAATTCAGATTGAAGGATTCAGATTGAGATTCAAATTGCAGAATTCAGATCGAAGGATTCAGATCAATGGATTCAGATCGAAGGATTCAGATTGAGATTTAAATTCATTGCATTCGTTTTGGTGATTCAATTTCAAAAATATTTAGAATTTGTATCAGTTTAGAATTCATTTTGACATTTAGATTCTTAAAAAATTTCTCATTTATTTTCATTTTTCCTTTGTTCTTTGCTCGAAGTTCTTTTAATTTAATGGCGTTTTCTAGTCAATTCGCACAAAAAGAGGTAAAGGCAAAACATGACATGGTCACTTTCATTTCAATCTTGTTGAAAATACAAAATACATCTTGATCCAAAACAAGATGATATTTTCTTTAAGAATTTAATATCTCATACAATCCATATAAATCCAAAACGGATTGCGTAAGATTCTTCAAGTTTCTTCTAAAAGAAGCTGTCAAAATCCATGTCTGAATAGTGAGATACATGGACAATAACATCACCTTCCAAGTCATCCTTGGCAGAAATGCCGTATGGATGTGCATTGGAGGTGTGCTATCTCCAATGTAACTCACGTCTCGTAAGACCGGAGATTCTCGAATTACGGATACGGTTTGGAAGTGGAAAGGCATTTTTCTGTCGTCCATCCTTTTGAAAGTAACAGAGATCCACTCAACAGGCACCCCTGAAATGCAATACTTTGCGATGTCCGCTCCGTTCCCTTTTAATACCATGACGGAACCTACCGGTAGCGGTATCTCCACCAGCCCTCAAAACTCACCGGAGCTCGCTTATCCGGAGGTCGGATCAAAACATGATATTGCACTGGTTGACAAAAGAAACTGTGCAGAAAGGTCTAACGAAATCATGATGGTCTATATGTAGAGGAATGCAGTCGCTCTCCTTGTAGATGTCAATGATGCAGCTGTTGGGTATGCAATCTGCGAGCAATACCCTCCATGTTGTCATCCTCTTTACCATTCTTTTAATAACATTTGGCATCGGATCCACCTCACTGCGACGGAGTATCCCTGGTGGATTTCCTTTTCTGTATACCGCGAAGTTGTAGCAACATCCGCACTGGATTGTAACTCTTCCTTTCCCTGGCATCCATCTCTGGGGTTCTGAATAAGTCCTTTCCCATAGGCGGCCAGCTCGACGCATTTTCTAGAGTTCAAGTATGTTGTCTACAATTTGTTGTTGCTCGTAGTCTGAGAACAAATCTGTATGCAACTCGAGGCCTTCTAAGATATTGATCCTCTTGCCTCCAATTCTCTCAAAGTATTTAAAAGTTCTCTTTCGACATTCTGCATTCTTTCTAACTCATATTCTGGAATTATCTGCAACTGGCGAGGTCTAGTAACGTACTGGAGAATGTATGGTTCCACCCCGACACGCTCTCCTGCATGTCTTGGCTCCTCGGGGATAGTCTCTGTCAGGACATCCTCCGGTGTTGCTTTCTCAACAAGACTCTTCAGAACTGGTGCATCTGCTTGGCTTCGAGGAGCTGATTCTATCTCTACCGTTCTCAGAATTTCTTTTATTTGTTCTGCTATCCTTGGAGTTGATCTCCTCCTCTCTGGTTCCTGATGAACAAATTTCTCCAGAGTATTTGTATTGACAGTAGCAACTGTCTCTTCATGTTGATCTGCTGCTAACTTTGTCAGCATCTTCTGAATGCGACAGTTCTTGTTCCTTCGCTGAGTGGCTGTGAGAGTAGCTCTCCTTACCCCTTGGATTTCTGTGTGCACGGCACGACAAGCCTGCCCTCTCTTGTAGCAACAACGAACTTAACTTTCTTGTCTTTTCCTGTTGCATTAGCGACGTTTGCTTTTCTCTTTTAACTGGTAGATGGTTGATTTGAGCCACCCAATTTCATCACTATATGGTTGCGGAGTTCTTCCCAATCGATTAGGGTCCAATAATTTTCTTCATATTGTATCCCATCTGGTGTGAAGTCCGAGTCAATCTTGATCACAGCTCCATCCCTCACCCTCTTTTCATCAAGTGCTAGACTCACGCCATTCCTAAAGTTCAGAACCAACCGCCCATTCGACATTTTCTTGCAAAAATAAGGAAAGGATCAGGGGCTGTACTAAGAACAAGAACAGTAGAAAAATATTTTTATTACTGATGAGCTTTTATTCGTTAATTTTAATTTTAAATAGGAGTAGGAAAAGATCAAGAGAGATCAAGAGTAAGACTCTATTTAAAAGGAAGGCTAAAGATTTTATTATCATGATTTCACATGTTTTCTTTTTTAACATTTTTTTTAATGATTTTCTTTATCATGCATTTTTTTTTATTTATATTTTTGGGTTCGGACCCAGTCATAAGTAATTACTCTGTGCTTCTAGGAATGAGGATTTATCCTTCGAAACATTAGGTTATGTAATACTTCTTCAGATATCGTCCATTAAGTGGAAGCATAGTTCGCTCTCCACGGCAATTTACAAACTGGTAGGAACCTCTTGAGTAGACTGTCTCGACCACGAATGGCCCTTCCCATGTTGGTTCAAATTTTCCACCTATCTTGCGATGTGCAAGAATAGGTCTTCTGAGAACTAAAACCAAGTCCAAACTTTGAATGTCCTTGGACGGACCATTTTATCATGGGCCTGAATCATCTTGGCTTGATACAGTTCCAAATTCTGCTGAAAGTCGTTTCCCTTCCAAGCTTTCTAACTCTTCTAGTCGTAGTTTGGCATTCTTTTCTGTAGTAATTTTGTTTGCAACTACAATTCTGAGAGAAGGAAGCTGAACCTCTAAGGGTAGAACGGCCTCGGACCCGTACACTAAGGCTTAAGGCGAAGACTGGGTGGGCGTTCTGAAAGTCATCCTGTAGACCCATAAGGCTTCTAATAACTTCTCGTGCCAATTTCTCTTGTTGTCGTCCAAAGTTTTCTTTTGGATTTGGACAAGAGTTTTATTATAAGCCTCGGCCAAGCCGTTCGGTCTTGGGTCGTAGACTGTTGAATAGCGCCATTCTATCCCATGTCTTCTGACAAAATTGTTGATCTTCGTACTCTTGAATGTGGACCCGTTATCTGAGATAATTCTGCGCGGTACCCCAAAACTGTCGACAACTTGATTCTTGAAGAATTTCAGTACATGATGTGCTTTCACTTCTCTGAGCGGTACAACTTCTGCCCACTTAGAAAAGTAATCTATAGCTGCAAGAATGAAGCGATGTCCTCTTGAAGAAGACGACTCTATCGGACCCACGATATCTGTGCCCCAACACTCAAGTGGCCACGACGCGATTGTTAGATGTAGCACATTTAGAGGTTGATGTAGAACCACTCCATGCACTTGGCACTGGTGACAACTATTGGCAATCTTCATGCAATCAGTCATCATTGAGGGCCAATAATACCCTAGTCTTTTAATCTTCATTTTCATTTTCGGACCTGACTGATGAGCGCCACAAAGTCGTGAGTGTACTTCTTTGATAATTTCACGAGCCTCAGACCCGCTCAGACATCATAGCCACATGTGATCAAAAGACCTTATGTATAATGTATTGTTTATCAATGCGTAAGATAGAGTTCTTTTCCTGATTTGATGGGCTAACGACTTATCGTCTGGTATGTTTCCTGTTTGAAAGTAGTCTATCAGTGGCTGCCGCCAGTCTTCTGTATTTTCTGTCACTGCTGAAATTGTTTCTTCTGCTTTTCTTGCCGATTTGTGTATCGTATCCATGCCGAGCTGTGATAGGACCTGTCGTCCTTGAGCCGACACTTCAACTGACTCATCCTGCAAGACGGCAAATTCCTTTGCAAGGTGGGCTAACGCATCTGCGAGAGCATTTTCTTTTCTTGGAATCTTATAGATTGTTACATTTGGAATCTTCTCCAACAGTCTCATGGCATACTGGATGTACTGCTCGAGTCTTGGCTTTAGAATTCTGTATTGTCCCGTGACCTGTTGAATTATCAATTGAGAATCCACATAGATGTTGATATCCGTTATCCCCATCTAAATGGTTAATTCCAATCCAGTTATGTGGGCTTCGTATTCTGCCTCATTGTTTGTACACGGTTCTATTAAGTGGTAGGAGTACCTTAACATTCCCCGCTCCGGCGTTATAAAGACTAGTCTGATTCCTGCCTTACCGGGCACTATTGTTTGCGATTCTTTATCTTTCTGTGATGAGGATGCTCCATCGAAGTACAGTACCAAACGCTGATCATCAGGGTCTTCTAGGCTCATTATCTGCTCGTTGCATGTCGTTATTAAGAGGCGATTCTGCCGGTAAAGGGTGTGCTACGAGGAAGTCTGCTAGGACTTGTCCCTTTACGGGATGAAGAGGAATGAAAGTTATATCGAATTGCAATAGTATCATTGAGCACCTGGAAAGCCTACCGGAAAGCGTCGGTCGGGTCATCAAATATTGCAATGGATTAAACTTTGAAATAAGGTTGACCTTGTAAGAAAGCATGTATTTCCTGAGATTTTGAGCAGTAAAGATCAGGGCCAAATAATTCTTCTCAATAGGAGGATACTTTATTTCCGTCGGAATTTGACGACTGCTTAGGTAATAGAGCGCGTTTTCTTTTCCCTCATCATTGACCTGGGCTAGCAGGGCTCCGAGAGAGTTGTCTAAAGCTGCGGTATAAAGTATCAATTGTCTACCCGAGACTGAGGCTGGTAAGACAGGAGGTGTCTGCTTAATGTCCTCGAAGACATGTTGACATTTGGAGTCCCAAGTAAACTTGGCATCCTTCTTAACCAAAGCAGAAAAAGGCTGATGCCTTCCTAACAAATTTGAGATAAAGCGTCGAAGATATGCCAATTTTCCTTGAAAGGATCGTAATTGTTTCAAGGTTTTGGGAGATGGCATTTCTAAAATGGCTTTAATATTTTCCAGATCGATTTTAATTCCATGATGTCTAACAAAAAATCCTAAGAATTTCTTAGTGGTGACGCCGAAGGCGCATTTCAAGGGATTCATCTTAAGGTTATATTGTTTTAATCGCTCGAAAACAATTCTCAAATCATACAAGTGATCTACTTTTAGTTTACTTTTGATGACCACATCATCTACGTAGCACTCGACTTGGTTGTGAATGAGATCTTAAAAAATTCTTGTCATTGCTCTTTGATAAGTTGCTTCTGCGTTCTTTAATCCAAACAACATACTGTGTAGCAGTATACCCCGATCGGCGTTCTGAAGGCTGTAAGCTTTTCATCTTCTGGTGCCATCTTTATCTGGTTGTATCCTTAAGAGCCATCCATGAATGAGAAGACTTCATGTGTTGAGCAATGTCGATCATCAATTCTGGAATTGGTAGAGGAAATTCGTCCTTTGGAAATGCTTTATTTAAATCTCTAAAGTCCACACAGATTCTGATCTGACCATTCTTCTTTTTAACCGGTACCACATTGGCTAACCAAGTTGGATATTTCTCTTCATGGACAAATTTAGCGTCTATTATCTTCTTAACTTCTGCTATTACTTGTTGTTCAATCTCTAAACGCATTCTTCTCGGAGCTTGTCTAACTGAAATGGAAGTGGGATCCACTCCTAATTTGTGAACTGCGACTTATGGAGCTAATCCTGGCATTTCATCATAACTCCAAGCAAAACAGTCCTTGAATTCCATTAGTAGCTTGATTTATCTCTTCGGAGTCTTCTTTATTGACTAAGGAGCTAACAATGGTCGGCCTAGGCTCTTCGCTAGTACTTAAGTTAACTTCCATTAACTCGTCTATTGTAGATTTAATTTCTTCTTCAAATTCTGGTGAAGCATCTCCGATCGGTTGATCTTTGAGATCTTCTGAAGCTTCCAAGCAGTTTTCATTAGGCTTGCAAGTGACAACCAAGCAAAATCCCGTATCGTCGATTGATCCTACTGTGCCGAATCCGAGACCATGTTTTGAATTGGGAGGCCGACTGGCATTATTTCATAAATTTTCAAAATGTTGTGATTGACCTATTGTCCATCGTCGAGGTAAAACACCACGTTGAATTAAATTTTGAACACAGGGAGAGTACCACTCGAAAGGTAGTTCCTTTAATTCAGAAGAAGTAACATCTTCAAATTGTACATTTTTTCAGTATTGGAAGAAGAAGCACCACGGTAGAATTTGATCGGTTTAGTACCACCACGTACTCCCTCGACCACCATACCCTCGATCTTATTAGAATGGATCGGAGTCAGGGTCATAGTATGTACATAATGATTAATTTTCACGTACATTAATTTGTATTCTTCATTCTTTTCATCTTTGAGAGAGATCTTGAACTGGAGTTTCTTTTGATTTACTGTTGCTGCTTCTTTCTTGATTTCTTCTCCTTTGGAACTGGTCTCCCAATCCACGTCGATGAATGGTTTCTTCTGTCCAACTATTCTAACGTCTCTTCCACAACCTCATCCCCGGCCTCGACCTAGGGTGCGAGTTCTGGAGAAACCGTCACCATCTCGCTGTAAGGGAGTGGTGAGTAATTGTTGGACTACAATTTCTGGCTCTTTATCATTTTACACTTCTTTTGCTTCATTTGGTATGGTGTTTCTGGAAAAGATTGTTTTCTTCGGAGGCGCGTAATAGGCTGCATCTTCATGAATTCTGATTTCATGCACGGAGAGCAGTTGCAAGTCACCTTTGATACACTGTTCTCCTCCATCGTAATACTTTATGCACAGGTGCAGAGACGACAGTACCATCAGGTTCTCATGGATCCATGGTCGACCCAGTAGAGCTTTGAACGATGTTTCAAAATCAATTATGTGGAATTTTGCGGTTGTCTTTGCCAAATCACCGGTCTTCATTAACAGTGTTATCGATCCGAGTGCTCTTTCTCCTTTCTGATTGAACCCTCTTATTAACATCTTGTACGCTTCAAGTTCACGAGCATCAATTTCCAAATATGCTAACGTTCGAAGGCTCATTATGTTGATTGATGCTCCCGGATCAACCAACACCCTAGAGAGCGTAAACTTTCCAATAGTGACTGAAATGTAGAACGATCGATTGTGATCAGCCGTTCCGAGCATGAAATCCTTTTTCGTGAAGGTAACACCTCGCTATTCTTTTAACGAGCAAACCTCATCAAAGGAATTATTGGCCATTTGAGCTAAACAAATTTCTGGATCAAGTAGAGCCTTGATTAGAGCTTCCCTCATCTCCTTTGACAGGATCAGAGCGTCTTATATGCTTAGTTTGGCTGGTAGCTTCCTAAGATGGGCTAGCACGTTGTAGTGTATTTTATTACCATGTTCCTTGGTTTTTTCCCGAATGGGCAAGTCCTCTACTGGGGTTGGCTCTTCCTGGGCAACCACCTGCTTTCCTTTATCCTTTGGACCCACTCTCGGAGGTAGAACTTTTCCGCTCCTTTGATTGACTTCTGTAATTTCTTCTGAATCTGGTGTTGAATCTGCCGATGTATCCTCTTGAATTGGAACGATTGGCTCTTCTGGCGTTGCTTCGGAATCTGATAACTCCAATTCTATCGCGATTGGAGCTCCTTGAAATTCGCAAATAGACTCGTTGCTTTTTGAGCTTTCGTAGCCATCCTTGTGAATGTCTTCTTCTTCGTCGTGGTCATTGAGGTTTAGTATGATTTGAGAATCGTTATTTATATCGGAATTGAGATCTGGATTAGGTTGGTTTTCGTTAGTTACGTAATCGTTAGAAACAGTCAAAACGTAGCCGACGCCAAAACTCTTATCATTATAAGATCCCGCTGGGGCAAGCTAATAATCATACAGAGTTAGACGTTCGAGGGATTTCTCCCCCGAATCAGAAACAACTATCCTAGGATAACCAGCCCCTAGTCTACTCTTTGGAGCCTCGATTTTCTTCTCTTCTGCGATCTTCTCTTCCTTCGGGGGCGGTTCATCAATTACAAGTGATAGTGCCGGCTCAGCAGGTTTCAAACTTCGAGTTGAAGCATGCACCGAAGCAGTTTGGATGTGATCTAAGATTTTCTTTGAAGACTTTATCCAGACGGTACTCCATCCATCCTACGTTGTGTAAGGGTCTATCGGAACAGTGGGATCCATTGAAATAACATTGAAGGAACATCCCTTTTGGGATTCCTTCATGTATTCCTTCGTGATCGTTATGTTCCCTTTCTGGAGATTGTCGTCAAGCCAAATCTTGAAAGTGATGCAATCCCTTATCTTGTGCCCGAGCATCTGATGGTAAGGGCAATAGTTTGGATGATCTTTCTTATTGACTTCCTCTGGCCTCTTGGGCTCTGGTAGCTGAAAATCTGGTGTCTTCATTAAACTGCGGAACATTTTCGCTACTGCTTCAGTTTTGAATGGGTATTCCTTGTTCAGAAAATCTTTCAGGGTATGCTGTGGACGAGGCGGTTGCTCATAATGCTGAGGCGACTGATAGCTTGGTCGAGGTTCTTGATAACCCTGCTGAGGTTGTTGGTAAGTACGTTGCGGTGGTTAATAACTAGGCTGTGGCCGCTCTTGCTGTATCTACACTGGATGCTTGCCCTTATCGACTGTCGCGATGATTCCAGACTTCTTTTCGAATGTTTTCACTGGTTTCTGTTTATCGGTCTTGTCCATGAAACTTAGCTGTTTTGCTTCCTCTTGCAAGCTCCCGGCCTTGCTAAGCAGCTTCTCGAAAGTCTTGATTGTAAATCCTTTAAGGAGAAGTGCTATCGGGCCATGGATACTTTTAAGCAAGATGCCCACTGCATGCAGTTCCTGAAGTTGTGGTTCACATTTCATGCTTAAATTTCTCCATCGAAGTATGTAATCCACTAAAGTCTCGTTCGGTTTCTGGTGTTCCACCACTAGATCACCGATGGTGATGTGGTGCCAAGCCCCAGCAAACCACATGAAGAAAAGGTTTTCTAATTCTGCAAAGGTCTTAACTGAACCATTTTGCAATTTTGCATACCAGTCGAAGGCAATCCCTGACAGGCTGCTGACAAACTGTCGACAGAGTAAGGCGTCACTCCCACCGGCATTGCAACAACTAGCACGAAAATGTGCGACATGCTGTCGGGGGTTTCTCGTTCCATTAAAAGTCTTAAACAGAGGTGGTACGAAGCATTTCAGGTATTGGACTGCATCGAACTCTTCGGGGTAAGGTCTACCCGTCTGAATAGATGCTCCACTCTTAGATTGTGTTAGGGCTTCTCACACTTGCTGTTCTACCATATTTTTAATGTCCTTTTCGGGAATCATGATCTATACAAAATCCTTCTTTAGTGGCTCATCCCCGTTGACGGACGTGATCTCTTTTCCTCCATCTGCAATATGGATGATCTCTGGAGGTGTTTCTTTCTGAGGTTGCACCTGACTCTGTTGAGTGGCTAAAGCAGTAGCTATCTCTTCCATCCTCTTTGCCATTTGGGAAATTGTGTCATCTCTTTCCTCAAGCTATGCTCTCATTACTTCCGGTTCATCTCTTTCCGCAGCTGCCAGAGCACCTTGCGAAGCTGACGATGCTCGTGTCTCAACCATGTTGATCTCAGCATACTCCTCATCCATGAACTTTAATGAATCAACTTCCTTTTCAAACTTTTCTCCTCTTTCTTTTGCCAACTGGTGGATATCCGTCCTTAGCTTTCCTATAACATCCTCGAGGGGTCTCTTCCAGATGGTCTCGCGGTTGTCGTGCGATGGCTGTTGAACTTCTTTTTCGAGAGTTTCTTTTATTGCAGTAGCACTTCCTTCAGATTCAAGCTCTTTGACGTGACTTTTCTTTTCAGGCCATTGTGTTGGTCTCGGCTCGGTAATAATAGGTCGCCACATACGCGAGTGCCTCTCACTCGTTGGTGTCACCGAGGGTCGAGTGATCTGCAGGCATCTGGCACTCGTCCCATTCTTCTTAGGATTTCTTACACGGGGCATTTTTCTTTCTTTGCCAATTTTTCTATCACGGCTTGTAGCCGAGCAAATGGCGTAGTCTTAAATCTTTTTTTTTCCAGTTACTATAGTATGCAGTTTGGCATAGCGTAGCGGCAATCCTTCAGACATCTTCCTCATCTGATGCAGCAAAGAGGGGGTGAAACCTACTCCCTTCTAACAGAGGTATATACTCAGGCAGTTCTTCTCTTTCCTCAAGCATTTCTTATAGAAAAGCAACTTCAACAGCTTTGGCTTTCTCAATCCTGGCGATCTTTCTGCTTCTATTTCTCCTTTGAGTCCGAGTTAGGGGTGAAACTCTTGAGCCGGACCCGATCTCGAAAACGAGATGGTATTGTAGCAAAATCCGTACCCTCCACGATGATGGGCTCATCACGGACTTGGATTTCTTTCCCTTCGGTTTGACGAGCCGGGGTAGGTGCGAGAGATGACTAGACCGGTGGGGGTAGAGACAACGGTCCTCCTACGAATAACGATGACTTCTTTTGGTGGAACCCTTTGCGGAGGAGGGAATTCTTGAGCGTGACTTCAAGTTGAACTCGATTACGGGCTCTTCGGTTTCGGCACTTTGTCCATTAGTGCAAAGAGAGTGACGTCAGCGAACTTGATATCTGTATTGTCGAATCCTTGTCCAAAACAGATGATCCCATTGTCAGGCAGCTCATCCTTATAGACGGCAAAGTCCATTCCATTTGTGAAGTAGAAAATTAACTTTGGCGCGGTCATTTTCTACAGGGTAGATTCTGAGTATTAGTCCCGAATTATGCTTCCTTTTGTGGCAAAACTTAGGACGAAAAAGAAAGAGTCCGAATACATTTTCGTTTATCTTAATGTATTTATGATTTAAAAGAGTTCGTTTAAAGGGTTGTTTATTAGAAGATTTGTTTGTTAAGAACGAAATGATTAAAGGTATAGAAAAGGTAAAGGACTTGATTAAGAATTAGAAAGGAATAGAAAGTCTCACAAAACTTCTCAACCCGAAGGACCGCTCCTAAGCTAACACTTATTGGGGGTCCACCCCATCTCAAAAAAAGAGGTAAAAGGATTTTAGAACCTCTCTGTTTAGGGGTGTCTAAACAGTGGCTCCTAAATCCGAGAGAAATTGGCTATACCCGTTCAAGAAAGAAATGAACGTGGTACACCAACGGAAAGAATGGAAGTTTGCTCCACAAGGGGCATGGACATACTACCGATTTATGAAAGCAAAACCATCTGATTAAAATGGAGAGGGGAACTATTCCCCGGCGGAATTGCCAGAAGCTGTCGGCATATTTTTAGGTTGTATGGTATATTTAAAAAGAGGGTCGCCTACAGAAGTTGTCGGCGAATTTTTTATTTTAAATTTAATTTAAATATATAATTTAGAAAGTAGAATTTAATTTTGAAAATAATTTAATTTTGAAAATTTTAAGATATGAAATTAAACTGATCTCACATTCCAAATAGTTTATATAAATGAGCACCGCATCACAAACCGTATATCTATCCCGAGGAATAGACACACTGCTTGATGATGGGGCTCGATTAAATAAACTAGAAGATTTGTGACATCAGTTTGGTCTGCAAACCAATTTTTATAAGCCGACAAGTTCCCCTGCTTAATATAAAGAAATTAAGTAGGGTTTATATAACCCGGGTTCTTAAAGTTCCATATAAGTGCAAGCACTTATAGTTAATTACATCTTAAATGACGGGAATCATTTAAGATAACTCTCTATAATGATCACTGGTTTTGCTCTCAAGAATTTCAAAGTTTGAGGTTTCAAAGGATTGAATTTTGGAATTTCAAAAGAGATTAACTCAAATTTGGAACAGTTTATTTCAAGAATCCAAAGGAAGAGAAGTAGGAGAAGCTAAGGATCCAAGAATAATCTTGGCAACTTCCCAAACTATCATATTGTTTGGCTTAGATTTAGGAATTTACTTAATGTTGTAATCCTGCCAATTTTAATTAATTTAGACTTATATTTGTATGATATAATCACACAAGTAGCCTCAAAGATGTGAGGGTTTATGTTGTACCGAACGACTACGTCGGAGTCCTAAGACAGGTTAGGGCTTAATTTGCATAACATGATTATGCAAATGCCTAATGAAAAGTTTAGGATTTATGTTGCACTAGGCAAACTACCTCGAAATCCTACGGCTTCGTTATTTAATTCTAAGAAAGGTTTAGCTGAAGTACACTCGAGTTTTGCTGACGAAAATGGAAAAGATGCCCACCGTGCTCCGAGCTCATTGTTGATGCAGAGGTTTAGTTTTAGATGGTGAAAATCAGGAGATGAGAGAAATGTTTTGGTTTAGAAATCTTAAAGTCCAAATAATTTTAATATTTTAATTAAAATAATTCTTAAAGTTGGTTAAACAGAACCGATTAAGATCCCACGGTTCCGTCATCTCGGCACCGTTCTTTTCATCGAATTCACTTAGTCCAGATGAATTTGCTAAACTCAACTGAATGAGTTCTACACTTTCATTTAGACCGTGGGAAATCCCATTAGCAACACGTGGGTTACATCATCTGAGGTATTCCTGATCATTCAACGAGATGTTTTAGTTTAGTTGCAATTATAGTTTTGTTGTTCTGTTTGTGATTAAATTTTGAGTTGTTTTATATTTTGGAATGTTATGGAGGTGAATTTTATCTTGTGGTGACCTTTAATTTAGTTTTGTTTTTCAGTTCAGGGACTATCTTAAAGGTTTTAGTTTTCATGCAACAGTCTTGTTTAACATGCAAGAAAAAGTAAAGTATAGTGCATGTAAGTAAATTGCAATAAAGTAAATTGCAATAAAATAAAAGCATACCTGGAGGGTCTTCCCGTCATCCCAAGCTACACTTAAAACATATGTTAAGGAATTTAAATATTTCAACAAATACCTAGGTAAAGCTAAGGGATAGGTTTTGGTTGTCTACCAAAGTCCTAGTCCTTTAACTAGTCATCTCCTATGACGTATAGGTTCTTGTGTTTTGTTTACGAATGATTTTCTTCATCAAAGAGCAATTAAATTCAATTATTTTTCTAAAACATCCCGTCATATTAAGAAAGTGCTTAGGACGAGTCCTAAACATCTTTTCAATATTTCTGAGATTATTTTGAATCCAAGTAAATTTAATTGCACAGGTGAATTAATTATCCAAGAGTTTAGTTAAGCTTTGTCTCTTGCTCAGTGAACTTGGGCATTTGATTACCTGATGAATGAAGTGACATCTCACTTAATACTCTATTTAAGAGTTATAATAATTAAAGCCTTTAGGGACAAGTTAGATTTTTGAGAATTTTAATCATTCTTAAGTTGAAGTTTGAGTTAATTGTTTAAAGTGATTTAGTTTAATTATGAGGTTTTAATTAATAATTTTAAGTTTGAAATAGTGTTCAAATTGTATTTTAGTTTAAATCCTTATACTTTAGGTGATCTTAATATTTTAAATTCGTTTTACTTTTATTATTGAATGATGTTAACATAATTTAATTTAAATTTAATTTAATTTAATTTAATTGAATTTAATTTAAATATTTTTTTTTAATTTAACTTAACTTAATTTGTTAAAATGTTAATTTAATTTAATTTTAATTTTAATTTAACTTTTACTTAGTTCAATTTAATTTAATTTAATTTAATTTAATTATTAAATTATTTAATATTTTTGACTTTTCTTTAATTTAAGGGTTATTTATTTCTTTTTAATTTTATTTTTTTTTAATATACTTAGTTTGGATTATTATTTTAATCTTATTTAAGAGTTAAATATTATTGAAGTGATTTATTTAGGGATTTTTTATTAAAGAACTAATATCCTCTCAAATTATATCCCTATTTTTTAATAATTCAAATTTTCATCAATCTTCCAAAAAATTTAAATTGTTTGAATAATTAAAGTTTCATTTTTTGGTTTATTATGAGTGATTAATGGTTTCCTACCCTTTTAATTTCCTAAAGTTTCAATCATCCAAGAAAGATTGAATTAAATATTTTACCCTCCATTTTAATTAAACCTTAAATTTTAATAAAGGGGTTTAAATTCTTTAATTACCTTTATGCCCTTTTAGGTTTATTTATTTCATAACTCACTAAATTGAGTTCAAACGAACTTCAAATTTTTATGTCACTTCATTCATATGTCAATTAGGACATTAGAGGAGAAAATGTGATTTTTCTGAATTTAATTTATTTATATAATTATTTTTAGTGAAAAATAAGGGTTTTCAATGGAAATTCAACAACATGACCAAGCCAAGGTTTCTATCCTTAAGAAAATTATGGGATGTTCCTAATGACTAGAGGACCACTTTGACCAATTTTAATGATTTTTTAAATTATTTTTTATTTATTATAATTATTATAAGTTTTTGACTGTTAATTAATTAAAATAAAATTGAAGTTGAAAAATGGATTTTATATTTTTCTTAAATCTCTCTAACCTCGAGAAGTTCAGGGAAACAAATTTTATAATTTTCTAATTTTTCTTTGTTTTATTGGAATTAATTTAGTGAAAAAGGTTGGAAAAATATATTTTTTAATATTAAAAATTGTTTTAAGCATTTAAAATTCAATATCTTTACTTTGAGACTTGGGAAAAATATTTAGTTTGTTCCTAAGTGATTAGGAGTCAAAATATGACATATTTATGATTTTTAATATTTTTATGATTTTTGTTATTTTTTAATTATTTACAATATTAAAATATGATTAAAATAAAAAAATTTAGAAAATTCCAATTTTATTTTTTATAGACTCCTCTAATACCAAAGAGCCCATAAAATCAATTTGGTGAATTTTTGGAATGTATTTTTGGAGTTATGGATTTTTAAAGTTTAATTTCAATCATGTGGCTTAATTAATTCATTTAGTAGGGCTAAACATTTCCAATTGACTTCAAATTTTTATGCAAGGTTCCCTGTATCCTAGAGATTAATAGAGAATTAATTACAAGTTATTTTAATGTGTTGTTAAACCTAATTAATTAAAGCTAGGTTTTGAGTAATTAGGTCAATTAGGGTTATTCTTAATGAGTTAACTCAAAATATAATTATCATATGGTTCTCTAGTGCTAAGAAACTTCCCAAAATTTTCCTAGAATTTATTCGAAGATATGCTAATTATTGGAATTAAAATACCAAAAATAGTGACATAAACTTGAAAAATACATAACTTTCCAAAGAGATGGCCTCTGACCTTAAAAAATTCATGGAATGTTCCCATGATCAGAGGTTTCAAAAGCCTTATGGTCTCATGCCATGGTGAATTGTCTATGCAAATGGAGAATTAAAATACTGAAATAATTAAATAATTAACTAAAAATAAAGTACTCATTAAGATAACTTGATTTCTTATTCACATTATTCTCCTCTGTTCACTGAGCAAGAGGATATTTTTAGTTTATTTTTATGACTTTTCTACACAAAGATATGGATTTTCTAAGTTCTGGGTATTTAAATAAATAGAAAAAATCTTATTTTTTACTTATCCACGTGGCGCCGACTCATTCTCGACAGCTCTGAAAGCCCACGCATCGGGCTCCTATTCGACGCCGCCATCATACTCAGTGCTCCAGGGGATCGCGGTTCATGTAACGTTCTCTGGTCCGGCGCAATCTGGATCGTCCACACGATTCATGCTAGATCGGATGGCGCCTGGTCATCATCTAAGACTGGTATGCACCTGTGACCGTCCACACTAAAACCCTAAGAACTCTCTCATTTCTCAATGAATTTTTGTGTTATTATGCTCTATAGATTCGTTTTGAAGAGACGAACACATCCATACGATTTACATGCTATGAAATTAAGTAAAACAAAATGGAGAATCACTGGAAGCTCGGGAGGAAGGAATGATCCATACCTTTGCTCTGAGAAGTGTAGCTTCAATCAGAGAGTTGTGTCACCTTCGATTGCACCCAAGGAAGCTCCAGATGAAGTCTCTGGCTCTTGGGAATTACCTAAGTATGAAAGTGTCCGCAGCCAATTTCAAAGCTTGGAGGCTGGAGCAAATGGGTGGCCTGGAGAGGGGGTTTCCACTGGGGAACTCCTTCTATTGGTCCTGTGCAGGTGTGGGTGAGTTTAATTTGGATTTGGTGGAGGTTTTAGAGATGTCCTGGTTCTGGGCTGAGAATTGAGCTCCAAAATTGAGCTCAATCAATGGGTTTAGGGCAGGAGAGCAGTGGGGATCAATTGCTCTATTTTAGGAGAAGGTCTTGGAGCAATTTTGGCAGAGTTTTGTTTAGGTCTGGTTTATCACGTTCTATTGCCGAGAGGGTGGTGGGTTTAAATAGACATGGCTGGAAGGCTTCCCAGGGGGGTTTGATGCTTGGGATCAGCTGCTCTATGCAAGAGAAGAACAATCGAGGTGTTCAATTGGACTGGGACAACTCAGCAAGGATGAGTTGAAAATTTTGGTTCACATGGAGCTCTCGGCCATGGCATTTTCCGGCGACCCAGGCGGTTGGCCGGCAGGGTTAGGTCACCATCTGGCTCAGTGGGGTCAGGGGTGGAAGTTGTTGAGTTCAATTGAGGCTTGACATGTATAAAGGAGTTTGATTTAAGTGGTAAAGGGGAGGGTCATTTTGAGCTTAATTTGGTCAATCCATGGAAATGGGTTGGATTCACCCTCCAAGTGTTTGATTTGGGCTGAAATGAATCATTTGGCTCAGCTGACTTTAGGTGGAGAAGTCTCTATCCCAAGAATTTGGATTAAGCATGGGTTAGAGTGTTACATAAAAGGGGTTAAAAAGGCTTAATAAGGGGTTTGGGAAGGGGTTCCCTCTCTATCCATAAATGGTTTGGTGATGTGGAAAGTGGCTTCCAAGGCTTGCATATGGCTTATGCATGGCTCCATGGCTCCATGTGGCTTGGGGCAAAGCTTGGTCGATTACATGAAAAAGGGTTTTGAATTTTTAGACATTTTGATGGAAAATTTTCATGGGCCACATTTGGTTTGTTTAAATGATGAAATAAAACTTAAGGGGTGATTTTATCAAATGGATGACCAATGAAGATGTCATATGGGTTTTGAAATACGTTTTGGGCCTTGGAAATTGTTTTGGATGGGCTTTTAAAGTGTCTTAAAAAAGGTGGGCTTTTAGGTTTTAAAACAAGTTCGTGGACGAAATTTTTGTAAAAGATTGTGCCAAATAAATGTTGGGTTTAGTTTAGGGATGTGTCATGAGTGATTTGGAACAAATTTGAAGTGATCTTGAATTGAATTGGGTTTAATGTAGGTCTTTTTAATAAAGGGGCCAAAGTGGGTCAAATAGGGCTAACTTGGTTTAAGGTTGGGCTAAAGTTGGTTTTGATGTAAAATTAATGTTGAATAATGTTTATGGGAGTGTCACAAAGCGTTTTGAACTTTGTTTGGGCTTTGATTTTGGGATTTGGGCCCATTTGGGTTAGGTTTGGGTTTAGGCCAAAAATGGAGATTTTGACTTTGGCTTAGGCTTGGGTGGAGTTTAGGTTCAAATTTAGGGCAAATCTTGTTAGTGTTTTGTTTGTGGGGATATTAGGAAGGTTTAGGAAAAGATTTGGGGTTAATTGGAGTTGAATTGGGTTGGTTTAGGCTAGGTTTAGGTCATGGGCGAAAATTGGGCTTTAAGCTTCAAATTGAAATTGGATCCAAATGTCAATCAAATTGGGCTTGGATTTGGTCTAAATTGACATTGGGGATATTGAATTGAAGTTTAGAATTGAATTAGACCAAAATTAAGGTGAATTTGGTTGGTTTAGTGGGACATTAGGTCCACTTGGGTTAAGACTGGGTCAAATTGGGGGCTTTGGTAAAAGTGGGTTAAATTGACAAAATTAGCTTATGGTGTAGTTGAATAAAATGAAATTGGGAATAGTTGGGATTTTTTGGAATTTTTTGGGATTTTTTTGAAATTTATGGAATTTTTGGTTAAGAAGGGCATTTTGGGTATTTGGAGGGTATTGGGGGGGTATTTTTGGAATTTTTGGTATAGTTAGCAAAGGATGATCAATTTGAGTGGGGGGAAATGTTTAGGAACGATTTTCAGGAATTTTGGGTAATTTAGGCAATTTTGCAAAATTTGGGCAATTTTGAGGGTATTTGGTAGGTTTAGTGGGTGTAGGGTCCCGGGGGTCAAAAATTGAAATTTTGGAAAAATGAAGATTGATCAAGTTTGAGTAAAATGGAATCACTTTGGTTGAGCCATGAAGTCATATCAAGCCCATAAGAGCCATGAGAGGACTCAATTAAGGCATTCACTATGTTGTTCCTAACCCTCTTAGCCAAGAGCTTAGGGGTTAAGGTCCATCCATATGAATTACCTACATGAGTCAGGAAGTGAAGCTAGGCATGAATGGTTTTAGGATTGGAATGTGTGTGAAAGTGTAATTTGTGTGCAAGTCAACTCTCACCAGACCAGGCCACCCAAGGAAGTTCTAAGGCCAAACAGTCCTATAGGGAACTCATCTTTTAAACCTCCACATTTGATTTTAATCCTCCAAGTGACTTGGGGGTTTACAATCAAACTTATGGGGTTTGCAGGGAGTTTAAAAGGTGTTTAAATTTATAAGTGGTGGGTTACATTTCTAGTTCTTTATAGTCAAAGGGAAAGCCTAAGGCTAGATCCTAAATACTAAGGAGAGAGAAGAGAAGAGACCTCATCAAAAATGAGGTCAAGACCATGCTTAAAGCTATGTTTACAAGAAAAATTAAGATTTTTTCGAGCCTATGTGCGACAATATCATTGAAATAATCCTTACCTTCTTGAAGTCGTAAAAATATCTTTCCTGATCTTTATCAAAACTTTTCTTTGGTAACCTCGACTATCGAAGATGTAATTAACTATAGGGGCTTGCCCTTATAAGAAACTTAAACGAACCCAGCCGAAAGATGAGAATTGGATTTTAAGTACCAGTCATGGAGTGAGAATTAGAATCCTTACATTGATCATGAAATATCGGTAATGTTGGAAATTTGTAAAAAAAGGAAAAAAAGGTGTCAAAATCCTTGCATCGACACTCAAATGTCGTGTGTGTGGGTATCGAAATCCTCGCATCGACCATGAGAATATCATGTGTGGGAATCAAATTCCATGCATCTATCCTGAAAATATCATATGTGAGGGAATCGAAATCCTTGCATCGATCCCAAAAATATCATGGATGTGAGAACCCTATGAATAGGATGAAGAATATGTGGAAACTTTAAGGAAACAGAATCCTTGAACGGATCCTTGAATATCGTGGGCGTGAAGAATCTGTGTGTAGGATGTGGAATATATAAGGAAATTTTAAGGAATCAGAATCCTTGCATTGATCCTTAAATATTAAGGATTTGGACAACTTATCGAAAGAGTGTGAAAATATTGGGGAGGTGTCAAAATCATCGCATCAAGCATCAAATATTGTGAATGTGGAAGTTTGTGGATAGAGTGTGAAAATATGTGGAAAATTCAAGGAATTAGAATTCTTGCGCCAAACCTTGAATGTCATCCATGTTGAAAATTAGGGATAGGGTGCAAAATTTTCGGGAAAAGGTGTCGAAATCCTAGTATCGACCCTGAATATCGTGGATGTGGAAATCTTGTGGGAAGAATATGGAAATATAGGGAGAGAAGTCAAACTCTTTGCATCGACCCTCAAATGTCATATCATATTAATGGCAATCAAAATCATTGCATCAACCACGAGAATATCATGACTATGGAAAACTTGTTGAAAGAGAGTGAAATTTTAGAGAAATTTTAATGAATCAAAATCCTTGCACTGACCCTAAGATATCATGAACGGGGAAAAATTGTGAGTAGAATGCAAGGACATTTGGGAATCTTAATAAATCAAAATCCTTACACATATCCTTGAATATCGTGAATATGAGAGCTGAAATCCTTGCATTGACTTCGAAATAGGAATTTAAAGGAGTCAGAATCCTTAACCCCTGAAAGATTTGAATTTTTTGAATTTGTGAGAATTTTGATGTTTTCAAATAGAGGAGCTATGCAATTGGTATGAATTTATAGATAATTGTAGAAGGTTATGACATTCTTGTATTTTTTGGAAGTTGCGTTGAGTTAATGTAGATGAGAGATTCGTGAAGTGTATGAGGAACTCAGAATTATGAAACGAGTGAGAAACTCAAGTTCACAAAAGAATTTATTTATCATTTCTTTATTTATTTGTTGTGTTTTAATTATTGTATCGCTTTTCTTTTTATTGAGAGATTTTTCAATGTCAATTTTTTTTATTTCACTTTTTAGCTCTTAATTAGAATTTTACTTATTTTCATGTTTCTTTTGAATCGTTTGGAATTTGGGACCAGTGTGTGGTCCTATAGCTTTTCATCCGTTGCGTAACTAGGAGACATTCCAAGAGAACACTTTGATTTGAAATATATTTACTAATTATGGCTGAAAATGCAGTACAACTGATTGTATGCTGACAAGGATCCCAAAATATCAAAAGTACATCTGAGCAGAAACTAAAAAATACCATATGCTATCTTTCCTGACAAAATAAAAAAATATAGCAAACATTTGTCATGCCAGGTTGCTCTGTGATCAAGCTAACCTCCTAAGCTTCGCTCCGAGATGGAAGTCCCCTCACATAGACTTAGACTTATACCTATCACACATCTCTAGTGGCCACAGGCTCTCCAAGTCTGAGTTAGCTCATATTCGTAGGGTACTTTGTCATCATCCATCTTACAAAATGGGACTGAAACTCTACGCCGTGTGACTCTTGGTATGCAATGCTTGGAAAAATCTGCTCTGCTTCCCTTCAAGACTAGAACTGATCAGACCAGTAGTAGGATCTCCATTGAGCCTTAAAACTCTCCTAGTCCAACAATCTGTATTTCCCTTCCAAACAGAATATTTCTCTAGCTCATGAACGAGACTGTGCAGAATAGCCTGAAAAAATAATGGGTTCAATACGAGGTGGAATGCAATCACCTTCCTCGTATACATTAATAATGCAGCTGTTCGGAATACAGTTTGGTGACAGTACCTATCAATCCACCATTCTCTTATCAATTTCTTAATCAGGGACGACATAGGGTCCACTTCTTCATTTCGCAAAATCCCTAGAGGGATTTTCCTGTCTGTCGTTCATAAAGTTGTAGTAGAAATCACACTGAATCATGATCCTGCCCTTTCCTCTTTTCCATTTCTATGGCTCTGAGTAGGTTCTTTCCCTCAGGCGGCCTGCCCAGCACAAGTCTCTGAGGCTGAAGATGCAGTCCAAAATCGTTTCTTCATAATTTCTTGATAAAACATTGGTATACATCTACAATCCTTCCAAGATGTTGACAAAACTTCCCTAGATTTCTTCATAGTGATCAAATTCTTTTTTTTCTGAATCTGATAATTTTTTCCTTTCTATAGTTTGAAACCCTATAGTTTGAAACCTTCTATTGTTGTGAAGGCTCTACGAATTGTGGTATGTATGGCTCCACGTTGAGACACTCCCTGCTTCGTATCATCAACGAGGCAGCTGCACGTGACTCGAAAGCTCCATATTCCTCTTAGTACAGAACATTGCAAGCTGGGCATTCTGTAAATGTTCCTGTAACTGAAATTTGTCTGGGTAAACCTAAGCTACATGTCAGACACCTGGTGAAGATCTTCTCTAGCTGATCCCAAGACGGTACATGCTCTGTCGTAAGTGTTGGCTCCTCCTTCGTAGCTGGTAGACTAGTGTCGGTCTCTCTCATCCCTGCATCATAATTTTTTCTTCTGAGATCAGGGTAAGCTCCGTGGTTGTCCCTCTAGCATGTCTCTTCTCAAGCCTGTCCAAGGCTCGATGCTTGCATTGATTGGCGTTTCTATTTTTAGTACACCTCAGTGGCGTTTCTGGAGCTCTCTCTGCAGCGGTAGTAACTAGCTCTTCTTCTGGTTTAGTGATCATCAATGGTATGTGCTTATTTCTTGCTATCCAGAGGTGTGAATATGTAAATCCTCTGGTATCTTTCTACTTCAGTGTCTAGCATACCTCCTTGAGATTGATTCTGATTACGGACTACAGGCCCACAGCTTCCCCATAACTAACAATGTCTATTAATGGGCCCTCTTAGTCAACATTATCTTGGGAAAAATCAAAATCGTATTTTAAGACACCTCCTTTTGGTGCTTTCTCTTCATTTAGTGAGAGATTCAAGCCGTCTATAAAAACAAAAACTATTTTTTTGTCTGCAACATTTTCCTGCATAAAATAGGGGAAAGATCAGTAGGTCAGTATTTTGCACGAACAAGAATAATAACAAATTATATTTAGTAAATTTAAAATTATATATATGTCATTCTTATTTAATCTAAATTTATGAAGTTTGGTATTAAAAGAATTTCAATGTGCGCATTTTATTTCACAGAAAATTTATTTTATTTCACTTGATTTTATTACAAAATTTCTTTTATGTTGGCCCAGTGACAGAAACTGGCCACCGAGCTACCTCAGAACGAACGTCGTCCTCCGGATATGTCAAGTTGTGTAATACTTTTTAAAATATCATCTATTAAGTGGCAACATGTGCCTTTCTCCTTGAAAATCCTCTAGCTGGTACACTCCTCTAGAGTAAACTTTCTCTATCACGAATGATCCCTCTCATGTCGGTTTAAAATTTCAACTTATCTTGCAGTATGCAAGAATAGGCCTTCTAAGAATGAGAACGAGCTCACCAACTTTTAACGTTCTTGGGCGGACCAATTTTCATGGGCTTGAATCATCTTCTCTTTGTAGAGTTCTAAATTCTGTTGTGCAAGCAAATGCTTCCCTTCGAAGCTTTTCAACTATGTAAGTCAAAGCTTGGAAATATCTTCGATACTGATTTGACTGGTGATGGCGATTCTAAGAGACGGTAGCTGAACTTCTAATATCATTGCCTCAGACCCATACATAAGAGTGTTGGGGGTAGATTGCATCGGCGTAGTGACGGTCGTACTGTATGCCCATAGTGCTTCTGGTAATTTCTTTTTCCATCCTCTTTGGTTGTCATCCAATGTCTTCTTTAACATCTGCACGAGTGTCTTGTTAAAAGCTTCTCTAAAGCCAATTGTTTTAGGATAGTAAATTGTAGAATACCTCCAATCTATGTCACGTCGTCTGAAGAAGTTGTTCATATCTATACCCTTGAAGGTAAACCCATTGTCGAAAATGATTCTACGCAGTACGCCGAAACGGTAGACATTCTGATTCATGAAAATTTGTAGAATATGCTGAGTTGTGACCTCTTGTAATGACACTGCCTCTGCCCACTTGAAGAAGTAATCTGTTGCTACGAGTATAAATTTGTGTCCTTTAAAAGATGGAGGGTCTATCAAACCCAATATATCTGTACCCCAACACTTGAAAGGCCATGAAACAAGCATAAGATGCAGGACATTCGGAGGCTGGTACAGGACCACTCCATGCACCTGACACTGATGAAAATTCTTAGTTGTTTCTGTACAATCCATCATCATTGCCAGCCAGTAGTACCCGAGTCTTTTTGATCTTCATCTTCATCCTCGGCTCTGACTTGTGAGCTTCACATAACCTAGCATGTGCATCTTTGACGATATTTTTTGCCTCTGCACTGCTCAAACATCTCAGCCACATTTGATCGATTGATCTTCTATACATAACGTTTTTGATTAAGGAATTTGACATTTGCCTTCTTTTGAATCTGATGTGCCACTGATTTATCTTATGTTAGCCTTCCTACTTGCAAATAATCTATTAACGGCTGATGCCAGTCTTCTTTATCATTTGTCATTGTATAGCTATCTCTTCCTTTCTAAGATTTTGTAAACTATTGAGGTCGATCTGCGGCAAAACCTGATATTTATGTACTGTAGTGGCTATGGAATCTTCTTTGGACAAGTAAATTATTTAGGGAGCTCTGCTAAAGCGTCGGCGTGGGAATTTTTCACTTGAGGAATTCTGTAGAATTTTATACTGAGAATCTGTTATAATAGCTTCTTTGCATACAGGTGGTATTCTTCTAGTCTCAGTTTTAGAATCTTATATTATTCGGCCACTTGCTGAATGACGAGTAGTGACTCGCCATAAATGTCAATGTCTATTTTTTTCCATTAATATTGCCAATTCCAATCCTTTAATCAGTATTTTCGTACTCTTCTTTATTATTGGTACATGGTTCTGCCTGGTGGTAGGATAATCTACATTCCCTGATCTGGTTTAATTAAGATCACACTGATTCCTGCTTTACCGAGTATCACTTTTTGTAATCTTTTATCTTTTCTAGCTCATGAAGCTCCATCAAAGTACTTCTCCCAGTGTCTTGCACGTAGCTTTTCCACTTACATTATCTATTTGTCTGACAACTCATCATCGAGAGGGGATCGAACTGGTAGTGGGTGCGCTGCGAGAAAGTTCACTAATATCTGATCTTTAAGAGGGTTAAGGGGCACAAAAGTTATATCTAATTGTAGTAAAATGATTGACTATCTTTCTAGACATATGAAAAATTATGGTCAGGTCATCAATTATTACAACAGATTAACTTTTGAATCAAGTTGACCTTATGAGATAACATACAGTGTCTAAGCTTTTGAGTGGAAAAAATTAAAGCTAGACAATGTTTCTCAATAGGAGGATACTTCACCTCTGCCGGTATTATACATCAACACAAGTAATACAGTGCGTTTTCCTTACCTCCATCATTGACTTCGGCTAGAAGGGCTCCGAGGGAGTCGTCTATGGCTATGGTATAAAGTTTCAACAGTCGATTTGGGATAGTAGCTGCTAAAATAGGTGTTGTCATCAGATATTCTTTAATATCTTCAAAGGCCTATTCCAAAACTAATTTGGCAACCTTTTCAATTAATATTGAAAAGGGTTGACACCTACCTGACATATTAAATATAAAGCACCTTAGGTATGCCAAATTCCCTTAAAAGATCATAGATGTTTCAATGATTTGGGAGGCGACATTTCTAAGTTAGATTTAAGCTTCTCTGGGTCTTTTATGATTCCCTGATGACGGAAAATGAATCCTATAAATTTTCTATCGTCAACTCTGAAGGCACATTTTAAGAGATTCAATTTGAGATTAGTTTGTCGTAATCATTGAAACACGATCCTCAAATCTTTTAAATGGTTTTCCTTTAATTTACTGTTGATGACCAGGTCATCTACGTAGCATTCCACTTCATTGTGGATGTGGTCATCAAAATCCTTGTCATTGCTCGTTGTTATGTTTCTTCGGCATTCTTCAGTCCAAACGGCATCACGGTGTAGTAGCAGATGCCAATCGGAGTTATGAATCTGTGAGTGTTGCTTCTTTTTAAGCCATCTTGATTTGATTGTAGCCTGATGATCCATTCATGAAGGAGAAAATTTTTTGTGATGATGCAATGTCCACCATTAATTCTAGTATGAGTAATGGAAACTCATCCATAGGACATGCTTTGTTTAAGTCCCTGAAGTCAACACAAACTTGTATATGTACATTCTTCTTCTTTACTGGCACGACATTAGCTAACCATGTCGAGTATTACTTTTCTCGTATGAAGTTAGTGTCTATTAACTTCTTCACCTCAGCTGTGACTTTTTGTTTTATATCGTGGCGCATTCTCCTGGGGGCATGTTTTACTGGAGTGTTGACCTAACTTTTGTTGAGGTCTGGTCATTCTTTAGAAAAGCTTAAGGTCTAGCCATAAGGCTTTCCTGGTAAATATCTTAGAAGACTAATGATGGAATTCTTACCCCATAGAGATTCAAAACCCTTCTTTGCATCACTTGGAGTTTCAAATGTTGAAAGTCTAAACTCTAAGTACTTTGGAGGAAAAGACAAAGCATAAGGAAGTTCAAGAGGAGTTCCTTACAGGATGGACAATCCTTTAAAGTCATCCTGGGTAGTCTGGTCTTGGTCAGGCTCACAACTCACACCCACACTACACTTAAACTCACTACCCCAACCCTAAACCAAACATACATATACTCGATCCTCTACTCTTTTGGAAACTCATGTGGGTGGTTCTCTACACTCTAGCCTTAGGCTAAGATTGTCTAGAACCAACACATGAAGGATCCAAAAAGGGTTTCTCTTGGTCCATGGCTCAAATAGGATAAAATTCTCAATTGACACTCAATTTTACCAAAAATTCCAACATTTGGCCCCATATCCCTAAACTCCACCAAATTACCAAATTGCCCCTACAACCCAATTTTACCAAAAAATCTCAAAATTATCTTTATTACCTAATTCTCTCCAAAAATCATTCCAAAACATTACTCACCACTCAAATTAACTAAGAAACCTACAAATGACCAAAAATCACAAAATACCCACTAATTAGCCAAAATTACCATAATGTCCCTCCAATGCAATAATTCCAAAAATTCCCAAAAAATTCTAAAATCATCTCAAATGCATCCAAATCCCATTAAAACCACTTCATTTGATCCAATTTGACCAAATTGACCAAAAGCCCAAAATGGCCCCTTCAGGCCGAAAATGCCCAAATCACATCCAATGTCCGCCCAATTGTTCCCAATCTCCTCAAATGCCAATTCTAAACTCAAATTCATCTTCGCTCTTCCCTTTTGAAACCAAATCCAAGCCCAATTTGACCTAATTTTATACTCAATTTAAAACAAAACCAAAAAGCCCCAATTTTGATCATATATCAAAAATCCACCAAATTGAACCCCTTAGCTTAGTCCATTTCCCCAAAAAATAATTCTAAACTCTTCCAAATAGTCCCCCAAACCAATTTGATCCACCAATTCACCCACATTTGAGCCCAAAACCTCATGTAAATCCAACCCAAGTTAAAATCCCCAAATTTGTCCCATATGTGCCACATACCCAAATTTCAACAAATTGAATGACTTAACCCCAAAATTTCCACTAAATTTCTATCCAAAGTTATTCATGGCATTCCTCTACACCAATTTGAGCCATCAATGGAACCCCACCCAAGCTCTAGCCTAACCAATGTTAACACAAATTGACTAAATGTCTAATTTCCACCAAATTCACCTCCCAAACCATTTAAAAATCACTCTAATTCTCTTCTTAAACCTTTGTGACATTCATACACACCATTTTGAACAATCAACTGGACCCACCCCATGTTTAAACCCAACCTAGCTCAACTTAAACCAAAATGACCCAAATTTAAGAAAACCCAAATGTCATTCAAACCAAGCCAAATTGATCAAGCCAAGTAAGTCATAGACAACATTTGGACCCTAGGAGCAACCCTAGATCCATCTAGCACAACCTACATGAGGCACGGACCAAGGCTCCCCTAAATTAGTGGATTACCTTCCTCAAATATCTAAACCAAGTAAAATCTTTACCCCACCTATTAAGCTTTGATATTAATCACATTTAAACCTCCCGAATGGCTTACCTGACTAGCTGGCCATCAGCTCTGGCCTGACCGGTTGGCCTAGTCACTGGAGGAGCCGAAATTGAGAGCCACCTCACCATAAGCCAAACCCCATTTCACCCATCCAAGCTTTCCAACCCTCATTAATAGTTGAAGCCTCATTGCCTTCCACCTAAGCATCACCCTGCACTTGAATTGAAGCCTTAAGCTCTACCCAATGGCCATGGCTATAATCTGAGCCCTTCATGGACAAAAAAAACATGCACTGAACCTTGGTGAAGCCCTGCCAAAATCCTTCTAAAGCTTCTCTGAACTCCCCTAAGTGAAACCCCACAGTTCTCCAGCCTTAATACCCACTGTGGAGTGCCAATTTTGCCACTGAAATTTTAGCAAAAACTAGGATAGACTCTACTACACCTCCACAATGCCTAAAACCTCAAATTGATTTGCTCCTCACTATCGCCTCACCAAATGAAAGAGATCCCCCACAAAATCCCCATCACAGAGCCTCTCCAACCTAGACTTCCCTCAGACCCAATTTCACCTCCTGATCAAACTCTAGTGTATACTTAAGGGGAGCTTAAACAAGTACTTGAAGGAGCTTCGCCAGGTCTTAATGAATGTGTGGAACCCATCTAATTGAGGTCTCTCCACTCATAATAAGATATTGAACTCTTTCATTAAACCATGCTTCTTTGGATTCTCCATACGTGGAGATGTATTTCATATCGTATAAACCACATAGATGTGTTTGTCTGCACTATATGAGTCTATAGAAATAAACTCGAGACAATTTGGTTGAGTTTAGCTCGAGTTCTTAAGCCTGGAAGGCGGATGATACACGGGATGAACCATCTGGAGATTAGGAACTAGTACCGTTGGATCGCGCATGTATCAGATGGATGGTCAGGATCACGCTGGACATAGATCCTTTACATAAAGTATGCACTAACTGTTTATCTACATGGTCGACAGCGTCGAATGGAAGCACGCCACATGGAACTGCATAGTTGTCGAGGATGACGCGTCGTTGCGGTGGATAAATATAAAAATAGGTTATTATTTATTTATTTAATTCACCCTACCATAGAAAATCCATAACTTGGTGTAAGCACATCACAAAAAAATAAATAAAAATATCCTAATGGTAAGTGAATAGAGTAGAATAATGTGGAAATGATTTTGATGTTATTTGACTTATATTTTTTAAAATTAATTAAATACATTAGATAATACATAAGCCATAATTTGTTCCATACATTTCACCATTGCATGAGATTTGGAGAGCTTATAGGCTCTATGGTTAGGAATCTTCCCTAATTTTTCTATGTACAGGGGGCATCGCTAGCTAAAGTCCCTAATTACTAAGCTAATCCCTCTATTTTGGTATAAAAATTATAATATTTAAAATATTAATAAGAAAAATACAAAACTTATTTTTGTAAGTTTACTTTGGTCAAAGTACCCTAGGAAAAATATAAAATGGGTTTAAATAATTAAGAATGACACTAATGGTAATTTACTCCTTAGAATTATTTAAAAATTAAATAATTAAAATAAAAAAGGGAAAAATCATTAAAAAGACTCTCACTATTAATAAAAAATAAAGGAGCTCCTCATAAAAATTTGAATTTAATTGGAATTAATTTACCAACTAAAATGAATTTTCAAGTTAAATGAAAATTTTGAAATTAAAATATTTATAATAATTAAAATGCAAGTAAAGAAAAAATGAAGTTGTCCTCGAGAGATCCTAGCAACCAATGGAATTTAAAAAAAAATTGGAATTAAAACAAATATACACTTTTAAGCCTATTCTTAATATTTAAATAAATTAAAAATAACTAAACAAAAATAAAAATAAAAAAAATATATAAAAACACAATAAAATATAAAATTTGGTCCCCTGATCACTTGAGAACCATTAATATAATTTTCCTTATTTTCTAAGTAAAGATATTAATTTATAAAGGCGAAAAATGGATTTTCCTATTTTTTCACTAAAATAATTCCAAAAATTAAAATATAAATAAGAAAAATATTAAACTTAATTTCAATATAAAATAATATTTTTATATTTAATTAATACTCAAAATAAACAAATAATTCTAATAATTAATTTAAAAATAAAAAAATCATGAAAATTGGTTCAAGTGGTCCTCTAACCTTGATGAACCTCTAATAATTTTCTTATGGATGGACAATTTTTTTGATTGAATTATTGATTTAATATTAAAAATCCTTATTTTGCATTAAAATATTATAAATTATAATTTAAATTTAGAAAATACATTTATTCCTTCGATGTTTAAATTGACCCATGAGTGGGGTACCATAAAAATTTCAAAGTCATTTGAATTGAATTTATTAAATTATGAGGTGATAGGTTTGAGGGCAAAATAATTATTTTCAAACTTATGTCATAATAAAATATTTATCCTAACCAATGGGAAACAGGTAATGAATGATATTAATTGACATGTTTAGATTATTCAAATACAAAGGACTTAAGGTTAGAAACCAATCTCACTTTTTCCATATTAAAAAAAATGGTAATTTTCTTAATTTTTTTTATTGGAAGATATTTGAAATTAAATGATTATAATGTACGGTGTTTGACTTTAAAAGATAATAATACACTAATTTATAACTCCTAACTAATGGTTTCATGACAATTGAACATAGTGACAAGGAATAAATGCATTACAAACTTAATGTTTCTTAAAATTGCAAATTGACTCATTAATTCTTAAGGTCTTAGTAGTGAATTAGGATTAATCTAATTTGACTTAATAAGTAGAAAAATGAAATATAATCAACTTCAAACATCTTTGGAACACTACAAGCCCAACTCTAAATTAAATTGGTATAATCTTTAATAAATCAATTAACCTATAAAGGCCTTTACCCACATAATTTATAGATAAAATATCAAGTGATGGTTACCCTAGTCATTGGGATAATGAAAACATCAAGGTTCATTGAGCATAAGGGTATATTTTGGATGAGTCATTTAGTGAGTATTATTAGTTCAAATGAAGTCAAGACAATTCAATAGGGTTGTGAAATATTTAAGGTCTTCCTTGGAACTTTTCACAAGTCTTCTGGATATCTTGGAAAAAGAATGAACCTATTATACTTTATTAAAGAAAGACATCCTCACAAATGAATAAATAAGAAGTCACCAAGTTATGACAGAGGGTTTGGTATTTACTTTAAACTTTTTTTCATGTTTTCTAGCTTTGAATTTTAAATTCTCTGCAAAAATATTTATGTAATGCATAAGGTTAAACTTTCAGCTGGATAGGGAAAAAGAGGACCAATATGCTTTTACAGTTTACAGTGCTTTATTTTCCTATACTACTTTACTGCTTTTTCCCTATTATAAAACTTGCATGTCAACACTAAAAATTTTAGGATAACCACAAAACTAAAACAAAACTAAAATCAAATTCACTGCAACAACAAATCTAAAATATAAGATAGCTCAAAATTTAATCACAAATAAGACAAAATCGCAATTGCAACTGAATTAAAACGTCCCTATTGGATGATCAGGAATCCCTCGGATGAGGCAACCTATGGATGCTAATGAGATTTCCCATGGTTTGAATGAATTGACCGAATTCATTTAGTTGAGTTTGGTAAATTCATCTGAACTAAGTCAATTCGAAGAAAAGAGTGTTTACGTAATGAGGGAACTGTGGGATCCTAACCGATGTCTTTAGAATCAACTTAAATATTCCCTTAATAAGAATTTAAGGCACCTCAATTTAAATATATTGAAAGCATGACATTCTCTTATCTCTTCAATTTGACACTTCTAAAATTATACCTGATGCAATGAGAAGCTTGGAACGTACACAGTAGGCAGCACGACCATCTTCAACAGCAAAACTTCTTTCTTAGAAATAAACAATAAGCCATAGAACTTCGAGGTAGTTTGTCTAGTGCAGCATAAAACCTCGCTTTATCTCTTTATGCCTTTGCACCTCATGCAACATATGCTCTAAACTTGTCATAGGATTTTAAGGTTGTCATCAGATATGACATAAATCATCTTATCTTCTAAGCTATTCAAATAATCAGTATCAAGTGAATGTAAGCCCTAAAGAATAAAATTGTCGGGATGAAACAGCAAAAAATTATCTCAAATTGAAGCCAAGCAATAGGATAGTTTGGGAAATCACCAAGATTCTTCTTGGAGCTGTGTTTTTCTCTAGCTTTCTCTCCCTTTAGATTCCTATGATATTTGTTCCATACCTGAGCCATTAACCCATCAGATTTCCTATTGTCACATTATTTTAAAGATCCTATCTCTTAGAAGTCATGAAAATAATATTTCTCGATCTATATCAAGAGTTTTCTTAGGTGACTTTGGTTATCTAAGATGTAATTAACTATAGGGGCTTGCCCTTATAAAAAACCTAAAGACCTCAGATTAATATAAACCATTTCTAATTGTTTCATATTAGATAGGGGAAGTTGTTAGCCAACATAAATGGTTCGCAGACCAATCGAATGTCACATATCATTTTGTTAATTTGATCAAACCACACTGTCAAGCAATATATACATTTTTCGGGATAGATACATGGTTTGTGGTGTAGTGCTTGATTATTTAAACTGCTGCATATATGACACTGGTTTTATTTCATATTTTTTTAAAAAATTAAAAATAAATTTTTCAAAATTACACACACACACACACAGATATATATATATATATATATCTATATACATATATATATATATATATATATATATATATATATATATATATATATTTTGGGAAAGGAGCTACATAGGCTGCCTACATGTTGCTTCAAAAATAAGTGAAGTTACAAAATATCCCAAATGGGAACAAACATGACTCAGTACAACTCCACACCAAAAGAAAAAGTAACTAAACTAAGTGTAAAATAAACCTATCCCAAAAAAAAACTAAATGGGAAGTACAAAGCGCAGTGGAGAGAGACCCCTCCAAAGTCTCCTAATATAATTGAAATAACTAAGCTAATCTGAAGTGAGGTGCCTTGAATAAGTCCGCTTCAATCAGAAATCCAGTCGAGGAGGAAGGGATGCGAAACAACCACTTCCATATTATCGATCCCTCTTTTAGCTAGCCAATTTGTCTGGTCGGTTACCTTCTACATGAATGAAAGAAAAGTGGATTGTACAAAGAGTAGCTAGGTTCGAATTTTACCCACCCATTGAGAGTGATGCCAAGGCGGGGGAGGCCCACAAACTGTGTAATTGATTAAGGTTTGGCAATCCACCTCCACTCGCGGATGGGTCCACTTCCATAAAATAGCTAATGTGATCGCCCAGAAAACAGCCATGAGTTCAGCTTCTATTGGATCAGCAGAAACAGTTGGGGCAGAAAAAAGACTTAAACACTGCCCATTAGAGTCTCTGAATAATCCTCCATTACCGGCCCCATACTCTGAGAAAGCACCATCAGTGTTAACTTTAATAAAGGGGAAGATGGGGGGCTTCCACCAGATCTGCAGAATTTTTGCCTTCAATGGAAGATGGCTGTGAGAAGTGGTGCTAAGAATGTTTGGGAACTTTTTAAACCTGATAAGCTTGGAGATATAGGAGAGACAATTACCCACCACAATCTGAACACAAGGTGGCTTGGCATCAAATTTTATATTGTTTCTATGCATCCACAGAAACCGAGTCACAATGAAAGGAATACTCGCTAACTTTAGTTGGGTGCCGGGATTACCAACGAGAGTTGAAATCCGTCCAGATCCGGTTGGATAGTGTTGATGTTAAAAAACTTGGTAACTTCATTCTAGACTTGATTAGAAAACTTACACCTGAAGAATAGGTGTGGTATGGATTACTCATTGGAGCAGCAAAGTAAGCATTTTGAAGGTCCCCTCAGTCCCTTTAACTTGAGGATGTCATCAGTTGGGATGTAATTATGAAAGGTTCTCCAATTGAGCAAAGACATGGAGGGAGTGAGGAACTTGCTCCAGATCAAGTTACCCTAATCTAATTTAGTCCACTGATGAATATTGAGGTAAATATGCTTTGTTAAGCTGTGAAGGTGAGTATTGTGCCAATTGATAAGATCTGGTTTAGCCCTACTGAAATGGATTTTAGAGATTTGGGTCACGAGAATCTCGTTGAGTAATCGCTCTGCACAGGAATAGTACCAGGAGTCCCCATCCCAGCAATCTGAGACAGGAAAGGAACTAATAGGGATATTTGGTAGTGGAATAAGCATATCAACAGGACACCATTTGTCTTGCCAAAATAGAATATCACCTTTACCCAGATCCCACTTAAACAAATTTTTTGCCAGACTTCTGCATTTTACCATCTGTTTCCACACTCTTGAAGAGCCTTTTGTTTCTGGACATCGGTTGGGTAATGATCCCTGCGATATTTACCCGGCAAAAATTTGGCCCAGAGGGATTGTTGTTGTCTGAAATTGATCCAGAGCTTACAAAAATTGGTTTGTTGCAGTTGGATCAGGCCTTTGAATCCCAAACCTCCAGCTTCAATAGGTCTTGCCAGTTTTTGCCAGCTAGCCCAATGGAGCTGCTTTCTCTGCCTGACCTACGAAAAACGATTGAAGCTCCTTTCCAATTGAATTCTGGTACTTTTCTTAAGACAGGTCATTTGAAGTATGTAAGAGTGGAAAGAAGTAAGGATGCTTTTGAGAATAGTGATCCTGCCCCCAGAAGAGAGAAGGGAATGCACCCATTTGGCCAGCTGAGCTTGGATTTTATGGATGATATCATCAAACTGCACTTGCTTCATTCTACCTTTAATTAAAGGGATACCCAGGAACTTCAAAGGTAGAGAGGCTATAGAAAAACCAGTGTACTGATGGATCCAATGGATAGATGAGGAAGAACAATTTTTGGGGAAGAGGATGGTGCTTTTATGAGAACTAAACTGAAGGCCAGAAACTTGTTGAAACTTCTTGAGGCAATGGAAGGTTTTCTTCATCGCACTCTTACTAGCTCTAGAGAAAAGGATTACATCATCTGCATAAATTAGATGGGTGATCTGTATATTAGACCTATGATGATAATTGGCATAGTGGTGGGGGGATAAATGAAGCTCCAAAAGCCTGGAGAGATAATTCATCCCAATAATGAAAATAGTAGGAGACAAGGGGTATCTTTGTTTGAGGCCCTTGGTAGCAGTAAAACCTCCCCAGCAGTTACCATTAATCAGGATGGAGTGATGATTATGTTTCAGCCATCTTTTGATGATCCAACAGAACTCAGAAAGGAAGCTCCTGGCTTGCAAAATGTCTAGCATAAAGTTCCAATCAATGGTATCATAAGCCTTCATGACATCCAATTTGTAGATGAGATTACCACTTCTGCAGGGCCTGTCCAGATCCAGAAGCATTTCCTGAGCAAGAAGAGCATTATCAGTGATGGACCTTCCATGGATGAAAGCTGCTTGGTTGGGGGCAATAAAGTGTGTCAGATGGGGTTGCAATCTACCCACTAGAATCTTGCTAATCACTTTACTGATGACTGAAGTCAAACTGATGGGTCTATACTGATTCCAGTCCTTAGAGGTTGTGGATTTTGGAATAAGGACAATATTGGAGGAGTGAAAGTACTGAGGTTGCTCCCAACCCCTGAAAAATCCTTGAATTGCAAGGGTAACCTCACCTTTGCAAATAGCCCAGGTCTTCTTATAGAATTCAACTGTAAACCCATCTGGGCCTGCAGCTTTGGATCCATCCATGGAGTTGATTATCGTCCATATTTCTTCCTTCGAAGGTATAGAAGTCAGCTGGAGGGAGCCAATGTACCTTTGTTCAGCATTAAACAGTGCAGGCTCAATGGGAAGGCCAGGGCGGTTGTCATGAGATAGCAACTTCTGAAGAAATTCACGAGCATCGAGGCAATTTCCTTCCCATCATGCAAGGTTTCCCCATGCTCATTTCTGATGGAATGGATAGCATTGCACTTTCTTTTATATTTTATATAAGCATGGCAAAACTTAGTGTTCCTATCCCCATGGTTAAATTTATTAATTGCAGCTTTTTGACTGAGGAATTGTTCTTGCAATTCCACAGCAAGAAGTAATCTTTCATGGCTAGCAATCAACTCTGAATATCTGTCTTGGATGGAAATGCACTCCAATTCCAAAGCAGCCACCTCCTTATCAGCCATTTCCACATTTTTAAATATGTCCCAAATCTTATTCCAGCTCCAAGCTTTGAGGGCCTTCCCGACTTTGATTTGTAGAAGCTGCAGTTGGATAAATGGGTTAATGTGATGACACCCATTCCAGTGAGAATTAATAACTTCCAGGAAACCGGGTTGGGTAGTCCAACAGTTTAAGAATCTGAAGGGAGGGGGGCTGCTAGTAGCATCAGCCGCTGTAACAGTACAGTGATAAGAAGTGGTCTGTGATCCGACCCTGCAAAATTTAAGTGGGATACATAGGTATGCAGAAAATTATGATGCCAAAGACTGTTAGCAAGGAATTTGTCCAGCCTTTCCTAGGTTTTCCCCCTCCTCCAAGTGAATGGGGGCCCAAGAAAACCCAAATCAAACAGACCAGCAGATAGAATGTGATCATTAAATTCAATGATAGTAGAAAGAGCAGGTGGCCTTCCTCCAGCCTTTTCAGCAGAAGAGCCCAAACAATTGAAATCTCCACCTACTATCCAGCTAGAAGTGATAGTTGAGTTGATATGGTGTAGCTCAGTCCAGAGATCAACCCTGGACATCCTGGTACAACCTGCATACACAAAAGTGGTGGCAAGCTCATGACCATAAAATTTGAGAGACAAATGGACAAATTGAGGATGATCCCTCAATATAGTCCATTTGATCTCCTTTCTGAGAATAATCCAGATTTTATTGGATATATCAATGTAATTAGAGCAGCCAGAGAACTTGGAAAGATATTTTTGGGGGTTTTTGTTAACCATGGGTTCAAGAATAGCTAAACACCAAAGCTGGTGTTTCTTAAAAAGGTAGGTGAGTCTTTTAAAGGAAGAGGGGTGGGCAATCCCCCGATGTTTCAACAAAGGAAGTTAAACATCGAGGGGTCACGGGGGAGGGGGTGAGGAGAGGGGTGGAGAGGAGTGATTTGGATCTGGTTCTAGTTCTGCTGTTACTAATGGGAGGTGTAGGAGAGGGATTACTATGCTGATGAGGGGGAACTGCAGATTTGATAAAAGTTGAGGAATTTTTCTTTTTAGCTTTCTGAATTTTCCATTCTTGCTCCATTTTATCCTTTCCCAGGTTCAGAAGATCCTGAGTTGGAGCCTCTACCTGAGCCAATTCTCCAATGATGTCTACCACCTTCTTGCCGCTCTGCAGGGGGTCTCCCAAGGGTGGAATCTTTTTCAGAATCTGGTACACCTTCTGCTGCTTTTTTCTCCATATTAGGAACAATTATGGGCTCCACCTCCTCTTCCCCTTATACCCTGGGTACCAGGGGGCCTGGGTGCAGCCAAAATCTCCCCAGGGGCCTGAGATGGCAACCTTGCCCCAGTAGGTTTCTTGATGAAAGGCCTTAGTCTGTAACATTTCTGTTTATCATGACCAAACATCCTACAGTGTGGGCAGAACAAAGGCTTATGCTCCAATACCACCTATTGCCAAAAGCCCTCTCCGTCATCATTTGTGATAATCCAAACCTTGTCCAGGTCTGGAAGGGTTACATCCCTCTCTACCAGCACTCTAGCAGCCCCAACATTGCCCATATCATGGGTGGGAGGGTCCACCTTGAGAGGGGTACCTATAGCTCTGCTGATTTGAAAAAGAGTATTGGTATGATATAAATGAATGGGAAGTCGAGGGAAATTAAACCATAGAGGTTTAATCGGGGGCTCCTTGTTAGGATCAAAGTCGGTGTCCACTTAAACACCTTCATGAAGGTTCCAGCTATCACCATAGCCCTGTCGACCTGGAATAGTGGCATAATCCTCCTCCCTTGTGAGCCTGATTAGGAGGTGTCTCCCATCCATCAAGCTCAGCTTCCACTGACCCACCAAGTTCAAATCAACAAAGCTCTTCCTAACCAATTCCATTTTAGGGTGTCCATATTTAAATTGACCCACTATGGTGAATTTCACAGCTTCAGTTAAAGAGATCATTTCCCGAGTAGTAAACTTGATAGCGAGGCTTTCCCTCCTTGATGCCTAACGGCTCGATGAAAGGAGCTTCACTCCTACCAGTCTAGCAAGCATCATGCAGGGACTGAGGGAAAACTAAGTGTTCAAAATTTCTGGAGTTAACAATACCATTAGTAACTGCCTTGGCATAAGAACCAAAAGCAGAAATGGAGAGATTCCCAGGAACTGCTGAAGAGTTGCTAGCCATAGAAATCAGCCCACCACTCCAGCAGAACGGCAGGGGCCAACCAATGGAACAGTAATAATTCGAAAAAGCAAGCCCGGGAAAGCAAAACAAGTCACAGCAGTCCGGCCCAAAGCACCGGCCAACCAAGCCGAGCCAAACAACAGCAACCCTCACCCAATGGAACAAGTAACTCAATTGAAACATCTGGAGCCCGGAACACCCAAAGAGTGCCCAAATCTTCCGAAGCCACCACAGTCGCCAAGGGAGGAAGAAACAAACTTACCGACCACCTACTCCGACCGACCACCCAAATCCCAGATCCAGCCGCCAGCGAGGAGCTCCATCAAAAATATACATACATACATATATATACATACATATATATATATACATACATATATATATATATATACATATATATACATACATACACATATATATATATATATATATATATATATATATTAAATTTAAATCCCAAACACCCCTTTGGCGGCTGATAATTTTTTGGCGACTCCAATAAAGAATGGTTTCTCTCTTCATTAAGATCAGGAAATGTTATATTCATACATCGACAATGAGTTGATTTCCCTTAAGAAATAGATTACAATTCTTTTGTTGACATACTTTACCCATTTCTTTCTTGGGAAAGTTTGATCGACTCTCCTCGATTTCAGGATCGTCTATTTAAACATCCTTAAGTAGAGTGGATGAGGAGTCTTTAGGATTCTTCTTGATTCTGTGGGGTCAGAACCCTAATAGTTGTGTTGGGGAACAAGTTTTGCTAGAGCAATCTGCATTGTGGAGAGGGTCCCCGGACAAGGTCCTGCTCTTCACTTTCTCTTAATGCCTCCTGGGTTTAATTTTGTTATCGACAAATTGGACCACTCTTTTTTAAATCTTAAACTCCTTTTAATAAATACATGAAAATAAAAGACAAAATAAAATATTATGAATCAATTAAAATAAAATAAAAAAGTAATTGTACCAGTTCACAGAATGACCTTTTGTTCATAGAGTTTGTACAATGATTATAAGGTTTAGGCCTTTACTAACTTTCAGAATATTTCTTGCGATAGTAACAATGTCGACTCCTACGCTTAACTTCTCCTACAACTTGCCCACCTCCCATGAGACCCATCTTGCTGCATCAATGATTTAGTTTCAGACAGACTTTCGTGAGTTTGTAGTCGTACTTGGAAAAGCTCTGTTCGTTAAAGTGAAAGTTGTTGCCTTTGAATTTCAAGAACTATCTGTCAAGTTCAAACTCAACTCCCACCAGGACTTCCCCTCTGCTAAGAAAGTGTTGTTTGCTCCCGCCCCTGTCAAGTCAGTTCTCTCCGTGTCTAGGGGAGTTACTACCTGTACCGCTACTGGTTTTGTTATCACCGCACCTACCTTATCGTCTGCCTAGGGGAACGAAGTTATGTATAAAGAAAATTCTGATGGTGTTTTTCTTACCACACAGTCACTTTTTGGGATTGGTTCCAACTGTAGAGTTCCCCCACCAACTAGGTCTTAAAGGAGGAACCGCAGCCGCAAGATTTTCAAAGCCTCCACCGAACAAGCTACAAGTCTGCCAGTGATTGAAGATATACCTCACCAAGAGGCACTAGATTTACCTAAGACCTCTCCGCTCCTTTTAGGGAGTAGGTTCCACCCATTGGTTGACACTATTGGAGATGAAAGCTTCTAGAAGATTGCTGCTACTTTACCGTCACCACATGGTCGTGATGAGGTAAGAGAGGCCGTCAATCGAGTCTGCACAGTTTTTTCAGAGATTAGATGAGAAAGAGTGATGTTCTATTTCCAAGCTCCTCAAGAGAATTAGATGTGCATTATCCTAAAAATGAAGAATGAGATTTTAAGGAAAGATCCAATTGTGCTGTACAAATATTCTATAAAGCTTATGTTCCCGCTAGATTCCATTTGGGGAGACGCATTAATATCGCTACCATTGCTAAAGATGCTACTACTGCCGCTCTGCACCCATAGTGCATGGATCGGTCAAGTCTCTACTGGGTCCGAGAGTATCGTTTGCCAAGGATAACAAGGACTTCCTAAAGAATAAGGATAAGAGAGGATTTTTTACTTCTATACATGACCTACACCCTAGGGAGCATGCTTCTCCTCACCACTCTGATGTCCTCACTGAGATACTCCATCTCAAGGAGCTGACATTTAAGATGAAAGTGTGCTTATTGAAGGTCGTTGCACCAGTACGTTCTGAAGGTCTATGGACCATAAGATGGATGATGGCGATCAAATATATGGATCGTATATCTTCGCCGTCAATTCTTGTATCATGTTAATGTCAAGGAGTCACCACTCTCTTTCTATATCAATTACCCTAATTCTTATTCCACTTAGACTTTTTGTCAGAAGTCTTTGGAGAAATTGAAGAAGGATTAATCATGATTGAGATTGAGAGAAAAAGAAATCGAATGATAATCTTCAGATTATGTGATTATAGATGTTTTTCGTATAAGAAAATCACATGAAGATCTTGGGTAACCAGAGAGATCTTATAGGTGAAATACCTATCCTGAGTTCTTTAATCTCCTATAGAAGCAAACTCCAATAGTTAATTACATCCTGAGCAACTAATATTTCTTAGGAAAACTCCCGATTAAGGTTAACATTTATCCTCGAAAAAGTGTAAGTGTTGTTGTGGCAGTGTGTTTCTAAAGAATCAATACTACCATAATATTTTGTTTATGTTGAATATTTGTCATTTTGTCATTTTGTAAGTCATGTCGGGTGTCAGGTCAGGATGTCTTAATATGTGTGTCATATTATTGTATGTAATGTCATGTGATGTCGTAATGTCATGTCATTTTATGTCATGTCTTAATGTGAATCATAATGTCATATCATTTTATGTCATGTCTTAATGTGATGTCATCCCGATTTGTCATGAGATATTTTATCTCCTAGAAGAAGATGTTATTATGTCATGAGATACCTTCTATGATGTCAAGAAGATATCATTATTTATTTATATTTGTTATTTTGTTTATGATTTCCTTTTTTTAAGTTTTGGTTTTGTGGTCATCTCAATTTTATTTTGTCATGTCATTTTGTCATGTATTTGTTTTGGTTTAGTGTCATGTCATCATTTTGTTGTGGTATAGAAATGTCGTTGTATGTTGATGTCATGTCGATGTCAATGTTAATTATTTTTTCATTTTATTTCAGATTTCGTGGCTGACCTAATAGTCCAGTTGTCTTTGTTTTCATGTCATTTTTGTTTTGTTATTTGTAGAAAGTTTAGGTTTTGTGGCTATCCTAAAAGTCCTGATTTTGTCGTCAATGTTCCATCTTCGACGTCCTGCAAAAAAGAGTTAGCACACCCTATAACATGCAAAGAAAATCTAAACGAAACTTCATGTCTTCATCCAGCAAGGAGAGCAAAGTTAGAAATAATGTCATATCAATATATTTAGATTACCTGATCAAAGTGTCTGTTGATGCAAAGTTATCGTATGTCCAAATGTGGTTGAGATGTCGATTTAGATTTATGTCGATTTAAATTGTATTTTGGATTATTTTTGTCAATTTGGATTTGATTTTGGGTTTTATGTCTAGTGAGTTTAATTTTATGTTGAGTTAAATTCGATGTGGGTCGAACTTAAGAATTATGATGTCGTATGTTAAGTTAAATTTGATACAGGTCGAACATAAGAACTATGTCAGTCCATGTCGTGTTAAGTTTGATTATGTCAATTTATGTTGAATTATATCAATTTATGTTGAGTTCTATTGAGTTTGGTTCGAAATGTCGATTAATGTCATTGAATGTCGGTGTTTGTTGAATTTGGTTTGAAATGTTGATTAAAGTCGATTAATGTCGGTGTTTGTCGAATTTAGTTTGAAATGTCAATTAACGTCGGTTAATGTCAGTGTTTGTTTAATTTGATTTGAAATGTTGATTAATGTCAAATTATGTTTGAAATGTTAATTAATATCAAATTATGTTTGATTATGTTTGAAATGTTGATTAATGTTGAGTTTCGTTTCAAATGTCGGATTTATGTCAAATTTGTTGAGTTTCGTTTGGAATGTCGAATTTATGTCGGTTATGTCAATTTTTTGTTCGAAATATCAGATTTATGTCAGTTATGTCGAGTTATGTTTGAAATGTCGGTTTTATGTTGATTATGTCGATTTATGTTTGAAATGTCGGATTTATGTTGATTTGTGTTCAATTTTATCTATCCTAAGGCTTATGTTGATTTAGATTCAATTTTGTTAATTTAGATTCAATTTGGGTTGAAACTAAGATTTATGTCGATTTAGGTTCAATTGGGTTGAACTTATAGTTTATATTGATTTAGGTTCAATTGGGGTTGAACCTAAGGTTTATGTCAATTTAGATTTAATTTTGGTTGAACCAAAGGTTTGTGTCGACTTTTGTCTATTTAAATTTGGTTTCAGGTTTTGATCTTGATTAGAATTTAGTTATGTGTTTTATGTTGATTTGTGTTTGGTTTTGAGTTTTATGTCGATTTGAGTTTAGTTTTGAGTTTTATGTCGATTTGAGTTAGGTTAGGTTCATTGTCAATTGAACATAAGATTTATGTCAAGTTGAATTAAGTTAGTTGTCATTTGAACCTACGGTTTATGTCTAGTTGATTTGAGTTAGGTTCATTGTCAGTTGAACCTAAGGTTTGGATTTTGACTTAGTGTTGAACTTAAGTTAGATTTTTGTTTAGATTCAAGTTAAGTTGAACCTAAGTTTTAGGTTTGGACTTAAGTTCAATGTGAATTTAACATAAGTTAGGTTTAGGTTAGACTTAGGTTCATTTTATGTTAAATCTAAGTATTATTTATCTTAAGTCTAATATTTAAGTTAGGTTTAGGTTAGACTTAGATTAATGTCAGGTTGAACCTAAGTATGGTTTGACTTTAGTCTAATATAGATTAGACTAAAGTTAGGTTTAAGTTTGATTAAGTCTAATTTAGTTAAGACTTAATGGATTAATTAGGTCTAATGGGTTAGACCTAGCTAGGGTTTATGTTTGATTAAGCCTAATTTAGTTAAGACTTAATGGTTTAATTAGGCATGATGGCTTAGACCTAATAAGGGTTTAGGTTTGATTAAGTCTAATTTAGTTAAGACTTAATGGTTTAATTAGGTCTAATGGGTTAGACCTAATTAGGGTTTAGGTTTGATTAAGTCTAATTTAGTTAAGACTTAATGGTTTGTCGGCATATTTTTAGGTTGTGTGTTTTATTTTGAAAAGGGGGTCGCCTAACAGAAATTGTCGGCGAATTTTTAATTTAATTTAAATAAATAATTTGAAAAGTAGTATTTTATTTTGAAAATAATTTTAAATTTGAAAATTGTAAGATATGAAATCAAACTGATCTCACATCCCGAATAGTTTATATAAACGAGCATCGCACCACAAACTGTATATCTATCCTAAGGGTAGACACACTGCTTGATGGTGGGGCTCGATTAAATAAACTAGAAGATTTGTGACATCCGTTTGGTCTGCGAACCAATTTTATAAGCCGACAAATTCCTCTGCTTAATATGAAAGCATTAAACAAGGTTTATATTACCTGGGTTCTTAAAATTCCCTATAAGGGCAAGCCCCTATAGTTAATTACATCTTAAGTGACGGGAATCACCTAAGAAAACTCTCGATAATAATCAGTAATTTTGCTCTCAAGAATTTCAAAGTTTAAGGTTTTCAATGGATTGAATTTTGGAATTTCAATAGGGAATGGATCAAATTTGGAAGATTTTGTTTTGGGAATTCAAAGGAAGAAAAGTAGGAGAAGCTGAGGGTCCAAGAAGAATCTTGGCAACTTCCCAAACTATCCTATTGTTTGGCTCAGATTTAAGAAAATCCTAATATTATCTGATATTTCAATCTTGCCAATTTTAATTAATTTGGACTTATATTTGTATGACATGATCATACAAATAGCCTCGAAGATGTGAGGGTTTATGTCGTATCGGACGACTACCTCGGAAATCCTAAGACCGGTTAGGGCTTAGTTTGCAATGCAAATGCCTAACGAAAAGGTTGAGGATTTATGTTGCACTAGGCAAACTACCTCGAAATCCTATGGTTTTGTTGTTTAATTCTAGGAAAGTTTTGCTGATGTAGATTCAAGTTTTGCTGACGACGATGGCCGTGCTGCCCACCATGCTCCAAGCTCCTTGTTGTTGCAGAGGTTTGTTTTAGAAGTCATAAATCAGGAGATGAGAGAAGTGTTTTGTTTTAGAGAAAATCTTAAAGTCCAAGTGTTTTTAATATTTTAATTAAAATAAATCTTAAAGTTGATTATAACGACACCCGTTAAGATCCCACGGTTCCATCCTTCCGGCATCGTTATTTTTATCGGATTCACTTAGTCCAGATGAATTTGCTAAACTCAACTGAATGAGTTCCACACTTTCATTTAGACCGTGGGAAATCCCGTTAGCAACACGTAGGTTACATCATCCGAGGTATTCCCTATCATCCAACGGGACGTTTTAATTTAGTTGTAATTGTAGTTTTGTGTTATGTTTGTGATTAAATTTTGAGTTGTTTTATATTTTGAAATGTTGTGGCGGTGAATTTTATCTTGCAATGACTTTTAATTTAGTTTTGGTTTCAGTTTTAGGGACTATCCTAAAGGTGTGGGTTTTCATGCAACAGTTTTTTATCATGCAATAAAAGTAAGTGCGATGCGATTAAATAAATTGCAATAAGGTAAATTGCAATAAAATAAAAGCATACCTGGAGGGTCTTCCCGTCATCCCAAGCTGCACTTAAACACAATTTAGAATATTTAAGCAAGTTCCTAGGTAAAGCTAAGGGAAGGGTTATGGTTTTCTATCAAATTCCTAATCCTATAACTAGTCATTTCCTATGACGTCTAGGTTTTTGTGTTTTGGTTTGAGGACGATTTTCTTCATCAAAGAATAATTAAGTTCAATTGTTCTTGTAAATATCCCATCATATTGAGGAAGTGCTTAAGCAGAACCTTAAACATCTTTTCAATATTGATAGGATTGTTTAAGTCCAAATGAATTTAATTATGCAAATGAATTAATCGTCCGGAAATTCAAGTTTTGTTGTTATCTTACTCAGTGAACTAGGACATTTGAATATCTTATGAGGGAAGTAACATTTCATTTATCGTTCTATTTAGGAGTTATGACAATAAAAGTTTTCGGGGGCAAATTGGTATTCAAATGGTTTGTGATTTAATTTAATCTCACTTATCGGATTTAAATTTGGAATAGTGTTCAAGTTGCTTTATATTTAATTTCTTTCATGTCTTAGGTGATGTTATTTTTAATTTAATTTAACTTTAATTTAATTTAATTTAATTTTAACTTTAATTTAATTTAATTTAATTCAATTTAGTTTGATTTGATGTTAACTTAATTTAGTTTAATTTGATTTAATTTCCTTTAATTTAATTTAATTTGATTTAATTTTAATTTAATTTAATTTAATTTAATTTAATTTAATATGTTTTAATTTAATTTAATTTAATTTAATTTAATTTAACATTTTTTAATTTAATTTAGTTTAATTTAATTTAATTTAATTTATTTATTTAACTTAATTTAATTTAATTTATTTATTTAATTTAATTTAATTTATTTATTCAATTTAATTTAATTTAATTTAATTTTTTAACTTAATTTTAATTTAATTTAATTTTTAATTTAATTTTATTTTTAATTTTAATTTTTAATTTTATTTTATTTTTAATTTTAATTTAATTGAAAATTTAAAAAGAGTTTAATAATTTAACTTTTATTTAATTTAAATGATTAAGTCTTTTAACATTTTAAAACTTAAATTTGAATTATCATTTTTAATTAGGAATTAAATATTAATGAGATGATTAATTTAGGGATCTTTAAATTAAAGAATAAATCTCTTCCTAATAATATCCCTATTTTAATAATTCCAATTTTATTATTCTTCCAAATTTAATCAATTATTTAATTAAGGTTTATTTCAACTATTTTAAATTGTTTAATGGGTTTCTACCCTTTAATTATTTAAATTTCAATCATCCAAGTCAGATTAAGATCAAATATTTTACTTGTTAATTCTATTAAACCTAAAATTTTAATCAACGGTTAAAATTTTTTAATTACCATTTTGCCCTTCAAGCTTAATAATTTCATAACTCACTAAATTGAGCTTAAATGAACTTGAAATTTTTATGTGACTTCACTCATATGCCAATAAAGACATGAGAGGAGAAAATGTGATTTTTCTGTATTTAATTTATTTATGTAATTATTTTTGGTGGAAAATAAGAATTTCCAAGGAAAATTTAATAATATGACCAAGGGAAAGTTTCTATCCTTAAGAAAATTAGGGGACATTCCTAATGACCAGAGGACCACTTGGACCAAATTTGGTGATTTTTTGAATTATATTATTTTTATTATAATTATTTTATGTTTTTGAATGTTAATTAATTTAAAAATAAAATAAAGGTTGAAAAATAAAATTTATATTTTTCAAAAATCTCTCTGATATCATGGAAATCAGAGAATCAATTTTAGCAATTTTCTGATTTTTCTATGATTTATTATAATTATTTTAGTGAAAATGCCAAAAAATGTATTTTTTTAATTCTTAAATTACCTTAGGGCTTTAAAATTTAATATATCATTAAATAGACCTAAGAAAAATATGGGGTTTGTTCCTAAGTGATTAAAATTCAAAATGTGTCATTTTGGTGAATTTTATTATTTTTGTGATTTTTATTATTTTTTAATTATTAAAAATATTAAAATAATATTAAAAATCAACTTTTTTAGAAAATTGAAATTTTAATTTTCATAGATTCTCCTAATATCAGAGAGGCTCAAAAACCAATTTGGTGAATTTTTGAAAGGTATTTTGAAAGTTATGAATTTTTAAAGTTTAAAATGACTAAGTGGCTTAATCGACCCATTTAGTAGGGCTAACCAAGTCCAATTGACTTCAAATTTTTATGGTGTGTTCCTCCGATCCTAAAGGTCAGTGGAGAATTGATTTCAAGTCAATTTGATGTATGGTTAGCTCTAATTAATTAGGGATCTATTTTGGGTGTTTAAGCCAATCAGGGTTATTTTAAATGAGTTAACTCAAAACCTATTTTTCTTAGGGTCCTGTGGTCATAAGGGACATCACCAAATTTTCCTAGAATTTATTTCACAACATGCTAATTAATGGTATTAAAATACTTAAAGCAGCAACATGAATTTGAAAAATCAATAACTTCTCATAGGGATGGCCTCTGACTTTGGAAAATTCAGGGAATGTTCCCAAATTCGAAGGCTTCAAAAGCCCTATGGTCTCATGCCATGGTGAATTTCCTATATGCATGGAGAATTAAAAGAATGCAAACAGTAAATAAATTATTAAAAATAAAATACTTGATGAAATTAAATGATTTCTTTTCCACATTATTCTCCTCCGTTCAGTCGAGCAAGGGGGTATTTTTATTTTATTTTTCTGATTTTCCTACACAAAGTTATGAATTTTCCAAGTTCTGGTAATTAAATAAATAAGAAAAATCCTAATTTTCTATTTATCCGAGTCGGCGCCGCGTCAACCTTAGCATCTCCGAACGGCCACGCGGCACGCTCCCATTTGACGCCGCCGCTTGAGTCAGCAGCCCGGGTCCCGCCTTTCGCGTATCATCTGCCGATCCGACCTAATCTGAGTCGTCCGTCCGCGCGTGTATTAAATGGACGGCATCCATTCATCGTCCCCAAGCGTCCTCACCCGATAGCCGTCCACACTAAATCCCTAATATCTCACTCGATACTCAATGGATTTTTGTGTTCTTATGCTCTATGGATTCGTCTCGAGAAGACAAACACATCCATACAGTTTATGTGGCATGAAATTGACTTAATGAAAATGGAGAATGTTCAGAAGCTCGGGAAGAAGAGTGAGGCCATACCTTTGCTCAGAGAAGTGTGGCTTCGATCTGAGGGTTGTTTCACCTTCGATTGGATCCCAGCAAGCTCTAGATGAAGTCTCCCGGTCCAGTGAATTGCTCAGTAGGATTTCGACCACACTCGATCACAAAGCTTGGAGGCTCGGAGCAACTGGGTGGCTCGGAGATGGGGCTTTTGCTGGTGGACACCTTCTCTTGGTCCGGTGAAGGTGTAGGACCAATCAATTTGAGGATTGATCCACCGTGGAGAAGTGTCCCGGCTTTGGGTGGAATTTCGGCTGAGAAATTGGATTTTGTCAATGGGGATTAGGGCAAATCGACACCGGGGATCAACTCGCTCTAAGGGTGGAGAAGGGTTTGGAACAATTTTGGCGAGTTTCGGCAAGGTTCAGTGCAACTCTCTTCTCATGGCCGTGAGGGGTCGGGTTTAAATAGAGGTGGTGCGGAGGGCCTCACGGGGAGAGTTAGGGCTTGGGATCGTGCCTGCTCTCGGCATGAGAAGAAGCACTACTGATGGCCACGCGGGGATGGGGCGACTCAGACGAGGAGAATTCCAAAGTTGGCTCACATGCGAGCTCTCGACCATGGTGTTTTCCGGCGACCCGGTGGCCGGCCGGCTGTGCATTTGTCACCATCTTGTTCAGGTGGGTCAGGGCTGGGGTTTAGTGTAGGCAATTGACAAATGCCATGTGTAAAAGGCTTGCATTAGAATGGAATGAGAGAGGGCTCATTTTTGCTCAAATTGGTCAACCCCTCCATTTGGGCTAGGTGCACCACCCAAGGCCCGGTTTAGGCTGAATAGAAAGTGATTTAGGTCTGCTTAATCAGTGGGAAATGGTCACCATCCAAGTAAAATTAAGCTTAAGCAAGATTTAGTGGAATCATGGGAGTGGTTAATCACCTTTAGGAATTAAGGAAAGAGTCTCCTCCTTTTGCCCAAAATGGCATGGTGACATGTAAAGAGGCTCTCATGGCTTCCATGTGGCTCATGCATGGCTTCATGGCTCACCTTTGGCTTAGGAAAAGTCAAGTCAATTTCATGGAAATGGATTTAAGAAAAATTTTGGTATTTAGGGGTGATTTGGAATGAGGCTTGATTTGGAATTATTTGATGATGGGATTATAACTTAGGGAATGGCTTTGATTAAATGGATGGCAAATGGAAATGTCATGTGGGTTTTAGGGCCAATTTTGGGCTTTTGTATTTGGTAGAAATGGGCTTTTAAAATGGTTTAGGGAAGTGGGCTTTTGGATTTTAAAATGGATTTTAGGATGGAATTTTGGCAAAGTCTTGGGCCAAATAATTGTTGGGTTTAGCTCATAGATGTGTCATGAGTGACTTGAAGCAAATTGGGAGTGATTTGGGTTTGAATTGGGTTGAATTTGGGCTTCTTTGGGTTAGGTTTGGGTTTAGGTCAAAATTGGGCCTTTTAGCTTTGGGTTGAATTTGAGTGGGGTTTGGGTCTAAATGTTGGGCAAATCATGTTAGTGTTTTGTTTGTAGGGATGTTAAGGAAGATTTAGAAAAGATTTGGGGTTAATTGGAGTTGAATTGGGTGAGTTTGGGTTAGGTTTGGTTTATGGGTCCAAATTGGGCTTTAAGGCCAAAAGTGAAATTGGATTCAAATGTCAATCAAATTGGACTTGAATTTGGTCTAAATTGGTGTTGGGAATTTTGAATTGAAGTTTGGAATTGAATTGGACTAGAATTTGGGTCAATTGGGTAGGTTTGGTTTGACATTGGGTTCACTCAGGGTTAAAATGGGTCAAATTGGGGGTTTTGACAAAAGTAGGGTAAATTGAAAAAATTGGCACATAGTGTAGTTTAACAAAATGAAATTGGGAATATTTGGGATTTTCTGGAATTTTCTGGGAATTTTCTGAATTTTTGGATTTTTGGGTCAAGAGGGGTATTTTGGGTATTTGGAGGGTATTGGGAGGTATTTTTGAAATATTTGGTATTTTTGGGTATGGATGATCAATTTGAGTAATGTGGAAATGTTTGGGATTGATTTTGGGGAATTTTGGGTGATTTAGGTGATTTTGAAAATTTTGCGTAGTTTCAAGGGCATTTCGTAGGTTAGGCGGGTGTAGGGTCCTGGGGTCAAAAATTGAAAATTTGAAAAAATGAAGATTGGGTGAATATAAGTGAAATAAAATCATTTTGGTTGAGCCATGAAGCCATACCAAGCCCACATGAGCCATGAAGGGACTCATTCGAGGCATTCACTATGTTGTTCCTAACCCTCTTAGCCTGAGGGCTTAGGGGTTAAGGACCATCCATGTGAATCACCTACATGAGTCAGAAGGTCAAGTTAGGTATGGGTGTGGTTTTAGGAGGTGTGTGAAAGTGTACTGTATGAGTGTAGTGTGTGTGTAAGTCAGCCCCTTCACTGCACCGGGCCACCTGGGGTAGTCCCTAAGGCCAAAGAGTCCTATAGGAACTCATCCTTTAAACTTCCACATTTGATTTCAACTCTCTAGGTGATTAGGGGTCTACAGTCAAGTTTGTGGAGTTTGCAGGGAGTTTAGAAGTCGTTTGAATTTCTAAGTGGTGGGTCCCAATTCTAGTCCTCTAAGACAGTCAAAGGAAAAGCCTAAGGCTAGATCCTAAGTACTAAAAAGAAGAAGAGAAGACCTCATCAAAAATGAGGTCAACATGGTTTAATTAGGTCTAAGGGGTTAGACCTAATTTGGGTTTAGGTTTGATTAAGTCTAATTTAGTTAAGACTTAATGGTTTAATTAGGTCTAATGGGTTAGACCTAATTAGGTTTTTGCTTTGATTAAGTCTAATTTAGTTAAGAATTAATGGTTTAATTAGGTCTAATGGGTTAGACCTAATTAGGGTTTTGATTTGATTAAGTCTAATTTAGTTAAGACTTAATGGTTTAATTAGGTCTAATGGGTTAGACCTAATTAGGGTTTAGGTTTGATTAAGTCTAATTTAGTTAAGACTTAATGGTTTAATTAGGTTTAATGGGTTAGACCTAATTAGGGTTTTGATTTGGTTAAGTCTAATTTAGTTAAGACTTAATGGTTAAATTAGAACTAAAGAATTAGACCTAATTAGGGTTTAGGTTTGATTAAGTCTAATTTAGTTAAGACTTAATGGTCAAATAAGGTCTAATGGGTTAGACCTAATTAGGGTTTTGATTTAATTAAGTCTAATTTAGTTAAGACTTAATGATTTAATTAGGTTTAATAGATTAGACCTAATTAGGGTTTAGGTTTGGTTAAGTCTAATTTACTTAAGACTTAATGATTTAATTTGGTCTAATGGGTTAGACCTAATTAGGGTTTTAATTTGATTGTCTAATTTATTTAAGACATAATAGTTTAATTAGGTCTAATGAGTTAGACCTAATTAGGGTTTAGGATTGATTAAGTCTAATTTAGTTAAGATTTAATGGTTTAATTATGTTTAATGGGTAGACCTAATTAGGGTTTTGATTTGATTAAGTCTAATTTAGTTAAGACTTAATGGTTTAATTAGATCTAATGGGTTATACCTAATTAGAGTTTAGGTTTGATTAAGTCTAATTTAGTTAAGACTTAATGGTTTAATTAGGTCTAACGTGTAGGTTTAATTAAGTCTAATTTAGTTAAGACCTAATGGTTTAATTAGGTCTAATGGGTTAGACCTAATTAGGGTTTTGATTTGATTAAGTCTAATTTAGTTAAGACTTAATGGTTTAATTAGGTCTAATTGGTTAGACCTAATTATGGTTTTGTTTTGATTAAGTCCAATTTAGTTAAGACTTAATGTTTTAATTAGGTCTAACAGGTTAGACCTAATTAGGGTTTTGATTTGATTAAGTCTAATTTAGTTAAAACTTAATGGTTTTATTAGGTCTAATGGGTTAGACCTAATTAGGATTTAGAGGTTAATTAATCCTAATGTAAGTAATGTTTAAGTCTATTAATTAGGTTTAATAGGGGTTAAACCTAGTTAGGGTTTATGGGTTACTTAAACCTAATGTAAGAAAGGTTTAAGTTGATTAACTAGGTTTAATGTGGATTAAACCTAATTATGGTTTAAGGGTTACTTAAACCTAATGTAAGTAAGGTTTAAGTTGATTAACTAGGTTTAATGTGGATTAAACCCAATTAGGGTTTAAGGGTTACTTAAACCTAATGTAAGTAAGATTTAAGTTGATTAACTAGGTTTAATGTGGGTTAAACCTAATTAGGGTTTAAGGGTTACTTAAACCTAATGTAAGTAAGGTTTAAGTTGATTAACTAGGTTTAATGTGGATTAAACCTAATTAGGGATTGTTTATTATTAAACCTAATGTCTTTAAGGTTTAATTATAATTAATTATGTTTAAGGATGTTTCTAAACATAATTAATTTTTGTTTATTAAACCTAATTTCTTTTAAGATTTAATTATGAGTAATTAAGTTTAAAGATGTTTTAAACCTAATTAATATTTGTTTATTAAACCTAATGTCTTTTAAGGTGTAATTATGATCGATTAAGTTTAAAGATGTTTTAAACCTAATTAATATTTGTTTATTAGACTTAATAATATTTAGACATAATTTGCTCTTTCTTAAGTCTAATATGATTAAAGTCTAAGTGTATAACTAAGTCTAAGATGATTAGACCTAATTAAGTTTTAAAAGATTCTTTATAGGGTTAATTAAAGATAAATTTATATTTATTCTCCCTGAGAATTTTAATATGTCATTTTAAATCTTCAAGTGGTTCAAAATTTGTTATTTAGGGTTTAACCTTTATTCCCTGAGTTTTTAATCAACTTTCAATTCAATCTTTTTTTATTTTCTTAATTTCTGATTTTTAGAATTTTTATTAAAAATAATTACTAAATCTCATGAAAATTAGAAAATGTCATCTTAAAATAGTTTTCTGTCTCTGGAAAAATAAGAGATTGTTTCTAATGACTTCGAAATTAATCCACTAAAAATTCACAATTTTCTGACTTATAAATAATTTTTAATAATTAAAATACTCCTGAGAGTATTTAATTAATTAAAAATTAATTATTGAGAATAAAATTATGATTTTAATCTCATAATTTTCTTCTCTTCAAGAGCTTTCCAGAGGTATTTTTATTTTATTTTTAGGAGGTCTGTGCAAAAAGATATGAATTTTCGATTATTTTAAGGTTGTTTGGAATTAAGATAGCTCCAGAATTACTAGAGACCGCCACATGTCCTCGTACGATCGATGGGCGGGAAGATCATCTGGCGGATCCGTACAGCAAACACGACGCTGTTTCATCTGCACCATCTATTCCGAAACACGGGATCAGACGGCTGGATTAATCCAGATAATTCAGAAAATTCTTAAACCGTCCAACTTCTAGGGTCAATATCTCACTCATTTCTGAACGAAATTGAGTGATTTTTGATCATGTGGAATCATCTGGACATATAAATTGTATCTATACGGTGATGATACATTTCTGGGCTAGTAAAACCTATGATATTTTAAAAACATGAATTATTTTGGGGAAAATAATTCCATACCTTAGCCACAAGTGTATCAAGCTTGATCAGACCATATGGCTGGCTTCGAGGACTCCCAAGGAAGATCTTTGCTACTCTAATTTTGTTTTATAGCTAGCCTTGGAGGAGAATTTTGAGAAAGTGGCTAACTTGAAATCTATGCTCGGTTTGATCAAATTGTCTCGATCAGGTGGCCAATTTGGTCAAATCTTGGTTGGGTCTTGCTATTTGGGTCCTAAGCAAGATTTTTCATGTTAAGGGTCAGAGGATTTGAGCAAGGTATGGGCCTCTATTTCATCTTCTCTTACTCTTCACAAAACCTCTAGTATGGCTTATTTATAGCCATGGGGAGTTCATGGCTGGCTTTAACTCTTTTCAATCCACTTGGGGAAGTTTTTAACTCTCCTATTATTATTTTAGGATAGTTTTTAGGCTAGGATAATGATAGTCCTAGCCTAGACCTCATAAGTTTAACTATGGTGAGGATTTGGAGTTGGGCTCTTGATTCCCCCCATTGGGTCAATTGTGAGGTGGATTTGGCTAGGCAAATCTTGTTGAATCCACCTCCCCTTGATCGCATTCAAGGTGATTTGCTCTATTTGAGGAAATGGTGACACACAAGCCTCTTACTCTTCTCATGCAAGCCTTAGCCATGATGGCTCTCAACCAAGGTGTGGGATGAGTTAGCCTCTTGTCTCCTTTCCATTGGGTGGTCGAAGAGGTGAAGGATGAGTCATGAGAATGAGCCCTCCCCCTTCCAACCTGTCATTTAAGGTTTAGATGAGAGGGTGACACATATTTTTCTCATGCAAAATTCAAAAAATTTGGTTATAACCATGGTTAAGTATGTTACTCATGTGGGTTTAATTGGTGTCTAATTTTTATTGGTGAGTTCATGAGGATGAGCCCCCTCCAAATTTAATTTCATGAGAGGATGACACCTCATTTCCTCTCATGATTACCTTCTTTAACCATGGTTAAAATGATAGGTTATAGGTTATTTTAATGCGTTAATCTACACCTAATAAGTCCCATGAGTCATGAATAACCCATGGATGAGGTCATTTATGATATAATAAAGAGATTTGAAATTTTGAAAATCATGGTTTCATGGGTTTCATTTTAATTTCCATATTTAATTATTTATGTCAATATTTAAATATTGGAAATTATTTTATTAATCAATAATTAATTGGAAGTAATTCCAAATTAATTAATTGATTAATATCCATGTCATTAAAATTGATTTTTGTCTCTTTTCATGGCTTTTCAATTTAATTTTCACTTTAATTAATTAAGTCATTAATTAAAACATGAAAATTAAATTGTTAGTCAATTAATTAATTATTAATAATTTTAGGATTAATTATTTGATAAATTCTATTATTTTTAAGGAATTTGTGGATTTTGAGATTTTATGGCTTTTGAATTTAATTTTTCATTTTCATTAATTATGTCATTAATTAAAATTTGAAAATTAATTCATTAATCAAAATAATTTTGAGATCAATTTTTTGATTAATTTTGTCATATTATGACGTTTAATTTAATCTTCATTTTAATTAATCATATCATTTGATTAATTAAAATATTGAAAATTAAATTATTAGCCAATTTAGTTAATCAAAAAAAATTTTGAAATTAATTTGATTAATTTTTATCATTGTGGGGTTTTAAACATGTCACAGGTTATTTGATCAAAAATTGATCATTGTAACCAAAATTGACTTTTTAGGTCATGTGTTGACCCATTGGGTTAATAAGGTTGGCGATTGGATCTAGATTAGTTATTTTGATCAAAATTGTCATTTTAAGTCAAAAGGTTGACCTATGGGGTCAACAGGATTGGTCATAGGGTCTGGATTGACTATTTTGACCAAAATTATTATTTTAGGTCAAATTTTTGACCTATAGGGTCAACAGTATTGGTCATAGGGTCTGGATTGACCATTTTAACCAAAATTATCATTTTAGGTCAAAAGGTTAACCTACGAGGTCAATAGTGTTGGTCATAGGGTCTGGATTGACCATTTTGACCAAAGTTATCATTTCAGGTCAAAAGGTTGACCTATGGGTCAACAGTGTTCTTCATTAGGTCTGGATTGACCATTTTGACCAAAATTATCATTTTAAGTCAAAAGGTTGACCTATGGGGTCAACAGTGTTGGTCATTGGGTCTGGATAAACCATTTTGACCAAAATTGACTTTTTAGGTCAAAAGGTTGACCTATTGGGTCAACAGGATTGGTCATTGGGTCTAGATTGACCATTTTGACTAAAGTTGACTTTTTAGGTCAAAAGGTTGACCTATGGGGTCAACAGTGTTGGTCATTGGGTCTAGATTGACCATTTTGACCAAAGTTGACTTTTTAGGTCAAAAGGTTGACCTATGGGGTCAATAGTGTTGGTCATTGGGTCTAGATTGACTATTTTGACCCAAATTGACTTTTTAGGTCAAAAGGTTGACTTGTTGGGTCAACAGGATTGGTCATTTGTTTTAGATTGACCATTTTGACCAAAGTTGACTTTTTAGGTCAAAAGGTTGACATATTGGGTCAACAGGATTGATCATTGGGTCTAGATTGACCATTCTGACCAAAGTTGACTTTTTAGGTCAAAAGGTTGACCTATTGGGTCAACATGATTGGTCATTGGGTCTAGATTGACCATTTTGACCAAATTTGGCTTTTTAGGTCAAAAGGTATTGAGTCATTATAAAAATGAGGTCAACAATGGATCATGAGCCCGATGTTCCCGTTACCACTTTCATTGTTGCTTCTAAGTCAGTTGTAGAGAGAGGTTACAGTTGAGGGAAGCCTACAGATCTGAAGTTAATTAAAGAGAAAACAGTCAATGAAAAAGTTCAAAAGGTCCGAGCAAAGATTTAAAATTATCAGGAGATCAAGGATTAGACATCAACAATGAAGATTACAGCCTGTTAGTTTATATGGAGAACAAGTTCATGAAAATTAATGTTGTTGAAATAAAGGCCACGTCATCTGCGTGCGATGCTCTTTGGTCTGAGGAGAACACTGTAGAAGAGTTCCAGAGGGCCATTTTGTTATGAGGCGAGCAGATTAGTTGCATGGAAAAGAGAATGGAAGAGATGGTTATGCCATGACCACCATTGCCACAATACATGGATAGACATAGTAATGACTAATAGCAGCTCCAAAGGTTAAATAACCTAAGATTATACATGTCACAGATGAAAGAATAGGGGTTGCATCTTCCAATGAAGATTAATCATCCAAGAAGGATGCAGCTCTGAGTCTACTAGAGAAAGATATAAAACAAATGGTCAAACAACAAGTTCGGGAGGCCTTGGCTCAATTCAAAGGTTGGGCATCAGCTTCAAAGGGTAGACTCTACCCGAATGATTTTGATATCGTGCCTTACCACAAAGGCTTTGTACCCCCTTCTTTTAAGACATTCGACGGGATAGAAAACCCTTGTAATCATATAGCTCACTTTAAAGCTAGTTGTTGCAACACAGGAGGAAGTTAAGTGTTGTTCAATTTGTCAATAATTTTTTAGTGAAGACCTTCATGGAGATGGAAAACATGTTAGTAAGAAGATTAATTTGTGCGCAGCACCACGTCACTATAGAGATTTCATAGTGGAGTGGTCAAAGCCTGACAAGACCCTGGTTGATTATATTCTGAGATGGAGTAACTTAAGCATGAAGTGTGAACCTCAGCTACAGGAACAACAGACGATCGAGAAATTACTCAAGGGTATCCTCAGTCCAGTAGCTTTCATGCTTAATGGTTTACTATCAAATCCTTTGGGAAACTACTCAGTAAGGCTAGTAGTTTACAAGAAAAAGTTAAGCATATGAAGCCTGCAGAGATGACAGAGAAAATGAGACCGGTTAAAGCATATGAGAAGAGATCTGACATAGTGGCAACGTTCAACAAAGGGAAGCAGCCAATGAGAATTCAAGCTGAGTAGTCCCCGCAGTAGCATAGTTAGCTACAGCAGTACAATCAATCTCCATAGTACATTCAGTCTCAATAATATGTTTAGCCCCATCCATAATAGAAAAAATAGTCTTGTCAGCAGTAGACGTTGTACAAGATGACAGGGTCCGATGATTTCAAAATTGCTACACAGGAACTACTCCTTTAAAGATGACGCCTTAGTGAATATGTTTCGGAATTTGATTAAGAAGCCTAAGTTCAAGTTGCTTGAGCTGAATAAATTAAACGAATTCAAACTGAAGGATCAACCCAACTATTTCCTGTACCACAGGTTACTCGGACACAACATAGAGGGATGTTTCAGTTCTAAAGATTGGCTCTATCCGAATTACAAAGAAGGAAATATCGCAATACTGAAAGAGTATTTTAAAGAACCTCAAAGAGGTTCCGTGATTATGACTTTAGACGAGCCATTTTATATGATAGATCTGTATGCCAATAGAGATTTATGGAACACAGTCTGGACCAAGTCTTCAAAGAAAATACTAGATCAGATACACACCACCATGGAACAAGCCGCTGCACGAAGTCTACTACCTCCCAAGTCGAAGATTGAGTTTACACCGGAGAAACCACTACTGCAGAAAATCAAGAAGAAAGATGCGTTAATGAGATGAATATTGATAGCGCGAAGGCTTGAATAGGGGCCACCCTTGTTAGATTGGTTGTCTCGGATTTGGGGGAGAAATTCCTTGAACCGCTTACTCTGTATAATTTCCTTTTTTCCCCTCCGGGGTCTTTTAATTGTAAGAGTGAAGATTTTTGGCTACGTTCTTAATGTCTCTAGAGATGACATAACTAATCACAATCTATCTAACCCCGATGTCAATTCCAAATGAGATCCTTAAATCATATTAGATTTTGATGAAAACGTTGACGGAATTAAAGAAAATATCAACAACACTGGTTACAATAGTCCGAGAAGCAAGGAGTCAGTCCTTGAATGCAAAGGAACTCTACTTACAATCAGCTTGGACTTTTGAGATAAGGAAAAAGTACCAGAAAAATTAGCTACAGCGTCAGGAGACCCTCCAGGTTCAGAGGATTTAGAAATAACAAAAGTGTGGTTTTAGGAAGTGTGTGGAAATGTAGTGTGTAAGTGTAGTGTAAGTCAGCCCCTTCACCAGACCAGGCCACCCAGAGCAGTCCTAAGGCCAAAGAGTCCTATAGGAACTCATCCTTTAAACTTCCACATTTGATTTCAACCCTCTAGGTGATTAGGGGTCTATAGTCAAGTTTGTGGAGTTTGCAGGGAGTTTAGAAGTGGTTTGAATTTCTAAAAGGCGGGTCCCAATTCTAGTCCTCTAAGATAGTCAAAGGAAAAGCCTAAGGCTAGATCCTAAGCACTAAAAAGAAGAAGGGAAGACCTCATCAAAAATGAGGTCAACAGATAGAACCATACATATTAGAATATGTTCAGCTATGATAGTATAAAGTAATTTTAGACTACACTATGGAAAAGCAACGCCATGTCAAGAAAAAAGAGTAAAAGCATTACGAAGAAATTCAAGGAAGATTTATCAATATATTGAAATGCCTCGAGCTACACACTGACATATTCTCGAGAAATGATCAAGAAAGGATTCTGGATTGCATTTTCAGTCTCAAAGACTAAATGGAGAAGAGAAAAATGCAGAATCATGATTAAGGCAGATCTGGTCTTTCGAGGGAGAATACATATTCCGAGCAGACTAAATGGAGAAGAGAAAAATGCAGAATCATGATCCAATGTTGTTGCTGCAATAACATTGTGAAAATTGATAAGGAAATCTCCCAGGAATTTTACAGAATGATGAAGTAGATCCAATGTCTTCCGAGATAAAGAAGATGATAAAGAGAATGGTTGAGTGGCACATACTGCCAACGGATTACATTCCAAATACTTGCATAATCAACATCTATGAAGAGGGGGATTGTATTCCAAACCATATTGATCATCATGACTTTGTGAGACCTTTCTACAAGGTTTCATTCATGAGTGAAATCAACATTTTATTCGGATGGGAAATTCAAATTGTTGGGCCTGTAGATTTCAGAGGTTCCTTCTAGATCTCGTTGCCAGTTGGATCAGTTTTGATATTAAAGGGAAATGAAACAGACTTGTCCAAGAACTGCATACTTAGAATTGCACAATGCCGAGTTTCAGTTACTTTCCGCAGGTTGAGTGAAGATGATACGCCATACGGATATGATCCAGACCCATACTTGGAGGGTCTTCAGCTGTTGGAGCTATGACATAGCTTTACCTCTATGTTCACATGACAGGACTTCTGTCTCAAAGCGCAGCTTAAGAGGTTAGCGTGTTCACAGGGTGACCTCAGAGGATAGACAATTGCTACATTTGTCCCAACAGACAACATGTGACATGGTTTTCAGTTTTTTTTCAAGATTTACTACAATTGTTTTTGATGCCTCACATCAAATGATTTATGTTGTACTACATTTTAATGTCAAAATCAACAAAGAGCTAGTTTTCTCTATTGCAGTTTGTACTTCTAATTGCGCTATGGATGAAAAAGCAGTAGAACCATGTGTTGGTCCCAAATTACAATGAACAAGAAATGATACAAAAAGAAAGTCAAATTGAAATTGAAAATTATCTTAATAAAGAAATGCAAAATAATGAAAAAGATGCAAAGAAATAAAATAATGAATTCTTCTGCGATCTCGAGTTCTTCACTCATTGTATAATTCTGCGTTCCTCGCACACCCCACAAATCTTGCGTTTGCATTTGCATACGTCACTTCCCAAAAGTAAGAAAATCTCTTGGTCTTCCACAAGTTTCCATAAATCATACATTCAAAATTTTCACAAATTCTCCCTAAATTCTCCATGAATCTCCACAATCTTTATAAATTTCCACAAATGCTCCTCAAATTCCCTAAATTTCTACATTCTTTCTGACATATTTTTCGCCTTCCACGATATTTCAAGATAGGAGCTTAGTCGTCCAATTACTTCAAATTCCCTAAATTTTCGCATCCTTTCCGAGATATTTTTCGTCATCCACGATATTTTAAAACTTGAGCATTGTCATCTGATTCCTTCAATTTCCCAAAATTTCTATATTCTTTCCGGGATATTTTCCACCTTCCATGATATTTCTGGATCGGATCCTAGTCGTCCAATTCCTTTAAATTCCTTAAATTTTTGCATCCTTTCTGAGAAACTTTCCGCAATCCACGATATTTTAGAACTGAAGCTTAGTCGTCTAATTCTTTCAAATTCCTTACATTTATGCATTCTCTCTGAGATATTTTCTGCCATCCACAAGATTTCAGAATCAGAGCTTAGTTATCCAATTTCTTTAAATTCCTTAAATTTTTGCATCCTATCTGAGATATTCTCCGCCTTCCATGATATTCTAGGATCGGAGCTTGGTTGTCTGATTCCTTTAAATTCCCTAAATTTATGCATCCTTTCTGAGATATTTTCCACCATACACGATATTTCAGGATCGAAGTGTAGTTGTCCAATTCCATCAAATTCTCTAAATTTTTGTATCCTTTCTGAGATACTTTTCCGGCTTCCGTGATATTTTAAGGTGGGAGCTTAGTCGTATTATTTCTTCAAATTCCCTAAATTTCTGCATTCTATCAGAGATATTTTCTGCCTTCCACGATATTTCAGAATCAGAGCTTAGTCATATGATTCCTTCAAATTCCCTAAATTCCTGCATATTATTCGAGATATTTTCTCCCTTCCATGATATTCCAGTATCGGAGCTTGGTCGTCTGATTCCTTCCAATTCCCCAAATTTATGCATCCTTTTCGATATATTTTCTGCCATCCATGATATTTTAGGATCAGAGCCTGGTCGTCCGATTTCTTTAAATTCCCTAAATTTTTTCATGCTTTCTGAGATATTTTTCCTCCTTCCACAGTATTTCAAGGTCAGAGCTTAGTCCTCTAATTCCTTCAAATTTCCTAAATTTTTGCATTCTTTCTGAGATATTTTTTGCCTTACATGATATTTCAAGATCGGAGCTCGGTCATCCAACTCCTTCAATTTCCCTAAATTTATGTTTTCTTTCCAAAATATTTTCCACCATCCACGATATTTCAGGATCGGAGCTTAATCATCTTATTTCTTCAAATCTCTAAATTTTTGCATTCATTCTGAGATATTTTACGGCATTCAAGATATTTCAGAATTAGAGCTTGGTCATACGATTCCTTCAAATTCGCTAGATTTTCACATCATTTTCGAGATATTCTCCACATCAACGAAACTTAGAGATCGGTACAAAAATTTTGATTCTCAATTCCAAGAGTGGTACCTAAATTTCACTTCTAATATTTTGGGATCAATATCTAAATTATAAATCCCTTCTTTCAACGTCGGTACCTAAATTTTGACTCTCCCCTCTGCACTCTCTTAAACTCAAAGATTCCCACAATATTAAAAAATTCTCAAATCAAATTCGAATTTTCAATATATTCAAAATCCATTAAACTCAAAGTCCCAGAAATTGAAAACTCAAAGTTAAATGCAAATTCAGAATTAAATGGAATTCAAATTACAATCCAAAAATCTAAACCTGAAATCAATTTCAAATATCAAATCAAATTCTAAATCAAATTAAATCAGATCGGATCCTCTTCATAATGTGGTGGCTTGAAATTCGTAGCTCCATAAGGAAGGTGTTCCACCTGCTTTCCCAAGTAAGAGTTCCCACGATTTGAAAGTTTCTACAAATAATCCCCAACGGATACTTTCTTGTTGAAATCTAAGTCCTATTTTGAGTATGCTGACTCAGACAGTTGTGTTTTTTTTGTTGACCTTGTTGGTCAACACCAATATCTGCGGAGTGCTTCTCTAGCACCACACTTATTGGGGGTCCATTTGTTGACTCACTTTTTTTGAGGTGTAGTTTTTTTTTAGAAGAACTTAGGGTCAAATCATAGGACTGTCCTGGTGACTATCTTAGAACACTAGTGATGGAACTCATACTCTAAAGAGATTCAAAAAACTTCTTTTCTTCACTTGGAATTTTAAATGCTTAATGTCTAACCTTTAAGTACTTGGGAGGATGAGACAAATCAAGAGGAAGCTCAAGAGGAGTTCCCTACATTATGTTCAAGCCTTAGGACACACCCTAGGAAGTCTGGTCTGGGTAAGGCTCACACACTCACACCCACTCTACACTCAAACTCACTACCCCAACCCTAAACCAAACATAACTATACTCGATCCCCTAGTCTTTTAGAAACTCATGTGAGTGGTTCCCTAAAGTCCTGGCCTTAGGCTAAGGTTTGGCTAAAACTTACACATGGAGGATCCAAAGTGGGATTTCTCTTGGTCCATAGCTCAAATTGGTTGAAATTCTTAATTGACAATCAATTTTACCAAAAATTCCAATCATTAGCCCCTTACACCTAAACTGCACCAAATTATCAAATTGCCCCTACTACGCTAATTTTAACCAAAAATCCAAAAATTTCTCAAATTACCCATTTATCTCCAAAAATCATTCCAAAACATTCCTTACCAATCAAATTGACCAAGAAACCTCAAAATTACAAAAATTCCAGAAATATCCCCAAATTAAACAAAATTACCATAATGCTCCTCCAAATTCAAAAATTCAAAAAATTCACAAAGAAAGTCCAAAATCATCCCAAATGTCTCCAAAACCAATTAAAACAACTTCATCAGACCCAATTTGACCAAAATGACCCAAATTGCCCCTTAAGGCCTAAAATGCCCAAATCACATCCGATGTCCAACCAATTGATCCAAATCTCCCCCAAATTCAATTATAATCTCAAATTCATCATCCATAATCCCAATTGAAACAAGACACATGCCCAATTTGACCTAATTTCAAACTCAATTTCAACCTAAAACCAAAAAGCCCTAATTTCGACCATTTACCCAAAATCCCTCAAATTGAACCCCTTAGCCAAGTCCATTTCCCCAAAATTAAATTTTAAACTCTTCTTAACACTCCCCTAAATAAAATTCATCCACCAATTCATCCACATTTGAGCATAAACCCTCACACAAATACTACCCAAGTAAAAATCCCTAAATTTGCCTTAAATGTTTCACATACCCAACTTTCATCAATTTAAATGAATTAGCCCAAAAATTTCCACTCAATTTCTATCCAAAACACATCATGAAATTCCTTCACACCAATTCGAGCCAACAATTGAACCCTAGCCAAGCTCTATCCTAAAGCAAACCAAAGCCTAATCCATGTTAGCCCAAATTGACCAAATGTCCACCAAATTCACCTCCCAAACCACTTAAAAATCACTCCAATTCTCTTCTAAAACCTTTGTGTTAGTTATACACACCATTTTGAACAATGAAATTGACCCAATCAAAGTCTAAACCTAAACAAGCCTAACTTGAACCCAAATGACCCAAATTGAACCAAAACACAATTCTTAACCAAACCTATCAAAATTGACCAAGCTAAGTTCACCATAGCCAGCATTTGGACCATAGGAGCCACCGGAGATCCATCTAGCCCAACCTATGTGAGCCATAGACCAAGGCTCAACTAAAGTAGGGGATTTCCTTCCTTAAATAGTTAAACTAAGTAAGATCTTTACCCCCACTCATCAAGCTTTGATATTAATCACATTTAAACCTTCCCACTGGGTAACATGACCAGATGGCCATCAGCTCAAGTCTAGCCAGATGGCTTTGTTTCCAGAGGAGCCAAAAATAAGAGCCACCTCACACCAAGCCAAACCCAATTTCACCCATTAAAGGTGTTCAACCCTAGTTAGTCAATGGAGCCTCACTACCTTCCACCTGAGCATCACCCTGCACCTGAATTGAAGCCGTAAGCTCCACCCAATGGCCAAGGATATAAATTGAACCCTTCATAGCTAAGAAAATAAGATGCACTGAACCATGGAAAAGCCCTGCCAAAATCCTTCTAGAGCTTCTCAGAACTCCCCTAAGTGCCCTAATCCCCAAAGTCTAGAGCCAATTTCACCACTGAAATTTCAGCTGAAGCTATGATAAACTCCACCACACCTCCACAGTGCCTAAAACCACAAATTAATTTGCTCCTCACCATACCCTCAGCAAATGAAGGAGATTCCCCACGGAGGCCCCATCACAGAACCTCTCCAACCCAGACTTCCCTAAGGCCCGCTTTCACCTTCTGATCAAACTCTAGTACTGACCCAAGGGGAACTAAAATAGGTGTTTGGAGGAGCTTCACGAGGTCGTAACAAATATGTGGAACTCATCTAATTAAGGTCTCCACTCTTAGACTAAGGTATATAAATCCTCTATTAACCAGAGCTAGTTTTGATTCTCCATGCGTGTACAATGTAATTCATACCATATAAACCATGTGGATGTGTTCATATGCACTAGATGAGTCTATAGAAACAAACCTGCATCGATTTGGTTGATTCTAGCTTAAGTTCTTAAGGTTGGAAGGCAGACAGCTCTCGGGATGAACTACTTGAGGATGATGAACGAGCGTCATTGGATTGCGTGTGTATCAGATGGATGGCCAGGATCTTGCCAGACAGAGATCTTTTACCTAAAGCTCTCGCTGACTGTGCAGCTATGTGGTTGGCGACGTCAAATAGGAGCGTGTCGTATGGAACTTCGGAGCTACCGAGGATGACACAACGCTGCAGTGGATAAAAAAAATATGTTATTTTTTATTTATTTAATTCAGCCTACCTTAGAAAATCCATAAGTTGATGTAGAGACATCACAAAAAGAAAATAAAAATACCTCAGTGATGAGAGACGAATAATGTTGAAATGAGTTTAATGTTATTTGACATATATTTTTTTAATTATTAAGATACATAAAATAATACATAAGCCATAATTTACTCCATTCATTTCACTATAGCATGAGTTTTAGAGGGCTTATAGGCTCTGTGGTTAGGGATCTTCCTTGATTTTCTCAAGATCAGGGGCATCTCTAGCTAAATATTCCTAATTTTTAAGCTAATCCCCTCTATTTTGGTACTAAAATTATAATAATTAAAAAATTAATCATAAAAATACAAAACTTATTTTGTAAGTTTAATATGGTTGGAGGGCCTTAGGAAAAATATAAAATGGGTTTAAATAATTAAGAATGGCACTAATTGTAATTAAGTCACTAAAATCATTTAAAAATTAAATAATTAAATAATAAAAGAAAAAATCATCAAAATGACTCTCCACTGTTAATAACAAACACATGAGCTTCCATAAAAATTTAATTTAATTGGAATTAATTTACCCACTAAAATGAACTTTCAAGTTAAATGGCAATTTTGGAATTAAAATAATTTTAATAATTAAAATATAAGTTAAAAAATTATGAAATTGGTTTTGGGAGCTCCTAGCAACCAGAGAATCTTATGAAAAATAAAAATGGAATTAGAACAAATATTTCACTTTCAAGCCTATTTTTAATATTTAAATAATTTAAAAACGGTTTTAAAAAAATCACAAAAAAACAAACCACGCCAAAATTTTACATTTGGTCTTTTGATCACTTGCAAACCATTATAATATTTTTCCTAATTTTCTAAGTAAAGATATCAATTTTTTAAATGTAAAAATGGATTTTTCCTAATTTTTTACTAAAATCATTCCAATAATTAAAATATAAATATCAAAAATATGAAATTTGGTTCTCTTGATTCCTTGGACTCAGAGAGATTTAAGAAAAATATAAAACTTAATTTCTAAATTAATTAATACTTTCTATTTAATTAATATGCAAAACAAACAAATAACTCTAGTAATTAAATTAAAACTCAAAAAATCATGAAATTTGGTCAAAGTGGTCCTCTAACTTTGGTGAACCTCAACTAATTTTTTTATTGATGCATAATTTATTTTGATTGAATTATCGATTTCATATTGAAAATCCTTATTTTACATTAAAGTAATTATATAAATTAAAAAAATCACAATTTCTCCTCTAATGTTTAAACTGACCCATCATTAGGGTAGTATAAAAATTTCAAAGTGATTTGAGTTAAATTTAAGAAATTATGAGGTGATAAGCCTTAAGGGTAAAACTGTATTTTCAAAGCTTATGCCTTAATATAAAATTTACGCCTAACCAAAGGGAAACATGTAATGGATGATCATAATTGACACATTTAGATGATTGAAATACAAGAGACTTAATAGTAGAAACCAATCTAACATTTTCCATAATAATAATAAAATGGTAATTTTTTTCATTATTGTAATTGGTAATTGAAATTAAATGTTTATAAGGTAAGGGGTTGGACTTCAGAAGATAATAATACACTAAATTATAACTCCTATCTAATGGTTTCATGACAATTCAATATATTGATAAGAACTAAAAGCATTACAAACATAATGTTTCTTAAAATTGTAAATTTACTCATTAAATCTTAAGGTTTTAGTAGTGAATTAGGATTATTCTAATATGACTAAATATGGTTTAAAAAATGAAATATAATCAACTTCAAACATCTTTAGAACACTACAAGCCCAACTCTAAATTAAATTAGCTAAATTCTTAATACATCAATTTGCCCATAAGGGCCTTTGACCACATAATTTATAAATAAAATATCAAGTGATTGATACCCCGCTCATTTGGATAATTAAAACATCAACGATCATTGAACATAAGGGTATATTTTAGATGAATCATTTAGCAAGTATAATAAGTTCAAATGAACTTGAGACAATTCAAAAGTTTTGTGACATATTTAGGATGTTCCCTGGAAGTTTTCAAAAGTCTTCTAAATATCTTGGAGGATGACTGAACCTGTTATACATTGCTAAACAAAGACAACCTCACAAAGAACAAATAGGAACTCAGCAAGTTATGACACATGATTTGGTAGTTACTTTAAACTTATTTTGCTGTTTTCAACATGAAATTTAAAATTCCCAGCAAAATTATATAAACAAAGCAAAAGGTTAAACTTTCAGCTAGAGCGTGAGAAGAGGACTGGTACGTTTTTATGGTTTACAACATTTTCTTTTCCTGCACTAATTTACTGATTTTTATTGCTTATAAATCTTGCATGTCAAAACTGAAACTTTTAGGATATCCACAAAAATAAAAAATAAAAAATTTAAACTCACCACTACAACAAATGCAAAAAATAAGACAACTCAAAATATAATAAAAAATAAGACAAAATCATAATGCAACTATATTAAAACGTCTCTATCAGATGATTTGGAATCCCTCGGATGAGGCAACCTATGGCTGCTAATGAGATTTCACACAGCTTGAATAAAAGTACCGAATTCATTAAGTTAAATTTTGTAAATTCATCTGGACTAAGTGAATCCGAAGAAATAGTGGTGCCAGAGTGAGGGAACTGTGGGATCCTAACTATTGTCTCTATAATCAACTTAAGTATTCTACTAATAAGACATTATGAAATTTACATTTAAATATATTCAAAACATGAAATTTCTCTCATCTCTTCAATTTGACACTTCTAAAATTATACCTTTTGTAACGAGGAGCTTGGAAAGTACAAAATAGGTGACACAACCATCTTCAACAACAATACTTCCTTATTAGAAATAAATAACAAGCCATAGAGCTTTGAGGTAGTTTGTCTAGTGCAACATAAACCCTCACTTTATCTCTTTAGGACCTTTGCACCTCGTGCAACATAAGCCATAAACTTTTCTTAGGATTCAAAGGTCGTCATCGGATTTGACATAAATTCTCTTATCTTCCAGTCTATTCTCATGATTAGTATCAAGTAAATGTAAGCCATAAATAATAAAATTAGCATGATGAAACATCAAATAATTATCTCAAATTGAAGTCAAATAATAGGATAGTTTGGGAAATCACCAAGGTTCTTCTTGGATTTGTGTTTTCCCCAAGCTTTCTCTCCCTTTGGATTTCTATAATAACTGTTCCAAACCTGAGCCATTCACCCATTAGATTTCTTATTGTCATTATCTTGAATATCATACCTTTTGGAAGTCAGGAAAATAATACTTTCTAATCCATATCAAGATTTTTCTTAGGTGACTTTGGTTATCTAAGATGTAATTTACTATAGGGGATTGCCCTTATAGGAAACCTGAAGACCAGATTAATATAAACCTATCTGGTTGCTTCATATTAGATTGGGGAAGTTGTGGGTCAATATAAATGGTTTTTAAACCAATCAGATGTCATGGATCCTTTAGTTTATTTGACCAAGCCACACTGCCAAGCAATATATATATTATTTTGGATACATACATTGTTTGTGGTGTAGTACTCGATTTCTTAGACTATTGCATATATGAGATCGATTTGATTTCATATTATTTTAAGAATTAAAAATAATATTTTCCAAATTATATATATATTTTTTATATTAAAACCCCCACGATACATTTGGCGATTGATATGGGGTAGTACTCTGGTCCACTCCAAGGTACGTAAACTGCAACTTCCGGTGATAACCCTGACATTTGACCCAATGCTATATATATGCGTACTAAAAATTCAATCCCCGGCAACGGCGCCAAAAACTTGACCCGCAATCCGCCGATGACAAATATAATAATTTATGCTTTCAAATATATGTAATATATAATAATAGCAACTAGTGTATACAAATATAATTTTATTAAAAATATTTTACACACTAGGGGTACTACGCAAGTATACATATCGTATCATATAATATAGGGCTTTAAAACAAAGACCCCAGTATCGATCCCACAAGGAGTGAGTTATGGATTTTTAAATATTTTAATTTTATTTTTATGTATTTCTTTTATAGTTTATAAATTTTATATTTTTAATTTACTAGATGCAATAATAAAGCAGTAATGAAAGATGCAATAATAAAGCAGCAATGAAATGATAGCAATAAAAACACAACTTTCTTCCTTTCAATTAATCCAAGATTTTCTAAGATAATGGTAATATTCGTGGGGAATATAAATTTATGGTATTATGCCAAATAGAAGCATTCATATTCTTTACCCTTTGATCCAGGTGTAACGAACATTGGCTAGCCTATAGATCAGGTCCGGATGTATAGTTAGTAGAATGGGTTAATCTAGGCTCACACTACTAGATGTCCAAGGGTGGATATGGTCGGCCAGTCGGCATATTTTTAGTTTGTGTGTTTTACTTTGAAAAGGGGTCGCCTAACAGAAGTTGTCGGCGAATTTTTAATTCAGTTTAAATAAATAATTTGAAAAGTAGTATTTGATTTTGAAAATAATTTTAAATTTGAAGATTTTAAGATATGAGATGAAACCGATCTCACATCCCAAATAGTTTATATGAACGAGCACCGCACCACAAACCGTGTATCTATCCCTAAGGATAGACACACTGCTTGATGGTGGGGCTCGATTAAATAAACTAGAAGATTTGTGACATCCGTTTGGTCTGCGAACCAATTTTATTAGCCGACAAATTCCCCTCCTTAATGTGAAAGCATTAAACAGGGTCTATATTACCTGGGTTCTTTAAAATTCCCTATAAGGGCAAGCCCCTATAGTTAATTACATCTTAAGTGATGGGAATCACCTAAGAAAACTCTCAAGAATTTCAAAGTTTAAGTTTTCAAAGGATTGAATTTTGGAATTTCAATAGGGAATGGATCAAATTTGGAACATTTTGTTTTGGGAATTCAAAGGAAGAAAAGTAGGAGAAATCACAGATTCGAAGTGAACTTCGGTGACTTCCCGACTATCCTATTGTTTGGTTTGAATTTAGGAAAGTCCTAATGTCTATTTAATGTTTTGATTTTGTCAATTTTAATTAATTAGGGCTTATATTTATATGATAGAGTCATACAAATAGCCTCGAAGATGTGAGGGTTTATGTCGTATCAGACGACTACCTCGGAATCCTAAGACCGGTTAGGGTTTAATTTGCAATGCAAATGCCTAACGAAGAGTTGAGGATTTATGTTGCACTAGGTAAACTACATCGAAGTCCTATGGCTTTGTTACTTAAATTTAAGAAAGTTTTGCTGATGTAGATTCAGGTTTTGCTGATGACGATGGCCGTGCTGCCCACCATGCTCCGAGCTCCTTGTTGTTGCAGAGGTTTAGTTTTAGAAGTCATAAATCAAGAGATGAGAAAAGTGTTTTGGTTTAGAGAAAATCTTAATTTCCAAGTGTTTTCAATATTTTATTTAAAACAAATCTTAAAGTTTATTATAACAACACCGGTTAAGATCCCACGGTTCCATCCTTCCGGCATCGTTATTTTTATCGGATTCACTTAGTCCAGATGAATTTGCTAAACCCAACCGAATGAGTTCCACACTTTCATTTAGACCGTGGGAAATCCCGTTAGCAACACGTAGGTTACATCATCCGAGGTATTCCCGATCGTCTAACAGGACGTTTTAATTTAGTTGTAATTGTAGTTTTGTGTTCTGTTTGTGATTAAATTTTGAGTTGTTTTATATTTTGAAATGTTGTGGCGGTAAATTTTATCTTGCAATGACTTTTAATTTAGTTTTGGTTTCAGTTTCAGGGACTATCCTAAAGGTGTGGGTTTTCATGCAACAGTTGTTTATCATGCAAGAAAAGTAAGTGCAATGCGGTTAAATAAATTACAATAATGTAAATTGCAAGAAAGTAAATTGCAATAAAATAAAACCGTACCTGGAGGGTCTTCCCGTCATCCCAAGCTGCACTTACAACACAATTAGAATATTTAAACAAGTTCCTAGGTAAAGCTAAAGGAAGGGTTATGGTTTTCTACCAAGTTCCTAATCTTATAGCTAGTCATTTCCTATGACGTCTAGGTTCCTTGTGTTTTGGTTTGAAGACGATTTTCTTCATCAAAGAACAATTAAGTTCAATTGTTCTTATGAACATCCTATCATATCGAGGAAGTGCTTAAGGCAAATCTTAAACATCTTTTCAATATTTTTAGGATTGTTTTAAGTCCAAATGAATTCAATTACACGAATGAAATAATCGTCCGAGGTTTAGTTAAGTTTTGTTATTATCTTACTTAGTGAACTAGGATGTTTGAATGTCCTATAAATGAAGTAACATTTCATTTAATATTCTGTTTAGGAGTTATGACAACTAAAGCTTTCGAGGGTAAATTGGTGTTCAAATGGTTTGTGATTTAGTTTAATTTCAATTAATGGGTTTAAATTTGGAATAGTGTTCAAGTTGCTTTATATTTAATTTCTTTTTGTTTTAGGTGATGTTATTTAATTCAATTTAATTTTAAATTTAATTTAATTTAATTTAATTTTAATTTTAATTTAATTTAATTTAATTCAATTTAGTTTGATTTGATGTTAAATTAATTTAGTTTAATTTGTATTTAATTTCATTTAATTTAATTTTAACTTGATTTAATTTTAATTTAATTTAATTTAATTTAATTTAATTTAATGTGTTTTAATTTAATTTGTTTTAATTTAATTTAATTTAAATTTGATTTAATTTAATTAATTTAATTTAATTTAATTTAATTTAATTTATTCATTTAATTTAATTTAATTTAATTTAATTTGATTTAATTTAATTTAATTTAATTTTTAATTTAATTTTATTTTTTAATTTTAATTGAAATTTTAAAAGAGTTTAATAATTTAACTTTAGTTTAATGATTAAGTCTTTTAATATTTTAAATTTGAGTTATCATTTTAATTAAGAATTAAATATTAATGAAATGATTAATTTAGGGATTTTTAAATTAAAGAATAAATCTCTTCCTAACAATATCCCTATTTTAATAATTCCAATTTAATTATTCTTCCCAAATTTAATCAATTATTTAATTAAGGTTTATTTCAATTATTTTAAATTGTTTAATGCGTTTCTACCCTTTAATTATTTAAATTTCAATCATCCAAATTAGATTAAAATCAAATATTTTACTTGTTAATTTTATTAAACCTAAAGTTTTAATTAAGGGTCAAAATCTTAATTACCACTTTACCCTTCAAGCTTAATAATTTCATAACTCACTAAATTGAACATAAATGAACTTGAAATTTTTATGTGACTTCACTCATATGTCAATAAAGACATGAGAGTAGAAAATGTGATTTTTCTGTATTTAATTTATTTATATAATTATTTTTGGTAGAAAATAGAGATTTCCAAGGAAAATTTAATAACATGACCAAGGGAAAGTTTCTGTCCTTAAGAAAATTAGGGGACATTCCTAATCACCAGAGGACCACTTAGACCAATTTTTGTGATTTTTTGAATTATATTATTTTTATTATAATTATTTTAAGTTTTGGAGTGTTAATTAATTTTAAAATAAAATAAAGGTTGAAAAATGAACTTTATATTTTTCAAAAATCTCTATGATATTAAGGAAATCAGAGAATCAATTTTTGTAATTTTCTGATTTTTCTATGATTTATTATAATTATTTTGGTGAAAATGCTAGAAAATACATTTTTTTAATTTTAAAATTACCCTAGGGCTTTAAAATTTAATATCTCATTAAATAGACCTAAGAAAAATATGAGATTTATTCCTAAGTGATTAAAATTCAAAATGTGACATTTTGGTGAATTTTATTATTTTTTGTGATTTTTTTTATTTTTTAATTATTAAAAATATTAAAATAATATTAAAAATCAAATTTTTTAGAAAATTGAAATTTTAATTTTCTTAAATTCCCCTAATATCAGAGAGGATCCAAAACCAATTTGGTGAATTTTTGAAAGACATTTTGAAAGTTATGAATTTTTAAAGTTCAATTTGACTAAGTGGCTTAATCAACCCATTTAGTAGGGCTAACCAAGTCCAATTGACTTCAAATTTTTATAGTGGGTTCCTCTGATCCTAAAGGTCAATGGAGAATTGATTTCAAGTCAATTTGATGTATGGTTAGCTCTAATTAATTAGGATCTATTTTGGGTGTTTAAGCCAATTAGGGTTATTTTAAATGAACTAACTCAAAACCTATTTTTCCTAGTGGTCCTCTCGGTCATAAGGGACATCACCAAATTTTCTTAGAATTTATTTCACAACATGCTAATTATTGGAATTAAAATACTCAAAATAGTAACATGAATTTGAAAAATCAATAACTTCTCATAGGGATGGCCTCGACTTTGGAAAATTCGGGAATGTTCCCAAATTCAGAGGCTTCAAAAGCCCTATGGTCTCATGCCATGGTGAATTTCCTATATGCATGGAGAATTAAAAGAATGCAAACAGTAAATAAATTATTAAAAATAAAATACTTAATGAAATTAAATGATTTCTTTTCCACATTATTCTCCTCTGTTCACTGAGCAAGAGGGTATTTTTATTTTATTTTTATGATTTTCCTACACAAAGTTATGAATTTTCCAAGTTCAGGGAATTAAATAAATAGGAAAAATCCCTAATTTTCTATTTATCCGAGTCGGCGCTGCGTCATCCTCGGCATCTCCGAACGGCCACGCGGCGCGCTCTCATTCGACGCCGCCGCTTGAGTCAGCAGCCCGGGTCCCGCGGTTCACGTACTATCCCCTGGTCTGACGCCATCTGAGCCGTCCGTCCGCGCGTGTATTGAATGAACGGCATCCGTTCATCGTCTCCAAGCCTCCTAACCCGAGAACCGTCCATCTTCTAGGCCTAAGATCTCACTCGATACTTGACCAAATTTAACGTTCTTATGCTCTATGGATTCCTCTCGAGAAGACGAACACATCCATACGGTTTATGTGGGATGAAATTTACTCAATAAAAATGGAGAATGTTCAGAAGCTCGGGAAGAAGAATGAGGCCATACCTTTGCTCAGAGAAGTGTGGCTTCGATCTGAGGGTTGTTTCACCTTCAATTGGATCCCAGCAAGCTCCAGATGAAGTCTCCCGGTCCGGTGAATTGCCTAGGTAGGATTTCGACCACGCTCGATCACAAAGCTTGGAGGCTGGAGCAACCGGGTGGCCTGGAGATGGGGCTTTTGCCGGCGGACACCTTCTCTGGTCCGGTGAAGGTGTAGGACCAATCAATTTGGGGATTGGCTCACCGTGGAGAAGTGTCCTGGTTTTGGGCTTGGATTTCAACTCCGAAATCGAGCTCACAGAGAGGAAATGGCAGGGGATTTCAGCTGGGGATGAAATGCTCTATGTATGGGGAGTAGTGCCTGGAACAATTTTGGTAGAGTTTCCTTAAGGTTTGTTTCGAAGACCTCTCATGGCCGAGAAGGGGTGGTGTTTAAATAGGAGAGGGTGGAGGGCCTCCTGTGGAGAGTTAGGGCTTGGGATCAGCTCGCTTCGGCAAGAGAAGAACAGCCTACAATGGCCACTGGGATGGGGCAACTCAGCAAGGGAGAATTCCAAAGTTGGCTCACATGTGAGCTCTCGGCCATGGTGTTTTCCGTGGACCTGGTGGCTGGCCGGCCAGGCATTGGTCACCCTCAAGGTCAGGTGGGTCAGGAAATAATTTCAATCTAGTATTATATAGAAAAACTTCCTATCCTGGTTCAAAATTTCTCTGATTAATCTTCCGATCATGCCATAATTTCATCTTTTCTTTATAAATCCGATCATTATCATATGATTCATTTCTTAATTCTTCCAATTCATTTAATTGAAGCAATCTTTTCTCACCAGCTTCCGTCATATTATAATTAAATTCTTTAATCGCCCAATATGCTTTATGTTCTAATTCAACTGGTAAGTGGCATGTTTTTCCATATATAAGCTTGTAAGGAGTCATTCCAATCGGAGTTTTATAAGCAGTCCTATAAGCCCATAATGCAGTGTCTAATCTAATAGTCCAATCTAACATATTTGGGTTTACATATTTTCTAAAATACGTTTAATCTCACGATTGGATACTTCAGCTAATCCGCTAGTCTGTGGATGATAAGCAGTGGATATCTTATGAGTAATATTGTATTTTTCTACTAGTTTGTGAATGTATTTATTTCTAAAATGAGTTCTCCGTCGCTGATAATCACTCTCGGCATTCCAAATCTAGTAAAAATATTTTTCATCGAAATTTTGAAACACTCTTAGCATCACACCTAGGTAAAGCTTTTGCCTCAATCCATTTGGAAACATAATCAACAACTACTAATATATATGAGTTTCCAAATGAAGGAATAAAAGGTCCCATAAAATCTAATCCCAAACATCAAAAATTTCAACTTCTAATATAAAATTTAGAGGCATTTCGTTTCTTCTAGATATATTTCCTACTCTTTGACATTTATCACAAGTTTTAATATATCTATATACATCTCTAAATAGAGTAAGCCAGTAAAATCCAGATTGTAGAATCTTATAAGCAGTTTTATCAGTCCCAAAATGTCCTCCAAAATCATAATCATGACATTTTTGAATAATTGGTTCAGTTTCTTCATAAGGTACACATCTTCTAATAATTAAATCCTTACATTGCTTATATAAATATGGTTCATCCCAAAAATAGATTTTCGTATCATGGATGAATTTTTTTCGTTGTTGCAAAGTTAGCATAGGTGGTAAAATATTACTAACTATATAGATTACTATATCAAGCATACCATGGTATTTTCCACTCATTGATATTATATAGTTGTTCATCGAGAAAATCGTATATAATTTCATTTTCAATATCAGATAATTCATGATTTTCTAATCTTGATAAATGATCCGCAATTCGATTATCAGTTCCTTTCTTATTAACGATCTCAAAATCAAATTCTTGCATTAATAGCATCCATCTAATTAATCTTGGTTTGGAATCTTTCTTTTGCCTTAAATATTTGATAGCAGAATGATTAGTATGCACGATACATTTTGTTCCAATCAGATAAGGTCTAAATTTATTAAAACCATATACTACCGCTAATAATTCTCTTTCTGTAATTATATAATTTATTTCAGCATCATTTAGAGTTTTACTAGCATAGTATATAACTTTAAAAATCTTTTCATATCTTTGCCCAAGAACTGCTCCTACAACATAATAACTAGCATCACACATAAGCTCAAATGGTTTCTCCCAGTTAGGTAAAACTATTATAGGTGCTGTAATTAATTTTTCTTTTAAGAGTTCAAAAGCATTGAGGCATTCGATTGTAAATTCAAATTTCTTGTCCTTTTCAAGAAGTTGGCATAGAGGTTTAGTAATTTTTGAAAAATCTTTTATATAGCGTCTGTAGAATCCAGCATGTCCAAGAAAACTTCTTACCGCTTTTACCGTAGTTGGAGGTGGTAATTTAGCTATAACGTGAATTTTTGCATGGTCCACTTCCATGCCTTTTTCCGAAATTTTATGCCCTAATACAATGCCGCCAGCAACCATAAATTGACATTTCTCCCAATTTAGAACTAAATTTGTTTTCTCACATACTTCTAATACTTTTTTAAGATGAGTTAAGCATGTGTCAAATGATGTTCCTAATATATAAAAATCATCAATAAATACTTCTATTCCATTGTCAATTAACTTACTAAATATAGACATCATACATCTCTGGAATGTTGCTGGTGCATTACATAATCCAAAAGGCATTCTTTGAAAAGCAAAAGTTCCATAAAGACTAGTAAATGTAGTTTTCTCTTGATCCACAGGAGCAATTTGTATTTGATGATAACCGGTGTATCCATCTAGAAAACAAAAATACTTATGTCTGGCTAATCTATCTAACATCTGGTCTAGAAATGGTAAAGGGAAGTGATCCTTCATGGTGGCGGTATTTAATTTCCTATAATCAATACATATACGCCAACCAGTAACTTGTCTTATAGGAATAAGATCGTTATTTTCATTGACAGTGACGGTCACTCCTCCCTTCTTAGGAACACAGTGAATTGGGCTTACCCAAGCACTGTCAGAAATAGGATATATGATACCATTATCTAACCATTTTAAAATTTCTTTCTTAACTACTTCTTTCATTATCGGGTTTAATCTCCTTTGGGGTCTCGCTTTAGGTTTATGTTCATCATCTAAAATAATTTTATGCATACAGATTGAAGGACTAATTCCTTTAATATCTGCTAAAGTCCAACAAAAAGTTTACTTATATTTTTTTAAAGTTTCTAAAAGTTTTTGTTCTTGAGATTTGTTTAATGCAGATGAAATAATAACTTGTAAAGTTGAAGAATTACCTAAATAAGCATATTTCAAATGATCAGGTAATATTTTTAGCTCAAGTTCAGGAGGTTTAATAACTGATGCAACTATATTCTTGTCAGTGTTTTCAGTATTATCCAAAAATTCAAATCTTTCCTGAGTATAATCTAATTCTTCATTATTATCTTCAATTAATTCAGTGTTTTCTTTTTCTAAATTATCTTCGTAATATTCCTTAAAATGTTCGCGTTGTAATTGTTCAAGTATTTCCATCCGAAAACATTCATCATCTTTTTCTAGCGCAGAATATTTCATTTATTTTGCAATATTAAAGGTAACTTTTTGGTCATTTACTCTCATAGTTAATTCTCCTTTCTGAACATCAATCATAGCTTTTCTAGTAGCTAAAAATGGTCTTCCTAAAATGATAGGAATTTCTTTATCTTCCTCCATATCTAAAACAATAAAATCTACTGGGAAGAAAAATTTATCCACCTTTACTAACACATCTTCAATAACTCCCTTAGGATAAGTAACCGAACGATCGCCTAATTGAAGGGTTACCGAAGTAGGTGTAATTTTTCCTAATCCTAATCTCTTAAAAATCGATAGAGGCATTATATTGATGCTTGCTCTTAAGTCACACAAAGCTTTTCCATAAAATTTTTCTCCTATAGTGCAGGGTATAGTGAAACTACCAGGATCTTTCAATTTTTCAGGAAGCTTCTTCTGAATAATAGCACTACACTCTTCACTAAGTGCGACTCGTTTCATTATCGGTGAATTTTCTTTTCTTATTTAGAATATCTTTCATAAATTTTACATAATTTGGCATCTGATCTAAAGCTTCAACAAAAGGTATATTGATTGTTAATTTCTTTAGTATTTCAAGGAATTTAGCAAATTGTTTATCTTTTTTATGTTGAGCTAGTCGTTGAGGAAATGGTGGTGGAGGTGTTTCAACAGAAATTTTCATAGGTATTAAAGGATGTTCCAAGTTTGAATCTTGTTGAATTGTTTCCTTTTCAATTTCCACTTCCTCTTTTTGGCTTTTAAGTTCTTTTTGAATTTGAGGTTCTAATTCTTTTCCACTCCTTAGTTGTATTGCTTTAATTTGCTCTTTTCCTTGATCTTTAGGATTTATTTCCACATTACTAGGAAAAGTTCCAGTATTCTATTATTTAGCGCAGTAGCAATATGTCCAAGTTGAGTTTCAATATTTTTAATAGTTGTTCCTTGAATTTGTAATTGATTTCCTTGAATTTGTAGTTGATTTCCTTGATTTTGTAGTTGATGACCCATATTCAAAATTAATTCATCCATAGATAATTTCTTATCTTTGAATTGAGGGTTATTGTTATTAAATCCAGGTGGGTAATTAGGTTTATAGTTTGGATTTGCTTGATTAGGTTGATTCATCCATTTTTGATTAGATGTGTTATTCCAATTAAAATTTGGATGAGTTTTCCAACCAGGATTATAATAGTTTGAATGAGGGTTATTAGTTCTATTATTAATAGCATTTAAAGTATCATAATTAGATTGAGATTCTATGATTTGTCCAGATGAGTTTTCTTCTAAAGTAGGAGAGTAGTTCATTCCAAAATGATCTAATTTCTTAGATATAGCAAGCAATTTGAGAAGCTAACATAGATATTGCATCGTTTCATGAATGTTGGCTATTTTTTCGGATTTACTCTATCTCGTGTGCCATTGGAAATTATTTGTTGCCATTTCTTCGATTAGTGCATAAGCTTCATCAAATGGTTTAGACATTAATGAACCTCCAAGTAGCAAAGATCGATGATTGATCTTAAAGATCCTACTAATCCATTATAAAAGGTTTGAATAATCAGCCTAATCTGGTAGCGCATGATGTGGGCATTTCCTAAGAAGTTCCGTAAATCTCTCCCAAGATTCATATATTGATTCTCCATCTATCTGACAAAAAGAAGTTATATCATTTCTAAACTTAGCAGTTTTAGATGGTGGAAAATATTTGGATAGAAATTTTTGTGATAATTCTCCCCAAGTTTTAATAGATCCAGACGCTAACGAATTCAACCACATTTTAGCCTTATCCCTTAATGAAAAAGGAAAAAGTCTAAGTCTTATAAAGCATCGTCGATACTCCTTGATATTTAAAAGTAGCACAAAGTTCTAGAAAACTAGCAAGATGTAAGTTAGGATCTTCAGTAGGTGAACCACTAAATTGATTGTTTTGTACCATTTGGATAATTGCAGGTTTAAGTTCAAATGAATTAGCAGACTACATCGTGGTTTTGAATAGTTAAATGAATTTCATCTCGATGTAGGGTTGGCATAATCTCTTAATGGTCTTTGTTGGTTCATATTTTGAATTTCAGGAATATTCGCCATTTGTGTTAAATTTATAGTTTGTTTCTTTTGTTTTCTAATTCTTTTAATTATACGCGCTAATTCAGAATCGTAAGGTATTAAATTTTCGTTTCCAAATTTTCGCATACAATTTTAGAATAGATATTAATTTATTTATTATGATTATTTTAAAATAGTCCGTTACTTTAGTAAATTTTTCTTACTTCCCAGCAACGGCGCCAAAAACTTGACCCACAATTTTATATTATGATATTTTTAATTTAATTGCAACGACGCCAAAAACTTGACCCCGCTATAATATATGTATAGAATTGTAATTGTTTATGTTGTGGATGCTACGCAAGTATACGTATCGTATCAAGTAATACACGGCTCTAGTGGAGTCCTGGTTTTCGATCCCACATGGAAAGAGAAAATTAAATAACAGCTAATTTTAAAATAATAATAATAATAATAATAATAATAATAATAATATACAAAAATTTGGAATTATGAATTTAAGCGCAATAAAGTAAACTAAGTATTTTAATTAGATAAATTAACTAAGAAGAAAATTAATACGAATTGCAAGTGCAGGAAATAAAACTAATTGCTAAATAAGTCTTAACTATTCAGAAAAAGCATCTTTCCCCTTGTTTAGAAATTTAAGTGATTGATGAATTTAAATAGATAATGTTAAGGTATTGTGACAAATAGAGCATTCCTATTCTTTACCCTTTGGTCCAGTGTAAAGAATATCGACTAATCCTATGTTTGATTACCGAATCTGCGGCTAGGCTGGGAGGATACCGACTACCACTTCAGAGCTCCCACGTTCCCCAAGCCTGAGGGCTAACATCTACACTTCAGCTCTCAAACAATAGGACCGAATTGAATATTTTAGTTTGTCACACTAAAATACTCAATTCTACGCCCAGTGATATTATTTTCCTATTTATTTGCACCCTCCTTCCAAGGCTTTTGAATTCCTCGAATATCAGATGTAATTTTTACTATAGTTGATAATCAACATATTTTAACAAATCAAATGGCCAGTTTGAAAAGTAAATTAAGTTTTAAGTAAAAATTATCACAATTTATTAATATATAAAAGTATTTTTATTTTAATTTCATCAAGTCACTTAATTTCATAAACAGGGAGAAAGATTAAATAAACTACTCAGAATGCATGGAAACTAAACTAAGCATGGATTTCATTTAAAGTTAAAAACAATAAATACAAATACTTATCTTAATTTATCCCAAAGCATACTCCTCAGTTCCTTTCGACTCTTCCTTCCAAGTACAAGACGACTCACTAAAAACTCACTAACTCACTCAAGAACTCTCTAAGACACACACTAACACACAAAACTCGACTTAACACACTTAGAACACAAAACATTGGACACAATAACACGAAAGATTGGACACTAAAGACTTAATTTCGGCTTCTATATATAGAGGTGAGCAAAGGACCAAGAGGTGTGTAAGCATCCCTTAAAAAAGTGTCCAAGTTCAATGTATCTCGCACCATTTGAACCAGCTCACTGTCGGCGACGAACTACCTCGCCGTCTGCGTGAGGCTTCTAGAAGATCTTCAAACCGCTCTAGCTCGCTGTCAGCGGGCTCGGGCTCGCTGTCAGCGAGACAGCTATAAATTCTTCAGAATTTTCTTCTCGTAACCTCGTCGTCGGTGTGCTCGATCTCGCCGTCGGTGACTCAGCATAAATATCATGATTTTGCTCCAAATTCGCTTTCCCTAAGCTCCGGACCCTAGGCTAGGGTTTGGCTAGAACCAACACATAGAGGATCAAAAGTTGGATTTTTCTTGGTAAATGGCTCAAATAGGTGAAATTCTCAATTTACACCCAATTTTACAAAAAAATCCAACCATTCGCCCCTTACCCCTAAATTCCACAAATTTACCAAATTGCCCCTACAACCTAATTTTGACAAAAATTTCCATAATTGCTCAAATAACCTAATTCTCTCCAAAAATCATTCCAAAACATTCCTCGCCACACAAATTAACTAAGAAACCTCAAAATGACCAAAATTCCCAAAATACCCGCAAATTAGTGAAAATTACCAGAATGCACCACAGAATTCAAACATTCCAAAAATTACCAAAAATTCCAAAATCATCCTAAATGTCTTCGAACCCATTAAAAACACTTCATTGGACCCAATTTGAGCAAATTAACCTAAAGCCCCAAATTGCCCCTTAAGGTCAAAAATGCCCAAATCACCTCCAATGTCCACCCAATTGATCCCAATCTCCCCCAATTTTAATTCTAAACTAAATTTCATCATCCCTAATGCCAATCGAAACCAAATCCAAGCATATTTTGACCTAATTTCAAACCCAATTTAATCCAAAACTGAAAGTCCCCAATTTTGACCATATACCAAAAATCCCCCGAATTGAACCCCTTAGCCAAGTATATTTCCCCAAAATTGAATTCTAAACACTTCCTAACAATCCCCCAAACCAATTTGATCCACCAATTCACCCACATTTGAGCCCATAACCTCACCCAAGTCCAACCAAAGTCAAAATCCTGAATATGCCCCAAGCGTGCCACATACCCAAATTTCAACAAATTAAATGACTTAACCTCAAAATTTCCACTCAATTTCTATCCAAAAAACTTCATGACATTCCCCTACATTAATTAGAGCCATCAATTGAACCCTAGACAAGCTCTAGTGTGACCCAAACACAAACCTAACCCGTTTTAGGCCAAATTGACCAAATGTCGAAATTCCACCAAATTCACCTCCAAAACCATTTCAAAATCACTTCAGTTCTCTTCTAAAACCTTTGTGATAATCATACTCACCATTTTGAATAATCAATTGGACCCAACCCAAGATTAAATTCAACCTAACCAAACTTGAACTCAAATGACTCAAATTGAACAAAAACCCAAATGTCACCCTAATCTAGCCAAATTGATCAAGTCAAGTCCACCATAGCCTACATTTGGACCCTAGGAGCCACCCTAGATCCATCTAGCCCAACCTACATGAGCCACGAACCAAGGGTCCCCTAAATTAGTGGATTTCATTCCTTAAATAGATAAACCAAGTAAGATATTTACCCTACACATCAAGCTTTGATATTAATCACATTTAAACCTCCAAACTGGCTCACCGGACCAACTGGCCATTAGGAAACGCCTGGTCGGCTGGCCTAGTCGCAGGAGGATCCAAAATCGAGAGCCACCTCACTAAAAGCCAAGCCTTGTTTCACCCATCCAAGCTGCAAACCCTCATTGTGTACTGGAGCCTCACTGCCTTCCACCTAACCATCAACCTGCACCTGAATTGAAGCCTTGAGCTCCACCTAATGCTCATGGTTATAAATTGAGCCCTTCACAAACAAAAAAATAAGAAGCACTGAACCTTGGTGAAGCCCTGCCAAAATCTTTCCAAAGCTTCTCTGAACTCCCCTAAGATGAGCCTCACTATTCTCCAGCCCTAATCCCCACTGTCCAAAGCCAATTTCGTACCACACCTCCACACTGCCTAAAACATCAAATTGATTTACTCCTCACCATCCCCTCACCAAATGAAGGAGATCCGCCACAGAAGCTCCAACACAAAGCCTCTACAACACAGACTTCCTTTAGACCCATTTTCACCTCCTGATCGAACTCTGGAGCAGACTTAAGGGGAGCTTAAATTGGTGCTTGAAGGAGCTTCGCCAGGTCCTAATGAACATGTGGAACCCATCTAATTGAGGCCTCCCCTCTCAGACTAAGGAATAGAACTCTTTCGTAAACTCGAGCTTCTTTTGATTCTTCGTATGTATAGATTGTATTTCATACTGTATAAACCATATGGATGTGTTCCTCTGCACTAGATGAGCAAATAGAAACAAACATGTGTCAATTTGGTTGAGTCTAGCTCAAGTTCTTAAGGCTGGAATGTGGACGACTCTAGGGATAAACTAGTTGGGGACGATAAACGAGCGTCGTTGGATCGTGCGTGTATCCGATCGATGGCTAGGATCAAGCCGAAAAGAGATCTTTTACATAAAGCATGTACTAACTTTGCAGCTACGTAGTTAGCGGCGTCGAATGAGAACACACAATGTGGGACTTCAGAGCTGTAGAGGATGACATGGCGCCGTGGTAAATAAATAGAAAATCATGTTATTTTTTATTTATTTAATTCATCCAACCGTAAAAAATCCATAACCTGGTGTAGACACATCACAAAAGTAAAATAAAAATACTCTAATTCTAATTGAACAGAGGAGAATAATCTGGAAATGAGTTTGATGTTATTTGACTTATATTTTATTTTTAATTAGTTAAATACATTAGATAATACTTAAGCTATTTTCTCCATACATTTCGTCATGGCATGAGGTTTGGAGGGCTTATAAGCTCTGTGGTTAGGGATCCTCCCTGATTTTTTCTAAGGTCACGGGGCATCTTTAGCTAAAGATCACTAATTACTATGCCAATCCTATCTACTTTGGTATAAAATATATAATAACTAAAAATTAATAAAAAAATACAATACTTATTTTGGTAGGTTCACTATGGTCAGAGGACCCAAGAAAAATTATAAAATGGGTTAAAAAAATTAAGAATGGCACAAATGGTAATTAAGTCATTAAAATAATTTAAAAATTAAATAATTAAAATAAAAAAGAAAAATGATAAAGATGACTATCCACTTTTAATAAAAAATAGAGGAGCTCCTCATAAAAATTTGAAGTTAATTGGAATTATTTTACCAACTTAAATGAATTTTCATGTTAAATGGCAATTTTGGAATTAAAACAATTATAATTAAAATACAAGTAAAAAAATAATGAAATTGGCTTTAAGAGATCATTGGAACCAAAGGAACTTAAGAAAAATGAAATTAGAACTAAAACAAATATTAAACTTTTAAGCCTATTTTTAATACTTAAATAAACTAAAAATGATTAAAAATTATAAAAATTAAAAAAATATAAAAACACACTAAAATTTCACATTTGGTCTCATGATCACTTTGGAAACCATTAAAATAATTTTCTTAATTTTCTAAGTAAAGATATTAATTTTTAAAGGCTTAAAATAGCTTTTAAAGGCTAAAATTGAATTTTCCTAATTTTTCACAAAAATAATTCTAAAAATTAAAATATAAATAAAAAAGTATTAAATTTATTTTTCTAGATTCCATGGACTTAGAGAGATGTAACGAAAATATAAAACTTAATTTCCAATATAAAGAATATTATATATTTAATTAATATTAAAACATAATAAATTTTAATAATTAATTTAAAACTCAAAAAATCTTGAAAATTCGTTGTACAGGTCCTCTAACCTTGATGAACCTCCAATAATTTTCTTATGGATAAATAATTTGTATTGATTAAATTATTGATTTAATATTAAAAATCGTTATTTTGCTTTAAAATAATTATAAAAATTGAATAAAATTCAAAAAATTTAATTTTTTCTCCTCTGATGTTTAAATTGACTTATGAGTGGTGTAGCATAAAAATTTCAAAGTCATTTGATTTGAATTTAATAAATTATGAGATGATAGGTTTTAACAGCAAAATTAAAATTTTGAAACTTAGCCTTAATCAAATATTTATGCCTAACCAAAGGGAAACGGGTAATGAATGATCATAATTGACATGTTTAGATGATTGAAACATAAGGGACTTAATGGTAGAAAAAACTCTCACATTTTCCATATTAAGAATAAAATGGTAATTTTCTTAATTTTTATAATTGGAAGATAATTGAAATTAAATGATTATATGGTAAGGGGTTTGACTTCGGATGATTAGAATACACTAGTTTATAACCATAACTAATGGTTTCTTGACAATTCAATATATTGAAAAGGAATAAAGGTATTGCAAACTTAATGTTTCTTAGATTTTCAAATTTACTCATTAAGTCTTAAGGGCTTAGTAGTGAATTAGACTTAATCTAATTTGACTTAATAAGGTTTAAGAAAATTAAATATAATCAACTTTCTTTGGAATACTACAAGCCCAACTATAAATTAAATTCGCCAAATTATTACAAAATCAATTTGCCCATAAGGTCCTTTACCCACATAACATATAAATAAAATATCATGTGATGGTTACTCTACTCATTAGGATAATTAAAACATCAAGGATCATTAAGCATAAGAGTATATTTTGGGTTATTCATTTAACAAGTATAATAAGTTCAAATGAACTCAAGACAATTCAAAAGGGTTGTGAAATATTTAGGGCGTTCCCTAAAACTTGTCACAAGTCTTCTGGATATCTTGGAGGACGATTGAACCTATTATACTTTGTTGAAAAGAAAGACATCCTCACAAATGAACAAACAGGAACTCACAAAGTTCTGGCTTAGGGTTTTGTAGTTACCATAAACCTTTTTTTCTATTTTTTGAGCATTAAATTTTAGATTCTCTGTAAAATTATATATGCAATGCATAAGGTGAAACTTTCAGCTGGAGCGCGAGAAGAGGACTCATACACTTTTACAGTTTACAGCATTTTCTTTTCCTGCACTACTTTACTTCTTTTTACTGCTTATAAAACTTGCATATCAAAATTGAAACTTTTAGGATAGCCACAAAACTGAAACAAAATGAAAATCAAATTCACTACCACAAAATCTAAAATATAAGACAATTCAAACTTTAATCCCAAATAAGTCAAAAGCACAATTGTAACTAAATTAAAATGTTTTTATCAGATGATCGAGAATCCCTCACATGAAGCAACCTATGGCTGCTAACAAGATTTCTCACATTCTAAATGAAACTACTGAATTCATATTATTGAATTTGGTAAATTCATCTGGACTAAGTGAATCCGAAGAAAATAATGGTGCTAGAATGAGGGAACCGTGGAATCCTAACTGGTGTCATTATAATCAAGTTAAATATTCCCCTCTTAAGATAATAATGCACCTCAATTTAAATATCTCTAAAATATGACATTTCTCTCATCTCTTCAATTTGATACTTCTAAAATTATACCTTTTGCAACGAGGAGCTTGGAACAAACAAAGTAGGTAGATTGGCCATCTTCAACAACAAAACTTCTTTCTTAGAAATAAATAACAAGATATAGGACTTCGAGGTAGTTTGTCTAATGCAACATAAACCCTCACTTTATCTCTTTAGGCCTTTGAACCTTGTGCAACATAAGCCCTAACCCATCTTAGGATTTTGAGGTTGTCATCAGATATGACATAAATCCTCCTATCTTCCAGGCTATTCACATGATCAGTATCAAGTGAATGTAAGCCCTAAATAAATTAATTTGCGAGATGAAACTTCAAATAATTATCTCAAATTGAAGCCATACAATAGGATATTTTGGAAAATCACTAATATTCTTCTTGGAGCTATGTTTTCCCCTAACTTTCTCTCTCTTTGAATTTCTATAATAACTATTCCAAACTTGAGCCATTCACCCATCGGGTTTTCTATTATCACATCATCTTGAAGATCCTATTTTTTGGAAGTCATGAAAATAATATTTCCTGATCTATATCAAAAGTTTTCATAGTTGACTTCAGTTATCTAAGATGTAATTAACTATATGGGCTTGCCCTTATAGGAAACCTAAACACCCCAGGTTAATATAAACCTTATCTAGTTGTTTTATATTAGATAAGGAAAGTTGTCAGTCAACATAAATTATTCGCATACCAATCAGATGTCATGAATCCTTTAGTTAATTTGATCAACCCACACCGCCAAGCAATGTGTCCATTCTTTGGGATAGAAACATGGATTTTGGTGTAGTGCTCGATTATTTAAACAGTTGCATATCTAAAATCAAATTGATTTCATATTATTTTTAAAATTAAAAATAATATTTTCCAAATTATATATATATATATGTATATTTATTTATTTATATTAAATTAAACCCCCCAACACCCCTTGGTGATCGACAATTTTCTTGTGACTCCGCTGGGGAATGGTTTCTTTCTTCATTTAGATCAGGAAATGTTATATTCATACATCGACAATGACTTCATGTCCCTTATGAACCAGATTACCATTCTTCTATTGACATATTTTAACCATTTCATTCTTGGGAAAGTTTGATCCAGTTTCCTCGATTTAAGGACCATTTGTTTAACCATCCTTAAACAGAGGGATTCGGGAGTCTTTTGGATTCTTCTTGATTTTGTGGTGTCAAACCCCCAATAAGTGTGCTAGCAAACAACTTTCACCAGAGCATTGTGTGTTGTGAGGAGGGTCTCTGGAAAAGATCTTCCACTTCACTTTCTCTTATTGCCTTCTAGGTTCGATTTTGCTATCGACAAATTGGACCCCTCCTTTTTCAATCTTAAACTCCTTTTAATAAATATTTAAAAATTAAATACAAAATAAATTAGTAAGAATCAATTAAAATAAAATAAAATGAAATTGTGCCTAGTTCATAGAACAAACTTTTGTTCGTAGTGTTTGTGATGCGACTTTTTTATATGCAAGGATTTATGAATAATAGATATATAATAATTTTTATAAAGTCACAATGATCTGACGCAAGTATATATATCCTATCAAGTAATACAAGGCTCTAATGGAGTCTCATTTATCTATCCCACAGGGAAGCGAGGTAAGAGGTCCTTAATCAAATTCTAGTCTACTGCTAATAGCCTTAGTTTGGAATGGTGATATAAGTGATATTTCTAACAACTACTCCTAAATGCAGATGACTATATGTAAAAATAATAACTAATTCCTAAGGCAAATATTAATACTAAAGATAACCCTTTTTGGGGAAATTGGTTTGGTGAATTTTGAGATAATAAAACTACTATTTTCATGTAACGTATTGGATAATGTATAGGAATGAAATGCATTAAATATTGTATGTGTCAAATAGAAACAATCTTATTCTTTACCCTCTTCCGAGTACCCCCTCTTCAGAGTGCTATAAAGAACATTGGCAAACCCTAGGCTTAGTCGCTAAATCCAAGGATAGGCTGGGAGGATACTGGTTGCCACTTCAGAGCTCCCACTTCCCTTCACCTGAAGGCTAACCCTAGCTTTAGTTACCAAACTTTAGGACCAAATTGGGGATCTCAGCCTGTCACCCTGAAACCTCCAATTCGACGCCCATGAAACTATATTTCCCAATTTATTTGCACTCAATCCCCATGAACTATGCAATCCATTCACGGACATTGAATGTGATTCCACTTTATTGAGAATTACTCTACCCTTTCAGGTCAATGCAATTACAACAAATTTTAACACTACAACGAGCTCTTTTTGTAATGTAAATGAAGCGCAAGTAAAAACCATCACATTTATAATTAAACTTCTTTTAGAAAGCATCCCAATATTGTAAACATGAATCATACTCATTGCAAAAGAAAAGTAGAATGAAAACAATGACATCATTTTCTTATGCCACTATTTCCAAACAAAAAGAAAGAGTAAGAGAAGGACATCACAAAGCACGAAGATAACACAACAGAAAACTTCATTTCAAAGAAAATCACTAAAATAAGTGTTTACAAAATCTTAAGATAATGGAGAACACAATAAATTGCATTTTTTCCCTTGAAAGAAAGATGAAATCTCTCCCATAAAGTCTCCCGCGAATCCATGCAATGCTAGAACATTCCCTTATAAATTCTCTCAAAATCCCCTCACCAATCTCTCTAAAAAAATAGAAATCTACATTTCTACTCCTATTCTAAGATCTCTAAGCTTTCTCCAAGTTTTCCCTATCATCACCTCTCATTTTTTTGGTTTCAAATTCAGTTTAAAATTGTGTAGGGACGAATTTCGCAAGAGGTGCAAGAAGAAATGGTCCAAAAAGAGTCCAAGTTCAATGTATATGGTCAATAACCGCTCCTGGCGTCGCCAGCGCCGTATTTAGGAGCTGCCGACACCTAAATTTTGTGCCTTCAGAATTCTGGTGCCACCAGTGCCCTATCTAGAGCCGCCAACGCCCATTCTTCACAGCTCCACCATTTTGCTCCGTTTGGCTCCGTTTTAGCTTTGATTCTCCCCGTTTCAGTTGTGTTGCCTTCCTAACAGATAGCCCTACAAAATAAGCATAAAAAACCTTTCATTAAAGTGTAATCACATTCAAAAATTATGTAATAAGTGTAAAAGAGATTACACATAGAAACACTTATCGAAATTTGTCAGGCCAAAATTTGCTTTCTTGCTCATTTTTGCTCCAAATTGCACCATTTTTGCTTCCTTTTGCTCCAATAACCATTTATTGTTCCTAAAACAAAAGTACATAAAAATACCTTCCTTTGAAGTGTAGTATCATAAAAAATGAGTAACATTATATAGCAAAAAGCATATATATTTTAGGCGTGTCAGTTTGCACTATGATTATAAGGTTTAGGCCTTCGCTAACTTTCAGAATATTTCTTGCGAAAGTAGCAATGTGGACCCCTACACTTATCTTCTCCTGCAACTTGCCCACAGATCCCCCACGAATATACGTGTGCTAATGATTTAAATATGAAAATTATGATTTTATAATATGGGATTCTACGCAAATATACGTATCGTTTACCAAGTAATATAAGACTTTCCGATTAAGCCCCAAGATATTGAACCTACACGTAAATGTAAAAACATTTTAAAAAAATAAGAAAATTATATTTTTACTTTTAAATTACTTTTGAAAGTATGTTTTGATTTGTAAAGTTTAAAAATTTTTTTGGTATTTTTGATATAAAGTTAAGCAGGAAATAAAACATATCAGAACTTTAAAATACGATATAAATCACTAGGAAATAAAATATATTTTTTCCCTTTTATAAAGCAGTAATAATTATGAAAGTATTGTTTTGGAAGTATTTAAATGTGTTGTGACAAATAGGAGCAAATTTATTCTTTACGCTTACTTGGTTCTATAAAGAACATTGGTTAATTTGAAATCTTAAAATTTTGAACATAGTTAGGCAGGGAAGATACCAGCTCTCACTCTAGAGTTCCCTCGATTCCCTCCACCTGGGGGCTAACTTCTCATAACAAAATTTAAAATAGAAAACCAAATTAGGGGGCTTTAGCCTGTCACTCTAAAGACCTATAATTTTACTCCCCATTAAAAAAATATCTCCTAATATATTTGCATTCAATTATATGGACTACAAGTCTCACCCATATAATTACATGTGATTCATACCAATTGTTGTTTGAGACAATACCACATTGGATCTTACATAATCTTAAAACAAATTTAGCATCATAACAGGCCAAATTAAGAAGTAAATTAAGTTCATGGAATTAAAACTTCACAATTTATTCGAACTTTAAACACTTATACATTCCACAAAAATCCTACATAATTTAATTACTTCTTCATTTAAGAAAGATAAAGATAAAGAAAACTACTCAGATCTCTAAAGCGATGCGACTTTATATATGCATTAAAATACAGAAATTTGATACCACTTTTTAGAATATTTAATTTCTGGAAAATGGCTTCAAAAACTTGATGTGTAAGGTTTACTCTTATTAATTTATATTTAAATTTTATAATAATTAATGTAAAAGTCACAATTTTAAACGCAAGTATACGTATCGTTCAAGTAATACGGGGCTCTAAGTGGAGTCTCAGTTACCGATCCCACGGGGATAGTGAATTTATAAAAAGTAAGAAATATAAGTAATATTTTAGAATTTTCAAATGCAATATAAATATATATTTTTTTTTTAAAAGGAAGGGGAAGGAGGCCCCTACATGTTGAAAAAACCAAAAATAGGTACAAAAATAGGTAGAAGGGCTTGCAGAACTAACAAAAACAAAAGCTAATGGCAGCCCCTACCAAGACAAAACCACCAGGATAGGGTAACACAAAGGTGAAACAAGGTCCAACAGAGTACAAGTGACAAATTGAACAAAATGAGGAGCTAAGACAAGACCATGCAGCAAGGCAAAGTTAGTTATTCAGCATGAGATGAGGGATAATCAGCAGATCTCCAGCAATTAGTTGTCTGAGCATTGGAGATGGAGTGGTGGAAAGAGCGAGGTTGGAGGTGAGAACTCCCATGTTAGCAATCCAATCAGTTGGCTTGTTCCCCTCCCTGAAAATGAACCGAAGCTGAACTTGCACCTTAGTAGTGAGAATTTTGATCTTATGAGCCCGAAATTAGTCGTCCAGTTGATGGCATGCTCGTTATGTGTAGCATATGTTGAAACAAGAGTTATCAGATCCATAGAGCCACATTCCAGGATGAGGGGAGACCAGTTGAGGTGGACAGCCACCTTTAAAGCCCAATAGACAGCTTGAAGTTCAGCATCTAATGCATCACAAGCAACAATAGGGGCCATAAAATAGAGTAAACATTTACCCTTGTGATTTCTGAATATGCCTCAAATGCCACCCTGAGCAAGTTTGTAGCAGCCATCAGTGTTGACCTTGATCCAGTTTTGGGCTGGGGGAAACCAAGCTACTTTAGTGATCCTAAGGGAGGCAGTTTTAGGAAAGGAGTTTTGGTAGCAAATATTGGGGAAGTTTTTAAGTTTGATTAGCTTAAGGACATAGGCTAAACAATGGCTAGTAACAGTTTTAGCATCTTGAGGGATGTTATCAAAAGTAGTCTTGTTTCTAGCCATCCAAATGAACCATGCAATGAGTAGAGGGATAGCAATAATCTCAGCTTTCTGCCAATCTTGCCAACAAGTAACCAGATGATTCCACTATAACTGTATAGTATTTAAATTAGTGTGCTGGAGGAACTGAGTCCAAACCTGCTGGGAGAAACTGCAAGCATAGAACAGGTGGTTGATTGATTCTTCCTCCAAATGACATAACCTGTAGCAAGAAGGGCCTCTCAATCCCTTCATTTAAAGGATATCATCTGTGGGAAGGAGGTTCCTGAACAGTCTCCAACAGAAAAATGCCATAGAGGGGGATAAGAACTTGTTCCAGCAGATCTCACCCCAGGGTACACTCTCCCAGTGTACAAGTTTATCATAAATCTCCTTGGAGAAACTTTGGTTTTTGTTAGTTCTATAAATAGTGTCATGCTTGGATCTGTCAAATGGTATGGTGTTAACCTTGTTAGCTGAGGAATCAGTGAGGATGGAGTGGAGGAATGGGATAGACCAGTGGTCCTCCTCCCAGCAATCAGCAACCAAGAGGTTAAAGTCTCTAGCAGGAGTGTGTGGTTGGAGCCAGTCATGGGGACACCACTGGTCCAACCAAAAGTTGATCTTTCCTTTGCCTAGCTGCCATAAATAAAGGTTCTCAGCTTCCTCCTTAATTTTCAACATGGCTTTCCAGATTCTAGAATCACCCAGTCTAGCAGTAGCCAATGAGGGGTGAATGTGTCTCACGGTATTTACCATTAAGATATAAAGCCCAAAGAGAGGTTTGAGCCCTGAAATTAATCCAAAGTTTGCAATGGTTAATTTTGAGAAGATGACTTAGACACTTGAAGCCTAATCCCCCAGCCCACAGTGGTTTAGCCAGTTTCCTCCAAGCAGCCCAATGAATCTTCTTGCCTGTACCAGCCCATAAAAAGTGGTTGAAAGCTGTTTCCAACTGGGTTTGGGTGCTCTTTTTCATAGTAGTCATTTGCATGAGGTAATTTGGTAAAGTAGTTAGGATTCTTTTAAGTAAGGTAATCCTCCCTCCAGTAGATAGGTATAGGTGAGTCCAGTTAGATAAGTAGTTACAAATCCTTTGTTGGACCTCATCAAAATGGTTTTACTTGCTTCTGCCAGTGCTTAGATGGACCCCAAGGTACTTGATAGGAAGGTTGGTGCTAGAGAACCCTGTGTGATTTAGAATCCAGTGTTTTGCTTCCTGGGACACCCTTCTGGAAAAAAAGATCTGACATTTAGCTCTATTAAACTTTAGCCTAGATTGATTTTGAAACATTTGGATGCAGTTTTGAATATATTTAACAGCCTTCTTGGATGCATTGGAGAAAATCATGAGGTCATCTGCATAAATCAGATGAGAAATAATGATATTTAAACTGTGGTGAAAATTTACCAGGGGGTGATGCTTGTATACTTGGTTGATCATAGAAGAGAAATAATCCATTGCAATAATAAAAAGAGTTGGGGAGAGGGGGTCCCCTTGCTTCAGACCCCTGGTAGCAGTGAAGGGTCCCCATACTGAACCATTAATCAGAATGGAATGGGAGTTATTGTGAAGCCATCTATGGATCAGGTTGCAAAAGCTGGGGTTGAAACCTTTGGCTGCTAACACATCCAAAATGAAATCCCAATTGATTGTGTCATAAGACTTTTGGATATCAAGCTTGTAGATTAAGTTTCCCCCCTGCATTTCTTGTTGATGTCCAATAACATCTCATGACCTAACAGAACATTATCAGAAATAGATCTACCTTTAATGAAGGCAGTCTGATTTAGGTTGATGATCTTGTTTAGGTGAGGTTGAATCCTTAGGACCAGAATTTTGCTGAGCACTTTACTTATCACAGAAGTCAGGTTTATAGGCCTGAACTGATCCCAGGTGTTCAATTCATTGTGTTTAGGAATCAGCACAATGGTTGAAGAATTAAAATAATAAATCATATCTTTGCCAAGGAAGAAGCTGGTAATGGAATTGGTAATTTCAGATTTGAAAGTGGGCTAAGCTTTCTTGTAGAAATCTGCAGTAAAACCATCCGGCCCTGCTGATCTGCTATTGTCAATGCTCTTAATAGCCTCCCAGATTTCAGCCTCAGTAGGGGGCTCAGCTAAGGGCAGTGCATTAATATACTGGTAGTGTTCATCAAGAATGTTGGTGGAAATATTATCTCTATCAGGGTTGTTAGAAGAAAGTAGTTGCTGAAAGTGTCTGAGAGCACTTCTGCCAATGGTCATAGTGTCAGTTAGCCAATTTCCCTCATCATCCTTAATGCTATGAATGATGTTACAACTCCTTTTATATTTAATATAAGCATGGAAGTATTTTGTATTTCGTCCCCCTGCGAGAAATGTTTTGCTTGAAGCTTTTTGTTTCAAGTACATATCTTGTATGTCAATGGCATTGGATAAATGAGCCCGAGCGACCACTAAAAGTTCGGAATCGCACCCCTTAAGACTCGTTGTTCCATTCTAATCACCTCCTTTTCAGCATCCATCACGATGGAGAAGACATCCCCAAATTCATTCCAACCCCAATGCTCGAGAGCCTTGCTAGTCTTCGGATGTAAAAGCCCCGAGTTTAGTCCAAGGATCGGGATGAACCTCCCCCTGCATCGTTGGTAAATCAGATTAAGAAACTTGGGGTGGGTGGACCAAAAGTTTTGGTATCCGAAAGGGGGGTGGAGAATCGTGGGGGCGAGCAGAGATGGTGAGTAAAAGTGGTCTATGATCAGAACAAAGAAAAGGGAGATGGGTAATGGAAGTGAGGAGGAAATTGGAGTGCCAAGCTTCATTAACCAGGAACCTATCTAGCCTTTCCCAGATTTAGCCTCTCTTCCAGGTAAAAGGATGTCCCTTATATCCTAGGTTAAAGAGGCCAGATAGGTGAATGTTATCCTTAAAAGAGTTGAAGTCGGCTAGGGATGGGAGGCCTTCCCCGCATTTTTCAGCTGGGGTGGCAATGGAGTTAAAATCACCCCCCACCAGCCAAGGATGATCAATAGAGCTGCTGAATGTGATGAGGTGGTTCCACAAGTCAATTTTATCTTGTTTCTTGCAACCGAGCATAGATGAAGGTGGCACAAATTTTGTGATTAGCAAATTGGAGAGATAGGTGGAGAAATTGGTAGTTGTCCATGAGAACAGTACAAGTGACCTCAGATCTGCAAAGAAGCCAGATCTTATTATTTATATTGGAGTGTAAGGTAAAGCTTGGGAATTTTTTTAAAATTTTAGATGGGTTTTGATGAACCAAGGGTTCCAAAATAACAATACACCAAGGGGTGTGTTTTTTGTTTAGGTTAATGAGTCTTTTTAGGGATTGGGGGCTGGCAATCCCCCTAATGTTCCAACAAAGGAGGTTTATCATGAGAATTAGGGAGGGGGGAGGGGGAAGAAGATCAGTGGGAGCTAGATCTAGTTCTTCCCCTAGTAAGAGGGGGGGTAGGGGAAAAATCCCTGAAGGTTGAGTTTGAGGGTATTAAGGTTTTTTGTAATTCAAATTTATTCTTTTTCATTTTTTTGGGAAAGTAAATCTCCCATTCTTCCTCCATAGAATCATTAGTAGTCTTAAGTTTATTAGGGGAGGGGGGGAGAAAGGTGGATGTGGGATTGTGGGAAGGGCCTATGTGTGGGGTGATTTTAGGTGGGGGAAAACTGGGGGCAGCAGTATGGTTGGGGGATGAGGGGAAGCCCAATGGGGTGGCATTGGGAACAATAGGAGGGGGAGGGGGATCTGCAGTGCCCAGGGTACCCTGGTGTGGAAGGGGTAGGAGATCAGTTGTACCCACATTAATCTGGGAGCTGGAATCAGTCCTGAGCTGAGCAGTAGATCTCCTGATAGGTGGATGCAGCTTAAAACATTTGTCAGTGGTATGACCAAACATTCTGCAGTGTGTGCAATAGTAGGGTCTTTGTTGCATGATGACCTCCTGCCAGTGTCCCTCTTCAACAGAACCCACCTAGATTTTGTGAACTTCGGGGAGGGTTATATCCCTCTCAATTTGTATCCTTGCATATTCAGGTTTAGTCCTATGTAGAGATGTTGGGTCCAATCTTAGAGGGGTCCCAATGGCCCTCCCAATCTGAAAAAGAGCTGCTTGATTGAAATATCTGTAAGGAAGGGCAGGGAGTTTAAACCAAATGGGGACTATGGGGGGCTCTTTACTAGGATCAAAATCTGGGGTCCATTTTAGAAGCTTCATTTCCATTCCTGCTATGGTGACAACTTGTTTGGCAAATAATTTGGCATAGTCTTCCTCTGAACTCAGGCTTATAAGAAGGTGTCTCCCATCTAATAATCCAAGCTTCCAAGTACTTCTGAAATTATGTGATTCAAAGAAGTTTTTGACCAGCTCCATCTTAGGATGGCCTAAAGCAAATTTTCCTATCAAAGTAAATTTCACTTGCTCATTAAGAGATTCCATCTCCTGGGGGGTGAAGAATACAGCAGGGAAACCATCTTTAACACCAAGTGGTTTGATGAAAGGACAGGTTCCCTTCCCAGCAACAGCATCATGCATGGATTGAGGAAAAACCAAAGAGGCGAGATCAAAGGTAGCGAGCCTCGACCAACGACCCCGAAGCATAAGAATTTTTAACCCAGTCCAGATTAGTTTGGATGTCAATAGGGGTTGTCATGGGAAACAAAACTCACCTAACCAGCAGCAGCAACATGAAAAAAGAAACCAGAACCAGAAAGATGTCACAGGAGAGCCAAAAAAAACACAGGTCCAGAAAGCCAATGTAACAGTAAATTTAAACCAAGAAAAGCCTGGGAAGATGGAAAACGATCCAGTAGGCGCAGCCTCAAAGTCTCACAAGCCAGGAAACCTTCACAGTAGCAAAGAGACCCCCTTACCCCCTTACCTTGGCCACCAGCCAGCAGGCCGCCGCCGGCAGGGTCATGCCGAGAACCCCAGCGAGAGCGAGGAAAGTCCTCAGCCGCCATTATAAATGCAATATAAATATATATATATATATATATATATATATATATATATATATATATTACATCCGATATGAGGAGTTAAAAGCAAATCCCCATGTAAAGGATATATATATATATATATAAATATATATATATATATATATATATATATATATGTGTGTGTGTGTGTGTGTGTGTGTGTGTGTGTGTGTATATACATATACATAAAAAATGGTGGAGGCTGAGGTAAGAGAAGCTCTGCTAGGGTTTGATGGGTAATTCAGGTGGCGGCTGCCGTTCTGGGGGCACTGGTGGGAGGTCAGGTAAGGTGGTGGTGAGGTTCTGCTACTGTTTGGGCTTTCCTCTAGGAGTTGGAGTCCTCCCGGGCTTTTACTTTGCTCCCCTACTGTGCCATTGGCTTGGCCATCTCTGTTTGGTTTTCCTGTTTCCTTACTGCTGAGGGAGTGGTTCCCCTCTTGGCTTTTGGTGGTGTCTTCCCTACTCAAGGGGTTGCTGGTTACTGTCCTGCTGTTTTTGAGTTTCCCGGGCATTTCTATTTTCAAATCCTCCTGCTCATTTACTGTTCTATTGGTGCTTCTTTTCCCTGCTTGTGGTTTTGAGTGGAGGTTGCTATCCCCATGTCTGCCCACCTTCTTGGTGGCAGACCCAGCACTGGGGTCGCTTCCACTTATGCTTCTGCTATCAGTAATGGTTTGGGGGCACCAAAGTCGGTCGACCATTTATTCTTTCCTCAGTCATTACATGATGCTGCTGCTGGAAGGTCTGACTGCCCTTTTATTCGACCCCTTAGCTCCAAAGAGGGCAGACCTGCTGTCAGTTTCACTTCCCAGGAGATGACTTCTTTAGCTGAGGCTATTAAATTCACCATTATTGGCCAGTTCCAGTTCGGGCATCCCAAAATGGAGCTGGTCAAACATTTCTTTGAACAGCTGCATTTTGTTGGCCAATGGAAATTGGGAATCATGGATGGCGTACATCTTTTGATTAGGCTCGTCTAGTGAAGAGGATTATGCCAGGCTTCTTGATATGGAAGTTCTACAAATAGCTAAAACCAATATGAAATTAATGAAGTGGTACCCAGGTTTTGATCCCTCAAAGGAACCCCACATAAAACCCATGTGGTTCACTTTTCCAAATCTCCCCATACAATTATACCACACACATGCATTATTCCAAATTAGCAGAGCTCTGGGAACTCCTCTGAGAGTGGATTCCCCTACCTTTGAGATGGGCAGTCCTAAGGCTGCTAAAGTCCTAGTGGAAAGAGATGTGTCCCTTCCAGAACTGGACAAAATATGGATCACAACCTCAGATGAAGGTGATGGATTCTGGCAGGAAGTGATCCTAGAGCATAAACCCATTTTCTGCCACCATTGTAGAATGTTTGGACACTTGAAAGAAAAGTGCTACAGACTGAAGCCCCCATCAAAAAAACCAAATAAGGCCAGTGTTGTGGTATCTCCTACCATTGACCCTGGGCCCCTTAGTGTTCCCCAACCTGGGGCTGTTCTTCAGCAATCTGCTGGGGAAAGCTTAGGGGGAGTATCTGTCCCAGGGGCTGCACCTGTAGAGCTCCCACACAATGGCAATATCAACAAAAAAGGCAAGGAGGTCACCCACCAGGTAACTACAATAGAGGAGGAAGATATAGAAGAAACTGAGGAAGAAATACCAACACAGGAGCAGGAGCCTGGACCTGCTCAGGACACAATCATCAATATGCAGAATAATTTGGAAGGTGTTTGGCAGACACAAAAGGCTAAAAAGAAGAAAAAACTTACATCAGAGCTCATCAAATTAGCCCCCCAACCACATTCAAGCAATGATTTCTATGCTCAACCAGGCTCCCCCGTGTACCGGTAGGGCGGTGACAAGATCCCAATCCCACCTCTACCACTCCCCACCACCCCAAAAATCATTAGATGTTTAATTTCCTTTGCTGGAACATTAGAGGGGCTTCTCACCCCCTCTCTTACAAAAGATTGCTGCATCTTTACAAGAAACACCAGCTTTGGTGTATTGCCTTACTTGAACCCATGGTTCGGAAAAACCGAAGAGATGGCTATCCAGGTTCCACGGGTGCTCCCTTTTCACTAACACCTCTAATAAAATCTGGATTATTTGCAGGAAGGAGATCCAGGTGGAGTGTGAGGATTGATCATTCACAATTTGTTCATCTCCACCTCGGCCTGAATGGTTTTGAGTTTGATGTCACTTTTGTGTATGCTGGGTGCACTAAGAGTGCAAGGCGGGAACTGTGGTCAGAAATCCATAGGATCAGCATTGGTGATAACTCTAGTTGGCTGATTGGGGGAGACTTTAATTGCATTGCTGACACTAGTGAAAAAGTTGGGGGGAGGACCCCTCAACTCAATAAACTAACTGAGTTCAATGACAATATTCAAAGAGCTGGGCTTTTTGACTTGGGTTTCCATGGGAATCAGTTTACATGGACAAGAGGTAAAATCTGGGAAAGGCTTGGTAGATTTCTGGCCAATAACAATTGGCACCAAAACTTCCTCCACACTATCATATCACATTTAAACTTTGCAGGGTCTGATCATAGACCACTCCTTATTACCATCACTGCTTCCTCAAAGGCCTGCCAACACACACCCCCCCCCCCTTTCAGATATCTTAATTTTTGGTCATCTCATCCAAATTTCCTGACCTTGGTGTCTGAACTTTGGAACCCTGGGACCCATGACAACCCTTTTAAAACTCTCCAGCAATTGCAATTACATGTGGGAAGGAAGCTTAGGTCTTGGAGCTGGAACACCATTGGCAACATCTTTCGGGAAGTTGCCCAAGCCGAAAAGGTGGTGGCCGATCTCGAGACTAGCTGTCGCTTGCTGATGACTCTTGTTGTGGGGATTTTGTGTCCGCCTGGACAAACTCCTTACCCTTATTGATTGGCAGGATCAGCTTCTCAGGCAGAAAGCTGCTATTAGCAAGTTCAAAGAGGGGGATAGGAATACAAGATTCTACCATGCTTTCATCAATTATAGGAGGAAATGTAATGCTATTCATTCTATTGTGAATGAACAAGGGCAACTGCTTAGAGATGAGGTTGATATTGCTATGGATGCTGTCAAGTTTTACAGGCACCTTCTCACACAAAACACTCCTGACAGACCTTCCATTGATCCTCAACTCTTCAGTAAGGAGTTTGCTTACACCCAGTCTCTTATCCTGGAGGATATTCCTTCTCAGGAAGAGATTTGGGTGGCTCTAAGTTCCATTGATAGCTCTAAAGCAGCAGGCCCTGATGGCTTTTCTGCTGATTTCTATAAGAAAACCTGGAATATTTGCAAAGCTGAGGTTACTAATGCCATCCAAAGCTACTTTCAGGGAGTTGATATGCCTCATTATTTCCATGCATCTACTATGATCCTAATCCCTAAGACTTCAGCTACCAAGGACTGGAACCAGTTCAGACCCATCAGCCTCACTTCTGTCATCAGTAAGATCATTAGCAAAATTTTGGTGGGAAGGCTACAACCCCATCTGGACAAGATCATTAACCCTACCCAGTCTGCTTTTGTGAAAGGCAGATCTATAGCTGACAATGTCTTGCTTGCCCAGGAGCTGCTGCTGGATCTTGATAGGCATTGCAGGGGTGGCAACCTTATCTACAAGTTAAACATTAAGAAAGCATATGACACAGTTGACTGGAATTTTGTATTCGAGGTGCTGCAGGCTAGAGGTTTTTCCCAGAAATTTTGTCAACTTATTAGCAGATGGCTTCACCAAAACCACCACTCTCTTCTCATCAATGGTACCTGTTGGGGGGCTTTCGAGCAACCGGGGGTCTCAAACAAGGAGACCCCTTATCTCCTACTATCTTCATCCTTACTATGGATTATTTTTCCAAAATGTTGGAAGCTCATGTTTCACCTTATCATTATGCCAACTACCATCATAAATCTAACATCACCATCTCTCATTTGATGTATGCAGATGACATTATATTATTTTCCAGGGCTAATAAACCTCGTTGTCGGAAAAGTCCTTACTTGCATTCATCATTTCCGGAATCGACTCAGGCCTACAATTCAACCATGCTAAATGTGAGTTAGTGTTTCCTAACCACATTGCCTCTAATGTATCTCACTTGGATAACTCGGACCACGAGCTTCTCCAAGGCAAACCTTCCCATGAAGTATTTGGGGGTACCTCCGATTAGAGGTAGAACCAAACGAGTCCATTTTGATGAGATCATTGGTAAGATTCACACCAAGCTCTCAAGCTGGACTCACTCTTTTTATCCAATCGAGGGAGGATCATCGTCCTCAACAAGCATTCTAACATCCTTCCCTTCCTACATCCTTCAAATGTCTTGTATGAAGAAAAGTACCAGAATACAAATTGAAAGAATTTTCAATAGATTCCTATGGTCTGGGAATAGGAAACAACTGTCTTGGGCTAGCTGGCAAAAGGTTGCTAAACCCTATGAGGCTGGTGGTTTAGGTTTCAAAGGGTTGAAACAGCTTCAGCAGGTGAATTTTTGTAAACTTTGGATCAACTTCAGGCAACAGAATTCCCTTTGGGCTAAGTATATGCTTGGGAAATATTGTAAAGGCACTCCCCCGACTTTAGTACAGATCAAACCTGGGGCTTCAAGAATCTGGAAGCACATGATCAAGAATAGAGAGCTGGCTGACTCTATGTATCATTGGGAGTTGGGAAGAGGGGATACTTTATTCTGGAAGGATCATTGGTGCCCTCAAGATATGCTCACTGGCTTACCCAACACAAACAAAAATCAGTTCCCTGTGTCCGACTGCTGGAATGAAGATCAATGGGATTCTCCTGCTCTTAAGCTATTTCTCCAGGATTACTCAGTTCAGCAAATTATCAATATCCCATTTGACAGAACAAAGCCTGATAAAATTATATGGCAAGATGGGAAGCTGTACAGCCTAACCAAAACCCTCTATCTGAAAATTAACAACTGGTGTTCCACCGGTCGGGGATCTAAGTCGTGGAACAAATTTCTCACCCCATCTATGTCCTTTCTGAACTGGAGGATCTTCCACCATTGCCTCCCAACTGATGATATCCTTAAACTTAAAGTAATTAGAGGACCTTCTAAATGTTCTCTTTGTGGCAAGCAAGCTGAATCACTTACCCATCTATTCTTCATGTGTCCTTTCTCCCAGCAGGTATGGACTCTATTGGCTGATATGTTGAACATCAACACTATTACTTTGGACTGGCAGAATTTCTTCAATGTCATGGCGATCTGGCGAAGCTAAAGCTGGGTGGCATCCCTTATATTGTGGCTTGGTTTATTTGGATGCATAGGAATGGGGTGAGATTTAATGACCTTCCTTGCAAAGTTACCACTGTTCTGGGAAACTGCCATTCCTATATTTCTAAGCTCATCAGATTTCAGAAGTTTCCCAACATCCTCAAAATTCCCCCCCAAGAATCAATCAAAAATTTCAGGATTCTCAAAATATATTGGAATACCCCTACTTATCCTTATATCAAGGTCAACACCGATGGTGCTTTCTCTGCCGAGGGGCTGGCTTTGGTGGGGTTTTCGAGAACCACTTGGGCAAGTGTGTTTGCTACTTCCTTTCTCCCACCCATGTTGCGGACCCTTTGGAGGCGGAGCTATCTCGCTGTCTATTGGGCTGTGTTCTTTGCTGTCCTCAACAACTGGAACTATCTTATAGTGGAGGGGGATTCCAGCATGCTCATAAATTACATGCATGAGGTGTCCCCAGCTCCTTGGCACCATCTAGTTTGGAAACAAAGAATAAATGAGCTGATCCAGTACCACTCTATAACTTTCACATTCATCTATAGGGAGGGAAACAGACCGGCTAACTGGTTAGCAAGGAATGCAATCCTGAACCAAAACATCATGGTCTCCACAAAGCCTCCTCCCCAATTACAGTTTCTGCTGGAAGCAGATGTTTTCCAGGCCCCACATTTTCGAATTGTGGATTAGATTTTCTCTGGGTTCTCTGATCACTGTTTTGATGATGCACCTCCTGCCATCTGTTTTCTGCACGGTTTTGCCCTTTTTCATGTGTTTCAACCCTGTTTTGGATTTAGATCTGGTGGCTTTGTTCTACACCACATTGTTTTTTTTTTTTTTTTGGGTATAGGAGTCTTTCATGTAACTATCTGTCTGTAGACCAATGGTCATAGGTTCTTTCTTTTGGGGTCTTGAGGTTGGGACCTATTAATTTAGTTGGGGGCCACCTCAACCCTGACTTTAGGATGTAACTTCATTTTGATTAACATGCAGGAAGTCATTTTGCCAAAAAAAAAAATGTGTGTGTGTGTGTGTGTGTGTGTGTGTATTAAAATTTAATTTACTAACAATTTTTACTAAAAGCATGTAAGCAGTAAGCAGTAAAGTAAAGTAAGCAGTAATTAAAATTCAATGCAAATATAAAAACGACTTTCTCCTTTTTCAACTAATCCAAGAATTATAGAGTAATTATCTTTTGTTGGGAATTATTATTATGGTGTTGTGCTAAATAGAAGCATTCCTATTCTTTACCCTTTGGTCCAGGTGCAAGGAACATTGACTAATCTATAGATAGGCTCGGGATGTTTTATTAGTAGAATGGGTTAATCTAGGCTCACACTACTAGATGTCCAAGCATGTCTATGGTCGGCCCTACTAGTGACCCGTTACATTTCTATAAACCAAATTATTAGAATTTAGTCTGTAACTATAAACACTAATTAATTTTACGCTCAATAAATATTATCTTCCTATTTATTTGCACTTCACGTTAAACAATCCGCGTATAGCCTGTGATTACTTAAGGATTCATGTGATATCTACTAGTTAAGAATTTATCTCCAGATAGGTCTCAAAATTCTTTAACAGGTTTTAACAAATTAAATGGCCAATTTAAAAAGTAAACTAAGATCAGGTATTAATATCATCACAATGTTTTAAAATATTTTATATTTAGTTCTCCTACAAAATTTAATTAATTTATAATCTTTTCATAGTTGAAAGAAGAAAGATAAATTTAATTAATTTATAATCTTTTCATAGTTGAAAGAAGAAAGATAACTAACTACTCAGAACACATTGAAATAACACAACAAAACATATTTATAAAACTTTGAACCAAAGTACAAATACTTATCTGAAGTGTTCCTTCAAGTGATCCACTGACTTCTACTGACTCCAAAGCAATGATGAAAGACTCCAACAGCAATAACACACAATAAACATTCAAAATAAACTCACAAGATACAAAATAAAGTGGCACCCTAAGTATGGAAGAGACTAAATAAAACTAGAGAGGAGAGAGAAGATGCTAAAATGGGTATGTGTACTAAGAGGGGGGGTTTTGCTGTGATTTTCTCTGTAGAAAGGGCTCCTATTTATAGAGCTCTGAATTTGACTAGGGGTTACTTAAGGCACCTCTTTAAAATTCATCCAAATTCAATGTATCTTCTAGAAGGTAACTATTGCGCCTAGGTGCCGGAATCTGGCTCTTAGGCGCCGGACTCCGTAACTAGGTCTTTCGCACCTCTTCACTTTGAGTCGCACCTCTTCACGATCCAGACCTTTTCCTTGTGTCCAAATATATTGTATCACATGTCCTATATATTAGGAGTAACTTCCAGTCTTCTAGAAGCTCCAACAACCGCTTAACACCGTCAAAATAACTGTCCGAAGTCATCAAAAAAAACTTGACAGCGTCTGTATTGAACTGACGCCTAGGCGCCAGACCAATAATTCCAAAATTTTGCTCCATAAGCTCCATTTTTGTTCCTTTTTGCTCCTTTTTCCTTCTTTCTCTTTCTTGGACTTTTTTTAAACCATCTACATCCAAAAACATAAAAATACCTTTCATTAAAGCATAATATCCTTAAGAATTGAATCATAAATAAGGCATAAAATGGGTATTTTTTAGGTAGATCAAATTCCCTCAAACTTAAACCCTACTTGTCCTCAATTAACCCTTTTAATTACATAAAATAGATAACATTTGGAATGAAGTAAAAATATTTAAGATTCCTTGTAATTTTTGGTTTTTTAAATGCTTTAGCAAATCATTAATCAAATTTCACTAATTAAGTTTAATTTTAAGAATTCAAGAATATTTAACTACCAAATTATAGGACTTCCAATTTTTCATTTCTTTCAAGAATAATTGTAGTTTATCATATCAAGGTCTCATAGAATATTTACAAGAAAAAGAGTTTCATGAAATATTTTTCTAGTAAAAAAAATATATGTTCATAGAAATTAAGTTAAAAATGTAATCAGTCTTCTTCTTATAAGATAATTCAAGTGAAGCCAATTTTTTATTAGGCAAATCCTCAAGGTTCACCTCACTTTTTTTTTTCTGGATTGTTTTTCAATCCCTTTTTTTTTTAAGTGAGGATTACTATTTTTGGATAGCCTGTTAATGAATTCAAACTTCACTATCCTTAACTTATTTTCAAAAACATATACATTCTTACTTAATGAATATGACATTAATAATTTATTATTTTTCAAATCTTATTTCAATCTTTTCTTTTTCAAGCTATAGTCTTGATTGCTTGGTATTTTAAAAATACAATTCTCTTTACTATAAATAGAAAAATTTTGATCTTATTATTCTTTAAGCTAAATAATTCTATTCTTAAAATCAACCAAAATTTTTGAAGTTTTAGTTATGTTTACAAAATTATTTATAAATTCAAAAATTTAGGTAATCTAAAACAGATTTTTCATTCCTTATGTTATGTTAATATGTTTTTAAGGAAAATATTAGTTCTTTAAGGACAAATAATATTTAAATTTGATAAATGTTTTCCCTTCCCCCAAACTTCAGCTTTAGTATAAATATGAATCATAAAATTTTCTAAAGCATGAGAGAAAAAAATAAATAGGAATTAATCTAAGTACACTAATGATGTAGTAAGGAAAAACTAACTTCTACTTATACACATGCTTCAATATGAATATAACAGAAATGATTAAGCATATATAGAAAAGATTTGCAGAGCAGGATTTAATTTTTAGAAATAAATCTCTCTTTTATAAATATATATATATATTATTTTTGAATATGCAAATTTACTAACTATTTATGAACACTAAACAGTAAGCCGAAACAGAAATAAACTTTTATAGAAATTCATTCACATCTTAGTCTTAAACACACATCAGATAATTTTAAAACAGTTTTAACATAAAAAGTTCACATAAATACTAACAAATAAAATCACACTAAACAACACAAGATATAAGAAAATACACTAAATACAGAATCAACAATATCTAGAGATAAGTCAGGCTACTAATCACTGTCTGTAGCTTCATCATCATCACCACCAAAAGAAACTCCATATCCTTAGGATCAACATATGGTGAAAATCTGGGACAAGTAGGGAACTGAACATCGTGCTCACCTTGCAGAAATCTTACTAAAGACTCTGAATACTTAGCATCGTAATCACTCTTTCTTTGTGTATACTCAGAATGATGATCAATCTTCTTGTCTATCGTATCTACTCTACAGTGAGTTAAGAATAACTCATGCTGCTGCTCTATAAACTGATCATGCATGGTTTCCCAAAAACTAGATGATGCCTCAGTAGAAGTAGATGGTTTAGAAGTAGAAGCTCTACCTGAAGTAGGTAATGAACCAGCAGGTGCCGTAGAACTCTTACCTCGCAGTCGATCATAAATACTGACGCTTTCTCTTCCTATATGCTTTGTAGCAACTACTCCAGTACATTGACATAGAGAACAGATCAGAGATGTAAAACCAAGTCCAATAGAAGTGCTAGAATGAGCAGTAGCTCTACAGAATCATAAATAATGCTCCCTACATCAATAGACTTTCTCTCTTGAATGCAGTAGTTGAGAATAGATCTATCTTTAGTAACTTCGCTCAAATGATTAGATGGAAGGAGACGAGCAGAAATAAAGTAGTGTCATGCCTTTGAGACACCATTAAGCATAGAAGATGAAAAATTTACCCTTTTTCCATTCTGAATCTTCCAGGCTCTAGTACAATGAGTCAGGTAGGCAATGATCATATATAAATCTCCCTCAGATGGAGATAATCCTTAGTAATAACACTCTATCTTTGGCGGCAGGCCATATAAAATATTGATGCCTTCAGGAGTGAATCCTACTCCAACTCCTCAAACCAAAATCTCGTATTCTTCCGCATCCACAAAATTAACATAGAATTCTCTAACAACCGGGATAACGGCAACAACAGTGAAATTGCAGAATCGTTGCTAGTTGAGCGCAACGATTTTCTCCTCAATTCTTCCTCCAGGATTCTAAAAACTTGCTCTGAGATAAATTTTTGAGTCATAGCAAAATCATTGTATCGTAAGTGTCCATCAGTAGTGACGAACTTGCTACGATCAATATTTTCTCGTTCCTTTCCTCGCTTAGATTTGGGTGCCATCTAAACGTGAAAATTCAAACGTGAAAAAAATTCAACGGATCTAGGAATATAAACTAATTTAAGCTTTTCAAACTTGAAAAAGCTTAAAAATACTTGGATTTAACCATAAAAAATCAAAATTTTCTCAAAATTTTGGTTTTTCTTAATGAGAGCAAAATCTGTGGTGAAAATAAAAAATAATGAGTTTAAAATGTAGATCTGACCTCAAGATGAAGAAATCGGGTGATTTCAAGCTCAAAACATGAAAATCCGGGTTTAAATGGGATCTCTAAGTGGTATTGTTGCAAAAAACATTGAAGAAGGAAGCTTAGGCATCAAAAATGGCATGGGGGAGTTTAAGAAGATGAGTTTTAGGGTTCAAGCCGAACCGGCGCCTAGGCACCAGACTCGCCTTTCCAAAAATTTGATTTAAATTAAAATTTTGCAACCAAATCATATCAAATTTGACTCCTAATTACTCTTATGAGAGTATTAATCCATTTTATATCCTCCAAATATTTTCACAATCAGATTAAAATGATAGTATAGATCCACAAAAAATGTATACAAATTATTCAATTCTAAATCCTAACATCCATTCCAAATTCAATAATTTTCAGTACAAGACTGTATCAAAGTTCATCATTTTATAAATAACACAAACAACAACATATTCAAAGCAAACATTCAAATCCAACAACACACATTGAACAATTAAGCAAACACACAAATTAGATATTCAACGCACTAACACAACAGTCGATAACACCTAAAACACATATAGGATCTATTTAACACCAATCTTCAATTGCCATCTCTTTCGCAATGAAGTTCGCTAAGACCAAAGCAATAGAACACCAACGCCCTTGGAATTTCCAAAGTCGTCTTTTCATCGATCCACTTGTTCTTCGCGTACATTTATACTTGAGAGTCATGATAGGCAGCCATATGATCAGATTGATGTTTGGTTTGCCATTCCAAGTGTTCGTACTGGTGGTACATCTCATGGAGACGATTACCAATACTTTGAAGTTCTGCTTCAATCTTATCCAATTGACTAAACAATTTCTCCAAACTAACATCAATAAAACCATTAAAATAAGGCTGAGGATCTTTAGGAGATTTGTCTCTTACCTCATTTCCATGATTTCCTCTATCCATTGCCTCTAAATCCTTCTTAACTCCTCCAAAATGGATTGCTCTGGTCAAAATTAGTGTTTCTATGGGATTGGGGACGAAAAATAGGCTATATATAAAGAGATTACATGTGAAAAACTGAAGAATTTAGATTATTCCACGATCTGTAACTGCGGCACTTAGGCACCGGAATCTGGCTTCTAGGCGTTGGATCATCGATACGCAAGCCACTCTGGTGCTTAGGCGGCAACTTTTGGCACCAAAGCACCGAAAACTCGATCGACTCTGATTCACTTATCGTCAAATTTTATAATGTTTCGGTTGTAAAAATAGGTCTAATAAACGAGTGTGATCCATACACAAACACTATTACGAGAAATTCAAATCACAAACAATCACAAACGAAGGATAACTTGATCTTCTTTTTACTCACATTTGACATGGAGTGGTCCAAGTCCAAATTCTATATACTTCAAGAAAATGTTTAGCTTAAGGCAATACAAACTTGTTAGCCTTCTATTTCCAGAAGTTATATATAAATTTAGTCAAGACTAAGACATAACCTTACATCAATAATTAAACTCAAACTAATAAATATGGGTTGCCCCCCACAAAGCGCTTGGTTTAACGTCGTCAGCCCAACCTAATTAATTGAATTAATCGGGTATACTCAGCTCATAAGCCTCTTTGTAATTTAATTTCATTTCTCTCATATAAGGCTTCAGTCTTAATCCGTTAACTTTAAATACTTTTCCAGTTTTGGGATCTTTAATACCCACAGCTCCATAAGGGTATACTTTCTCAATTATAAATGGTCCCATCCATTTAGATTTTAATTTTATTAGAAAAATTTTTAAACGAGCATTAAATAATAATACTTCTTGTCCAGGCTCGAATATTTTGCTTGAAATCATTTTGTCATGAAATTTATTTGCATTTTCATAAGACTCATTTCTTATCTCTTCCATATTATTCAGTTGTAATCGTTTTTCTGCTGCAGTATTCAAATTATAATTGAACTCCTTTATAGCCTAATAATCTTTATGCTCCAGTTCAACAGCTAAATGACAATGTTTACCATAAATTAACCGATAAGGTGACATTTCGATAGGTGTCTTATAAGTTGTTCTATAAGCCCATAATGTAGAATTAAGTCTATCAACCCAGTCAGGTCTTTTAGGATTAACAGCCTTTTCTAAAATTCTTTTAATTTCTCTGTTTGTCACCTCATCTATTCCACTTATTATAGGATGTTAAGCAGTTAAAATTCTATGTTTAATTCTGAATTTTTCTGGAAATGATTGAATTCTTATATTTCTGAAATAACTTCCCCCATCTGTGATAATTATCCTGGGCATTCCAAATCTTGTAAAAATCATTTTCTTTAAAAATTTCGAAACACTTTTTGAATCACAGTTAGGTAAAGCTACAGCTTCGATCCACTTTGAAACAGAATCAACTGCTAATAAAATATAAATATTTCTAGATGATGGTACGAATGGTCCCATAAAGTTTAAACCCCACACATCGAAAATTTCGATTTCTAATATAAAGTTTAGAGGCATTTCATCTTTTCTGAATATATTTCCCATTCTTTGACATCGATCACAAGTTTTCACATAATGTCCAACATCTTTAAATAAAGTAGGCCAATAAATTCTAGAATTAAAAATTTTAAATGCAGTTTTATCCATTCGAAAGTGTCCTCCAAATTCAGAATCGTGACATTTTTGAATAATTGCAAACGTTTCTTCATAAGGTACACATCTTCGAATCACAAAATCTCTTCCTAATTTAAATAATGGAGGATCTTCCCAAATATATGATTTACAATCATTCTAGAATTTCTTAATGTATTTACTATTCATCCCATATGGTAAAATATTGCTAACCAAGTAGTTAACTATATCTGCAAACCAAGGCATTTGTAATCCTTGAATGACATATAATTGCTCATCTGGGAATTTCTCATTTATCTTTTTTTCATAAATCTTCTCGTTATTATTTTTTATTCTTCATAAATGATAAATAATTTGGTTATCAGTTCCTCTTCTGTTCACAATTTCAAAATTAAATTCTTGTAAAAGTAAAACCCATCTGATCAATCTAGGTTTAGCATCCTTTTTAGACATTAAATACTTAATAGCAGAATGATCAGTGTGTACGATATATTTTGTTCCAAGAAGATATGGTCTAAATTTATCAAAGGCATGTACTATTGTTAAAAGCTCTTTTTTCAGTAGTAGTGTAATTTATTTGAGTTTAATTAAGAGTTTTGCTAGCATAGTATATAACTTTGAAAATCTTCTCATATTTTTGTCCTAATACAGCTCCGATTGCATAATCACTTGCATCACACAATAATTCAAAAGGTTTATTCCAATCAGGGGCAACAATGACAGGTGCAGTGATTAATTTTTCTTTCAGAATATTGAACGCATTTAGAAAATCTTCATTCAATTCAACTTTAGCTTCATTTTCTAATAAATGGCAAAGAGGTTTAGCATTTTTAGAAAAATCCTTTATATATCTACTATAAAATCCAGCATGACCCAAAAAACTTCTCACATCAGTAACGGTAGTAGGTGGTTGTATTTCAGCAATAATTTTCACTTTTACTTAATCCACTTCCATCCCTATCTGTGAAACTTTAAGTCCAAGTACGATGCCTTTTGTGACCATAAATTGACATTTTTCCCAGTTTAGAACTAAATTTGTTTCTTCACATCTCTTCAAAATTTTCATTATATTTTCCAAGCAAGATTCAAAAGAAATTCCAAAAACTGAAAAATCGTCCATAAATACTTCAATTCCACTATCAATCAAATCACAGAATATTAACATCATATATCTTTGAAAAGTTGCAGGTGCATTGCATAAACCGAAAGGCATTCTTCTAAAGGCAAATGTTCTAAAAGGACTTGTAAATGTTGTCTTTCCTTGATCCTCAGGAGCAACGGGTAATTGATGATACCAAAATATCCATCTAGAAAATAGAAATATCAGTGTCCAACTAGTTTATCCAGTATTTATCCAAGAAAGGTAAAGGAAAATGATCATTTCTAGTGGCGTTGTTTAATTTTTGATAATCAATGCAAATTCGCCATCCAGTAACTTGTCCTGTTGGGATTAGTTCATTTTTTTCATTAACAATGACTGTTACTCCTCCTTTCTTCGGAACACAATGAATAGAACTTACCCATTTGCTATCTGAAATAGGATAAATAATTCCAGCATCTAACCATTTCAAAATCTCTTTCTTGAGAACCTCTTTCATAATTGGATTTAATCTTCTTTGAGGTTCAATATTCATTTTTAGTTGTGTTTAAAATTTCTCATTTTTCATGAATATAATGAGTTTCTTCAGATAAATTTTCTTCATTTAATGACTCATTATATAACATAGATTCTTTATCTTTATCATCAGAAATGACCTTACATTTTTCTTGGTAATGTTTTTCAATTATATAATCAAAAATATCCATTCGATAACATTTTTCTTTATCAGGATACCTCATTTATTTCAGAACATTGAATGTATCTCTTGATCATTAACTCTCATCATTAATTCTCCTTTTTGCACATCAATCATTGCTCGACCGGTAGCTAGAAATGGTCTCCCTAAAATGATAGGTATTTCTTTATCTTCTTCCATATCTAGAACAATGAAATCCACAGGGAAGATAAATTTATCTACCTTAACAAGAACATCCTCTATAACTCCTTAAGGATAAGTGATCGATCAATAAGCTAACTGAAGAGTTATAGTGGTTGGAGATATCTCTCCTAAATCTAACCTTTGAAAGATTGAAAATGGCATGAGATTAATACTAGCTCCTAAATCACATAAGGCTTTTCCAAAAAAATTTTCTCCAATAGTACATGGTATAGTGAAACTTTCAGGATCTTTAAGTTTCTGAGGTAATTTCTTTTGAATTATTACACTACATTCTTCACTTAATGCAGCAGTTTCATAAGCTTCAAATTTCTCTTCTTGCTTAAAATATCCTTCATAAATTTTGAATAGCTTGGCATTTGCTCCAAAGCTACAACAAAAGGAATGTTGATGGTAAGTTTCTTAAAAATTTCAAAGAACTTAGAAAATTGATGATCAAGCTTCTATTTTTTAAGTCTTTAAGGAAAAGGTGGTGGTGGTCTTTCAACTTCCACTTCAATAGGCACAACAGTCTGATCTTTAATTAGAGAAAAGGGAACCTTTAATTTTTTCAATCTCTTCAACTTCTTTCTCTTTTTAAATCTCATTCCGTGTTTTCTTTTTTAATTCTGTTCCACTTCTGAGTTGTACAGTTTTTGCTTGTTCATGTTCTTTTCCAGATCCTTTAGGATTAATTTCGACATTGCTAAGCAGTGGTCCTTGAGGTCCGTAATAAATGAAATTAGCGATTTGACCCATTTGATTCTCAGTATTACGAATAACAATGTTTTGACTATGTAGCTGATTGCTTAGTTGCAAGATCAATTCTCCTACAGACATCTTTTTCTGCTGATTATTATAACTAGGAGGATAAGTTGGTCTATAGTTTGAATTTCCTTGATTGTTCCAATTTGGATTAATTTGATGTCCATTACTCCAATAAAAATTAGGATGATTTTTTCATCTAGGATTATAATAATTAGAATAAGGGTTATTAGTTTTACTAGCAATATTTTGCAAAGTTTCTATTTTTTGAGAATCAATTATCATTACTTACATGGGATATATTAATAGCAAAATTATCTAATTTCTTAGATATCGCAGCCACTTGTGAAGCTAAAATAGAAAAGGCTTCATTATCATGAATATTGGCCATTCGTTTAGGATTAACCCTTTCAGAAGGCCATTGAAAATTGTTATGAGCCATTTCTTCAACTAAGGTGTATGCTTCTTCAAATGTCTTAGCCATTAAAGAACCACCAGCAGCAGCATCAATAATAGATCTAAGTGATACAATAAGTCCATTATAAAATGTTTAAATAATTAACCAATCTGGTAAATCATGATGAGGACATTTTCTTAATAGTTCTTTAAATTTTTCCCCAGTGTAAATTATTTCTCCATCAAATTGCATAAATAACGTAATATCATTTCTCAATTTAGCAGTTTTAGAAGGAGGAAAATATTTAACAAGAAATGTTTGTGCCATATCTGCTCATATTTTAATAGAACAAGTTGCTAATGAATTAAGCCACATCTATGCTTTATCTTTTAAGGAAAAAGGAAAGAGTCTAAGCCTAATAGCATCATCAGAAATATTATTATATTTAAAGGTAGCAAAAAGTTCTAAAAAACTAACAAGATCTAAATTTAGATCCTCATTAGGTGTTCCTCCAAATTGATTGTTTTGAACCATTTGAATAATGAATGGTTTAAGCTCAAAAGAATTAGCATCTACAGCTAGAATCTGAATACTAACATGATATTCAACAGTTGTAGGTTTTGCATATTCCCTTAATGATTTATAAATATTTTGTTCATTAATTTCGATTGGATTTTGATTATTGTTATGTAAGATAGCCATTTTTTGATGTTTTGAAATTTTTTTTATTTTTTTCATTCTTTTAATTGTTCTTTCTAATTCAGAATCAAAAGGTAGTAATCCTTCAGATCCAAAACTGCGCATAAAAATTTAAAATATTTTTGTTTTCTTTTGTCTTTTTTTGGTTTGTTTATATTTTATATTCTTTTCTTTGTAATTTTTATTATATTCTATTCTATCCATGGCAACGGCGCCAAAAACTTGACACGATGCGACTTTATATATGCTTTAAAATACAAGAATTTGATATCACTTTTTAGAATATTTAATTTCTGGCAAATGGCTTCAAAAACTTGATGTGCGAGGTTTACTTTTATTAATTTATATTTAGATTTTATAATAATTATTGTAAAAGTTAAAATTTTAAACGCAAGTATACGTATCTTTCAAGAAATACATGGCTTTAGTGGAGTCTTAGTTATTGATCCTATAAGGATAGTGAATTTATAAAAAGTAAGAAATATAAGTAATATTTTGGAATTTTCAAATGCAATTTATATATATATATATATATATATTTTTTTTGGCAAAATATATATATTTTTATTGAATAATGGAGGTCTTAAAACATCCGACATGAGGAATGGCCAATAAGTCCCCATGTAAAAGAGTTCTAAAAAAAGAAAAAGAAGAAGACAAAAATTCGAAGAAGAGCTTGAGTTGCAAATTGTTTCCTTCCTAGAAGAAGCTCTCTTGGCCAACCAATTTGCAGGTTGGTTCCCCTCTCTATTAATATGACTCCATATAACAACTAGCCTCGGAGGATAACTTGAAGATCATATTAACCCAAGTAAGAATGTGCCATGGAACAACAACTTCATTCAACAACATCTTTACTAAAAGCAATGAATCCATCTCCATATGAATATAATTATGCTTATTAATAAAGGCAGCTTTGAGACCCCAATAAGCTGCAATAACTTCGATTTCAAGGCTGTTATCTGCCATCACGGGAGCAGAGAGAAACCAATTACAATTACCAATATGATCCCTGCAAATGGCCCCAATTCCAGCACCAATTGAAGAAAAACTCCCATCAGAATTGATTTTAACCCAAGGAGCCTTAGGTAATCTCCAAATAACAAGCTTGACCTTGTTAATAACAGGAATTTGTTGAGAATTAATTATTTGTCTAGCCTTATGAACATAAATTAAACAATTCCTGATAATATGTTGGATAGAGCAATCCTTGTTGTTGAAAATAGCATCATTCCTTCCCATCCATATAAACCAGAAGATAATAAGAGGAATGTAATAATCGGTAGAATCCTTCCAATCATGCCTACATAACTCAATACTAAGCCATGAAAAAAATTTGGGAGAAAGCCCAAGATTATCCAAAACAGATTTCCATACCTCTTGAACAACAAGGCACCTTATAAATATGTGAGGAATGGATTCTTCATCAGCATGACAAAATTGACAAATCGAAGGTCCACGAATTCCCTTAAGTTTTAGAATGTCATCTCGTTGGAAGAAACTTCACGAAAAGTCTCCAACGAGAAAAAAGATATGGAAGGTGTTAAGAATTTATTCCATAGCTTCTTCCCCAATCATTAGTAGAACGGATACCTCTAAATAGAAAATTAGACAAGCTTTGATTAGGTGGAATCTTTGTAACCAATTTATCTCTTTTGGTCGATTGAATAGGAATATTCAAAATCTTTTTTGGGTTGCGAGAATCAACACGGCTACTAAGCTTAGCGAGTATCCCATTCCGAATTGGTCCAACAATCGGCTACTTTACGAATGGGATGATGAATGGAATGATGAATATTAAGATCAATCAGAGACTCATTAAAAATCCACTTATCCCTCCAAAAATGAATTTGCCCATCCCCAAGCTCCCATATAAAAAGTTGTTCGAATTGCTTCTCTAACTTTCGGTAATTGCTTCCGAGTGATTTGAATCCCCATTCTTCAATTGTACTTGAGTAGGATGATTATTAGAACAAGTACTTCCCATGCAAAAACTTAGACCATAAGGAGTTCTTGGCTCTAAAGTTAATCCATTGCTTGCAATAAAAGGAAAAGCTGATTTGCTGAAAACTCTTAAAACCCAACCCACCACTAGCGATAGGTTTACAAACTTTATCCCAATTGGTCCAATGCATTTGTTTATGATGACCTTCCCAAAGAAACTTATTAAATATAATGGACGAGTAATTTTTGTGTGCTTTTCTTCATCTTGATCATTTGAAGAATATAGAGAGGATAAGTAGTTAAAATACTCTTGAGAAGAGTGATTCTACTACCATTTGATAGAAATGAATTTGTCCAACATTGAATTTGAGCGTAAATTTTAGATACCACATCATCATAGTGGGAATGTCTAAGTTTACCTTTGATTAAAGGAAAACCCAAATACTTAAGAGGATATTTAGCCTCCCTAAATCCAGTGAAATCTGCTATCCACTTTTTAGTATTAACATTGAATTTAGAACTAAACAAAAAATGACACTTGGACTTGTTAAAAGTCATACCAGAGACCTCTTCAAAATCACCCAAAACCTTCATTAAACTTCTTATGGAGTTTTTACTACCATTCCAGAAAACTATGACATCATCAGCAAATGCAAGGTGGGAAATCAGTTGAGTGGATCTGTGTTGAAACTGGGTATAAGGATGAGTGATCCGAACATTATTAAGAAGCTTGGAAAGGTAATCAAAAGCCAATATGAAAATATAAGGAGAAAGGGGGTCTCCTTGTTTAATGCCTCTACCGCTTGAAAAACCCATTACTCTCACCATTAATGAGAACACTATAATAATTATTGCTTAACCACCTTGAAATGAGTCCACAGCAGCCAGAACTCAATCCTTTAGCATAAAGCACTTTAAGAATAAAGGACCAACTTATAGTATCAAAAGCCTTAGAAAGATCCAATTTAAAAATCAGATTAGAACCCCTACAAGGCTTATCAATATCAGTAAGCATTTCTTGAGCTAACAATATATTTTCACTAATACTTCTTCCTTTAACAAATGCTGATTGATTTTCAGAGATTAAAGTATCCATAAGAGGCTGAATTCTAGCCACAAGAAGCTTGCTGATGATTTTTGAAAAGGTTGAAGTGATGCTAATAGGTCTAAAGTCTTGCCAACAATCCTTCTTTTTATCCTTTGGTATGAGAATAATTGAAGAGGATACAAAATACTTAGGGAGATCCATGCCCTGAAAGAAAAGCTTAATAGCCTCAACAATATCCATCCTGATAATCTGCCAGAATTTCTTGTAGAAATCAGGAGTAAACCCATCTGGACCAGCTGTCTTGTTACTGTCCAAAGAATTAATGGAAGATAAAATTTCATCCTCATTAGGTATTCTGGATAGATTTAATTCCCTAGCCAACTGCAAATCAGCTTGCATGAGATTAATAGAAAAGATATCAGAGTTGGTATCTTGATAAGAGAAAAGGTTTTGAAAATATTGAACAGCATCATCCCCAATTTCCCGAGAAGTAGAAAGCCAGCAATTATTAGAAGATTTAATTCTTTGAATTGTATTAATGGATCTTCTATGCTTAATAATAGCATGAAAAAATTTTGAATTCCTATCTCCATGAAGTAAATGGTTAACTGCTCGCTTCGTTTAAGAAAGAGCTCTTCTCGTAGCAATGCGATACGCAGCAAAACATTAGCATCCAGCAGATCTTTATCAGTTTTCCTCCCAGCTTCCACTTCAATTTCAACCTGGGCCACCAAATTTTCTGCTTTTTGAATATTATATGTAAGGTTCCCAAATTCAGTCCAATTCCAATTAATTAAAGCCTTAGCAACTGACTTATGGAGTTGCCATAACTTCAATAAAGGATTAGCAGTAGAATAATTAGATGGAAGAATCCAATTATGCTTAACAACTTGATAACAAGTAGGGTGAGTAGACCATACATTTAAGTATCTGAAAGCATGATGTTTAGTATTAATAAAATGAGAGAATTGAACAAGCAAGGGAGCATGATCTGAACCAAGTCTAGCTAAGTGCTTAACTTTGGAAAGACTAAACATATCAATCCAAAGTTGATTAGTAAAGATTCTATCCAACCTTTCATAAAGAGAACCTCTTCTCCAAGTGAATGGAGAACCTTCAAACCCAATATCAAATAGATTAGCAGCACTAACTTGGTTAGTAAAATTTAGCATATCTTGAAGATTAGGATTCCTTCCTCCTTTCTTTTCACTAGGGTGCAAAATGCAGTTAAAATCACCCCCCACTATCCAGCCTTCAACCATATTCTGACCAATATCCTTTAAATGAGACCAAAGTTCAGATCTACCAGCAATAGTAGAAGAAGCATAAACAAAAGTAGCAAATCCTTTGAACTGATCAAGCTCAAAATGTAGGTGTAAGAATTGAGGATTATCAATAAGAATATCAACTCTCAACTCCTTCCTACTAAAAAGCCAGATCTTATTAGTAGAATTGTAGGCAAAAGAAAAACCAGAAAACCTCCTTAAAAATCTATCAAAGTTCTTTTTCACCAAAGGTTCAAGAATAACAATGACCGAAAATTTATGAACCCTGTTGAGACTTAAAATTCTGCTAAGGGAGCCAGGGTTGGCCACTCCCCTAACATTCCAACATAAAAAATTAATCATGAGTAGATCTACTTCCTCTAGTAAGCCTAGAAAAAGTAGCAGTATTAGAGGGGATAATATTAGATACTGATAATTGCTTTAATTCCTTCTTCTTCTTTGAATTTTGCACCATCCAATCTTCTTTCAAATCTGTATTGACAACATTCAGCTGATCAGAAGAATTAGAATCCAAGTTCTGTGAAGAATTCTGAAATATAGGATAGTTAATAATAGCAGGTGAAACCTCCTTAGCCTGATAAGAAGATAATTCTGCTCTGATAACAACTTCATTCCCAATCCCATCAACAGTAATTGAACTTTCAGAATTTAAATTACCAGATACTTCATTAACAACAACAACATTACCAGAATAAAGATTATTAGCAACAATAGCATTTCCAGGAATAGCTAGATCCAAATCCTTATCTAATACATCAATAGCATTTGTAATGATAGAACCAGAATTGAGTGTACAATCAATAAGAGGATTCTCGGCAGGAATATTAGGATCGGAACCATCAACGAAACTGGATCGGCTAGGTTGTTGTTGTTCAAGGTAGAACAATTGTTTTTAGCGGATGCATTAGTCAAAATTTCAACAGGTTCAATAGCAACCAGAGAAATCTTGAATCACATTTGGAGTTGTCTGAACCACAATAGGAGTCCCCTTAACAATATCAGGATTAAGGGTGACAGAATCAAGATTCTGCCCTCTTTGTGTATCAGCAACAGTTCCAGCCTTATATTTAGATGGCATAAGATTAGGATGAATTCTATAACAACCTTCCTTAGTATGACCAAACATTTTACAATGATTGCAATAAAAAGGTCTATGTTCCATTACAATAGATTGCCAATATCCATTATGTGGAGACCCCAGCCAAATTTCATCAACATCTTGAAGTGTAATATCTCTTTCAACAAGGATTCTTGCCAAGGAAGGTCTGGACAGATTAAAGGTAGGCAGATCTAATTTAAGTGGTTTTCCCAAAGCAGTACCAATTGCATAAAGGACTTGATGATTAAAGAACTGCAGTTTGAGATTAGGAATCTTAAACCATACTGGAATAATAGGTGCTTCCTGATTAGAATCAAATTCAGGAGACCATTTCAAGATTTTCATGTAAATACCCTCCACGATAATAAACTTCTTGGAAAATAAATTTGCATAATCCTCTTCATTAGAAAGTTTAATCATGATATGCCTACCATCAAAAAGACCCACTTTCCAAATACCAGTAAGCTTCAAATCTTCAAAGCATTTTCTAATTCTTTCCAATTTAGGATGTCCATATTGGAATTTCCCAACAAGTGTAAACTTATGTGCATCAGCCAGGGAAGCCAATTCAGTTTCAGAGAAGATCAAAGCAGGTTTTCCACCTTTCTTGATAATTGGCTTAATGAAAGAACATCCACTTTTACCTGAAACAACATCATGGTAGAGTTGGGAAAGACAAGCTTATCGAATCGACCAAATTCGAGCCCACCACATCCACAAAGGAAGCCTTTCCAGCGAGTACTCGTACAGACCATCCGAAAACAAAACAAAAACAGATTCAAGGAATTCAAAGGAATTGAATTCACCCAAATCAGAATTTAAAAAGAACAAGCCCGGGAAACAAAAATTGGAAAAGATCCAATTTAGAAGCCGAGGAACACCAGCAAAACATCCAATTCAGGGAACAAGAAACAATCTAAAGCCTGAAGAACTTGAAGAAATCAAAGCAAACTTCAAGAATCCCTCCTAACATGCGGGAGCCTATGTTGGCTCCTTTTCCCAAAATATATATATATATATATATATATATATATATATATATATATATGGGAAAAGGAGCCAACATAGGCTCCCTGCATGTTGATTAGTAAATAAAAGGGGTTACAAAATTTGAAGTAGAGGGGGTCCCCACCAAACAACAACAAAATACATTTTGAAGCCCTATGGGGATCCCCAATCACAAAACAGTAAGCTTAAAAATAAAAGCAACTCAATTAGTTACAAGGAAATCTATAAATTACTGAAACAAACCCTCACAGTAAGGAGATCATGAGAACCTTCAACCACAGATAGTGTGCCCAGTGGGATAGCAAAGAAACATGAGACCTCATGGAGCAAATATGGCCAACAAAAAAGAACCCAATGAGCAACAGCCCCAACAACCAAAACCATCACTAGTCAAAGTTGTTATATCAAAGAGTGGCCATTGTCAATCCTTAAGTGGGGAACAGATAAGAGATCACCAGCCACCAATATTCTGAGATGAGCAGGGGGAATAGTTGAGAGGATCACTCCAGTGGAAAGGGATCCAGTTCTAGCAAGCCAGTCAGCCGACTTATTTCCCTCTCTGAAAATAAAAGTGAAGGTGGCCTTAAGTTGACTAGTGAGGGAATGAATTTTTTGGATCCAAAGTGAGTGGGTCCAAGTGGTTAAAGTTCCAGCATCAATCAAATTAATAATCTCCTGAGAATCCCCCTCAATGATTAGATTCCTCCAATTGAAGATGAAAGCTAATTTCTGAGCCCAGTAGGCAGCTATAAGTTTGGTTTCAAGAGCATCGGCAGAAGTAGTGGGAGCATGGAAGATCAGCAGGCAGGCCCCCTTGTTGTTCCTGAAGAGACCACCCACACCTGCAGCATCAGTGGTGTAGCTGCCATCAGTGTTTGCTTTAACATAGTTGCTGGGTGGAGGAGACCAGGTGACAGTGAGAATTTTAGGGAGCTGGTTGTTCAGTGGTTGGCTAGCTTTAAAAATATTTGGAAACTTCTTGTGGCTAATAAGTTTATGGAGATAAGATATGCAGTTTCGGCAACAAGTACTAGCACCGATGGCGGCTCCCTCAAAGATAGCCTTGTTTCTTGCCATCCAAATGAACCATGCAATGAGTAGGGGTAAAGCTCCAGTTCCCTGCTGATGCCATTCAGTCCAGCAGGTGTGAAGATGATGCCAGTGCAATTGGAGAGTATTCAATTTAAATTGAGGGATTAGCTGAGTCCAGACCTCCATTGAAAACTTGCATTCAAAGAAAAGATGATTGATAGTTTCTTCCTCCATATGACACAAACTACAGCAAGAAGGGCCCCTAAGTCCCTTTAACTTAAGGATGTTGTCAGTGGGGAGAAGATTTTTGAAAAGTCTCCAGTCGAAGAGGTTCATAGAGGGGGAGAGGTACTTGTTCCGGATCGGATCACTCCAAGGAATTGCTTCCCACTCGATAGAGTTGAGTGTAAATAGCCTTTGAGAAGCTTTGGTTGTGAAGGGCCTTCCTAACGGGAGAATCCAGATTGGATCCGTTGAAAGGAACGAGTAGCAACTTTCGTGGCCGAAGGAGCTTCCGGGATGTTGTGGAGAAAAGGCAAGGACCAGCTTGTCCCCATTCCAAGCAATCGACAACTTTCAGATTAAGGTTGGTTGGTTGAGTGAGAGGTTGTAGCCAATCTGGAGGGCACCAATGATCCAGCCAAAAATTGAGATTTCCCTGACCCAGGTTCCAAAGGTACTGCTGTTCAGCCAGGGTTCTGTTCTTTATTAGAGCTCTCCAAAGTTTGGAGTCACCATTCTTGGAGGGGACCTGGGAAGGGTGAGTGTGTCTGCAATACTTCCCAAGAAGGTAGTGTGCCCACAAAGTGTCTTGAGTTCTAAATTTGATCCACAGCTAGCAAAGCTTAACTGTGATAATCTGCTGGATCCCTTTGAAGCCCAGACCACCTACCCAGGTGGGTTTGGCCATCCTTTGCCAAGAAGCCCAGTGAGTTTGATTTCTGTTCCCTGCCCAGAGAAAATGGTTAAATGCTCTTTCAAACTGGTTCTGAGTACTCTTTTTCATTGTGGTCACTTGCATAACATAGGAGGGTAGGGTGGTTAGGATGCTCTTAAGAAATGTCAATCTTCCACCATTAGAAAGATAGATGTGAGTCCAGTTAGAAAGGTAAGTGCTGATCTTATGCTGGATTTCATCAAAGTGGGTCTGTTTGACTCTTCCTATATTAAGTTGTACTCCCAAATGTTTGATAGGTAGCTGTGTGCTAGAAAAAGCAGTGTAGGTGAGAATCCAATTTTTTATTTCAGGTGAGATCTTCTGGGGAAAAAGAATCTGACATTTGGAAGGGTTGAAAATGAGTCCTGATTGCTGTTGAAAATGTTGGATGCACTTGAAGGTGTGTTTAACAGCTCCCTTATAGGCATTAGAAAAAATTATCACGTCTTCAGCATATATGAGGTGGGAAACCATTATGTTAGATTTATGGTGATATTTGGTATGCTTGTGAGTGGTTTGGAGATTATTCAGCATATGGGAAAAGTAATCCATAGCTAGAATAAAAAGGGTAGGGGATAGGGGGTCCCCTTGTTTAAGCCCCCTGGATGCAGTGAAAGGGTTCCAGCTAGTGCCATTTTTGAGGATAGAGTGGGAATTGTTTCTAAGTCATCTTTGAACCATGCAGCAGAAATCTTCAGAAAAGCCCCTAGCTGAGAGAACCTCATTGATGAACTCCCAGCTGATGGAATCATAGGCTTTTCTAATATCCAATTTATAAATTAGATTTCCCCCCCAACATTTCTTATTGAGATCATAGAGCATCTCTTGGGCTAATAACACATTATCTGAAATTGTCCTCCCCTTCACAAAAGCAGATTGGTTCATATAAATGATTTTACTGAGATGGGGTTGGAGCCTTGCCACTATAATCTTGCTAATGACCTTGTTTATAACTGATGTGAGGCTTATGGGTCTGAAGTGGTCCCAGTTGGACTGCAGTGTGTTCTTAGGGATCAGGACAATAGTGGATGAGCTGAAAAATAGTGGGGGGTCCCTTCCCAAGAAGAAACTAGCAATGGCTGCAATAATATCAGGACTGATGACAGGCCAGGCTTTCTTGTAGAAGTCAGCAGTGAACCCATCAGGTCCAGCTGATTTAGAGCTATCAATGGAGTTAACAGCCTGCCAAACCTCTTGCTCATTGGGGGGGTGTGTAAGTGAAAGAGAGTTGATGTAATGGTAGTTTCTCTGGAAACATAAAGGGTTTAGGAGTTCTCTGATCCTGGAAGGGAAGGAAAGAAGCTTTTGAAAGTAGCTGGTAGCACTTCTGCCAATAGCTTGATTGTTCCTGAGCCAAGTGCCATTCTCACCCTGGATACTGTGAATGGTGTTGCAATGTCTTCTGTATTTGATAAAGGAATGGTAGAATTTTGTGTTTCTATCCCCCTCAGTGAATATATGCATAGAAGACTTCTGTCTGAGAAACTGTTCCTGAATGTCTATGGAGTTAGAGAGATTTACCTAGGCCGCAGTCAGTAGGTGGTCAGGAACAACTCCCATCTGAACCTTCTGCTCCAAGTCAATTACTTCCTTCTCAGCTTCAACAACAGCAGTGTGAACATTTCCAAATTCTCTCCAACTCCACTTCTTAAGCTCTTTACTAATTTTCTGATGGAGGTGTTCAAGCCTAAGCCAGGGATCATTATTGGGAGCATCATTCCAGAGAGACTAGATGAGGGGTAAGAACTGGGGGTGTGAAGACCAGAAATTTAGGAATCTAAAAGGAGAACTGGTGTGATTTAGGGGAGGGGCAGAAATAGTTAAAAGGAGAGGTCTGTGGTCAGAACAGACAAGGGGAAGGTGAGTGACAACAGTGTGGAGAAATTGAGAGTGCCAAAGTTCATTGGATAAGAATCTATCCAGTCTCTCCCAAGTGTTGCTCCTTCTCCAGGTGTAAGGAGGGCCTTTGAAGCCCAAATCAAAAAGTCTGGCATTGTGGATATTGTCCCTGAATTGGTTCATTTTGCTTAGGATTGGTGTTCTGCCTCCCAGCTTCTCTGCAGCACTAATAATACAATTGAAATCCCCCCCAACAATCCAGGGGAGGGTAATGGAGTGATTGATTTGGTGCAGCTGATCCCACAGAATAATTCTGTCATGCTTGCTGCATCCAGCATAGATAAAGGTAGCTAGGACATTTTTACACGCAAAATTTAAAGAGAGGTGAACAAACAGAGGGTTATCAATGAGAATGGTCCAACCCAGCTCTCTCCTACACAGAACCCAAATTTTGTTATTGATGTTTGTCTGAAGAGAAAAGCCAGGAAGTTTTTTTAGGAATTTATTTGAGTGAAGCTGAGTCATTGGTTCTAGTAAAGCTATGCACCAAGGGGTGTGTTTTTTATTGAGGTAAGTGAGTCTTTTGAGAGAGTGTGGACTAGCCACACCTCTAATGTTCCAGCATAGTAGGTTGATCATTGGGGGTTAAAGGTGGGGGAACTGGATTTGTTGGATCTTGACCTTGTTCTACTTCTTCTGAGTGGAGGGGAGTCCTCTCTGCACCTGGGGGCTGAGGGGATAGTCAATTTCTCAAGTTCAGACTTATTTTTCTTCTTCTTATTATTTGAGTAAATAACCCATTCTTCTTCCATGGAATCCATTGCAGCAGCAACAGCACCAGCAGTGGGGGGTAGGGGAGGTGGGGACTGGGTGTGAATGGAGGAGGTGGGAGATTTTAGGAGGGAGGGGGATGGGTTTGTGGCGGTGGGTCAAAGCTGGAAAGGGGGCTAGTTCATGATTCACCTCAGAAGGCTGAGCTGGGGGGAAGGTGGACACTTCTGGCCTACTTTTGGTCAGAAATGAGGATTTTCTAGAAGGAGGATGGAGCTTGAAGCACCTTTCAGCTGTGTGGCCAAACATTTAACAGTGGGAGCAATAATATGGCTTTTGTTGCATGATTACCTCCTGCCAATGCCCATCAGCTTTAGATCCCACCCATATTCTCTTAACCTCAGGGAGGGATATATCAACTTCTATTTGAATCCTGGCAAATTCAGGTTTTGCCTTGTGGAGTGTAGCTGCATCCAATCTGAGTGGGGTGCCAATTGCCCTTCCAATATGGAAAAGGGCAGTCTGATTAAAATACCTATATGGCAAATTGGGTAGCTTGAACCAAATGGGGATGATAGGGGGTTGTTTGTTGGGATCAATATATATATATATATATATATATATATATATATATATATATATATATATATTCAAATTTAATTTACTAACAATTTTTACTAAAAGCAAGTAAGCAGTAAGCAGAAATAAAAATTCAATGCAAGTATAAAAATGACTTTCTTCTTTTTCAACTAATCCATAAATTATTGAGTAATTATCTTTTGTAGGGAATTAAGATTATGGTATTGTGCTAAATAAAAGCATTCCTATTCTTTACCTTTTGATTCAGGTGCAAAGAACATTGACTAATCTATAGATAGGCTCAGGATGTTTTATTAGTAGAATGGGTTAATCTAGGCTCACACTACTAGATGTCCAAGGGTGGCTATGGTCGGCCCTACCAGTGACCCGTTACCTTTCTATAAACCAAATTATTAGAATTTATTCTATCACTCTAAATACTAATTAGTTTTACGCCCAATAAATATTATCTTCCAATTTATTTGCACTTCACCTTAAATAATCCACGTATAGCCTGCGATCACCTAAGGGTTCATGTGATATCTACAAGTTAATAATTTATCTCCGGATAGGTCTCAAAATTCTTCAACAGGTTTTAACAAATTAAATGACCAATTTAAAAAGTAAACTAAGATAAGGTATTAATATCATCACAATGTTTTAAAATATTTTATATTTAATTCTCCTACAAAATTTAATTAGTTTATAATCTTTTCATAGTTGAAGGGAGAAAGGTAATTAACTATTTAGAACACATTGAAATAACACAACAAAACATATTTATAAAACTTTGAACCAAAGTTCAAATACTTATCTGAAGTGTTCCTTCAAGTGATCCGCTGATTTCTACTGACTCCAAAGTAATGATGAACGACTCCAACAGCAATAACACACAATAAACACTCAAAATAAACTCACCAGATACAAAATAAAGTGGCACCCTAAGTATGGAAGTGACTAAATAAAACTAGAGATGAGAGAGAAGATGCTAAAATGGGTATGTGTACTAAGAGGGGGGTTTTGGTGTGATTTTCTCTGTAAAATGGGCTCATATTTATAGAGCTTTGAATTTGACAAGGGGTTGCTTAAGGCACATCTTCAAAATTCATCCAAATTCAATGTATCTTTAGAAGGTAACTGTCATGCCTAGACGCTGGACTCCATGACCAGGTCTTTCGCACCACATCACGATCCAGACCGTTTCCTAGTGTCCAAATACATTGTATCACATGTCCTATATTTTAGGAGTAACTTCTAGTCTTCCAGAAGCTCCAATAACCGCTTAACACCGTCAAAGTAACTGCTTAAAGTCGTCAAAAAAACTTGACACCGTCTGTATCGAACTGGCGCTTAGGCGCCGGATTCTGGCGCCTAGGCGCCAAGCCAATAATTTCAAAATTTTCCTTCATAAGCTCCATTTTTGCTCTTTTTTGCTCCTTTTTCCTTTTTTTTCTTTCTTAGACTCTTTTTAAATCATCTTCATCCAAAAACATAGGAATACCTTTCATTAAAGCATAATATCCTTAAGAATTGAATCATAAATAAGGCATTAAAATGGATATTTTTTAGGTATATCAATCTCATGGAGAAAACACAAGTTTGATTTGAAAATAGAAATCATAAAGAAAACACAACAAGAAAAACTTAATATAAAAACAGAAGTAAACACTTATCTGAAAATCCTCTCCACAAGACTCCAGAAGTTATTTTGAAACTTGACTTTCCAAAGGAAAAAACTACAGAGGTTGGCGCCCAACTCTGTTGACTCCAACTCTAACTTGAGACTTTAATAAGAACTAGATAAATGGATGAAAGAAAATTGGCGGAAAGAAGGTTTCACACCAACCCTTTCTCCTCTTAAACTAAACTAACTAACTTTAAAAGGCTTTAAACAATAAAAGAATAAAAGAAAAAATAGAAGATGACTCTTTGAAACCAGAAAAGGACTCCTTGAAACTAATTCCAAGTCTTCATGATATAATTTTCCAAAAGGTGACTTGTTGTCTCTTCAAATCTTGTCCAAATTCAACATATCCACCAAAAGATGCATCCCTTCATTCAAATTTGCTGCCCATGGGAAGTTAAGGAACTCACTACCAAAAGTTGCTTCAAACATCCTTTCAAATTGGATTTTAAACTTGGCACCAAAAATGAAGAAAATTCGATTTTAAACTGTGACGCCCAAGCGCCGACCAGGAGGCTCTTAGTCGCTAATGTCCAAATTTTCATTTTTTTCATTTTTTTGATCCAAATTAGATCCAATTTTGCTCCTTTCTCATAATCACTCATTTTCATCATACCTGCAAGAAAAACACAAAATACCTTCCATTAAAGTGCAATATCATCAAAAATTGATATAAAAGTTTGCATAAAAACACTATATATTTTAGGTGGTTCAGTTACCGATAACAGAATTAATGGTAGACAGTGCATAGACGCACGAGATTTTCTCTTTCATGGACGGATCGTCTGGTTACAATCAAATCAAGATGGCTATAGAAGATACAACGCTCAGAACATTCATTACACCGATTGGGATCTACTGCTACAATGTGCTGTTGTTTGGCCTTAAGAATGTCTGAGCAACATACCAGTGAGAAATGTCAAAGATCTTTGATTAGCTCATTCACAACCAAGTTGAATGCTACATGGATGATTTAGTCATCAAGAGCAAAGTAAAGGATAGCCACCTATATGACATAAGGATCGTATTTGAATGATTACGACAATACAATCACAAGTTGAATCCCTTAAAGTGTAACTTCGATGTTACCTTAGGGAAATCTCTATAATTCGTTGTCTGTCATCTGGGAATCAAAATCCACCCAGAGAAGATAAAATTTATCTTAGAAATTACATTCTTTCTAAAGAAAATTGGCATACCTAAGACTCTTTATATCTAATCAGTTAGGAAGGCATCTACCATTTTCAAATCTACTTCGAAAGGATACCAAAGTCATCTGGGGAGAACTGTGCTAATAGGCTTTTCTAGACATTAAGCAACACCTAACGACACATTCTATTTTGGCAGTCCATATCCCGGGTCAACTATTGATACTTTATACCGTGGCTTTAGACGAGTCTCTCCGAGCCTTACTTATTCAGGTCAATGATGACGGTAAGGAAAACACACTCTACTACCTGAGTCTAAGTCTAATACCATTAAAAGGTAAAGTTTCTTTCAATTGAGAAACATTGCCTAGCTTTGGTATTCGCTGCTCAAAAGCTTAAACTTTACATGTTGTCTGATAAGTTCAACCTGATGTTAAAAGTTAATCCATTGCATTGTATGATGACCTGGCCAACAGTTTATGGACATTTATCTAGGTGGTCAATTATTTTATTACAATTTCATATAACTTTTATTCCTCTTTGTGCTATTAAAGGGCAGATTCTAGCAAACTTCCTTGCAGCACACCCTCTGCTACTAGGGTCCCCTCTCAACGATGAACTACCAGGTGAACAGATACTACAAGTGAAACACTTACATGCCAGAAGTTGTGAAATGTACTTTGATGGACCGTTGTAAGCCAGAAGAGATAAATGATAGCACACGGTAATACCCGGCAAGGCAGGAATTGGTTTGATCTTTATGACACCAGATCTAGGAATGCTATGATTTTCTTACCACCTTACAGAGTCGTGCCCCAACAATGAAGCAAAATATGAAGAACTAATCACCAGTTTGTAATTGACAAAATTAATGTAGAAAACATACATTTCCATTTATGGCGACTCTCAACTCATAATTCAGTGAGTGGCAGGACAATATAAGATTCTGGAACTAACACTAGAAGAATACCACCGATATACAATGAAATTGCTGGAACAAATTCCATGTGTAACATTCAATAGTATTCCTTAGGCAGACAATGCCCACGCAAAGCTTTAGCTAAACTTGCTAATGAATTGGCTTGTCCCCCCGAAGACTCTATAGATATTACCATACAAGAATGTCAGGTTTTATCGTAGATCGACCTCGACAGTTTGTACAAGCTTGGAAAGAAGGGATAGCGACTACAGTGATAGATAATACAGAGAATTGGAGTCAATCGCTGATAGAATATTTGCAAATAGTAAGATTGTCAGAAGATAAGTCAATAGTGCTTCAGATTCAAAAAGGGCAATGTTGTATGCCTTAATCGATAATGTTATGTACAGAAGATCATTCGAACAGATGTAATTGAGATGCTTAGGCAGAGTAGGAGCACAAAATAATCATCAAAGAAGAGCATGCCGGATTGTGTGGAGCACACTTGTTAGGGCCCAATATGAAATTGAAAATCAAGAGAGTTGGATATTATTGGCTAGCAATGATGACAGACTGAATGGATGTAGCTAAGAAATATCATCAGTGCCAAGTGCATGGAGTGGGCTTGCACCAACCTCCGAATGTTATACAACCCAAGATCATGTTGTGACCATTTAAGTGTTGGGGCACAGACATAGTGGGCCCGAATGACCTTCTATCTTCAAAAGGACACAAATTTATTCTTGTCGCTACGGATTACTTTTCTGAATGGGCAAAGGCAGTTTTGCTACTAGAAGTTACAGTGCAGTAGGTCTTGCTAGTCTTCAAGAACAAGATTGTCTACCACTTTATCGTACAGTGCAGAATTATTTCGGATAATGGGTTTGCATTCAAGAGCAGAAAAATCAATAATTTCTTCAGACGACATAGGAAATATTAGCGGTACTCTACAATCTACTACCCATAACAAATGGCTTGGCTAGTCTACCACTTCAGCGTACCGTACAAAATTATTTCAGATAATGGGTCTATCTTCAAGAGCACAAAAATCAAAAATTTCTTCTGACGACACGGGATAGATTAGCGGTACTTTACAATCTACTGCCCAGAACCAATGGCTTAGCAAAAGATTCCAACAAGACAGTTGAACATATTTTGAAGAAGATGATAAACGACAACAATAGAGCATGGCACAAGAAATTACTAGAAGTGTTACGGATATACATAAAAACAGTCATAACGCCAATGCAGTATACAACTTACTCTCTCATGTATGGGTCTGAGGCAGTGCTCACGTTAGAGGTTCAGCTACCGTCGCTCAGGATCGTCGTCACCAATCAAATAACAACAGAAAAAAATGCCAAAATTTGACCTGTAGAGTTAGAGAACCTTGAAGGGAAAAGACTGCTCGTGCAACAAAACTTGGAACTCTATGAAGCAAAGATGATTCAAGCCCACGACAAATTTGTCCGACCGAGGTCGTTTAAAGTTAGTGACTTTGTCCTCATTCTCAGAAGGCTTATTTTTGTACTCCGTTAGATTGGTGGAAAATTTAAACCAACCTAGGAAGGACCATTTGCAGTGGATAGGATTTATCAGGTGGAGCATACCAACTGGTGGATTCTCAAGTAGAAAGGCCCATCTTGACGATAAATGGGCGATGCCTGAAGAAGTACTGCTCGACAAGACAAATCTGAAGAGGGATGACTATCTCAATATAGCCCGTGTGGCCAGTGTCTATGACTGGGTCCCAAATTAAAGAAATATAGTAATCAAAATCAAATGGAATAAAATAGATTTTCATGAAATGAAAAACTCTCATAATTGAAATCTTTTAATTCCAAATCTTGTAAAGTTATATTAAAAAAGATAATGACATCTAATAAAAGTTAAAATCCTATAAATTATAATAAATTTGTAATTGTTCTTGTTTGTGAAAAGTACCACCTTACTGACGTTTCCCCTATTTTATGTAGGAAAATGACAAAAGGAAAGCTGGTTTTTGAGTTCAATGATGACTTACATCAAGCACTCAGAGAAGAGAAGACACCTAAGGGAGGTGTGGTAAATATTAACATGGACTTATCCCGAGTCAATGTGTATTATGTGAGCCCCCTCATGCAATTGTTCAGCCACAGGGAAGCTGAAGGCCTGCAGTTCTTGGTCCAAATCAGTCACCAACAAGAAGGAGAAATAGAGGTTTGACTGACTCACACCTCCGTGTAGCAAGAAACAAGCGGATTCCATCGATGATTACCATGCCAGAGGGATATTTAGTTACTGCTACCACAAAGAGGACTACAGACGCACCACTGAGGTGTACACAGAGAAGAAATGCCAACCACCATAAGCATCAACACTTGGAAAGGATAGAAAGAAGATAAACCAGAGAGACAGCTATAGAGCTTCCTCCAATTCTGGAGGAATTCTACGAGCCATAAATGAAGAGACAGATGCCAATCTGCCTGTTATAGAGACTGAGCCAGAGTTAACTGAGTAACCTGTACTAACATGGGAACCGATTGAGGAGATTTCCACTGGTTTTTGACTTGTAACTCAGGTTTACCTAGACAACAATCAGCTACAGGTGCATTTACAGAATGCCTGGATTTTTTTGTCTTGAACTTATAGGAATATGGGATGTTCGAGGCATATGCAGCTCCCTCAATGCTACTGAGGAGCAGAGAGCACACTGAGGAAGAGTCATACATTCCAAAATATGTTCAGCCATGACAACATAAAATAAATTTAGACTCCATGATGGAAAATCTATGCCGTGTCAGGAAGAAAGAGTTTGAGCATTACGAAGAAATTCAAGGAAGATTTATCAATATCTTGGAAGGCCATGAGCTACACACTGACATGTTCTCAATAAAGGATTTTGGATTACATTTTCAGTCTCAAAGACTTGGGAGAGCTGGACTTTTGAGGTAGAAGACATATTCCGAGCTGAAGAAAAGGAAAAGAGGAAAAGGCAAGATCAAGATCTAATGTGGTCGCTGCTATAACTTTGTGAAAGATCAACAAAGAAATCCCGCATGGATTTTACAGAATGATGAAGTAGATCTGATGTTGTCAGAGATAAAAAAGATGATAAAGCGAATGGTTAAGTGGCACATACTGCCAACGGATTGCATTCCAAATAGTTGCATAATCAACATTTACATAGAGGGGGTCGTATTCCACCCCATATTGATCACGATGACTTTCATAGACCATTCTGTATGGTTTCATTCATGAGTGAAAGAAACATTATATTCGAAAGGAAAATTAAAATTGTTGGGCCTAGAGAATTTAGAGGTTCCTTCGAGATCTCGTTGCTAGTTGGATCAGTTCTGATATTAAACGAAAATAGAGCAGACTTGTCCAAGCACTACATACCCACAGCTGCACAATGCCAAGTTTCAGTTACTTTCCACAGGATGAGTGAAGCTAATACGCCATACAGACATGATCCAGACCTATACGTGGAAGGTCTTTCGCCGTTGGAGCCGTGACATAGAAATTCAAAATGTGTTTTGAAAATATAATTATTTTGATGCCATTATCTTATTTAATATGATTTTATAAGATTTTAAATTAGAAATTCAACAAGTGTGTTTTATTTTGTAGGAAAATTTTTTATTATTTCATTTAAATTTTATTACAAGGTTCAGACCCAGTCATAGATTTTAGCCACATAGTTACATCAGAATTTATATCCCTTCATCAGCTTCATCACGTCACATAGTATTTCTGTAGATATCATCCATTTATTGGCAGCATGGTTCTATCCCCTTTGGAATCCACCAACTTGTACGACCCTCCTGAGAAAACTTGTTCTACCATGAATGGTCCTTCCCAAGTCGGTTCAAATTTTCCACCTATCTTGCGGTGTGCAAGAATAGGTCTTCTAAGAATGAGCACGAAGTCACCGACTTTGAATAACCTCAGGTAAACCAGTTTATCATGGGCATGAATCATCTTTGCTTGGTAGAGTTCTAAATTCTGTCATGTGAGTAATGTTTTTACTTTGATGCTTTCCAGTTTTGTATGTCATAAATTGGAATTTTACTCTATTGTGATTTGGTTGGAAATGGTGATCCGGAGCGACGATAGTAAACTTCTAGTGGAAGAACTGCCTCGGACCCGCTACACCAGTGCGTAAGGTGTAGGTTGTATTGGCATTCTTACTATCGTCTTATAAGACCACAAAGCTTCCAGTAACTTCTCGTGCCTTCCTTTTTTGTTGTTGTCAAACATTTTCTTTAAGATCTGTACGAGTGTTTTGTTGAAAGCTTCTGCTTGCTCTGGGTAATAGATTGTAGAGTGTCTCCAATCTATGTCGTTTCTTCTCATGAAGTTGTTGATCTTCGTGCTCTTTAAAGCAGACCCATTATTAGATATGACCCTGGGCGGAACACCGAAGTGGTACACAACCTGATTCTTGAAGAACTATAGAACCTGTTGCGCTGTGACTTCCTATAGCGGTACTGCCTCTTCCCATTTAGATAAGTAATCAGTAGCAATGAGTATAAATCTGTGTCCTTTCGATTGCGAAGGGTCTATCAGGCCCACTATATCTGTTCCCCAACACTCGAATGACCACGAGGCAATCGTGGGGCATAGAACATTCAGATGCTGGTGTAAGAGCACTCCGTGTACTTGGCATTGATGACATTTCTTAGTTATATCCATGTAGTCGATGATCATTGCCGGCCAAAAATATCCAAGCCTTTTGATTTTCATTTTCATTTTCAGTCCTGACTATTGAGCTCCACACAATCCAACATGTACCTCTTTGACAATTTTCTGTGTTTCTGTTCTGCTGAGAGATCTGAGCCACATTTGGTCGAAGGATCTTTTGTACAGGACATTATTCATTAAGGCATGTGACAAAGCCCACTTCTGAATTTGATGTGCTATTGACTTGTCATCTGGCAATCTTCCAGTTTATAGATATTCTATTATCGGTTGACGCTAGTCTTCTATATCATCTGACACTATAGTTGCCATCTCTTCTTTTCTGATCTTGTGCATGTTGACCTCATTTTTGATGAGGTCTTCCCTTCTTCTTTTTAGTTCTTAGGATCTAGCCTTAGGCTTTTCCTTTGACTATCTTAGAGGACTAGAATTGGGACCCACATTTTAGAAATTTAAACCACTTCTGAACTCCCTGCAAACTCCACAAACTTGACTATAGACCCCTAATCACCTAGAGGGTTGAAATCAAAATTGGAAGTTTAAAGGATGAGTTCCTATAGGACTCTTTGGCCTTAGGACCGCTCCCGGGTGGCCCGGTCCAGTGAAGGGGCCGACTTACACATACACTTACATACACACTACACTTACACACTACATTTCCACACACTTCCTAAAACCACACCCATACCCAACTTAACCTCCTGACTCATGTAGGTGATTCACATGGATGGTCCTTAACCCCTAAGCCCTTGGCTATGAGGGTTAGGAACAACATAGTGAATGCCTCAAATGAGTCCTTTCATGGCTCATATGGGCTTGAAAAGGCTTCATGGCTCAACCAAAATGATTTCTTTCCACCTAGATTCACCCAATCTTCAATTTCCCAAATTTTCAATTTTTGACCCCCGGGACCCTACACCCGCTTAGCCTACCCAAAACCCTTGAAATTACCCAAATTTCTCAAAAATTTCCAAATTACCCAAAATTTTCCAAAATCAATCCCAAAAATCTCCACATCACTCAAATTGATCATCCATACCCAAAAATACCAAAAATTCCAAAAATACCTCCCAATACCCTCCAAATACCCAAAATACCCTTCTTGGCCTAAAAATCCAAAAATTCAGAAAATTCCCAGAAAATTCCAGAAAATCCTAAATATTCCCAATTTCATTTTGTCCAACTACACCATGGGCCAATTTTGTCAATTTACCCTACTTTTGTCAAAACCCCCAAATTGACTTATTTTAACCCAAAGTGAACCCAATGTCAAACCAAACCTACCCAATTGACCCCAATTTTGGTCCAATTCAATTCTAAACTTCCATTAAACATCCCCAATACCAATCTAGACCAAATCCAAGTCCAATTTGGTTGACATTTGGATCCAATTCCACTTTTGGCCTTAAAGCCTAATTTGGACCCATGACCCAAACTTAACCCAAACTCACCCAATTCAACTCCAATTAACCCCAAACCTTTTCTAAATCCTCCTTAACATCCCCACAAACAAAACCCTAGCATGATTTGCCCAAAATTTGAACCCAAACCCCACTCAAACTCAACCCAAACCTAAAAGGCCCATTTTTGACCTAAACCCAAACCTAACCCAAATGAACCCAAACCCCAAAATCAAAACCCAACCAAAGTCAAAACTCCTTTGAAACACTCCCATAAACATTTCTCAACATTAATTTTACATCAATTTCAACCCTAGCTCAACATTGGCCCAACTTGGCCCACTTGGACCTATATTGGCCCATTCACCAAAAGAATTCAAATCCAACCCAATTCAAGCCCAAACTACCCCAAATTTGCTTCAAGTCACTCATGACACATCCATGAGCTAAACCCAACAATTATTTGGCCCAACCTCTTTACAAAATTTCATCCCAAAATCCATTTTAAAATTCAAAAGCCCACTTTCCTAATCCATCTTAAAAGCCCATCTAAAACCCTTTCAAAAAGCCCAAAATCCACCCTAAAGCCCATATGACATTTCCCCTCATCATACTTTCAATTAAAATCATCCCTAAGTCCTAAACCAATGATCAAATAATTCCAAATCAAGCCTCATGCCAAATCACCCCTAAATACCAAAATTTTCCTTAAATCCATTTCCATGAAATTGACTTCACTTTTCCCAAGCCAAATGGAGCCATGGAGCCATGCACAAGCCATATGCAAGCCATGAGAGCCTCTTTACATGTCACCATGCCATTTTGGGCAAAAGGAGGAGGCTCTTTCCTTAATTCCTAAAGGTGATTAACCACTTCCATGACTCCACTAAACCATGCTTAAGCCTAATTGTACTTGGATTGTGACTCGACCCCACTAATCAAGCCGATCCAAATCACTTTCTCCTCAGCCTAAACCAGGCCTTGGGTGGTGCACCTAGCCCAAATGGGTGGGTTGACCCATTTAGGTCCAAATCTAGCCATGCCCCATTCCACTTTGGATCAAAGCCTTTACACATGTCCATGGCCAATTGATTGCACAAACCTCCAGCCCCGACCCACCCGACCTCGAGGGTGACCCATGCTCGGCCGGCCGGCCACCGGGCCGCCGTAAAACACCATGGCCGAGAGCTCACATGTGAGCCAACATTGAAATTCTCACTTGCTGAGCTGCCCCATCCCCAGTGGCTACCATGGCTGATCTTCTCCTCACCAGAGCAGCTGATCCCAAGCCCTAACTCTCCCTGGGGGGCCCCCCAGCCAACTCTATTTAAACTCCACCCCTCTCGGCCATGAGAGAGAGAGAAGCACAAACCTTGCCAAAACTCTTTCAAAATTGTTCCAGACCCTTCTCCATCCTTAGAGCACTTGATCCCCAGTGAAATCCCCCTGCCATTTCTCCTCCGTAAGCTCGATTTCGTAGTTGAAATTCCACCCAAAACCAGGACACTTCTCCACAGTGAGCCAATTCCCAAATTGATTTGCTCTACACCTTCACCAGACCAAGAGAAGGTGCCCACCATCAAAAGCCCCATCTCCAGGCCACCCAGTTGCTCCAGCCTCCAAGCTTTGTGATCGGGCTTGGTCGAAATCATATCCAGACAATTCCCCAGACCAGGAGACTTCATCTAGAGCTTGCTGGGACCCAATCGAAGGTGCAACAACTCTCAGATTGAAGCCACACTTCTCTGAGCCAAGGTATTAGCTAATTCTTCATCCCGAGCTTCTGGAGAATCTCTATTTCAAATGCCTTAGTTTCAATGCATGTTAACCGTATAGATGTGTTCGTCTCTTCAAGACGAATCCATAGAGTATAAGAACATGAAAATCCATTGAGAATCGAGTGAGATCTTAGGGATTTAGTGTGGACGGCTCTCGGGTGAGAGCACTTGGGGACGATGAACGGATGTCGTCCTTTCAATACACGCGCGGACGGACGGCTCAGATGGCGTCGGACCAGGAGACGGTACGAGAACCGCGGGGCCCGGGCTGCTGACTCAGGTGGCGGTGTCGAATGGGAGCACGCCGCGTGGTCTTTCGGAGCTGCCGAGGATGCGCTGGCGCCGCGTGGATAAATAGAAAAATAGGGTATTTTCTGATTTATTTAATTCCCTAAACTTCAAAAATTCATATCTCTGTGTAGAAAAATCAGAAAAATAAAATAAAAATACTCCCTTGCTCAGTGAAGAGAGGAGAATAATGTGGAAAAGAAATCACTTAATTTCATCAAATATTTTATTTTTTATAATTTATTTACTCTCGCATTGTTTTAATTCTCCATGCATGCATACAATTCACCATGGCATGAGACCATAGGGCTTTTGAAGCCTCCGAATTTGGGAACATTCCCCGAATTTTCCAAAGTCGGAGGCCATCCCTATGAAGAGTTCTTGATTTTTCAAGTTCGAGTCACTGTTTTGAGTATTTTAATTCCAGTAAATAGCATGTTGTGAAATAAATTCTAGGAAAATTTGGTGATGTTCCTTATGACCGGAGAACCCTAGGAAAAATAGATTTTGGCTTAGTTCATTCAAAACAACCCGAATTGGCTTAAACACCCAAAATAGGTCTTTAATTAATTAGAGTTAACCAGTGCATCAAATTGACTTGAAATCAATTCTCCACTGACCCTTAGGATCGGAGGAATCCACCATAAAAATTTGAGGTCAATTGCACTTGGTTAGCCCCACTAATTGGGTTGATTAAGTCACTTAGCCATTTTAAACTTTAAAAATTCATAACTTTTAAAATACTTTTCAAAAATTCATCAAATTGGTTTTGGAGCCTCTCTGATATCAGGGGAACCTAAGAAAATTAAAATTTCAATTTTCTAAAAAAGTTGATTTTTAATAATATTTTAATATTTTTTATAATTAAAAAATAATAAAAATCACAAAATAATAAAATGCACCAAAATGTCACATTTTGAATTTTAATCACTTAGGAACAAATCCCACATTTTTCTTAGGTCTATTTAGTGAGATATTGAATTTTAAAGCCCTAGGGTAATTTTAAAATTAAAAAAAAATGTATTTTCTAGCATTTTCACTAAAATAATTATAATAAATCATAGAAAAATCAGAAAATTGCAAAATTTGTTTCTCTGGTTTCCTTGATATCAGAGAGATTTTTGAAAAATATAAAATCCATTTTTCAACATTTATTTTATTTTTAAATTAATTAACACTCCAAAACTTAAAATAATTATAATAAAAATAATATAATTCAAAAAATCACCAAAATTGATCCAAGTGCTTCTCTGGTCATTAGGAATGTCCTCTAATTTTCTTAAGGACAGAAACTTTCATTTGGTCATGTTATCAAATTTTCATTGAAAATCTCTATTTTCCACCAAAAATAATTATATAAATAAATTAAATACAGAAAAATCACATTTTCTCCTCTCATGTATTTATTGACATATGAATGAAGTCACATAAAAATTTCAAGTTCATTTGAGTTTAATTTAGTGAGTTATGAAATTATTAAGCTTAAAGGGTAAAATGGTAATTAAACTTTTAACCCTTAATTAAAACTTTAGGTTTAATAAAAAATCAACAAGTAAAATATTTGATCTTAATCTGATTTGGATGATTGAAATTTAAATAATTAAAGGGTAGAAACCCATTAAACAATTTTAAAATGATTAAACTTTAATTAAATAATAGATTAAATTTGGAAGAATAATAAATTGGAATTATTAAAATAAGGGATATTTATTAGGAAGAGATTTATTCTTTAATTTAAAAATCCCTAAACTAATTATATCATTAATACTTAACTCTTAATTAAAATGATAACTCAAATTTAAAATATTAAAAGACTTAATTAAATTATTAAACTCTTTTAAAATTTCAATTAAAATTAAAAATTAAATTAAATTAAATTAAATAATTAAATTAAATTAAATTAAACAATTAAATTAAATTAAATAATTAAATTAAATTAAATCAAATCAAATTAAATTAAAATTAAATCAAATAAAATTAATTAAACATCAAATCAAATTAAATTGAACTATATTAAGTTAAATTAAAACTCAATTAAATTAAGTTGAATTAAATATAACATCACTTAAGACATAAAGAATTCAAAATAAATCTAAAATAACTTGAACGCTATTCCAAATTTAAACCCTTTAACTTAAATCAAATCATTTGAATACTAATTTACCCTTGAAAGCTTTAGTTATTATAACTCATAAATGAAACATTAAATGAAGTGCTACTTCACTCATAGGATATTCAAATGTCCTAGTTCACTGGGCAAGTTAACAAAACTTGAAAACCTCGGACGATTGATTCATTTATATAATTAAATTCATTTGGACTTAAAACAATCCTAGAAATATTGAAAAGATGTTTAAGATTCTTCTTAAGCACTTCCTCAATATGATAGGATATTTATAAGAACAATTGGATTTAATTGTTCTTTGATGAAGAAAATCGTCTTCAAACAAAAACACAAAGAACCTAGACGTCATAGGAGATGACTAGCTATAGGATTAGGAATTTAGTAGAAAACCATAACCTTTCCCTTAGCTTTACCTAGGAACTTGCTTAAATATTCTAATTGTGTTTTAAGTGCAGCTTGGGATGACGGGAAGACCCCCCAGGTACGCTTTTATTTTATTGCAATTCACTCTCTTGCAATTTACATTCTCGCAATTTACTTTCTTGCAATTTACTTTATTGCAAATGCACTTTACTTTTCTTGCATGATAAACAACTGTTGCATGAAAACCCACACCTTTAGGATAGTCCCTAAAACTGAAACCAAAACTAAGTTGAAAGTCATTGCAAGATAAAATTCACCGCCACAACATTTCAACATATAAAACAACTCAAAATTTAATCACAAACAGAACACAAAACTACAATTGCAACTAAATTAAAACGTCCTGTTGGATGATCGGGAATACCTCGGATGATGTAACCTACGTGTTGCTAACGGGATTTCCGACGGTCTAAATGAAAGTGTGGAACTCATTCAATTGAGTTTAGTAAATTCATCTGGACTAAGTGAATCCGATAAAAATAATGATGCCGGAAGGATGGAACCGTGGGATCTTAACCGGTGTCGTTATAATCAACTTTAAGATTTGTTTTAATCAAAATACAAAAACACTTGGAAATTAAGACTTCTCTAAACCAAACACTTTTCTTATCCCCTGATTTATGATTTCTAAAACTAAACCTCTGCAACAACAAGGAGCTTGGAGCATGGTGGGCAGCACGGCCATCGTCGTCGGCAAAACTTGAACCTACTTCAAGCAAAACCTTCTTAGAATTAAACAACAAAGCCATAGGACTTCGAGGTAGCTTGCACTAGTGCAACATAAATCCTCAACTCTTCGTTAGGCATTTGCATTGCAAATTAAGCCCTAACCGGTCTTAGGATTCCGAGGTAGTCGTCCGATACGACAATAAACCCTCACATCTTCTAAGGTATTTGTTTGATTTTATCATACAAATATAAGCCCTAATTAATTAAAATTGGCAAGATCAAAACATTTAAATAAATATTAGGACTTTCCTAAACTCAAGCCAAATGATAGGATAGTCGGGAAGTTACCGAAGTTCACTTCGAATCTGTGATTTCTCCTACTTTTCTTCCTTTGGATTCACAAAACGAAATGTTCCGAATTTGATCCATTCCCTTTTGAAATTCCAAAATTCAATCCCTTGAAAACTTAAACTTTGAAATTCTTGAGAGCAGAATTATTGATTATTATCGAGAGTTTTCTTAGGTGATTCCCGTCACTTAAGATGTAATTAACTATAGGGGCTTGCCCTTATAGAGAATTTTAAAGAACCCATGTAATATAAACCCCGTTTAATACTTTCATATTAAGCGAGAGGAATTTGTCGGCTTATAAAATTGGTTCGCGGACCAAACGGATGTCACAAAACTTCTAGTTTATTTGATCGAGCCCCACCGTCGAGCGGTGTGTCTATCCTTAGGGATAGATACGTGGTTTATGGTGCGGTGCTCGTTTATATAAACTATTTGGGATGTGAGATCGGTTCAATCTCAAATTTAAAATTATTTTCAAAATCAAATACTACTTTCTAAATTATATATATATTTAAATTAAATTTAAAATTTAAATTTGCCGACAACTTCTGTTAGGCGACCCCTTTTAAAATACAACACAACCTAAAAATAGTGCCGACAACTTCTGGCGACTCCGCTGAGGACAATTCCTCTCTCCATTATAATCAGATAATTCTGCTTTCAGAAATCGGTAGTGTATCCATGTCCCTTGTGGATCAAACTACCCTTCTTTCCGTTGGAATACTATGTTCATTTCTATCTTGAATGAGTATAGCCAACATTCTCTCGGATATAGGAGCCACTGTTTAGACACCCCTAAACAGAGAGGTTCCGAGATCCTTTTACCTCATTTCTGAGGTAGGGTGGACCCCCGATAGGTGTTAGTTTAGGAGTGATCCTTCGAGTCGGGAAGTCTTGCTTAAGACTTTCTTTTCCTTTCTGAATCGGATTCCTTACCTTCTCTACACCTTTGAACATTCCATTCTAAATAAACAAACCCTCTAATAAGTGACTCTTTTAACAAATGATTCCTTCTTATAAATACATGAACAAAAAATGAGTTCGGACTCTTTTCAATTCCTTTCTTTTCGTCCTAAAGAAAAGAAGCATAACTTGGGACTGACAACCAAAATCTACCCTGCATAAATGGAAGCCCCAAAACTGGTTTTCTCCTTCACCAACGGACTGGACTTCGCTGTCTATAAGGATGAGCTACCCGACAATGGGGTCATCCGATTTGGACAGGGATTTGAAAACACGAATGTCAAGGTCACCGACGTCTCCCTCTTTACACTCGGCGAACAAGGTATACGAAGCCGAGGAACCACCGCTCGAGTTCAACCTTAGGTCGACCCAAGAGTTTCCTCCCCGCAAAGGGTCCCGACTAGGAGGAGTACTGTTGTCCGCAGGAGGACTGTTCTTACTACCCCCACTGGTCTAGTTGTTTCTGCACCTACCCCGACTCCTGCTAAATCAAAGGGGAAAGAAATCCAGAACTATGGTAAACCTGTTACCGTGGAGGGTACGGATCTTCCTGTAAGACCTTCTGTCTTCGAAATCGGGTCCAGTTCAAAGATTCTGTCGCTGACAAAGACCCAAAGAAGAAATAGAAATAGAAGGATCGCCAGAGAGGCCAGAGCTGCTGAGATTGCTTTCTGGAGGAAATTCCGGAGTTGCCGGAATATACACCGCTACCGGAATATACACCACCGCTCGACTACATACCACTTTTGGGAGGAAGCGGGTTCCATCCCCTCTCCGCCGCGAGAGGATGAGGAGAATGTTCGCAAGATTGCCGCCACATTACCACAGCCCGCATACTACAACGATAGCCGCAAGAAAAGAACTAGAACTACGCCGTTTGCTCGACTGCAAACTTTGGTAGAAAAGCTAGCAAGGAAGGAAAACTGCCCCGTGTCGGAAATTCTACGAAGGATAGGGCGGGTGCCAGTCAAATCCCGTCTTGGGCCCCGAGTAGAACCCGCCATCATGACAGAAAAGCCAAGCAAGAGGATGAAGGCTAGCCCGCCTGTCGTAGTCTCAGGATTACAGATTAGGGAGGATACCACCTTCCAGCATTTGGCCGATGAGACCATCTGGTCATAGACCTTCTGCTGCTAGAAGGATGGTGTGGCGTCCCACTACGGGGCAGTTGAGACTGAAACAGCAGCCCGAGAGAGAAAGTCTCGCCAGGAGGCTGGAATCTGAAGAAAGTGCTACTGCGATAAAGGGGACTCGTGAAAAAGGGACCCGGCAACCATCGCATGACAACCGCAAAGATACACAGAAAGCTCCGCTAGAAGATGCCATGGAAAAGTTGAGAACCGACATCCGACGGTTGGCAAAAGAAAGAGAAGAAAAGTTCAGAGATGAGATCGACTCATCGGAATTCATGGACAACGAATATGCGGAAATCAATATGGTTGAGACACGAGCTTCATCGGCTTCTCAAGGTGCTCCCGCAACTGCAGAAGAGAGGAGACGAAGCCGATGAAGAGACGGCTTCGGGAAAAGACGACACGATCGCTCGAATGGCGAAGAGGATGGAAGAGATGGCCATAGCTCTTGCCACTCTCCGCAGTCAAGTACAACCACATAGAGAGACACCCCTAGAGGTCATTCACATCGTAGACGGAGGAAAGGAGATTACATCCGTCAATGGGGATGACCAGCTGAAAAAGGATACAACACAAAGTATGATCCCTGAAAAGGATATCAAGAACTTGGTAGAACAGCAGGTGCGAGAAGCCTTAGCACAATCGAAGAACGGGACATCCATTCGGACGGGTAGACCTTACCCAGAAGAATTCGACGCTGTCCAATACCCGAAAGGCTTCGTACCACCTCTGTTTAAGACCTTCGACGGAACCGGGAACCCCCGACAGCATGTTGCACACTTTCGTGCCAGTTGTTGCAATGCCGGCGGGAGCGATGCGTTACTCTTCCGACAGTTCGTCAGCGATCCGTCGGGAATCGCCTTCGACCGGTATGCGGAATTACCCAACGGTTCCGTGGAGACATTCTCGGAGCTAGAGAGCCTCTTCATCAAGCGATTTGCCGGAGCTCAGCACCACATCACTATAGGTGATTTAGTGGTAGAGAAACAAAGGCCGAATGAAACTTTAGTGGATTACATACTTCGATGGAGAAATTTAAGTATGAAGTGTGAACCACAACTGCAAGAACAACATGCAGTCGGCATCTTGCTTAAAAGCATTCACGGCTCGATAGCACTTCTCCTCAAGGGATTCACTATTAAGACTTTTGAGAAGTTGTTAAGCAAGGCCGGAAGCTTGCAAGAAGAGGCGAAGCAATTAAGTTTTGTCGATAAGACGGACGAGCGCGAAGCCGGTGAAGACCTTCGAAAAGAAATCCGGGATCGTTGCGGCGAGTTGACAAAGGCAAACAACCGATGCAAATACCACCGAACGGCCGCAAGCAACCACAACAAGATTACCGAGCAACCCCGATCCAGCTATCGGTCGTCTCCGCGGTATGAACAACCGTCCCGTCCGCAACGTACATTGAGGGAGCTTCGAGCGAGAGAATATCCATTCAAAAATGAAGCGATGCCGAAGATGTTCCGTAGCTTAATGAAAACTCCGGATTTCCAGTGCCGAGCCCAAAAGACCAGAGGAAGTTAACAAGAAAGGTGATCCCAACTTTTGCCCCTACCATCGGATGCTTGGGCACAAGATAGAAGATTGTATTACCTTTAAAAGTTGGCTCAACGACAACCTTCGGAAAAGAAATATAACAATACCGAAGGAGTACATGAAGGAACCCCAGAAAGGAGGTTTCGTCAACGTTATCTCAACCGATCCCGTCATTCCGATAGATCCCTATGCAACCGACGATGGATGGACTACCGCCTGGATGAGATCTTCGAAGAAGATTTTAGACAACATCCGAACCGCTTCGGTGCGAGCTTCAATTCGGAGTTCGAGACCCGTTAGGCTGGTACTATCACTTGCGATAGAAGAACCACCTCGACAGGAGACAATCGAAGAAAAGAAGAAAATTGACGAAGAAGAGGGGACCGAGATTCCTAAGGCTAGACTAGGGGCCGCTTATCCTAGGATAGTTATTTCGGATTCGGGGAGAAATCCCTCGAACCTCCGATTTTGTATGATTATCTCGCTCACTTCGGTGGTATCATATAATGATAAGGGTGATGGCGTTGGCTACATTTTGATCGTTTCTAACGATTACGTAACTAGCGACAATCCGGGCGTCGATTTCGATACCAACAACAATTCTCAAATCATACAAGATCTCGGCGATCAAAATGACGAAGAAGGCATCCATCAAGGAGGCTACGAGAGTTCAACAAGCAACGGATCTATCCGCGAGTTTCGAGGAGCTCCGATTACGATAGAGTTAGAGCCTTCGGATTTTGAAGATAATCCGGAAGAGCCGGTCATTCCGATTCGGGAGGAGACACCGACAAACTCAACACTAGATTCGAAGAAATTACGAAGTCAACTTGAGAAGTGGAAGAGTTCTACCTCCGAGAATGGGTCCAAAAGACAAAGGAAAGCGGTGGTTGTTCAAGAAGAACCAACCCCGGCAGAAGAAATACCCATTCGAGAAGAAGCCGAGACGCAGGAGAACAAAGTGGACTACAACGTGCTAGCCCATCTTAGGAAACTACCGGCCAAGCCGAGCATCTATGATGCTCTCATCTTATCAAAGGAGATGAGAGAAGCTCGATCGAGGCCTTACTCGATCCGGAAATTTGCTTAGCTCAAATGGCCGGAGATTCCTTAGATGAGGTTTGCTCGTTAAAGGAACGACGAGGTGTTACCTTCACGGACAATGACCTACTACTTGGGACGACGAGATCACAACCGACCGTTGTACATTTCAGTTACAATCGGAAAATTTACACTCTCCAGAGTCTTGGTGGATCCAGGAGCATCAATCAATATAATGAGTCTTCGAACACTAGCATACTTGGAAATTGATGCTCGCGAGATCGAAGCAGACAAAATGTTATTAAGAGGATTCAACCAGAAAGGAGAAAGAGCCCTCGGGTCAATAACGCTACTGATGAAGACCGGTGACTTAGCAAAGACAACCGCAAAATTTCACATAATCGATTCGAAACGTCGTTCAACGCTCTATCGGGCCGACCATGGATACATGAAAACAGGATGGTACCATCATCTCCGCATCGGTGCATCAAGTATTACGATGGAGAGGAACGAGTGCATCAAAGGCGACTTACAACCATTCTCCGTACATGAGATTGGAATCCATGAAGATGCGGCTTATTATGCACCGCCAAAGAAAACAATCTTCTCCAGAGATACCGTAACAAATGCAGCAAAGAAAGTTCGAGACAACGAAGAACCTGAAGTTCTAGTCCAACGATCACTCACCACTCCCTTCCGGCAAGATGGTGAAGGTTTCTCCACAACTCGCATCCGAGGTCGAGGCCGGGGACGAGGCCGTGGTAGAGACGTTAGGACAGTTGGACAGAGAAAACCAACCATCAATGTTGATTGGGAAGATAGTTCTGAAGAAGAAAAAGAAATCAAGCAAGAAGCAGCAACAATATGTCAAAAGAAGCCGCAATACAAGATCTCCCTCGAAGATGAAAAGAACGAAGAATATAAATCAATGTACGAGAAGATTAACCACTACGTACATACTATGACCCTAACTCCGATCCATTCTAATAAGATCGAGGGTATGGAGGTCAAAGAGGTACGTAGTGACGGTGCAAAGCCGATCAAATTCTACCGCGGTGCTTCTTCCTCCAAAGCCGAAAATAAAGTACAATTCGAAGATGTCACTTCATCAGAATTAATGGAATTACCTTTTGAGTGGTACTCTTCCTGTGTTCAAAATTTAATTTAGCGTGGTTTCTTACCTCGACAATGGACAAAAGGTCAATCTCAACATTTTGAAAAGTTATGGAATAACTCTGGTCATCCTCCCAATTTAAAGTATGGACTCGGATTCGGCACAGTAGGGTCAGTTGACGATACTGAATTTTGCTTGGTTATCACTTGCGAACCTAAGGAAAATTGCATGGAAACTACAGACGAACTCGAAGATTTACAAATTGGAGACGCTCCACCAGAATTCGAAGAAGAAATTAAATCCACAATAGATGAGTTAATGGAAGTTAACTTAGGTACTAGCGAAGAGCCTAGACCTACCTTTGTTAGCTCCTTACTCAACAAAGAAGACTCCGAAGAAATAATCAAATTGTTAATGGAATTTAAGGACTCGTTTTGCTTGGAACTATGATGAGATGCCGGGATTAGCCCCGCAGGTTGCAGTCCATAAGCTAGGAGTGGATCCTACTTCGTTCCGATCGGACAAGGTCCCGGAAGAATGCGTTTAGAAATCGAACAACAAGTCATAGCCGAAGTTAAAAAGCTAATAGACGCTAAATTTGTCCATGAAGAACAATACCCGACTTGGCTAGCCAATGTAGTGCCGATCGAAAGAAGAATGGTCGGATCGGAATTTGTGTGGACTTCGGAGATTTAAACAAGGCATGTCCAAAAGATGAATTCCCTCTACCGATTCCGGAATCGATGATCGACATTGCTTCGACACATGAAATATTCTCGTTCATGGATGGATCTTCGGGATACAACCGGATAAAAATGGCTCCGGAAGATGAAAAACTTACAGCATTCGGAACGTCGATCGGAGTATTTTGCTACACGGTGATGTCATTCGGATCGAAGAACGCAGGAGCAACCTACCAAAGAGCAATGACAAGAATTTTTGATGATCTCATCCACAATCAAGTCGAATGCTACGTAGACGATGTCGTCATCAAAAGCAAAGTAAAGGAAAACCACTTCGTATGATTTGAGAATTGTTTTCGAACGATTAAGACAATTTAACCTTAAGATGAATCCCTTAAAATGCGCCTTCGGCGTCACCTCCGAGAAATTCTTAGGATTCGTTGTCCGACATCGTGGAATTGAAATTGATCCGGAGAAGATTAAAGCTATCTTAGAAATGCCACCTCCCAAAACCTTAAAACAACTACGATCTTTTCAAGGGAAGTTGGCATATCTTCGACGCTTTATCTCAAACCTGTCAGGTAGGTGTCAGCCTTTCTCGGCACTAGTTAAAAAGGACGCCAAATTTATTTGAGAAGAGAAATGTCAGAAGGCCTTCGAGGACATTAAACAATATTTAATGACACCTCCTGTCTTAGCGACCTCGAGTCTCGGGTAGACCGCCGATACTTTACACCGCGGCTTTAGACGACTCTCTCGGAGCCCTGTTAGCTCAGGTTAATGATGAGGGTAAAGAAAATGCTCTTTACTACTTAAGCCGTCGTTTACTTCCGACGGAAGTAAGGTATCCCGCAATTAAAAGCATTGTTTGGCCCAGATCTTCGCCGCTCAAAAGCTCAGGCACTACATGCTTTCTCATAAGGTCAACCTAATCTCGAAGTTTAATCCATTGCAATACTTGATGACTCATCCAACACTTTCCGGCGGACTTGCCGGATGGTCGATGATATTATTGCAATTCGATATAACTTTCGTGCCTCCGCGTGTCGTAAAGGGACAAGTCTTAGCGGACTTCCTCGCAACGACACCCTTTGCCGGCCTAATCTCCTCTCAATGACGATCCGCCGGATGAACAAATAATGAACCTAGAAGGCCTTGATGATCGACGTTGGGAATTATATTTCGACGGAGCATCTTCAAGCACACAAAGACGAAGAATCGCAAGTGATAGTGCTCGGTAAGGCAGGAATCGGGCTAATCTTTATAACACCGGAGCGGGGGATGTTAAGATACTCCTACCACTTGACAGAACCGTTTACAAACAACGAAGCAGAATACGAAGCCCTCATAACGGGATTGGAATTAACTATTCAAATGGGGATAACAGACATCAACATCTACGTGGATTCACAGTTAATCATTCAACAGATTGTCGGACAATACAGAATTTTTAAACCAAGACTCGAACAATACTTCCGAGTATGTCATACGAGTTGTTGGAACAGATTCCAAATGTGACAATTTACAAGATTCCCGAAAAGAAAATGCTTTAGCGAGATGCTTTAGCCCGTCTCACAAAAGAGTTTGTCTGTTTGCAAGATGAATCGATGGAAGTGTCGGTTCACGGACGTCGGGTCCTATCACGGCTTGACATAGACATGATACACAAATCGAAGAAGAAAAAGAATCGGTTGCGGCGAGTGACGGAAAACACGGAAGATTGGCGACAACCATTGATAGACTACCTGCAAACAGGAAAGCTACCAGACGATAGGTCGCTAGCCCATCAGATCAAGAAAAGAACTTTGTCCTACGCATTAATAAACAACACATTATACAGAAGGTCTTTTAATCAAATGTGGCTAGGGTGCCTAAGCGGGTCCGAGGCAAGTGAAATTGTTAAAGAAGTGCATTCAGGACTCTGTGGCGCTCACCAGTCGGGTCCGAAGATGAAAATGAAAATTAAGAGACTAGGGTACTACCGGCCCTCGATGATGACCGACCGCATGAAAATTGCCAAGAGGCGTCACCAATGCCAAGTGCACGGAGTGGTTCTACACCAACCTCCAAATGTGCTACACCCGATAATTGCGTCGTGGCCATTTGAATGTTGGGGCACAGATATAGTGGGTCCGATAGAACCACCATCTTCAAAAGGACATCGCTTCATTCTTGCGGCTACAGATTACTTTTCCAAGTGGGCGAAACAGTTCCACTTAGAGAAGTGAAAGCACACCACGTGCTACGGCTTTTCAAGAACCAATTTGTCTACCGTTTCGGAGTGCCGCGCGAGATCATCTCGGATAATGGGTCGACATTCGAAGCACACAAATCTACAATTTTGTCGGGAGACACGGAATCGACCGGCGATACTCAACAATTTACTACCCAAGAGCAAACGGTCTCGCCGAGGCTTTTAATAAAACTCTCGTTCAAATCTTAAAGAAAACCTTGGACGATAATAAGAGAAATTGGCACGAGAAATTGTTAGAAGCCTTATGGGCCTACCGGACAACTTTCGAACTCCTACTCAAGCTTCACCTTACGCTCCGGTGTATGGGTCCGAGGCGAGTGTTACCTTTAGAGGTTCAGCTTCCTTCACTCGAATTGCGAGTTGCAAACAAGATCACGATAGAAGAAAACGCCGGATTACGACTCGAAGAATTAGAAAGCTTGGAAGGGAAAAGACTTGCAGGTGCAACGAGAATTTAGAACTATACCAAGCTAAGATGGTTCAAGCCCATGACAAGCCGGTCCGCCCGAGAACCTTCAAAGTGGGTGACTTAGTTCTCGTTCTCAAGAGACCTATTCTTGCACACCGCAAGATAGGAGGAAAATTTGAACCCACTTGGGAAGGATCTGTTTGTGGTTGAAGCGGTATACTCGGGAGGTTCCTACCGGCCTAGTGAATTGCCATGGAGAACGACATATGCTTCCGATCAACGGACGATACTTGAAAAAGTATTACGCTACCTGATGTTTCGAAGGAATGAATTCTTCATCCCTAAGAAACACGGGCGAAGTAATTACTTATGATTGGGTCCGAACCCAAAAAAAAATAATAAAATGTGCTAAGATAAATAAAATCATGATAATTAAGTTTTCCTTGTTTTCTTTTTCAAATCAAAATCTCTTCCCTCATCTTATCCTACTTCATTACTGTTAAATTTCAAAATATATAAATAAAAAATATATGTCTTTAATAAACATTTTCTTAATGTTCTTGTTCTTAGTACAGCCCCTGATCCTTTTCCTTGTCTTTTCGCAGGGAAATGTCGAACGGGCGGTTGGTCCTGAACTTTAAGAATGGTGTAAGCCTTGCACTCGATGAAAAGAGGGTGAAAGATGGAGCGATAATCGAGATTGACTCGGATTTCGCACCAGCAGGCCTACAGTATGAGGAAAGTGACTGGGTCCCAGTTAACCGAGAAGAACTACCCGGACAGACAGTGATGAAAGTGGGTGGCCCAAGCCACCAATCCAGCAGCAAGAAGAGAAAGGCAAATACTGAAGAAGACAAGAAAATGAAGTCCGTAGTCACTACAGCAGAGGGCAGGCTTGTCAGCGCCGCGCCCCGGAGATTCAAGAAGTGCGGAGAGATACTCTCACAGCCACGCAACGAAGAAATAAGAATCGCCGTATCCGTAAAATGTTAACAAAACTAGCTGCGGACCAGCGCGACGAGACAATTGCTAATGCCAGCACATACACTTCAAGGACACCGGTTCACCAGGAACCTGAAGAAAGGAGGCCAGCTCCTAGGATAACAGAAAGAACCAGAGAAATCTCCAGAAGATCAGAAGAAAGAAGGCTACCACGCCACCGGATAGAACTACCAGTAGTGCATGACCTTGTTGCAGAAGCAACCCCGGGGATGTCCCGACGAGCATCATCCCCGAGGAGCCGAGGTATGCAGGGGAACGTGAAGGGATTGAACCATATATCCCACAATATGTCACAAGGCCTCGCCATCTGCAGATCATTCCGGAATACGAGCTGGAGAGGATGCAGAATGTTGAAAAGAAAACTTTCGAATACTTCGAGAGAATTAAAGGAAGAAGAATAAACATACTAGAGGGCCTCGAGCTACATACCGACGTATTCTCAGAGTATGAACAACAGCAAATCGTGGATTGTATCCGGGATCTGAAGAGAATGGGCCAAGCAGGCCGCCTGAGGGAAAACACATACTCGGAACCCCGGGAAAACACAAACTTTTGGGTCGAGGATTTTACATCCAAGACTGCACTGCTTTAGGATTCTTCCCTATTGCACTGAAATACATCAAAATTCAAACTTTTGGGTCGAGGATTTTACATCCAAGACTGCACTGCTTTAGGATTCTTCCCTATTGCACTGAAATACATCAAATTCAAATTTATGGGTCGAGGATTTTACATCCAAGACTGCACTCGCTTTAGGATTTTTCCCTATTGCACCTGAAATACATCAAATTCAAACTTTTGGGTCGAGGATTTTACATCCAAGACTGCACTGCTTTAGGATTCTTTCCCTATTGCACTGAAATACATCAAATTCAAATTTTTGGGTCGAGGATTTTACATCCAAGACTGCACTGCTTTAGGATTCTTTTCCTATTGCACTAAAATACATCAAATCAAACTTTTGGGTCGAGGATCTTACATCCAAGACTGCACTGCTTTAGAATTCTTTCCCTATTGCACTGAAATACATCAAATTCAAACTTTTGGGTCGAAGATTTTACATCCAAGACTGCACTGCTTTAGGATTCTTTCCCTATTGCACTGAAATACATCAAAGTTCAAACCTTTTGGGTCAAGGATTTTACATCCAAGACTGCACTGCTTTAGGATTCTTTCCCTATTGCACTGAAATACATCAAGTTCAAATTTTTGGGTCGAGGATCTTACATCCAAGACTGCACTGCTTTAGGATTCTTTCCCTATTGCACTGAAATACATCAAATTCAAACTTTTGGGTCGAGGATTTTACATCCAAGACTGCACTGCTTTGGGATTCTTCCCTATTGCACTGAAGTACATCAAAATTCAAACTTTTGGGTCAAGGATTTTACATCCAAGACTGCACTGCTTTAGGATTCTTTTCCTATTGCACTGAAATACATCAAAATTCAAACTTTTGGGTTGAGGATTTACATCCGAGACTGCATTGCTTTAGGATTCTTTCCCTATTGCGATGAAATACATCAAAATCAAACTTTTGAGGTTAAGGATTTTACATCCAACACCGCATTGCTCTGAGATCTCTCCTCATTGCAATGATTCAATCTGATCAATTCAATTTTCTTTCGAGGTTAAAGATGTTACATCTAAAACCTCAAAATTCAAATTTTCATTTCAAATCAAATCCTTCAAATTAATTTTGACAAACTTCAATCTAAATTGAAGCTCCAAACTAAAATTTAAACTCACACATCAAAACTTAAATTGAAACAAAATAAAATCTAAATCAAAATTCCCCCAGATCATGTGATTTGGGATTCACCTCCTTTTCCTTTCCCCAGCGAGAGTTCAAGAATCTCCGGTTCCAGAGATATACTTGACACTCCCCAGCAGAAACTCTTCTACTTCGTCCTAAGTCCGTCACTTGGACATCTGTGTTGGTCTTTTTGATCGCTTCGGTCAACGCCAATACGTGCGGTGTGCTCCGTCAGCTCACCACACCTATTGGGGGTCCATTTGTTGACCTCATTTTTGATGAGGTCTTCCCTTCTTCTTTTTAGTGCTTAGGATCTAGCCTTAGGCTTTTCCTTTGACTATCTTAGAGGACTAGAATTGGGACCCACATTTTAGAAATTTAAACCACTTCTAAACTCCCCGCAAACTCCACAAACTTGACTATAGACCCCTAATCACCTAGAGGGTTGAAATCAAATGTGGAAGTTTAAAGGATGAGTTCCTATAGGACTCTTTGGCCTTAGGACCGCCTACAGGTGGCCCGGTCCGGAGAAGGGGCTGACTTACACATACACTTACATACACACTACACTTACACACTACATTTCCACACACTTCCTAAAACCACACCCATACCCAACTTAACCTCCTGACTCATGTAGGTGATTCACATGGATTGTCCTTAACCCCTAAGCCCTTGGCTATGAGGGTTAGGAACAACATAGTGAATGCCTCAAATGAGTCCTTTCATGGCTCATATGGGCTTGAAAGGGCTTCATGGCTCAACCAAAATGATTTCTTTCCACCTAGATTCACCCAATCTTCAATTTCCCAAATTTTCAATTTTTGACCCCCGGAACCCTACACCCGCTTAGTCTACCCAAAACCTTTGAAATTACCCAAATTTCTCAAAAATTTCCAAATTACCCAAAATTTTCCAAAATCAATCCCAAAAATCTCCAAATCACTCAAATTGATCATCCATACCCAAAAATACCAAAAATTCCAAAAATACCTCCCAATACCCTCCAAATACCCAAAATACCCTTCTTGGCCTAAAAATCCAAAAATTCAGAAAATTCCCAGAAAATTCCAGAAAATCCTAAATATTCCCAATTTCATTTTGTCCAACTACACCATGGGCCAATTTTGTCAATTTACCCTACTTTTGTCAAAACCCCCAAATTGACCCATTTTAACCCAAAGTGAACCCAATGTCAAACCAAACCTACCCAATTGACCCCAATTTTTGTCCAATTCAATTCTAAACTTCAATTCAACATCCCCAATACCAATCTAGACCAAATCCAAGTCCAATTTGGTTGACATTTGGATCCAATTCCACTTTTGGCCTTAAAGCCTAATTTGGACCCATGACCCAAACTTAACCCAAACTCACCCAATTCAACTCCAATTAACCCCAAACCTTTTCTAAATCCTCCTTAACATACCCACAAACAAAAACCTAGCATGATTTGCCCAAAATTTGAACCCAAACCCCACTCAAACTCAACCCAAACCTAAAAGGCCCATTTTTGACCTAAACCCAAACCTAACCCAAATGAACCCAAACCCCAAAATCAAAACCCAACCAAAGTCAAAACTCCTTTGAAACACTCCCATAAACATTTCTCAACATTAATTTTACATCAATTTCAAACCTAGCTCAACATTGGCCCAACTTGGCCCACTTGGACCTATATTGGCCCATTCACCAAAAGAATTCAAATCCAACCCAATTCAAGCCCAAACTACCCCAAATTTGCTTCAAGTCACTCATGACACATCCATGAGCTAAACCCAACAATTATTTGGCCCAACCTCTTTACAAAATTTCATCCCAAAATCCATTTTAAAATTCAAAAGCCCACTTTCCTAATCCATCTTAAAAGCCCATCTAAAACCCTTTCAAAAAGCCCAAAATCCACCCTAAAGCCCATATGACATTTCCCCTCATCATACTTTCAATTAAAATCATCACTAAGTCCTAAACCAATGATCAAATAATTCCAAATCAAGCCTCATGCCAAATCACCCCTAAATACCAAAATTTTCCTTAAATCCATTTCCATGAAATTGACTTCACTTTTCCCAAGCCAAATGGAGCCATGGAGCCATGCACAAGCCATATGCAAGCCATGAGAGCCTCTTTACATGTCACCATGCCATTTTGGGCAAAAGGAGGAGGCTCTTTCCTTAATTCCTAAAGGTGATTAACCACTTCCATGACTCCACTAAACCATGCTTAAGCCTAATTGTACTTGGATTGTGACTTGACCCCACTAATCAAGCTGATCCAAATCACTTTCTCCTCAGCCTAAACCAGGCCTTGGGTGGTGCACCTAGCCCAAATGGGTGGGTTGACCCATTTAGGTCCAAATCTAGCCATGCCCCATTCCACTTTGGATCAAAGCCTTTACACATGTCCATGGCCAATTGATTGCACAAACCTCTAGCCCCGACCCACCTGACCTTGAGGGTGACCCATGCCTGGCCGGCCGGCCACCAGGCCGCCGGAAAACACCATGGCCGAGAGCTCACATGTGAGCCAACATTGAAATTCTCACTTGCTGAGCTGCCCCATCCCCGGTGGCTACCATGGCCGATCTTCTCCTCACCGAGCAGCTCGATCCCAAGCCCTAACTCCCCACGGGAGGCCCCCGACCAAATCTATTTAAACTCCACCCCTCTCGGCCATGAGAGAGAGAGAAGCACAAACCTTGCCAAAACTCGCCAAAATTGTTCCGGACCCTTCTCCATCCTTAGAGCACTTGATCCCAGGTGAAATCCCCCGCCATTTCTCCTCTCGTAAGCTCAATTTCGAGTTGAAATTCCACCAAAAACCAGGACACTTCTCCACGGTGAGCCAATTCCCAAATTGATTGGCTCTACACCTTCACCGGACCAAGAGAAGGTGTCCACCATCAAAAGCCCCATCTCCGGGCCACCCGGTTGCTCCGGCCTCCAAGCTTTGTGATCGGGCTTGGTCGAAATCATATCCGGACAATTCCCTGGACCGGGAGACTTCATCCGGAGCTTGCTGGGACCCAATCGAAGGTGCAACAACTCTCAGATTGAAGCCACACTTCTCTGAGCCAAGGTATGAGCTAATTCTTCATCCCGAGCTTCTGGAGAATCTCTATTTCAAATGCCTTAGTTTCAATGCATGTTAACCATATAGATGTGTTCGTCTCTTCAAGACGAATCCATAGAGTATAAGAACATGAAAATCCATTGAGAATCGAGTGAGATCTTAGGGATTTAGTGTGGACGGCTCTCGGGTGAGAGCACTTGGGGACGATGAACGGATGCCGTCCATTCAATACACGCGCGGACGGACGGCTCAGATGGCGTCGGACCAGGAGACGGTACGAGAACCGCGGGGCCCGGGCTACTGACTCAGGTGGCGGCGTCGAGTGGGAGCGCGCCGCGTGGTCTTTCGGAGCTGCCGAGGATGCGCTGGCGCCGCGTGGATAAATAGAAAAATAGGGTATTTTCTGATTTATTTAATTCCCTAAACTTCAAAAATTCATATCTCTGTGTAGAAAAATCGGAAAAATAAAATAAAAATACCCACTTGCTCAGTGAAGAGAGGAGAACAATGTGGAAAAGAAATCACTTAATTTCATCAAATATTTTATTTTTTATAATTTATTTACTCTCTGCATTTTTTTAATTCTCCATGCATGCATACAATTCACCATGGCATGAGACCATAGGGCTTTTGAAGCCTCTGAATTTGGGAACATTCCCTGAATTTTCCAAAGTCAGAGGCCATCCCTATGAAGAGTTCTTGATTTTTCAAGTTCAGGTCACCGTTTTGAGTATTTTAATTCCAGTAAATAGCATGTTGTGAAATAAATTCTAGGAAAATTTGGTGATGTTCCTTATGACCAGAGAACCCTAGGAAAAATAGATTTTGGCTTAGTTCATTCAAAACAACCCTAATTGGCTTAAAAACCCAAAATAGGTCTTTAATTAATTAGAGTTAACCAGGCATCAAATTGACTTGAAATCAATTCTCCACTGACCTTTAGGATCAGAGGAATCCACCATAAAAATTTGAGGTCAATTGGACTTGGTTAGCCCCACTAATTGGGTTGATTAAGTCACTTAGCCATTTTAAACTTTAAAAATTCATAACTTTTAAAATAATTTTCAAAAATTCATCAAATTGGTTTTGGAGCCTCTCTGATATCAGGGGAACCTAAGAAAATTAAAATTTCAATTTTCTAAAAAAGTTGATTTTTAATAATATTTTAATATTTTTAATAATTAAAAAATAATAAAAATCACAAAAATAATAAAATGCACCAAAATGTTACATTTTGAATTTTAATCACTTAGGAACAAATCCCACATTTTTCTTAGGTCTATTTAGTGAGATATTGAATTTTAAAGCCCTAGGGTAATTTTAAAATTAAAAAAAATGTATTTTCTAGCATTTTCACTAAAATAATTATAATAAATCATAGAAAAATCAGAAAATTTCAAAATTTTCTTCTCTGGTTTCCTTGATATCAGAGAGATTTTTGAAAAATATAAAATCCATTTTTCAACATTTATTTTATTTTTAAATTAATTAACACTCCAAAACTTAAAATAATTATAATAAAAATAATATAATTCAAAAAATCACCAAAATTGATCCAAGTGCTTCTCTGGTCATTAGGAATGTCCCCTAATTTTCTTAAGGACAGAAACTTTCATTTGGTCATGTTATCAAATTTTCCTTGAAAATCTCTATTTTCCACCAAAAATAATTATATAAATAAATTAAATACAGAAAAATCACATTTTCTCCTCTCATGTCTTTATTGACATATGAGTGAAGTCACATAAAAATTTCAAGTTCATTTGAGTTCAATTTAGTGAGTTATGAAATTATTAAGCTTAAAGGGTAAAATGGTAATTAAACTTTTAACCCTTAATTAAAACTTTAGGTTTAATAAAAAATCAACAAGTAAAATATTTGATCTTAATCTGATTTGGATGATTGAAATTTAAATAATTAAAGGGTAGAAACCCATTAAACAATTTTAAAATGATTAAACTTTAATTAAATAATAGATTAAATTTGGAAGAATAATAAATTGGAATTATTAAAATAAGGGATATTTATTAGGAAGAGATTTATTCTTTAATTTAAAAATCCCTAAACTAATTATATCATTAATACTTAACTCTTAATTAAAATGATAACTCAAATTTAAAATATTAAAAGACTTAATTAAATTATTAAACTCTTTTAAAATTTCAATTAAAATTAAAAATTAAATTAAATTAAATTAAATAATTAAATTAAATTAAATTAAACAATTAAATTAAATTAAATAATTAAATTAAATTAAATCAAATCAAATTAAATTAAAATTAAATCAAATCAAATTAATTAAACATCAAATCAAATTAAATTGAACTATATTAAGTTAAATTAAAACTCAATTAAATTAAGTTGAATTAAATATAACATCACTTAAGACATAAAGAATTCAAAATAAATCTAAAAAAACTTGAACGTTATTCCAAATTTAAACCCTTTAACTTAAATCAAATCATTTGAATACTAATTTACCCTTGAAAGCTTTAGTTATTATAACTCCTAAATGAAACATTAAATGAAGTTCTACTTCACTCATAGGATATTCAAATGTCCTAGTTCACTGGGCAAGTTAACAAAACTTGAAAACCTCGGACGATTGACTCATTTATATAATTAAATTCATTTGGACTTAAAACAATCCTAGAAATATTGAAAAGATGTTTAAGATTCTTCTTAAGCACTTCCTCAATATGATAGGATATTTATAAGAACAATTGGATTTAATTGTTCTTTGATGAAGAAAATCGTCTTCAAACAAAAACACAAAGAACCTAGACGTCATAGGAGATGACTAGCTATAGGATTAGAAATTTGGTAGAAAACCATAACCTTTCCCTTAGCTTTACCTAGGAACTTGCTTAAATATTCTAATTGTGTTTTAAGTGCAGCTTGGGATGACGGGAAGACCCTCCAGGTACGCTTTTATTTTATTGCAATTCACTCTCTTGCAATTTACTTTCTCGCAATTTACTTTCTTGCAATTTACTTTATTGCAAATGCACTTTACTTTTCTTGCATGATGAACAACTGTTGCATGAAAACCCACACCTTTAGGATAGTCCCTAAAACAGAAACCAAAACTAAGTTGAAAGTCATTGCAAGATAAAATTCACCGCTACAACATTTCAAAATATAAAACAACTCAAAATTTAATCACAAACAGAACACAAAACTATAATTGCAACTAAATTAAAACGTCCTGTTGGATGATCGGGAATACCTCGGATGATGTAACCTACGTGTTGCTAACGGGATTTCCCACGGTCTAAATGAAAGTGTGGAACTCATTCAATTGAGTTTAGTAAATTCATCTGGACTAAGTGAATCCGATAAAAATAATGATGCCGGAAGGATGGAACCGTGGGATCTTAACCGGTGTCATTATAATCAACTTTAAGATTTGTTTTAATCAAAATACAAAAACACTTGGAAATTAAGACTTCTCTAAACCAAAACACTTTTCTTATCCCCTGATTTATGATTTCTAAAACTAAACCTCTGCAACAACAAGGAGCTTGGAGCATGGTGGGCAGCACGGCCATCGTCGTCAGCAAAACTTGAACCTATTTCAGCAAAACCTTCTTAGAATTAAACAACAAAGCCATAGGACTTCGAGGTAGCTTGCCTAGTGCAACATAAATCCTCAACTCTTCGTTAGGCATTTGCATTGCAAATTAAGCTCTAACCGGTCTTAGGATTCCGAGGTAGTCGTCCGATACGACAATAAACCCTCACATCTTCTAGGCTATTTGTTTGATTTTATCATACAAATATAAGCCCTAATTAATTAAAATTGGCAAGATCAAAACATTTAAATAAGTATTAGGACTTTCCTAAACTCAAGCCAAATGATAGGATAGTAGGGAAGTTACCGAAGTTCACTTCGAATCTGTGATTTCTCCTACTTTTCTTCCTTTGGATTCACAAAACGAAATGTTCCGAATTTGATCCATTCCCTATTGAAATTCCAAAATTCAATCCCTTGAAAACTTAAACTTTGAAATTCTTGAGAGCGAGAATTATTGATTATTATCGAGAGTTTTCTTAGGTGATTCCCGTCACTTAAGATGTAATTAACTATAGGGGCTTGCCCTTATAGGGAATTTTAAAGAACCTGAGTAATATAAACCCCGTTTAATACTTTCATATTAAGCGGGGAATTTGTCGGCTTATAAAATTAGTTCGCAGACCAAACGGATGTCACAAAACTTCTAGTTTATTTGATCGAGCCCCACCGTCAAGCAGTGTGTCTATCCTTAGGGATAGATACGTGGTTTATGGTGCGGTGCTCGTTTATATAAACTATTTGGGATGTGAGATCGGTTCAATCTCAAATTTAAAATTATTTTCAAAATCAAATACTACTTTCTAAATTATATATATATTTAAATTAAATTTAAAATTTAAATTCGCCGACAACTTCTGTTAGGCGACCCCTTTTAAAATACAACACAACCTAAAAATAGTGCCGACAGTGCAACATGTCAAGATCGATTCGATGCAAAACTTGATGTCCTTGTACTATAATATCTATAGAATCTTTGGTTGGACAAGCCAATTCTTTAGCGAGCTTCACAAAAATGTCTGCATGGGCTTTACCTGCTCGAGGGATTCTACAGAATATCACACTTGGAATCTGCTCTAGTTATTTCATTACGTACCAATGGTATTCTTCTAATCTCAGTTTCATATTTTTATATTGTCCTACCACTTACTGTATGATGAGTTGTGAGTCGCCATAAATGTCAAGGTCTGTTATTTCCATTAATATTGCTAATTATAAATCGGTGATTAGTGCTTCGTATTCTGATTCAATATTGGTTCACAGCTCTATCAAGTGATAGGAATATCTTATTATGGCCTGATCTGGAGTTACGAAGACCAAACTAATTCCTGCTATGCCAGGTATCACTGTATGTTGTTCTTTTTTTGTTCTGGCCGACAATGCCCCATCGAAGTACATTTCTCATCATTGAGCGTTGGGGTCTTCCACTTGCATTATCTATTTGTCTAGTAGATCATTGTTGAGAGGGGACCTAGCTGGTAGTGGGTGTGCTGCGAGAAAATCCACAAGAATCTACCCTTTGATAAAGCGTAGGGGCACAAAAGTTATATCAAATTGAAATTATATCATCAACTACCTTGCTAAGCGTCCAGAAAGTGTTGGTCGAGTCACCAAATATTACAATGGATTAATTTTCGAGATCAAGTTGACCTTATGGGACAACATGTAATGTCTAAGCTTTTGAGCAGTGAAGACTAAAGTTAGACATTGTTTCCTAATAGGAGGATACTTTACATCCACAGGTATTAGACGTTGACTCAAATAGTGGAGTGCATTCTCTTTACCTTCATCATTGACCTAGGCAAGTAATACCTTGAGGGACTCGTCTAAAGCCAGCTATACAGTCTACCCAAAATAGGGGCTGCTAAAACAGGAAGTGTAGTTAGGTATCATTTAATATCTTCGAAGGCTCGTTGAAACAGCTCTCCCCAAACAAACGTGAAATCATTTTGAAGTAAATTCTAAAAGGGTAGACACCTTCCTGAAAAATTAGATATAAAGTGTCTCAAGTATGCCAATTTTCCTTGAAAAGAACGTAGTTATTTCAAGGTTATGGGAGGAGGCATTTCTAAGATAGCTTAATCTTCTCTAGGTCAATTACGATTCCCCGATGACGGACATCAAATCCTAGAAATTTCCTGGAGGTAATGCCAAAAGCGTACTTTAAGGTATTCAACTTCAGATTGTATTGTTGTAATTGTTCAAATGTGATCCTCAAATCATATAGGTAATTTTCTTTTACTTTGCTCTTGATGACCAAATCATCCACGTTGCATTCCACTTAGTTGTGATTGAGGTCATTGAAGATTTTGGCCATCACTCGCTGGTAAGTAGCTGCGGCATTCTTAAAACCAAACAACATTACTCTATAACAGTAAATTTCAATTGGAGTTCTGAAGACTATAAGTGTTGCATCCTCTAGAGCCATCTTGATTTGATTGTAACCTTATGATCCATCCATGAAGGAGAAAGTTTCATGTGCCTCCACCATTAATTCTGGTGTTGGTAATGGGAATTCATCTTTTACACGTGCTTTATTTAAGTTCCTGAAGTCAACATATACTCGTATTTGTCCATTTTTCTTCTTGACTGGCATGACGTTAGCCAACCACGTCAGATACTGTTCTTCTCAGACAAAGTTAGCATATATTATATTGTTTATTTCTGCCATAACTTGTTGTTCTATTTTGAGGGGCATTCTTCTGCGAACTTACTTTACTGGCATTGTACTTTGATCCACTCCTATTTTGTGAACTACAACCTCTGGAGATAGTCCAGGCATTTCGTCATAGCACCAAGCGAAGCAATCCTTGAATTCTGAAAGTAACCTGACCAAGTTTGCAACCTCTTCTTTTTTGAGTAATGAACATATGAAAGTGGGTCGGGGTTGCTCCTCAATTCCGAGATTGATTTCTTTTAATTCATCCGTAGTTGACTTAATTTCTTCTTTAAACTTCGGTGGAGCATCTTCTATTGGTTGATCTTCGAATTCATCTTAAATTTCAAAGCAATCTTCCACTGCCTTAATAGTAACAACAATATGAAATCTCGAGTCATCGATGGGTCCAATCGTACCAATCAAAAGACCCTCTTTCTAGTTGAGTTTCTTTCCTTTTGTATTACATAATTTTTTAAATGACTGTAAATTATCGTTTGGCATTTGCTTCGACACATGTCCTTGTTGAATTAATTTTTGTACATATGTCAAAATGTAACCAAAAGGTAATTCCATTAATTTGTTAGAATTATTTTCTTTGAGAATTATACAAGGTTCAGAAGTAGAAGGAGAAGCTTTATAAAACTTGATCGGTTTAAAACCATCATTATGGAATTCCTTAACCTCCACACTTTTGATCTTTTTAGGATGGATCGGAGTTAGGGTCATGGCTTGAACATAATGATTAATCTGATCGTACATTGACTCATATTCATTCCTTTCTGTGTCATCCGGAGAGATCTCAAATTAGGCTTCTTCTTACTTATCATCATTGTTTCTTTGTTGAATTCATCCTCTTCGGAGCTTTCTTCTATGTGGATGCTGATCGTCAGTTTCACCCATTCAACAATCTGGTAAGTTCTTCCTTGACCACATCCCCGGCCTCATCCTTGGATGCGTGGGCTAAAAGAACCTCCACCTACTCGTTGCGAAGGAGTGGTGGGACATTCTTGAAGCAGAGGTACATTGTCCGGTTCTTGTGATCTTTCTGAATCTTCGACTTTACTTGTTGTAACTTCTCTTGAAAGTATTGATTTCTTTGGGGGAGCATAGTAGGAGGTGTCCTCGTGGATGCCTACTTCATGTATTGAGAAAGGTTGTAAATCTCCTTTGATGCAATGTTCTTATCCATATTTATTGTACTTGATGCACTAGTGAAGTGACGATGGGACCATATTATACTCCTGAAGCCATGGCTGACCAAGTTATTGAACGAAGTATCCACTTCGATGACATGGAATTTTGCAGTTGTTACTAGCTTTCCAACTTTCATTTACAGTGTTATAGATTTGAGGGCTTTTTCTCCATTCTGGTTGAATCCTCTTAGCATCATTTTGTCTATAGTGGGCTCGCGTACATCGATATTTAAGTAAGCTAACATTCGTAGATTCATTATATTGAGTGACACTCCAAAATCTTCTAATACTCTGAAAAGTACAAACCTACCAATGATGACAAAAATGTAAAGCGAACGGTTGTGATCGGCTGTACCGACTAACAAATCTTCATCGATGACGTTTACGCCAGGCTGTCCTTTCAAAGTACAAACTCCATCCGAGGATGTGCTAGCTAACTGTGCTAAGCAAATATCTGGGTCAAGTAAAGCCTTGATCAAATTTTCTCTCATCTCCTTTGACAGGATCAGAGCGTAGTAAATGCTTAGTTTGGCCAAAAACTTCCTGAGATGTGCTAGTACATTGTAATCCACTTTATTTGAATTCTTAATCTTATTTTGAATTTGTACTTCTTCTATTGTTGGAGATATTTCTTCTTGAATAATCATATGTTTTCCTTTATCTGCTGGAGCTATTCTTAGCGGTAACACCTTTCCACTTCTTAAATGTACTTCTGTTATTTCTTCTTCTTCTAGACTTAGAGGTTCTCCTAATGTTGTGGTTGACTCTTTCAGTATCATTTTTTCATCTGAAAGATTCATGTTGATTGCAAGCGAAGTTCCTTTGCACTCGAGGACTGGCTTCTCACTCCCCGTGTTGTCGTAATCAGTGTTATTGATATCTTCTTCATCTTTATCAACGTCTTCTTTAAGAACAATCATTAATTGAGGATAATTTTTAGAATCAAAATAGGCTTTAGATAGGTTATGATTAGTCACGTTATCATGAGAGACAGTAAGAACATAGACAACATCATTTATATTATCATTATGAGACCCAGAAGGGGCATAAAGATAATCGTACAAATTCGAGGGTTCAAGGGGTTTCGCCCCCGAATCAGAGACAACCAATCTAAAAGGAGCAGCCCCTATCCTATCATTTGTGCTATCGTCCTTAATTTCACTCGCGATTTTTTTCTTTCCTATTTTCTATTGTGGTGGACTCCTTAGTTGAATATTCATCTTAGGATGGGTTAGTGGCAGATTTCGGGGAGTGACTTTCTTTGAAGTGGACTAGATCTGATCCAAGACACTCTTCAGCTCGTTTCAAATCATACTCCATCAACCCTTGTCGGTATATGGATCAATCAGAGAGATTGGCTCGGTCAAAATCACATTGATAGAACCCTTTTCAGGTTTTTTTCAAATATTTATTTGGTATTGTTATGTTCCCTTCTTTGTAATTCCTTTTGAGCCAATCCTTAAAACTGAAGCAGCTATTTATGGTATGCCCGAGCATCTGGTGATCATGAAAAAAGTTGGGTTAATTTTTTTGTTCATCTCTTCCGGCTTCTTTGGCTCGAGCAATCTGAACTAAAGCTTCTTCATTAGGTTCTTAAATATCTTTTCTACAACATCATCTTTGAAGGAGTAATTTTTGCATAGCTGTTTTAACATTGTCGGACCCTGTCGTTTGTCTGTCTTATGTGACCTCTGCTGCTGATCGAACTGACTGCTCTGCCGTGCACGAGGCTGACTGTACTGTTGAGACTGACTGTACTGAGGCGACTGACTGTGCTGTTGCTACGGCTGCTCAGCCTAAATCCTCATCAGTTTCTTTCCTTTATCGACAATTGGCACTATGCAAGATTTCTTTTCATATGCTTTGGCGGGCCTTGTTTTCTTTGCTTTCTCTGTAGGCTCTATATGCTTGACTTCTTCTTGTAAACTGCTTGCCTTGCTGAGTAGCTTTCCGAAGGACTTGATGGTGAGACCTTTAAGCATGAAAGCCTCGGGACCATGTATACTCTTGAGTAGTATCTCTATTGCGTGTTGTTCTTGTAGCTGAGGTTCACAATTCATGCTTATGTTTCTCCAACTCAAGATGTAGTGAACAAGAGTCTAAACGGGCTTTTGGTGCCCTATTACGAGATCTCCTATAGTAACATGGTGTTGGGCGCCGGTAAATCTTTTCACGAACATGCTCTCCATTTCTGCAAATGCTTTTACTGATCCATTAGGATGCTCGGCATACCAATTAAATGCTTTCCCTGACAGGCTGTCGAAATAACAATACTTTTCTCCCTCCTGTGTTGCAAAAAATGGCTCTGAAGTATGCCACATGCTTACGAGGATTTCTTGTCCCGTCGAATGTCTTAAAAGTCAGGGAACGAAACTTTTGGGGTAAGGCACAACATCAAACTCCTCCAGGTTATGCCATTGGACTAAGTCAAGGCCTCCAAAACTTGATGTTCAACCATCTGCTTAATGTCCTTATCTTACAGACATGGAGTTGGATCTTTTCTTGGTGATTCGGCTTCATTGGTAGAAGCAACTTCTCTTCTTTCATCTGTAATGTGTATGATTTCGGGCTGGTTAATTTCCAGAGATGTTGCGGGTCATCACTGTGACTGTCCTTTGAGTGAAGCCATGATGATCATGGTGGCAGTCATCTCCTCCATCTTCTTCTCCAAACAGCTAATCTGCTAATCTCTTCTCAAAATGGTCCTTTGAAGCTCATCCGTGGTGTTCTTCTCAATAGTAGCATCGCGCGTAGATGATGTGGACCTAGTTTCAACCATATTAATTTCCATGAACTCTTTATCTAAGTAATCTGACAGGAAGTAATCTTCAATATTGATATCTAAACCTCGTTGTTTTGCTAATTATGAATTTTCCGCACGGAGCTTTTGAACTTTATCGACAATTGTTTTCTCTTTTGTTGATTTCAAAACTGTAAGATTTTCTCGGCTGTCACTTTTTTCTGCAAATGACTTGGAAGCAATGGCGGTAGTGGCAACAGGAACATCAGACTAATGATCTGTCTAGTAGTCAACGAACTTTTCAAAGCGTACTGGTGCAACGACTTTCGATAACCACACTTTCCCCTTAAAAGTTGAGCCTTGAGACGAGGTTCTTCTGCGGGGACATCCGAGTACCAAGGAGAAGTGTGCTCCCTAGGGTGCAGACCATGCAAGGAGATAAACAAATTGTCAGCTGACGGTACTATCAGACCTAGCCGGGGACTTAATCGATTTGGGTATCATAGGTGTCAAAACAGCAGTAGTAATATATGTAGTATCATCAACATGTTTTTCCAAGCAGTGTTTGACGAACAATCGGATGGGTCTTTCCATTCTTAGAATTTCATGTTCTACTTCGGGGGATCTTGCGCATCTTAACTTCTTAAGAAGCTTAGTAACAGAGCATCTCTAATTTTTAGCCAATCTTCAGAGCAGGGTATGAACTCGGGTGATAGGTGTGGGCCTCTCCCTCACCTTATCACGACTATGTGGTGACGATAGTGTAGCAGCAATCTTGTGAAGGCTTTCCTCTTTGGTAGTGTTAACTAATGGATGGAACCTACTCCCTCGAAGGAGAGCAAAGGTATCTGATAGATCGAGTTCCTTCTATAGAGGAATCTCATTGCTCACTGGTAAACATATAACTCGTGCCCTAGCGGCTTTAAGATTTCTTCAATTGCTGTTCCTCCTTTAAGATTTGGTTGGAAGGGGAACCTTGGAACTAGAACCAATCTCAAAAACTGACGGCAAGGCAAGAAAGGAGCTGCCAGAGTCTTCTTCATGAAAAACCATTTTCCCTTTGGCAGACGGGAAAGTAGGTGTAGTGACGGAAAAACCAGTAGCGGTATGGGTGACCACTCTCCTAAGCACGGAGATGACTGATTTTATGGGAGAAGAAGAAACTTTCACCTTCTTAGCATAAGGGAATTCTTGGTGGGAGTTCAATTCAAATTCAGCAGACAGCTCTTGAACTTCTGGTGTGGCAACTTTTACAACCACAAACCGGGCTTTTCCAAATACGACTTTAAACTCTTTGAAGCCGGTCCCAAACTGAATCATCGAGCTGCAAGGCGGACCTCAGGGGAGGTGGGCAAGTTGCAAGAGAAAGTCAGCGTAGGGGTTGACATCTTGACTTCTAAAGGAACAAATTCTGGAAGTTAGCGAAGGCTCAAACCCTTGAATCATAGTGCAAAGACAACGAAAAAGGAAATTTGTTTTGTAAGTTGGGCACAATTTCATTTCAATTTAATATTTTGTTATTATCTTTCTTTTAGATATGTTTGTTAGAAGGAGTTTTAATATTTCAGGGAGGGATGGGTTAATCTGCCGAGGGCAAGAATGAACCCGGGAGGCATAAAGAGAAAGCAAAGTATGGGACCCCGTCCGGAATCCCCTTCAGGATGCATATTGCCCTGGAAAAACTTGTCCTCTAACACACCTATTGGGGGTATGACCCCACAAAAATTAAGAAGGAACCTAAAGATCTCTGAACCCCCTCTGTTTAAGGATGATTAAACAGATAGTCATGAAATCAAAGAAAGTTTATCGTAATTTCCAAAGAAAGAAATGGGTAAAGCATATCAGCAGAAGAATGGTAATCTAGTTCATGAGGGACATGAACTCATTACCGATGTATGAATATAAAATTTCTTGATTTTAATAAAGAGAGAAACAATCCCCAGCGTAGTTGCCAAAAACCTGTCGATCGTTAAAGTTGTTCGCGATCATGAGGCGGTTTAAAATATATATAGTTTTATGAAATAGAGTTTTGATTTAATATATATGGGTTTTTGAAAATATTTTTAAGTTTGAAAAAAAAATACGAAATCAAACCAATCTCTTATAAATAATAGTTTAAATAATCAAGCACTTCACCATAAGACATGTATCTATCCTGAAGAATACATACATTGCTTGGGGTGAGACCTGATAAAATATACTAAAGAATTCATGACATCTGTTTCGTCTGTGAACCATTCTTGACTGAAAATTTCCCCTATCTAATATGATGGAATTAGATAGAGTTTATATTAATTTGGGGTCTTTAAGTTTCCTATAAAGGCAAGCCTCTATAGTTAATTACATCTTAAATAACTGAAGTTACCTAAGAAAACTCTTGATATAGATTAGGATATATTTATATTCATGACTTCCATAAAGGTGAGGTTCTTCAAGAAAATATGGTAATAATAAATCCAATAGGTGAGTGGCTCAAATTTTTGGAACAACTTTTATAGGAGACCAAAGGAAGGAAAGACTACGGGAAAAACAAAGATCCAAGAAAAATCTCGGTGTTTTCCCAAACTATCCTATGGTTTAGCTACAATTTGAGATACTTATTTGATGTTTCATCCTACCAATTTTATTATTTAGGGCTTATGTTCACTTGATACCAATCATGTGAATAGCCTGAATAAAGAGGATTTATGTCATATCTGATGACAAAGTAGGAATCCTAAAATGAGTTAGGGATTACGTTGCACAACATGGTTATGCAAGGGCCTAAAGAGATAAGGTGAGGGTCTATGTTGCACTAAGCAAGCTACCTCGAAGTCCTATGGCTTTTTGTTTTATTTTCTAAGGAGTTTTGTTGTTGAAGATGGCTGTGCTACCCACCATGCATGCTCTAAGCTCCTTGTCGAAGCAGGTTTAGTTTAATGAAGTGTCAATTATAAAAGGGAAGTGAAGTGTTATGTTTTGGAAATATTTAAATTAAGGTGTCTTAAAATTTTATTATGGTAATATTAAATTTTATTATAGGGACACCAGTTAAGATCCCACAGTTCCATCCTCCCGACACTACTATTTTCATCAAATTCACTTAGTCTAAATGAATTTGCTAAACTCAACTAAAATGAGTTCCACACTTTCATTTAGAAGATGGGAAACTCATTAGCAACACGTAGGTTACCTCCTCCGAGGGAGTCCCGATCATCCAATGAGACATTTTAACATGGTTGCAGTTATGATTTCTTGTTGTTTTGTTTGTGATTAAAATTTGAGTTGTTTTATATTTTAACTGTTGTGGCGATGAATTTTATCTTATCTTGATTTTTTTTATTTTGATTTTGGTTTTTGTTTTGTGGCAATCCTAAAATTTTTTATTTTCATGCAAGGTGACATTGTTGTTTGACATGCAAGTTCACAAGCAAGGAAAGAAAAGAAAGTGCTGAAAAAGAAAGCGTTGTAAACTTGTAAATGTGTACTTGATGAGTTTTCTCGTTCCTCCATCTGAGACTTTAGTATTTTTGCAATAAATTTTAATATTTTTGCAGAGAAGTAAAACCTAAATGATAGGTTCATCACAATCTTACCAAACCCTATGTGATAACTTGGTGAGTCCTATTCATTTATGGGATTTTCTTCATTTAATTGATATGATAGGTTCAGTTGTCCTACATGGTGTTTAGAAGATTTGTGAAATGTTCCTAGGAGGTACCTAGACATTTCACAATCCTTTTGAGCTTCCTTGAGTTCATTTGAACTTATCATAATTATTAAATGATTCATCCATTTTATATCGTTGTGCAAAGTAAGCCAATGTTTTAGTCATCTCGAAAGGCAGGGTAGTTATCATTTGGCATTTTACTTAGGAATTGTGTAAGTGGTCCTTTAGAGGAAAACATAATTTTATGGAAGAATTTATCAATTTTTATGAGCTTGTAGTGTTTCAAAAGTTGTTTGAGATTAATTTTGTTTCTTTTTCTATTCCTCATTTATCAAATTTTCAATTAAGTCTTGCTCACTACTAAGCCCTTAAGATTTTAGTAGGTATATTTATATCATTTAGAAAAGAAAGTTAGGTGACCTTCATGATTATGATTTTTGTCCGAAAATTGAAATATCATTTAAATATCAAATAGGGGGTGTTTAAATTAGAGGAATATTAACTTCAAAAATCAACCCCTAACCTTAAGGATAATTTATTTTAGTTCTCTTCCAAATTATGAAGATTAATTAAATTATAAATTTTATCCTTTAATGTGATAAAAATGAGATGGGTTTCTATAATGAAAATTCAATAGCTTGTCCACAACAAGACCTTTGACAAATGATTGAGCAATTTTATATTTCAATCATTAAGATCTTTATCCTTTAATCATTATTTTAATCATCCAAACATAATGATTAAGATCATTTATTGCCCTTTTCCCATTTTATATAAACATAAATATTGATTAAGGCTAAATTCTTCAAAATTACAATTTTACCCTTAAAGGGCCTTTATCACTTCATAATTCTCTGAGTTTAATTCAAATGATTTTAATTTTTTTATGTAACTCCACTTATGGGTTAATTAAAATATCAGAGGAGGAAATGTGATTTTTCAAATTTTAATTTAATTTACATATTTATTTTAATACAAAAATAGAGATTTTCAATGAAAATTCAATAGCTTGTCCACAACAAGACCTTTAACTTTGAAACTTTTATTGGAGGTAGAGCTAGACCAGAGAACCACTTGGAACAAAATTGATGATTTTTTGAATTTTAATTTAATGATTATAATTATTTTAATTTTTAGAGTATTAATTAAATATAAAATATTATTTAAGTTAAAAATTAACTTCTCTACGTTTTAAAAATCCCTCCGAGGTCAAGGAACTTAGAGAACCAAATTTCATATTTTTCCATACTTTATTTGAATTATTAGAATTATTTTAGTGAAAATTTAAGGAAATTCCATTTTAGCCTTTTTAAAATTGTTTTAAGCCTTTAAACATTAATATTTTTATAAAAAGCTAGGAAAAATATCCTAACTGTTCCTAAGTACTTAGGAGGTCATTTAGAATATTTCCATGAATTTTATTAATTTTATGATTTTTATTGAATTTTTAATTATTTAAATATTAAAATAATGCTTTAATATAAAAATTTGATTTTAATTTCAATTTTATTTTTAAAAGACTCCTCTAATCTCAGAGAACCTCTAAAATTAATTTGGTAAATTTTCAAAGTGTATTTTTATTTTTATAATTATTTAATTGTCTAAAATGATATTTAACTTGAAAAATTCATTTAGGTATTTAAACTAACTCTAGTTGATTTGAAATTTTTATGGGGAGTTATATTAACTTTAGATTACAATGGAGAACAAAAATTAAGTTTTTTTTATTTATATTTTGTTTAATTTATTTTTATTTAACTTTTAGGTCTTAATTACCATTAGGGTTGTACAAAATGATTTAAACCAGGTTATTATTTTCTCTAGGGTCCTCTGGTGTCACAAGTAACTTACCAAAATTCATCTTTTATTTTTCTGATTTATTTTTTATTTTTTATATTTATTTTACCAATACAGACAAAATAACTTGAGAAATAGAGATCTTTATATAGCGGTCTCCTCTGACTTTGGAAAAATCAGGAAAGGCCCCCTAGGATAGAGGTAACGACATACCAAAATCTTAAGTTATGCTAAAATGTCCAAGCCAATGGAGAATCTAATGACTCTAGATAGTATTTAATTAATTAAAAATAGAATATAGATCAAATAAACTTCAAACTATTTCAACATTATTCCCCTCTGTTTACTGAGCACTAGGGTATTTTTCTTTTTTTTTTATGATTTTTCTACACCAAGTTATGGATTTTTAAAGTTGGACTGATTTAAATAAATTAAATAATTCCTATTTTCCCACATATCCAATGTGGTGCTGACTAGATCCTTGGTCGCTACGAAAGAACACATGTCCTCTTCTGGTTGGGCGCTGCCATGTAAGTTACTGCGCACTTTATGCACCAAGAGTTCATTCGACGCAATCCTAGCCGTCCAAGCATTAGACGTGCGATTGAATGACACTCCTTCATCGTCTTCACCTGGTCCAACTCGTGAGTCATCCACCTTCTAGACCTACGAACTAGAGCTAGACTCAACTAGATCTCATGGGTTTTGTTCCTAGAGCTTCATCTAACCTAGACAAACCTATCCGTATGGTTTATACGGTATGAAATATCGTCTACACATGTGGGGTACGAAGAATAGCTCAGGAGGAAGAGTGAGTTTAATATCTTTGTCTGAGAGGGGAGGCTTCAACCAGATGCTTATGACATCTTCGATTGGTCCCAATGAACCACCAGATGGAGCATTTTGCTCTGGTGAATTGTCTAGACCCAAACTCGACCAAACCTAATTTTAGGTGTTCATCAAAGTTTGGTGCAGAGGCTCTCTGTGACGGGGCTTTGATGGGGGATCTTCTTCTTTCAATGCTGTGAAGGTGTGGGTGCAATTAATTTGGGTTTGGTGCACTATGGAGTTGTGGTGAAATGTGTCCTGGTTCTGGCTGAGATTTTTGTGAGGAAATTACTATCAGGAAAGGGGAACTGGAGGGGGAAAATTGTTGGAATGAGATCAGGGAGGTCTGGAGAGGTTCTGTTGAGGTTTTGGCAGAGTTTCCTTAGGAAATTCTCAGCAGTTGGAATTTAGTCGTGAGGGATCATTTTTATAGCCATGGTCGGAGGGTGGAGCTCAGCGTGCTATTGTGGGTTCTTTGGGTTGCTTAAGTTAAGGGAAAAATAGTTTCATTGACTGGTGAGGGAATGCCTCACAGACAAGGCTCAATTTTGAGCTCAAAGGGGTATGGGGCGCTCGACCGTGCCTATTCTGGCAGCTAGGACGACCAACAAGGACAAGTATGGTGGCTGGTTGGCTGAGGGGATGTAAGAGAGGAGCGCAGTGCCATTTATTGCCTGGTTTAATGAGGATTGCTTGAGTGAATGGGTTTAACCAAAAGGTGATGCAAAATTTACATTGGCTAAGGACCATTGGTCCAAGGATCATTTGGGTTAGGTTTGGTGGTCTTGACTGGCCCTTAGGGTCCTAAGATTGATGTCATGGAGTCAATTTGGTCAATTTGGCTCAATTTGGGTGAATTGGGTCATAGGTTCAATTTTTGGCACTTTAGGCTCAATTTGGGTTAGCTTGGATTTGAGCTTGGGTTAAGCCCAATGATTGAGCAATTTTATGGAAATGATTATCACAAAGGGTTTGGGAAGGGATTGGAGTGTTTTTGAATTGGTTTTGGGGTTCAACTTGCCATTTTGTTCAATTTGGGTCGTTTGGGCTAACTTGGGTTTGGACTAGGCTAGTTTTGGGTCTAATGTCAAATAAAGGTTCCTAATGGTCTAGGGGGGTTGTTATAAAGGGTTCCCAACATTAATTAGGTGGAATGTTTAGGGTTAGGGCACTCAATTTGGGGAATTTTTGGCATATGGAAGGTTTATGTAAAAATTAGAGGAATTTAGCTCACATGGGTTTGGTTGAGTCTTAGGCTCAAATTGGGGGCAATTTATGGTTCAATTTCATTTAGGGAAGTGTTATAAAGGGTTTAGAATTGAAATTGGGGGAAAATTGATTGATATTTTGCCGATTTAGGAATTTTGGATTTTAAATGAAATTAAACTCAAATAGGGGCCAAATTGAGCTTGGATTTAGTTTATGTTGACACTAGAGATGTTGAATTAAAGTTTGGAATTGCAATTGGGAAAAATTAGGGTCAATTGGCTGGACATTGTGTTTAATTTGGACATTTTTGGGTTAAATGGGTCAAATTGGGGCTTTTGGTTAAATTGGTCAAATTGAGTCATATGGTAGTTAAGATAAATGAAATTAGGAATATTTAGGAGGTTTTGAGAATTTTTGGGAATTTTTTCAATATTTGGATTTTTAGGCTAGGAGGGGGGTTTTGGTCATTTTGAAAAATTTGGGGCTATTTTGGAATTTTTGGTAAACGTAGGTAATTTTGTTCAATTTGAGTGGTGGGGAATATTTTGAAATAGTTGTTAGAGAAAAATGGGTAATTTGGTAAATTTTGGAAGTTTTGGAGGATTTTGGGTTTTAGAGGTATTTTGGGTAATTTAGGGGCAAGGGGTCAAAAATTCAAATTTTGGAATAATTGAGGTTGGTTGGAGGTGAGTAGTATGGAATTGTTTAGATTGAGCAATGGACCAGGGGTAACCCTTATTTGGTCCTCTATGTGTTCGTACTAATCACACCTTAGCCTGGGGCTAAGAGGTTGGGAAAACCACACACATGAGTTTCCAAAGAGTTAGGAGGCTAGTCTCAGAAATGAGAATCAGAATTTCGGTACCGATCTCGATATTTTCTTTGGAGGAGAACTGAAATTTATGTACTTATCCTAAAAGATGAGAACTGGAATTTAGGTACCAGTCTCAAAAATAAGATTCGGAATTTCGGTACCGATCTCGATATTTTCTTTGGATTGAGAAAATTTAAAGGAATTGGACGACTGTGTTATGATCCCGAAATTTCATGGAAGGCAGAAAATTTCTGGGATAGGAAGTGGAAATATTGGGAATTTAGGGAATCAGACGACTGAGCTCTGATCCTATAATTTCATGGAAGGCGAAAAAATTTCTTTGATAGGAAATGGAAATATAGGGAATTTTTGGGAATCGGATGACCGTGTTCTGATCGCGAAATCGCATAGAAGGTGAAAATTTTCTTAGAAGGGAATTAGAAATATAAGGAATTTTGGGGAATCAAACAACTGTGTTCCAATCCTGGAATTTCATGGAAGGCAGAAAAATTTCTCAGAAGAGAAGCGGAAATATAGGAAATCTAGGGAATCAGATGATTATGTTATGATCCCGGAATTTCATGGACTGCAAAAAATTTCTCAGATAGAAAATAGAAATATAGGGAATTTTGGGGAATCAGGCGACTAAGCTCCAATCCCGGAATTTTATGGAAGGCAGAAAAATTTCTCGGAAGGGAAGTGAAAATATAGGGAATTTTGGAGAATTGGACGGCTGAGCTCTGATCCCGGAATTTCATGGATGGTGGAATAATTTCTAAGATTGGAAATGAAAATATATGAAATTTAGGGAATCTTTACCACATGGGGAGGAGAGCTCAGGGACTGATATCCTGCTCAAAGGTAGCAGAGTTTCACATTAGGAAGTAAAGCTCAAGGACCCACATCCAACCCAAGTGGTGACAGAGGGGAAATAGAATTTAAGCACTGCCCCCGAGATTAAAAAGATTTGAAGAAAACTTGATGTTGACCTTTCAGAGAAGGTAGATTTGGTGCAATTTGGCCAAGACTGGTAGCGAATGTAAGATTTGCATAATTTCACGATCTTTCAAATTTGTGAGAAGTGACACTGTGTAAAGTGTCAAAATTTACGGGAGGCTTTCGAAAATAAGGACTTGAGGATTAGTCCAAGGACTCGGAATCTCGAGATAGAAAAAGTTATCTTATCATTTATTTTCAATTCATCATTTTCTATTGATTTGTTTCATTAAGTTTCATTTATTTCAATTTTTTCATTTGATCACATATTCAATTTTCTTTTAATTTCATTTAATTTCATTGGTCTTTGTTTTACCTCTTTCGATTTGCTATTATTTTTAACTTATTTTTTCATCTTTTATTTTGTATTGTTCTTTGTTCATTTTAATTTGGGACCGATGTATGGTCATGCAGCTCTCAAGCGTCACGTCAAAAAGAGATATTTCTGACTAATTTGGCAAACTAAAGCTGCAATCTTCATTCATTCATGCCGAAGGCAGAAGTACAACTGACCTTATGCTGAAAAGCATCCATAAGTCGATCAAGCATACAAAGCTGAATGAAAACTATCATATCATATGCGATTGGTACAAAAGTGGTGATGACTGCTGTAATTTGGTTTAGAAAGTAGTATATTTCTTTCATCTGAGGCTGTTCTGTTGACAAGCCAACCTGCCAAGGCTACGTTCTAGAATAGAGTCCCCTTGCAAACACCCGGAGGTACTGCTGTCACAGTCTTAAGGGGCGGAGCTACTCCAATTTTGGGTCCATCTTGTAGTAAAAGGGTGCCTTATCCTTATCCATTCTTCTAAAGGTAACTGATTCACATTGTCCTGTAACTCCTGGGATGCAGTGCTTTGCAAGATCTGCCCCGTTTCCTTTCAGTACTAGCACTGATCCGACTGGTAGGGGAATCTCAATAGAACCTCAGAACTCTCCCGGTCTGGCAATCTGAATTTCTCATCCAAACAAAATATTACTTTCACTTATAAAGGAGACAGTGCAGAAGAGTCTCACAAAGTTGTAGTGGTCGATATGATGCGGGATACAGTCCCCATTCTCATAAATATTTATGATGCAGCTGTTAGGAATATAGTTTGCAGACAAGACATGCCACTTGGCCATCCTTTTTTCCACCTTCTTGATTTGCAGTGGCATCGATCAACCTCATCGTGTTGTAAGATCCCTGAGGGATTACCCTGTTGATCCTTAGCAAAATTCTAACATCAGCCATACTGAATCGTGACTCTACCCTTTCCTCTTTTCCATTTCATTGGCTCTGTATATGTCCTCGGCCTCAGACGAATTGCTTTGCCCATGTCTTGGAGAGTGAAAACTCAATCCATAATTTTTTTTCGACCATTTTTCTAGAACACGTCCCTGTATAGCTTGAGGCCTTCCAAGATGTTGACAAATTTCCCTTGTATCTCTTCATAATGTTAAAATTCCTTCTTTCTGATCCTTCTGATTTTTACCATTACATAGTTTAGAACTCCTCAGTGCGGCGACGGCAGAACAAATTGTGGTACATATGGCTCTACATCAGGATGCCCCCTGCTCCTGAGTAGCATCAAAGCGGCTACATACGCCTCTAATGTGCAATATTCCTCTAACAATAAAATGTGACACTGTGGGAACTCTAAAAATGCTCTTGTCACTGAAGGTAGTCTGGATAAATCTGAGTTACAAGTCAGACACCCAGTAAAGATTTCTTCCATCAGAACCAATGTCGGTGCAGGATCCTCTGCAGTTTCTAGCTCAGTATCGGTGCACAGTGTGTTATCGTCGGTTCTTTCATTTCAGGATAATAAAAATCTTCTAGGATGGGTGGTAGCCCGACAGCAAACTCCTGAGCCTTTCTCCTCTCCATTTTATCTAAGAGGCAACGATTCCGGCGATTTGCATTTCTTGTTTAATGCACATCAACGGCGCATCTGGGACTCTCTTAGCCGAAGCAGCAACGAGATCACCCTCTGGAGTATTGATCAAGGACAGAACCTGACTGTGTATCCCGGCGAGGAGGTGTGAGTCAACGAAACCTCCAGTGCCTCCATGTCCTAATGTCTGTCTGGTCTCTCTGTGGCCACTTTTCATCATATATGCAGTCTTCTAGTATGTATTCTTTCTCTTCAAGAAATAATGTCCAAGCTATCTTTTAAAGCAAATGCCACGTAACCTGACACTTTCATATCTGCAGTCTTCTAGTATGTATTCTTTCTCTTCAAGACATAAGGTCTAAGCTGTCTTTTAAAGCAAATGCCATGCAACCTGACACTTCCTGCATAATAAGATAGAAAAAATGTCAATATCTAACACTTTGCACAAACAAGAAAAATAAAAAGGTTATTCTTGTCATTTATTAACAATTCTTCCACAATTATTTTGTTGTCATTATCTTATTTAATATGATTTTAAAAGATTTTGAATTAGAAATTCAACAAGTGTGTTTTATTTTGTGAGAAAATTTATTTTATTTCATTTAACTTTTATTACAAGGTTCGTAACCAGTCACGGATATTGGCCACATGGTTACATAAGAATTTATATTCCTTCATCAGCTTCATCACATCATGTATTATTTCTTTAGATATTGTCCATTTATTGGCAAAATGGGTTATCTCCTTAAGAATCCACCAACTGGTACGACCCTCCTGAGACAACTAGTTCTACCACAAATAGTCCTTCCCAAGTGGTTCAAATTTTCCACCTATCTTATGATGTGCAAGAATAGGTCTTCTAAGAACGAGCACAAGGTCACGGACTTTGAAAGACCTCGGGCGGACCAGTTTATCATGGGCTTGAATCATCTTTGCTTGGTAGAGTTCTAAAATTTATTATGCTAGTATTTTTTTTCCTTCGAGGCTTTCCAGTTCTGGAAGTCGTAATTTGGCATTTTCTTCAGTTGTAATTTTGTTGGCAATGGCGATTCGAAGCGACGGTAGTTGAACTTCTAGTGAAGAACTTCCTCGAACCCGTACATCAGTGCTTAACATTTATACTGTGTTAGCATTGTGACTGTCATTCTGTAAACCCACAAAGCTTCCAACAACTTCTCGTGCCAGCCTCTTTTGTTATCATCAAGCGTTTTCTTTAAGATTTGTACAAGTGTTTTGTTGAAGGCTTCTACCAAGCCATTTGCTCTAGGGTAATAGATTGTAGAGTATCTCCAATCTATCCTGTGTCTTCTCACAAAGTTATTGATCTTCGTGCTCTTGAAAGTGGTCCCATTATTTGAAATGATCCTGCGTGGACCAACGAAGCGGTAGACTACCTAATTCTTGAAGAATTGTAGAACCTGTTGCGCTGTGACTTCCCGTAGCGGCACTTCGCCCATTTGGAGAAGTAATCAGTAGCAAAAAGTATAATCCTGTGTTTTTTTTATGGCGGAGGGTTTATCGGGCCCACTATATTTGTGCCCCAACAATCGAATGGCCACGAGGCAATCGTGGGGTGTAGAACATTTGGAGGTTGGTGCAAGACCACTCCGTGCACTTGGCATTGATGACATTTCTTAGCTATATCCATACAGTCGGTCATCATTGTCGGTCTCATTTTCATTTTACGTCCTAACTGGTGAGCTCCACACAATCTGTCATGTACCTTTTTAACAGTTTTCTGTTCTTCTGTTCTGCTGAGGCATCTGAGCCATATTTGGTCGAAGGATCTTTTGTACAAGACATTATCGATTAAAGCATATGACAAAGCCCTCTTCTGAATTTGATGTGCTATTAACTTGTCGTCTGGAATCTTCCTTTTTGTAGATATTCTATTATCGGTTGACGTCAATCTTCTATATCATCTGACACTGTAGATTCCATCTTTTCTTTCCCAATCTTGTAAAAATTGTCAAGGTCGATCCGTGACAAAACCTAACATCTTTGTACTGTAATATCTTAGGATTTTTGAGTGGACAACCCAATTCTTTAGCGAGCTTCGCTAAAACATCTGCATGGGCATTTTCTGCTCATGGGATCCTATAGAATATCATACTTGGAATCTGCTCTTGTAATTTTATCATGTACAGATTGTATTCCTCTAATATCGATTTAAGAATTTTATATTGTCCTGCCACTTGTTGTATGACGTTTTGTGAGTCGCCATAATGGCAAGCTCTATTTTTTCTATTAATATTGATAATTCAATACCAGTGATTAGAGCTTCATATTCTTCTTCGTTATTGGTGCACGACTCTATCAAGTGGTAGGAATATCTTAATATGGCCTGATCTTGAGTTATGAAGACCAAGCCGATTCCTGCTTTGTCGGGTAACACTGTCCGTTGTTGTTTTTTTCTTCTGGCAGACGATGCCCCGTCGAAGTACATTTCCCAACATTGTGTGTCGGGGTCTTCTACTTGCATTATTTATTCATTTGGAAGATCATCGTTGAGAGGGGACCCAGCTGGTAGTGGGTGTGCTGCGAGAAAATCCGCAAGAATCTCCCCTTTGATAGCATGAAGGGGCACAAAAGTTATATCAAATTGCAATAATATCATTGACCACCTTGCTAAGCATCTAGAAACTATTTGTAGGGTCATCAAATATTGCAACGGATTAAATTTTGAGATCAGGTTGACCTTATGAGACAACATGTAATGACTAAGCTTTTGAGCGATGAGACCAAAGCTAGACAATGTTTCTCAATAGGAGTATACTTTACCTCCGCATGTATTGCACATCGACTCAGGTTGTAGAGTACGTTTTCTTTATCTTCATCAATGACCTAGGCAAGTAATGCCCCGAGGGACTCATCTGAAGCCTCAGTATAAAGTATCAACGATCTACCCAAGATAGGGGCTGCTAAAATAGGATGTGTCGTTAGGTATTGTTTAATATCTTCGAAGGCTCGTTGAATGGTTCTCACCAAACGAATGTGACATCCTTTCAAATTAAATTTAAAAAGGTTAAATGCCCTCCTGACAAATTAGATATAAAGTGTCTCAAGTATGCCAATTTCCCTTGTGAAGAACGTAGTTGTTTCAAGGTTCTGGGAGAAGGCATTTCGAAGATAGTTTTAATTTTCTCTAGGTCAATTTCGATTCCCCAATGACAGAAAACGAATCCTAGAAATTTCCCAGAGCTAATGCCAAAAGCACACTTTAAGGGATTCATATTCAGATTGTATTATCGTAATCGTTCAAATATGATCCTCAAATCATATAGTTAATTTTCTTTTACTTTTCTCTTGATGACCAAATAATCTACGTAGCGTTCCACTTCGTTGTGAATGAGGTCATCGAAAATCTTGGTCATCGCTCCTTGGTTAGTAGCTCTGGTGTTCTTCAAACCAAACGACAATACTGTGAAGCAGTAAATTCTAATTGGAGTTCTGAAGGATGTAAGTGTTACATCATCTAGAGCCATCTTGATTTTATTGTAACCTGATGATCCATCCATGAAGGAGAAAATTTCATGTGATGATGCAATGTCCACCATTAATTCTGGTATTGGTTACGAGAATGCATCTTTCGGACATGCTTTATTTAAGTCCCTGAAGTCAACACATACTCGTATTTGTCCATTTTTCCTCTTGACTAGCATGACATTAACCAACCACGTCGGATATTGTTCTTCTTGGACAAAGTTAGCATCTATTATTTTCTTTATTTCTGTTGTAATGTGTTGTTCTAGTTTGAGGCGCATTCTTCTGGGAGTTTGCTTAACTAGAATTGTACTTTGATTCACTCCTAGTCGGTGAACTGCAACCTCTGGAGATAGTCCAGACATTTCATCATAGATCCAAGCGAAGAAATCATTGAATTATGCCAATAACATGACCAAGTCTACAACTTCTTCTTTGTTGAGTAATGAACTTATGAAAGTAGGTATGGGTTACTCCTCAGTACTAAGATTGATTTCTTTTAGTTCATCAACAGCAGACTTAATTTCTTCTTAGAACTCTCACTGAGCATCTTCTATTGGTTGATTTTTGAATTCATCTTGAATGTCGAAGCAATCTTCCACTGGCTGATTATTAACAATCATGCAAAATCTTGAGTCATCATTGGGTCTATTGGGTCTAATCGTACTGAACCCAAGACCATCTTTTAAGTTCAGTTTCTTTCTTTTTATATTCCATAATTTTTCAAACAATTGTAACTTATCTTTTGGAATTTGCTTTGCGCCATTTTCTTGTTGAATTAATTTTTGTACATACGACAAAAAGTAACCAAAAGACAATTCCATTAATTCATTAGAATAGTTTTCCTCGAGAATTATACAAGGTTCAGAAGTAGAACAAAAAGCTTTATAAAACTTGATCGGTTTAAAACCATCATTATGGACTTCCTTTAAGTCCATACTCTCGATCTTTTGAGGATGGATCAGAGTTAGGGTCATGGCTTTATAATAATGATTAATTTGATCTTACATTGACTCATATTCATTCCTTTCTGTGTCATCCAGAAGGATCTCGAACTGAGGCTACTTCTGACATATCATCATTGTTTCATTGTTGTTCTTCTAGAGTTTAGGAGTTCAAAATTGAGTTTTGGGAGGTAAAAGGAAGAAAATCCCACCAAAAACTCCCAAGAACTACAATTTGAAACTCAAAAAACTTCGCCAGACCTTCGACGCAGGATAGGACCCCGACAACGTCCAAATTCTGAAAAAAGGTGTTGCTCTTTGGAATAGGGCTTCGGCGGCTCCCATTCTGGCACCGGAGGCGCCAGTGTTAAAAAATGCACTAAACTTCATTTTCGATTGAAATATTGTAATTCTTTGATACGATACAATAATTTTCAATCTTTTATGATATGTATTAGTGAGTAGGACTCAAATATGACTAACTACAAGTACAACTATTAAAAACAAGCAAGAAAATATAACGAAGATAAATATGGGTTGTCTACCACAAAGAGTTTGGTTTAACGTCATCAACCAAACAAACCATTCAGTTATTCAGGATGACGTAACATTAAAACCTCTTTAAAATCTAGTTGATAACCTTCAAAATTTCATTTTAAACTATGCCCGCTAACTTTAAATATCTTTCCAGTTTTAGGATCATCAACATCAACAGCTCCAAAAGAATAAACTTTTATAACAATAAGAGGTCTTATCCACCTAGACTTTAGTTTTCTAGAAAATAATTTTAATCTTGTATTATATAGCAAAACCTTCAGTCCATGTTCAAATTACTTTTTTAATATATTCTGATCAGGCCATAATTTCATTTTCTCCATATAAATTATGTCATTATGATAAGATTCATTTCTGAGTTCTTCCAATTCATTCAATTGCAAAAATCTCTTCTCTCCTGCATTCTTTAAGTTAAAATTCAGTTCTTTTATCACTCAATATGCTTTATACTCTAATTCTATAAGTAAGTGGTAAGTTATTCCAAATATTAGTCTATAAGGATATATTCCGATAGGAGTCTTAAAAGCATTCCTATGTGCCCTTAATGTAGTATCTAATCTCTCTCACCAATCAAATTTGTAAAGATCCACAGTTTTCTCCAAAATTCTTTTAATTTCACGATTAGACACTTCTGCTAAACTACTATCCTAGAGATGATAGGCAGTAAAGATTCCATGAATAATATTATATTTTTCAACCAATATCTAAATCAGATTATTCCTAAAATGAGATCCACCATCAGTTATGACTGCTCTCGGCATTCCATACCTTTTAAAAATATTTTTCATTTAAATTTTTGAAAAAATTCCTAGCATCACATCTACTAAAGTAATTTCTTCGATCCAATTTAGAAATAATCAACAGTAAACAATATAAATAAATTTCCAATTTAAGGAGTAAATGGTCCCATAAAATCTAATCCCCATATATTAAAGATCTGAACTTCTAAAGTAAATTTTAAAGGCATTTCATTTCTTCTAGAAATATTACCCACTCTCTGACATCGATCACATGATTTTATATATCTATATACATCCCTAAAAAAGTATACCAATAAAATCCAGATTATAAAATCTTATAAGCAGTTTTATCAGTACCAAAAAGTGCTCCAAATTCTGAATCATGACAACTCCGAATAATTAGTTCAATTTTTTCATATGGCACACATCTTCTAATAATAAGATCTTTACACTGTTTATATAGGTAGGGCTCATCCCAAAAGTAAAATTTAACATCATATTTAAATTTTTTTTTTGTTCTCTTGTTAAATTTGGTGGCAAAATATCACTTACTATATAATTAACAATATCAGCAAACCAAAGCAAATTCATTTTCTTAATGTCATAAAGTTGCTAATCAGGGAAAGTTTTTGTAATTTCCTTCTCAAATTCAGATAGTTTATAGTACTCCAATCTAGAAAAATGGTTAGTACTTTTTTTATCAGCTCCTTTTCTATCAACTATCACAAAGTCAAATTCTTGCATTAGAAGTATTAATCTGATTAATCTTGGTTTGGTATCCTTCTTTTGCATTAAATATTTGATAGCTGAATGTCCGTACGCACTATGCTCTAAGTTCCAATCGGATAAGGTCTAAACTTTTCAAAAGCATACACAATAGCTATTACTTCTCTTCCTGTAATGGTATAATTAATCTGAGGTTCATTAAGAATTTTACTAGCATAGTAAATAACCTTGAACATTTTATAATACATTTGCCCTAAAGCAATTCCCATCTCAAAATCATTGGCATCACACATAAGTTCAAATGGTTTCTCCCAATCAGTGAAAAAATTATAGGAGCAATGATTAGTTTTTCTTTTAATAGATCAATGTCCTTCAAACGTTCTTCAGTAAAATCATTTTTTTAACTTTTTCTAAAAGTTGGCAAAAAAGTTTAGTAATTTTCAAAAAATCTTCAATATAACGCCTGTAAAACACAGCATGTCCTAAGAAACTCCTTACCCCTCTCACTATAGTAGGAGGTTTTAATTTCTCAAAAATCTAAATTTTATCATGGTTAACCTCCATACCCAGTTTAGAAATTTTATGTCCAAGTACAATTCCTCCTGCAACCATAAATTAACATTTTTCCCAATTTAGAAAAAAATTGTTCTCTCACAAAACTCCAAAACTATTTCTAAATTATTCAAACATATGTCAAATGAAGTTCCAAATACAGAAAAATCATCCATAAATACTTCATTCCATTATCGATCAAATTACTAAAAATAGACAGCATACATCTTTGAAACGTTGCTGGTGCATTATATAATTCAAAGGATATTCTTTTGAAAGCAAAAGTTCCATAAGGGCTAGTAAATATAGTCCTTCCTTGATCCTCAAGAGCAATTGGTATTTGATAAAAACCAGTATATCCATCCAAAATACAATAGTACTTGTGTCTGGCAAGTCGATCCAACGTTTGATTTAGAAAAAAAAGAGGAAAGTGATCTTTCCAAGGTGGTCATTTAATTTTATATAATTAATAAATATTCTCCAGCCATTAATTTGTCTTGTTGGTATAATTTCATTCCATTCATTCACATCAACAGTCACTCCTCATTTCTTAAGGACACAATGAATTGGACTTACCCAAGCACTGTCTGAAATTGGATAAATAATTCCAGCATCAAGCCATTTTAAAATTTCTTTATTAACTACTTCTTTCATCATTGGATTTAATCTCCTTCGCAGATCAGCTCTAGGATTATGTTGTTCATCCAACAAAATTATATGCATACAGAATGAAGGACTGATTCATTTAATATCAAATAAGGTCCAACCAAATGCCTTTTTTTATATTTTTAAAGTATCCAATAATTTTTGTTGTTGATATTCATTCAAATCCAAAGATACAATAATTGGTAATGTAGATGATTATCCTTAAAACATATATTTCAAAAGATTAGGAAGAATTTTTATTCCAAGTACACGAGGTTTTATGATAAATGGAATTAGACTTTTATTATCACTTTTTATAGTATCCAACATTTCAAATTTTTCCTGAACATAATCAAAATCTTCATTCTTCATATCATCAAAATCATTTTCGATTTCATTATCATCCTCAAATTTCAAATTTTTAGAATCTATATTCTCTTCCAACATTTCTTCAAAATGATCATCTCTCAAATAATCAAAGATTTTCATTCGAAAGCATTCATCATGTTTTTTCTGTTGTGGAATATTTTATAGATTTCATAATATTAAATTTCACCTCTTGATCATTAACTCTCATAGTAAATTCTTTTTCTTGAACAACAATCATAGATCTTCCAGTAACAAGGAATGGACTTTCGAAAATAATTATAATTTATTTATCTTCCTCCATATCTAATACAATAAAATCCACATGAAAGTTAATTTTGTCCACCATAACTAATACATCTTCCACAACTCCTTTAGGATAAGTAATCGAACGATTGGCTAATTGAAGAGTTACAGATGTAGGTAAAATTTCTCCTATTCCCAATCTTTTGAAAGTTTATAAAGTCATAAGGTTAACACTAGCTTCTAAATCACATAAAACACTTTATGGTTTTGGGGAAGCTTTTTTTGAATGATTGCACTATAATCTCCACTAAGTGTAAGAGTCTCGTGATCTATGAACTTTCTTTTCCTTTTAAAAATTTCCTTCATAAGCCGCATTATCAGGCATCTATTCTAATGCTTCAACAAAGGGAATATTTACCGTTAATTTCTTAAGGATTTCTCAGAATTTTGTAAATCGGTTAACCTTATTTAATTTTTTAAATTTTTAAGTAAATGGAGGTGGTGTTTTTCTACAGTAATTTTCATTGGTTCAAGCAGATATTCTAAGTCTGGATATTTTTTATTGGTACCTTTCTCAATTTTTACTTTCTCTTTCTCAATTTCAACTTATTTTTTTACTCTCATTTCTAATTCTTTTCCACTCCATAATTGAAAAGTCTTAATTTGCTCTTTATTTTAATCTTTTGGATTGATCACAACATTACTGGGAAGAGTTCATGAAGGTCTATTATTAAGCGCAGTAAAAATATGTCCTAATTGATTCTCAATGTTCTTAATCGTAACACCAGAGTTTGTAAATGATTACCCATATTTAAAATTAATTCTTTAATAGACAACTTTTCCTTAAATTGTTGGTTACTGTTAAATCCTAGAGGATAAGAAGGTCTATAGTTTGTGTATCCTTGGTTATTCAAATTTCCTACTGGATTCACAGAATCGTTTCCCCATTGCAGGTTAACAGTAACATCATTATTATTACTCTAGTTAAAATTAGGGTGATTCTTCGAACCAGGAAAATAATATTTGGAATAAGGATTGTTGGGTCTATTATTTCTAGCATTTAAGGTCTCATAGGGTGTTTGAGATTCTATTATTTGTCCTAAATAATTTTCCTCTAGCACTGGGGGTTTTGAGAATAATTCATTTCGTAGTTATCTATTTTCTTCGAAAGGACAGCAATATGAGAGACTATCATAATTATAACATCACAATCATGAATACTAGCTACTCTTAGGATTTACCCGTTCAGAGGGCCATTGAAAATTGTTAGTAGCTATCTCTTCTATTAACGAATATGCTTCATCAAAAGGTTTCGACATTAATGATCCACCAGCAACAGCATCTATAATCGATTTAAGAGATCCCACTAATCCATTATAAATATTTTGAATTTTTAACCAATCTGTTAAAGCATTATGTGGACACTTCCTAAGGAGATCTTTAAATCTTTCTTAAGCTTCATATATTAATTTCCCTTCGAGCTGACCAAAAGATGTAATATCATTTCTTAGCTTAGCAATTTTTTATGGAGGGAAATATTTTGCAGAAATTTTGTGAATGTTCTCCCCAAGTTATGATAGATCCAGATGCTAACAAATTTAACCACACCTTGGCTTTATCCCTTAATGAAAAATTAAAAATGTTAAGTCTGACAACATCACTCGACACTCCATCATATTTAAAAGTAGCATGCAGTTCTAGAAAACTAGCGAGATGTAAATTAGGATCTTCATTAGGTGTTCCTCCAAATTGATTGTTTTGTACTATTTGGATAATAGCAGGTTTAAGCTTAAATGAATTAGCAGCAAAATCATAATTTTAGATAGTTAAGTGAATTTCATCTTCTGTTAGGTTAGCGTAATCTCTTAAAGGTCTTGGTAAATTTTCATTTTCATTTCATTGATTATCTAAGTTGTTCGTCATTTTGCGAGGATCTTTAGATATTTTTTTTTGTTTTCAAAATTTTATAATAGTACGCTCTAATTCTGACACTCCATCATATTTAAAAGTAGCACATAGTTCTAGAAAACTAACAAGATGTATATTAGGATCTTCATTAGGTGTTCCTCCAAATTGATTATTTTGTACCATTTGGATAATAGCCGGTTTAAGCTCAAATGAATTAGCAGCAACTTCATGATTTTGGATATTTAAGTGAATTTCATCTTCTGTTGGGTTAACATAATCTCTTAAAGGTCTTGGTAAATTTTCATTTTCATTTCTTTCATTATTTATGTTGTTCGCCATTTTGTGAGGATCTTCAGATTGTTTTTGTTGTTTTCAATTTTTTCTAATAGTACACTCTATTTCTAAATCGCAAGACACTAAACATATGGATTCAATCCTATGTATAAAAAATCATACAAAACACAAAAAAAGTAAGCAAGCACACACAATTGCAAACTACAAAGTGATGTTTTTCAAATACTAAAATTTTAACAGTTACCATTTTATACCTTCCCCGACAATGGTACCAAAAACATGATACAGTGCGCTGCCTATAACATGAATATTCAAAAGATACTTTTAATTCAGTTTCACAATAAGATTAATTTAATAATTAGGTAGTCACTCGAATACACAAGTATACGTATCGTTCAAGTAATACAGGGCTCTAGTGGAATCCTCGTTATCGATCCCACGAGAAAGGTTGGAACTTTTCAAAGTATATTAAAGATTTAAAATCCAATATTCAATTCACAATGCAAGGTTCAAGTACTTTTTAAGTTGCTATTGCAAACATAACTATAGCTAAATTAACTAAAATTACATTTTAAGTTTCTAAACAGGATTAACAAACACACACTATATTTTGTATTGTAAGGTTCGCATATGGAAAAGTATATTTCTTCTTGCAATGATTCTATGATGAGTGATTGATATAGATTGATAATAAATTTGCATTGTACCAAATAGGAGCATTCATATTCCTTACCCTTGTCAGAGTACCACCTCTTCCAAGTTATGTAAAAAACATTGACAAATCCTAGGCTTAGTCACTAAATTCATGGTTAGTCTAGGAGAATACTGGCTCTCACTTTAGAGCTCCCACTCCCCTTCACCTGAAGGTTAACCATAGCTTTAGTTACCAGACATTAGGACCAAGTTGGAGATTTTAGTGTGTCTCTCTAAAATCTCCAATTCAACACCCATCAAATCACATTTCCTTATTAATTTGCACTCAATTTTCATGAATTTTGCAACTCATTCATGGAGATTGAATGAATTCTCCACAATTGTTGTAGAACACTTAGTACTTTCGGAATGAATGTTTCATAACAATTTTTAACAATTCAATTGACCAGATCAAAAAGTAAATGAAGTTCAAAGTGAAAATTCATCACAATTTTTTAACATTATAATGACACATAAAATCTACATCAACACTTCACCATATCTCATTGCAAGAAGAAAGACAAAGAAATCTACTTAGAATTCATGAGGAAGATACAACAATATATGGATATTATATATAAAAGCAAAGTCATACAAACCACAAAAGTAAATACAACTTATCTAAATTTCTTCCCCAAGTAAATCCCTTGAAGTTCCTTTGAACCATTTTCTCTCTTCACTACAACACTCAATTCTCTCTTTAGAATAGTAAGGAAGAAAAAATCTCTCACTTTCCTCCTTCTCCTACACTGTTTAAAGAAGAATCACTCACAAAACAAGACTTCTACAACTTTAAACACACTTAACATACACTCTCCACAAACCCTTCACACTTTACTCACTCCAAATGACTTCTCTCCCTCTCCCCTCTCTCTTTCTTGGCTTCCAAATCTGTTTGAAATAGTTTAGAAATGAATTCCCCAAGAGTTTCCTCAAGCAACCCATCAAAAATCTTCTAAATGCATTGAATTTAACGTAAACCGACATAGGGCGCCGGCTGCGCTGGGCCGCCATTTAAATTCCGAACTCACTGTATTTGGGCGCCGGCAGTGTTGGAAGGCTAATTTCTTCATTTTACCTTTTATTTCTCTAAATTTTTTTCTTTTGCTTCATTTTGCTCCAATCACCTAAAATCATCATACATGTAGCAAAACATGAAGAATACCTTCCTTTAAAGTACAATATCACTAAAAATGAGTACACATTATATAACAAAAATCTAACTTTTTTTGGGTACATCAATACCCAATACTTAATTTGGGGGTCCCAGCCAACGTCAAATTCTCATCAAGTTTATGTTATTCAACTGAGAAATAAGGTTTCAGTGCATGACCATTTAGTTTGAATATTTTCTTAGTTTTAGGATCTTTAATATCCACAGCTATAAAAGGATAAACCTTCCCTACAATAAATGGGACCATCCACCTGGACTTATATTTTCTAGCAAATAATCTCAATCTAGCATTATATCGCAAATTTGTTGTCCTGGCTCAATATTTTTATTCAAAATCTTTCTATCATACCATATTTTCATCTTTTTATATATCTTACCACTTTCATATGATTAATTCCTTATCTCTTCAAGCTCATTTAATTGTAATAATCTTTTCTCACCAACAACCTTCAAATTATAATTGAACACTTTAATAGCCAAATATGTTTTATGCTCGAGTTTAACTGGTAAATGACATGCTTTCTCAAAAATTAGTCCATAGAGGAACATTCCTATAGGAGTCCTGTAAGCAGTCCTATAAGACCACAAAGTAAAATTCAGTTTGATTGACCAATCATTCATGTTTGAATTAACAGATTTTTTCAAAATTCATTTTATTTCATGATTGGATAATTCAACCAAACCATTTGTCTGAGGATAATAAACAGTAACAATTTTATAGATTATAGGATATTTCCTCACTAATTTCTCCATAATTACATTTTAAAATGACTTCCCCCATCAGTTATGATTACACTTGGCATCTGAATTCTATAAAATATATTCTTTCTTAAAGACTTTGTAACACTTCGAGCATCACATTGAGGTAAAGCAACAGCTTTTATCCATTTTGATACATAGTCTACTGTCATCAATAGTATAAATTTTTGAAAGATGGTATAAATGGTCCCATGAAATCTATTCCCCAAATGTCAAATATTTCAACTTCTGTAATAAGATAGGAACTGATATTTTTCATTAACCTTTACCTAAGAGATTTCTAAAGTTTAAATTGGTATCATTTACTAAACTTTTTTCTAAATTGGAATTGAAATTTTCATGGATGATTTTTCAGTCTTTGGAACTTCTTTTGAATCTTGTTTGGAAAACACAGCCAAAGTTCTGAAAAGATGTGAAGAAACAAATTTAGTTCTTAACTTGGAATAATGTCAATTCATGGTTACATAAAGCATTGTACTTGGACACAAAGTATCACAAAAAGAGATGGAAGTAGATCAAGCAAAAGTAAAAATTATTGTTGAATTGCAACCACCTACTACTGTTACTGATGTGAGAATTTTTCTAGGTCATGCTGGATTTTATAGAAGATATATAAAGGATTTTTCTAAAATTGCTAAACCTCTTTGTCATTTATTAGAAAAAGATGCAAAATTTGAATTTAATAAAGAATGTATTAATGCTTTTAATATTTTAAAAGAAAAATTAATAACTGAAACTATCATTGTAGCACCTAACTGGAATAAATCTTTTGAATTAATGTGTGATGCAAGTGATTTTGTAATTGAAGCTGTATTAGGACAAAAATATGAGAAAGTTTTCAAAGTTGTATATTATGCTAGTAAAACTCTCACTTGTTGACCTCATTTTTGATGAGGTCTTTTCTTCTCTCTTTAGTACTTAAGATCTAGCCTTGGGCTTTTCCTTTGACTATCTTAGAGGACTAGAAGTGGAACTCACCTTTTAGAAATTCAAACCACTTCTTAACTCCCTGCAAACTCCACAGACTTGATTGTGGACCCCTAATCACCTAGAGGGTTGAAATCAAATGTGGAAGTTTAAAGGATGAGTTCCTATAGGACTCTTTGGCCTTAGGACTGCCCTGGGTGGCCTGGTCATGTGAGGGCTGACTTACACACACATTACACTTATACACTACACTTTCACACACCTCCTAAAACCACACCCATACCCAACTTGACCTCCTGGCTCATGAAGGTGATTCACATGGATGGTCCTTAACCCCTAAGCCCTTGGCTAAGAGGGTTAGGAACAACATAGTGAATGCCTCAAATGAGTCCCTTCATGGCTCATGTGGGCTTGATATGGCTTCATGGCTCAACCAAAATGATTTCATTCCACTTACATATACCCAATCTTCAATTTTCTAAATTTTCAATTTTTGACCCTCGGGACCCTACACCCGCCAGCCTACTAAATGCCCTTGAAACTACCCAAAATTTGCAAAATCACCTAAATTACCCAAAATTCCTCAAAACCAATCCCAAACATTCCCACATTACTCAAATTGATCATCCATAGCCAAAAATACCAAAAATAACAAAAATTCCAAAAATACCTCCCAATACCCTCCAAATACCAAAAATGCCCCTCTTAGCCAAAAAATCCAAAAATTCAGAAAATTCTCAAACAAATTCCAGAAAATCCCAAATATTCTCAATTTCATTTTGTCCAACTACACCATGGGCTAATTTTGTCAATTTAGCCCACTTTTGTCAAAATCCCCAATTTGACCCATTTTAACCCAAAATGAACCCAATGTCAAACCAAACCTACCCAATTAACCCTAATTCTGGTCCAATTCAATTCTAAACTTCAATTCAACATCCCCAACACCAATCTAGACCAAATCCAAGTCCAATTTGATTGGTATTTGAATCCAATTACACTTTTGACCTTAAAGCCCAATTTGGACCCACGACCCAAACTTAGCCCAAACTAACCCAATTTAACTCCAATTAACCCCAAACCTTTTCTAAACCTTCCTTAACATCCCCACAAAAAAAACACTAACATGATTTACCAAAAATTTAGACCCAAACCCCACTCAAATTCAACCCAAAGCTAAAAGGCCCAATTTTGGCCTAAACCCAAACCTAACCCAAATAAGCCCAAACCCCAAAATCAAAACCCAACCAAAGTCAAAACCTCTTTGAAACACTCCCATAAACATTTCCCAACATTAATTTACATCAATTTCAACCCTAGCCCAACATTGGCCGAAATTAGCCCAACTTGACCCACATTGAGCCATTTACCAAAGAGGCCCAAATTCAAACCAATTCAATTCAAATCACACCAAATTGACTCCAAACCATTCATGAAACATCCCTAAACCAATTGCAACATTTATTTGACATGGTCCTTCACAAAATTTTATCCCAAAAGCCCATCCTAAAATAAAAAAAACCCACTTCCCTAAATCACTTTAAAAGCTCATCTAAAACCATTTCTAAGAGCCCAAAATCTACCCTAAAGCCCATATGACATTTTCATTTGCCATCCATTTAATCAGTCATTCCCTAAGTTTCAATCCCATCATCAAATGATTCCAAATCAAACCTCATGCCAAATCACCCCTAAATGCCAAAATTCACAAAATCCTTCTCCATGAAAGCTGACTCAACTTTTCCCAAGCCAAATGGAGCCATGAAGCCATGCATGAGCCCCATGGGAGCCATGAGAGCCATGGAATCTACTTTCCACCTCACCAAACCATTAATGGCAAGAGAGGGGATCTCTTTCTTAAACCCTCTTAAACCCTTTTTTACCTTAAGCATGTCACACGCTAAACCATGCTTAGCCACCTCACCATGGATGGAGACCACACCATTTTCTCTTGGCTGATCCAAGTGACTCTTTTCAGCCCAAAACCAGGCCTTGGGTGGTGAACCTAGCCCAAAACTATGGGTTGACTCATTTGAACCCAAAATAGCCTTCCCCCCATTCCATTTCAATTCAACTCCTTTACACATGTCCATGGCCGATTGATCGCACTAAGCCCCAGCACGACCTCCACGACCTTGAGGGTGACCTGACCACGGCCGGCCAGCCACCACAGCCGCCGGAAACCACCAGGCCGAGAGCACCCATGTGAGCCAAAGTTTAGAATTCCCACTTGCCGAGCTGCCCCTTGCCCAATGGCCATCATGGCTGTTCATCCCTTGACCTAAGCAGCTAATCCCAAGCCTTAAACCCCCTGGGAGGCCCTCCACCCTCTCTTATTTAAACCTCACCTCCTCTCGGCCATAAGAGGTGTTGAACCAGACCTTACTGAAACCCTGCCAAAATTTCTCCAGACCACTCTCCACACTTAGAGCAGTTGATCCCCGGTGACAATTTGCCCTAATCCCCACCAACGAGCTCGATTTCTCGGCCAAAATTCCACCCAAAACAGGACATCTCCCAACTCTCCACCAAATTCAAATTAAACTCACCCACACCTGCACAAGGTCAAGAGAAGGAGTTCCCCATTGAAAGCCCCCTCTCCAGGCCACTCATCTGTTCCAGACTCCAAGCTTTGTAATCGGCTGTGGTTGAAATCATACCTGGACAATTCACCAGCCCAAGGGACTTCATCTGGAGCTTACTTGGACCCAATTGAAGGTGACACAACTCTCAGATCGAAGCTTCACCTCTCTGAGCAAAGGTATGGACTCACTCTTCTTCCCGAGCTTACAGAGATTCTCTATTTAATTTGAGTCAATTTCAATACATGTTTACCGTATGGATGTGTTCGTCTCCTCAAGACGAATCCACAGAGCATAAGAACACGAAAATCCGTTGAGAATCGAGAGAGAAATTAGGGTTAGAAGGTTGACGGTCACGGGTGCACACCAGTCGTAGACGATGACTGGGAGTCGTCGGATCTAGCGTGTATCGAGCGGACGGTCTGGATTGAGCCGGACAGCGCGATGGTATGTGAACCGCGGGGCCCTGGATAGCTGAGTCGGATGGCGATGCCGAATCAGAAGACGACGCGTGGCCTTTCGGAGCTGCCTAGGATGGTGTGGCGCCGCGTCACTTAAGTAGAAAAATAGGGATTTTCTTATTTATTTAATTCCCTAAACTTCAAAAATGCATAACTTTGTGTAGGAAAATCAGAAAAATAAAATAAAAATACCCTCTTGCTCAGTGCACAGAGGAGAATAATGTGGAAAAAAAATCATGTAATTTCATTAAGTATTTTATTTTTAATTATTTATTTACTCTCTGCACTATTTAAATACTCCATGCATATATACAATTCACCATGGCATGAGACCATAGGGCTTTTGAAGCCTCTGAATCTGGGAACATTCCCTAAATTTTCCAAAGTCAGAGGCCACCCCTAAGAAGAGTTATTGATTTTTCAATTCTAGGTCACTATTCTGAGTATTTTAATTCTAATAATTAGCATGTTGTGAAATAAATTCTAGGAAAATTTGGTGATGTTTCTTATGACCAGAGGACCCTAGAGAAAATAGGTCTTGAGTTAACTCACTTGTAATGACCCTAATTGGCTTAAACACCCAAAATGAAACCTTAATTAATTAGAGCTAATAATACATCAAATTGACTTGAAATCAATTCTCCACTGACCTTTAGGATCAGGGGAACCCACCATAAAAGTTTGAGGTCAATTGGACTTGGTTAGCCCTATCAAATGGGTTGATTAAGCCATTTAGCCAAACATAAACTTTAAAAATTCATAACTTTCAAAATACTTTTCAAAAATTCACCAAATTGGTTTTGGAGCCTCTCTGATATCAGGGAAATTTAAGAAAATTAAAATTGCAATTTTCCAAAAAAGTTGATTTTTTGCATTATTTTAATATTTTTAATAATTAAAAAATAATAAAAATCACAAAAATAATAAAATTCACCAAAATGTCACATTTTGAATTTTAATCACTTAGGAACAAACCCCATATTTTTCTTAAGTCTTTATGATGAGATATTAAATTTTAAAGCCCTAAGGTAATTTTAAAATTAAAAAATATGTTTTCTAGCATTTCCACTAAAATAATTCTAATAAATCAAAGAAAAATTAGAAAATTATAAAAATTTGTTCTCTGGTTTCCTTGATATCAGAGAGATTTTTGAAAAATATAAAATTCATTTTTCAACCTTTATTTTATTTTTAAATTAATTAATACTCTAAAATTCAAAATAATTATAATAAAAATAATATAATTCAAAAAATCACCAAAATTGGTCCAAGTGGTCCTCTGGTCATTCGAAATGTCCCATAATTTTTCTTAAGGATAGAAACTTTCCCTTGGTCATGTTATTAAATTTTTCTTGAAAATTCTTATTTTCCATCAAAAATAATTATATAAATAAATTAAATACATAAAAATCACATTTTCTCCTCTAATGTCTTGATTGACATATGAGTGAAGTGACATAAAAATTTCAAATTCATTTAATCTCAATTTAGTGAGTTATGAAATTCAAAATAGTAATTAAAATTTTAACCTATAATTAAAAATTCTAGGTTTAATTAATAAGGTGGGTAAAATATTTGATACTAAGTTGATTTTGGATGTTTGAAACTTAGGTAATTAAAGGGTAGAAACCTACTCTAACAATTTGAAAATAATTAAAATAAACCTTAATTAAATAATTGTTTAAACTTAGAAGAATAATAAAAAATTTGGAATTATTAAAATAGGGATATTATTAGGAAGAAATTTATTCTTTAATCTAAGAATCCCTAAATTAATCACCTCGATAATATTTAATTCCTAATTAAAATGATAATCCAAATTCAAAATTTAAAGTGCTAAAAGACTTAATCATTAAATTAAATTAAAAATTAAAACATTTAAATTAAATCCTTTTAAAATTTCAATTAAATCAATACTTTAACAATTAAAATTAAATCATCCCTAAAGCATAAAAAAATAAAATATTAAATTAAAATTAAAAAAATAATAAAATTAAATTAAAATTTAAATTTAAATTAAAATTAAAAATAAAACCAAATTAAGATTTAAATTAAAATTAAAATAAAATTAATTTAAAAAATAAATTAAATTAAATTAAATCACATTAAATTAAATCAAAACATATTAAATTAAATTAAATTAAATAAAAAAAATAAAATCAAGTTAAAAATAAAATTAAAATTAAATGAAATAAATAAAGTTAAATTAAAATTAAAACTAAACCAAATTAAATTAAATTAAAATTAAATTAAATTAAATTGAATTAAATACAACATCACTTAAGACATAAAGAATTCAAAAAAAAATCTAAAACAACTTGAACACTATTCCAAATTTAAACCCATTAATTAAAATTAAGTAAAATCACAAATCACTTGAAAATCGATTTGCCCTCAGAAGCTCTTGTTGTCATAACTCCTAAACAGAGTGTTAAGTGAAGTATTACTTCACTCATAGGATATTCAAATGTCCTAGTTCACTGAAGCAAGATAACAAAACATGAACTCCTGGATAGTCGATTCATCTGTATAATTAAATTCTCTTGAACTTAAAATAATCCTAGAAGTATTGAAAAGATGTTTAAGATTCGTCTCGAAGCACTTCCTCGATACGATAGGATGTTTATAAGAACAATTGAACTTAATTATTCTTTGATGAAGAAAATCGTCCTCAAACCAAAACACAAGAACCTAGACGTCATAGGAGATGACTAGCTATAGGATTAGGAACTTGGTAGAAAATCATATCCCTTCCCTTAGTTTTACCTAGGAACTTGTTTTAAATGCTTAAATATTCTAAATTTTATTTAAGTGCAGCCTGGGATGACGGGAAGACCCTCCAGGTACGCTTTTATTTTATTGCAACTTACTTTATTGCAATTTACCTTATTGCAAATGCACTTACTTTTCTTGCATGATAAACAACTGTTGCATGAAAACCCACACCTTTAGGATAGTCCCTAAAACTGAAACCAAAACTAAATTAAAAATCGTTGCAAGATAAAATTCACCGCCACAACATTTCAAAATATAAAACAACTCAAAATTTAATCACAAACAGAACACAAAACTACAATTATAACTAAATTAAAACGCCTTGTTGGATGATCGGGAATACCTCGGATGATGTAACCTACGTGTTGCTTAACGGGATTTCCACGGTCTAAATGAAAGTGTGGAACTCATTTAGTTGAGTTTAGCAAATTCATCTGGACTAAGTGAATCCGATAAAAATAATGATGCCGGAAGGATGGAACCGTGGGATCTTAACCGGTGTTGTTATAATAAACTTTAAGATTTGTTTTAATTAAAACATAAAAAACACTTGGAAATTAAGACCTTCTCTAAACCAAAACAAGTCTCTCATCTCTTGATTTATGATTTCTAAAACTAAACCCTCTGCAAAAACAAGGAGCTCGGAGCATGGTGGGCAGCACGGCCATCGTCATCGGCAGAAACACGAGTCTACTTCGAGAAAACTTTCTTAGAATTAAATAACCAAACCATAGGACTTCGAGGTAGTTTTCCTAGTGCAACATAAATCCTCAATCTTTTTGTTAGGCATTTGCATTGCAAATTAAGACCTAACCAATCTTAGGATTTTCGAGGTAGTCGTCCGATACAACATAAACCCTCACATCTTCGAGGCTATTTGTATGATCGTGTCATACAAATATAAGTCCTAAATAATTAAAATTGGCAAGATCAAAACATTAAACAAACATTAAGACTTTCATAAATTCAAGCCAAACAATAGGATAGTCAGGAAATTACCGAAGTTCGCTTCGAATCTGTAATTTCTCCTACCTTTCTCCCTTTGAATCCCCAAAACAAAATGTTTCAAATTTGATCCATTCCCTATTGAAATTCTAAAATTCAATCCCTTGAAAACTTAAACTTTGAGATTCTTGAGAGCAGAACTACTGATTATTATCGAGAGTTTTCTTAAGTGATTCCCGTCACTTAAGATGTAATTAACTATAGGGGCTTGCCCTTATAGGGAACTTTAAGAACCTGAGTAATACAAACCCCGCTTAATTCATTTATATTAAGCGAGGGAATTTGTCGGTGACCCACAATTTTATATTATGATATTTAATTTGATTGCAACGAAGCCAAAAACTTGACCCCGCTATATTATATGTATAGAATTGTAATTGTTTATGTTGTGGATGCTACACAAGTATACGTATCGTATCAAGTAATACGGGGCTCTAGTGGAGTCCACAGTTATCGATCCCACGGGGAAAGAGAAAATTAAATAACGACTTACTTTTAAAATAATATTAATAATAATAATAATAATAATAATAATAATATACGAAAATTTGGAATTTTGAATTTAAGCGCAATAAAGTAAACTAAGTATTTTAATTAGATAAACTAAGTAGAAAATTAATACGAATTGCAAGTGCAGGAAATAAAATTAATTGCTAAATAAGTCTTAACTATTCAGAAAAAGTATCTTTCCCCTTGTTTATAAATTTAAGTGATTGATGAATTTAAATAGATTATGTTAAGGTATTGTGACAAATAGGAGCATTCCTATTCTTTACCCTTTGGTCCAGGTGTAAAGAATATTGACTAATCCTATGTTTGATAACTGAATCTACGGCTAGGTTGGGAGGATACCGACTGCCACTTCAGAGCTCCCACATTCCCCTCGCCTGAGGGCTAACATCTACACTTCAGCTCTCAAACAATAGGGCCGAATTGAATATTTTAGTCACGTCACACTAAAATGCTCGATTCTACGCCCGATGATATTATTTCCTATTTATTTGCACCATCGTTCCAAGGCTTTTGAATTTCCCCGAATATCGGATGTAATTTTTACTATAGTTGATAATCAACATATTTTAACAAATCAAATGGCCAGTTTGAAAAGTAAATTAAGTTTTAAGTAAAAATTATCACAATTTATTAATATATAAAAATATCTTTATTTTAATTTCACCAAGTCACTTAATTTCATAAATAGGGAGAAAGACTAAATAAACTACTCAGAATGCATGGAAACTAAACTAAGCATAGATTTCATTTAAAGTTAAAAATAATAAATACAAATACTTATCTTAATTTATCCCCAAGCAGACTCCTCGCAGTTCCTTTGACTCTTCCTTCCAGTACAGCACGACTCACTAAATACTCACTAAAGATTTAAATTAACTCACTTAGAACACAAAGACTGCACACAAAAAATAACACTAAATAACACAGAAGTAACACACAAAAGACTTAATTTCGGCTTCTATATATAGAGGTAAGCAAAGGACCAAGAGGTGTGTAAGCATCCCTTCAAAAAGTGTCCAGATTCAATGTATCTGCACCATTTGAACTAGCTCGCCGTCGGCGACGAACTACCTCGCTGTCGGCGAGGCTTCTAGAAGATCTTCAACCGCTCTAGCTCGCTGTCAGCAAGATAGTTATAAATCCTTCAGAATTTTCTTCTCGTAACCTCGCCGTCGGCGGGCTCGATCTCGTCGTCGGCGACTCAGCACAATTTGCATGATTTTGCTTCAAATTCACTCCTTTTATGATTTTTGCTTTTATCACCTAAATTCTTCATTCCTGCAATAAAATAAAGAAAATACCCTTCTTTAAAGTGAAATTTCATCAAAAATAGGTATGAATTTCTTAATAAATTTTTCAGCGATCAAAATCCCCCAAACATACTTAATACTTGTCCTCAAGTAATTTTAGTACTACATAAAAAATAATGAGTTTTATAATAAGATTTTTCAATTTAAATAACTATGAATTAGATTAATTAATATCATAATAAAGTTAAACGAAAATAATTCATGTAATTTAATTAATCTTATAGAAATAAACTATTTAGTTATCGAGTCTAAGATTTCTAGCTTACTATTCATTTCGAGAATGAATATATTTAAAAGAATAACTACTTAAGATATTCATATGATAAGAAATTCAAGAAAATACTATTAGGCAAAATTCTAATCCATAAACATAAGTTTGGAAATATCTAAGTTTTTCCCTTTAGGTTAAATCAAATGAAGCCAATTTTTGATAAGACATCTCCTCAAGCTTCTCCTCATTTTTTTTTTCTTTTTCTTTTTTTTCTTTTTCTTTTTTTCTTTTTTTTTTCTAATGAGGATTACTGTATCTGGAGAGCCTGTTAATAATTTTGAACTTCATTTTCATCTTCCTAAATTTGAAACTTAGGAATATTTCTTAGCTTATATATACTTCGTAGTTTTTACTTCATTGATTTTCAATCTTTTCTTTTTCACTTGAATACTTAAGAATTTTAATTTTAGAATATAGTTTTCCTTACTAAAAATAGTTTACTATATTCCTATTCCCTTTAACCAAAATATTTTATTCTATTTAATTAATTAAAGTACTAGAAATATTTTATTTACCCTTTTATAATAATTATATAAAATAATTCATATTAAATCAAATTGAAAAATTTGCTATAAAAATCATTTTATAATAATTTGAAAATAGAAATTGAGAACAATTTAATAACTAAATTTGTATTTTACTCTCCCCCCAAACTTAAATTTTTATATCTATTCTAAATAATGAATAAGAAGGGAAGTAAATAAATCATACCTTTGAAGTTTAGGTATTTCTTTTTTCTTTGAAATTTTTGCAGGCTTTTTCATTTTTCATTGAACTCTGTACTTGTTAGTATTCTCCATATATATATAACAATTTAAAGAAAATGCGAGGATAAAATCTAAGATAAGTATTAAACACAACAATTAAAATAACTCTACACTACACATATGAATTACTAACATATTAAAAACAATTGAACTAACAGATTAACAATTCTAAAAACTTAAAACAATACAAAATAAAATAAAAACATATTAAAGAAAACTATCATCCTAATTAACATAAAAACAAATGCAATTAACTAACACAAAAACAAAAACTAACTACTATAACAATCCAAGCAGATTAATCTAACTAACATCCAATGTCTCAAAATAAAGTACTGAATATTACAAACATATACAATCCTCAAAATAACTTACATTAAACAAATAAAATACATAAAGTCCTAATCTTCGACATCGAAGTCCCAAACTATATCATCCCCTCCTTGATCACGTAAGTCGCTTGAGAAGACTGAGCGAGGGTGATGCCGAGTGTACACGGGGCATTCTGGAAAGACTACATCAATATCTCCACTCCTATAACGACGTTCAGCTTCATAATATGCAATCTCGTATTCTGAATGTCGCTGGAGGTATTCACTATCATAATCATGTCTTCTCTCCAGATTATCAATCCTTTGATCAAAATGATCAAACCTTCTCCCCATGGTCTCTCCAAACTGCTCAAAACTCCTCCTATGCAGAGTCAATTCATTCATCAGATCTTGTAAGGTAGCGGTGGTAGGCTGAGGAGGTCCATAGCTAGTAGTGGGTATATCTCTACTTGATTGAGTAAAATAACTTCTTACTCCTGCTCTCCACCCTTCAAGGGACTTATACTTCTTAATGTTAGCAGTTGTAAGTGGTTTCATTGGTTCCACCCATTCTTCATCATCTCTAGCCTCAACTCCAGAAAGTTGGCAGAGTGCAAAAATCAATCCAGGGTGGCCCAATCCAGCTCCACTCTCATTTCGAGGAGTGGCCAGGATATTCGATAAATAACTCTACCGATGTTGATGCTTCGTTATTCGAATGCGAAATTCGAATTGCTCTATCTCGTGTTACCTCTCTATGGTGATATGTGGGTAACGAGTAGAACAAATAAAGTAATGCGAGCCTTGGAGACTGCATTTAATTTTGGAAAGAGGAAAATTCACTCTTTCCTGCTGCTTCATTTTCCATACTCTGGTCCCATCAGTGAGAAAGTTAATGACTTCCTCCAGTGGTCCTTCCATCATTCCAAAAGTTTCATACTCGCTAAAGTGCGAGACATGAACTTCATAGAACGCGTTAATTCTAGCAGTATTAAAATCTACAAAAAACCCTCGTACCTTTACAGGTGCATCTTCAGCGGCAGTCAAATTGGCATAAAACTCTTTAACCACTTCTACAGCTGCTCTATACTGAACATAACAGAAATTTTCCCAGCCTTGTTCCTTTATAATCCGCTCTACTTCTCCTCTCGGATTTTTTAATACCCGATCCGCAATGCACTTTCTTCCTTGTATATTTTCAAAATATTTTTCCTGTGCTCGTGCATTAATGAATCAGTTTTCGTCGAACTCTACTCGACGTTTTTGTCGTGGAGCCATTCGATCGATCTGTGAAAATCATAAAAATTTTCACCAAACTTAATAATAATCCTAAGAAGGCTTCCTACAACATTTGTAAGCAATTTAAATCAAATTCCATGGATTTCCACCGAATATTTCTTCCACATTTTGATTTTTCCCAAAATTTGCAATGTGGTGAAAATACATGGTGAAAATTAAAAATTTTTGCATAGGAGTGAAGCTCTTACCAAGAGAAGATGAAATCCGGTGTTTTTGAGTGATGAAATTGCTTCAAATCCAAGATCTCTCAAGCCCTAGGTCGATTTTTACGAAAATTGGAGGTTGGGGATGATGAATAGTGTTTTTGACCAGTCAAATATATGTTTTTTTCCTACCTCGCTGTCAGCGAGATTTTTCTCGCCGTCGGCGAGCTAATATTTTCGGAACCAAAAACTTTCGGGAAAAATCCACTGTCGGCGAGAAATTCTTCGCTGTCAGCGAGATCGATCTCGCTGTCTGCGGGATTTTTCTCGCCGTCGGCGAGATTCCAAAAATTTTAAATTTCTGAAATTCTTCACTCATTTTCGTCCTTGATTTGTCTTATATTATATTTCCGATCACATCATTTATTAATTTAATATGAAGATTAGCTATTTATACACAAACAAATTCACACAACAAAACAAATTAACTTTAATATTGAAATCCATGGGATGTACAAACTAACATAATTTTTAGACTCTATAATCAAACTTCAAACTTCAATCCTTACTACTAATCAGCATCGCAAACCAAACCACGACACACTAAATGCTGATACAAAACTATGACACATATCTCGATTAAGTTTGAGATATTCAAATCATCACTCCACACATAATAAAAGTCTAAATCAAATCGGATAACATAAACACAAACATACTATGGAAATCTTTACTACTACTCTTCAATGTCGGAATCTTCATCTTCTACGATATTTCCGATATGACGATGATGCACAAATAAGTTATAGAAAGGCTCGAAGGGAAATTCGAAGCAGATTCTTCAGTGATCCAACCCTTCTGTCTCAGTAAATGAAGAAAGCTAGCTTCCAAGTGTCCAGAATGATCGAAGTGTTCCTTCATCCTCCAGTCAATGTGATCAAATAAATCAGATATATTGTCGATTAAATCTCTCACATTCTATAGTTCTTTCTCCATTCCATTAATTTTCTTCATAAGTAACTCTGTTTTATCTGAAATAGGCCTTGCTATAGGATGATTCTGTGAAGCTCTATCAAAGATAAATGTAGTGTCTTCATTATTGTCGAAAGTAGGGAACATATCTGTAGGATCAAGCGGCTTCCAAGGTAACGAGAACCTTTTCCCAAGCTTCATAAGTAACCGAGTACTGATCGCATAATGCAAAAATAGTAGATGGGTGTCCTAGTCACGTGAACCGACCCATGTACGATTAAACCCAATGCAGACTTAACAATTATTGATCCCACGTCGATAGGCAATCCAATTTGAATACAATAATTCAGTATAGCGCATTCTTTTGAAACCTTGTTTACCCTCATAGAAGGTAACAATTTAGATGAGATGAAAAAGTGCCAGTGCTTCGAGACAGGATTCAAAAGTGATGCAGAGAAACTAACATACCCGTCTTCGCGCATTTCCCAATCTTTCGGTTCATCGATCGGATATCGAAATATCTCATTCATATTATATCGAGAAGGCACAAAATTTGAATAGTGACATACCGGGGTGTTTTCTATAGAGAATAACTCATTTACTCTTGATGGAGTAAACGTCACCCATCTTCCTCGGATGTAGATATTCCCATTGTTGATCGCATGTAAGTTAGAGTAGAACTCTTTCACAACTGGAATAACAACAGCAGACGTAGTGTAACAGAATACCTCCCAGGGCCGCTGCGCGATCATTTCTTCTATCTTCGTAGTGGTACTCTAATCCTCGATTGACAAATCCCCGTTCCTTGATAACTCTTTTCTTTACCAAAACCTTGTTGAAGATCCGCTGCGCTTCCGCACTCACAAATTTCCTCCGGTTAAACACTCGAGATTTAGAAGAATCTAAGAATTTGGAGGCCATTATGGTGAATGGAATAATTTCTAGTGAAGAAGGCAGACTTAGAATGGTTTAAGAATGGTCTTTCACTAAGGATTTGGTGTTGAAACCGTCCAATTTGGCATTTAAAGTATATATAACTCATTTTTATAACTTCCTCGCTGTCGGCGGGAGGTTTCTCGCCGTCGCCGACTTAGTTATAAAAACTACCTTTCAGGTTCTCACTGTCGGCGGGCTCGTTTCTCGCTGTCAGCGAGCTTATAAATAAACTGAATTAGGCGCGAACCTCGCTGTCGGCGAGATTTCAAAATAATGTCCAATTTCTCTCTAAATCAAATAATTTCTTTTCTCATCATAATGGTTCGAATATGTGATGATTCTTAATAAAAATTGAGTAGTAAAGTTTCAATAATATAAACTAATTATTAAGATACAATAAAAATAGATAACTAATATGGGTTGCCTCCCATAAAGCGCTTGGTTTAACGTCGTCAGCCCGACCTAATTTCAATTATTAATCAGGTTGACTAAGCATTAAAACCTCTTTATAGTTAGGTCTTATACCTTCAAAATATGGTTTTAATCTATGTCCATTAACTTTAAAATTATGTCCCATTTTTGGATCTTCAATTTCTATAGTTCCATATGAAAATATTTGAGTTATGGTGAAAGGTCCTAACCATCGAGACTTCAATTTTCCAGGAAATAATTTCAATCTAGTATTATATAACAAAACTTCCTGTCCTGGTTCAAAATTTCTCTGATTAATCTTTCGATCATGCCATAATTTTATCTTTTCCTTATAAATCCAATCATTATCATATGATTCATTTCTTAATTCTTCCAATTCATTTAATTGCAGCGATCTTTTCTCACCAGCTTCCTTCATATTATAATTAAATTCTTTAATCGCCCAATATGCTTTATGTTCTAATTCAACTGGTAAGTGCCATATTTTTCCATATATAAGCCTGTAAGGAGTCATTCCAATCGGAGTTTTATAAGCAGTCCTATAAGCTCATAATGCAGTGTCTAATCTAATAGACCAATCTAACTTATTTGGGTTTACAGATTTTTCTAAAATACGTTTAATCTTACGATTAGATACTTCAGTTAATCCGCTAGTACGTGGATGATAAGCGAGTGGATATCTTATGAGTAATATTGTATTTTTCTACTAGTTTGTGAATGTATTTATTTCTAAAATGAGTTCCTCCGTCGGTGATAATCACTCTCGGCATTCCAAATCTAGTAAAAATATTTTTCATCGAAATTTTGAAACACTCTTAGCATCACACCTAGGTAAAGCTTGTGCCTCGATCCATTTGGAAACATAATCAACGACTACTAATATATATGAGTTTCCAAACGAAGGAATAAAAGGTCCCATAAAATCTAATCCCCAAACATCAAAAATTTCAACTTCTAATATAAAATTTAGAGGCATTTCGTTTCTTCTAGATATATTTCCTACTCTTTGGCATTTATCGCAAGTTTTAATATATCTGTATACATCTCTAAATAGAGTAGGCCAGCAAAATCCAGATTGTAGAATCTTGTAAGCAATTTTATCAGTCCCAAAATGTCCTCTAAAATCAGAATCATGGCATTTTTGAATAATTGGTTCAGTTTCTTCATAAGGTACACATCTTCTAATAATTAAATCCTTACATTGCTTATATAAATATGGTTCAACCCAAAAATAGGTTTTCGTATCATGGATGAATTTTTTCGTTGTTGCAAAGTTAGCATAGGTGGTAAAATATTACTAACTATATAGTTTACTATATCGGCATACCATGGTATTTTCCACTCATTGATATTATATAGTTGTTCATCGGGAAAAGCATACTATAATTTCATTTTCAATATCGTAGAATTCAAGATTTTCTAATCTTGATAAATGATCCGCAATTTGATTATCAGTTCCTTTCTTATTAACGATCTCAAAATCGAATTCTTGCATTAATAGCATCCATCTAATTAATCTTGGTTTGGAATCTTTCTTTTGCATTAAATATTTGATAGCGAGAATGATCGGTATGCACGATACATTTTGTTCCAATCGGATAAGGTCTAAATTTATTAAAACCATATACTACCGCTAATAATTCTCTTTCAGTAATCGTATAATTTATTTCAGCATCATTTAGAGTTTTACTAGCATAGTACATAACTTTAAAAATCTTTTCATATCTTTTCCCAAGAACTGCTCCTACAGCATAATCACTAGCATCACACATAAGCTCAAATGGTTTCTCCCAGTTAGGTGAAACTATTATTGGCGCTGTAATTAATTTTTCTTTTAAAAGTTCAAAAGCATTCAGGCATTCGATTGTAAATTCAAATTTCTTATCCTTTTCGAGAAGTTGGCATAGAGGTTTAGTAATTTTTGAAAAATCTTTTATATAACGTTTGTAGAATCCAGCATGTCCAAGAAAACTTCTTACCCCTTTTACCGTAGTTGGAGGTGGTAATTTAGCTATAACTTGAATTTTTGCAGGGTCCACTTCCATGCCTTTTTCCGAAATTTTATGCCCTAATACAATGCCGCCGACAACCATAAATTGACATTTCTCCCAATTTAGAACTAAATTTGTTTTCTCACATACTTCTAATACTTTTTCAAGATGAGTTAAGCATGTGTCAAATGATGTTCCAAATACAGAGAAATCATCCATAAATACTTCTATTCCATTATCAATTAACTTACTAAATATAGACATCGTACATCTCTGGAATGTTGCTGGTGCATTACATAATACAAAAGGCATTCTTCGAAAAGCGAAAGTTCCATAAGGACTAGTAAATGTAGGTTTCTCTTGATCCTTAGGAGCAATTTGTATTTGATGATAACCGGTGTATCCATCGAGAAAATAAAAATACTTATGTCCGGCTAATCTATCTAACATCTGGTCTAGAAATGGTAAAGGGAAGTGATCTTTCTTGGTGGCGGTATTTAATTTCCTATAATCAATACATATACGCCAACCAGTAACTTGTCTTATAGGAATAAGATCGTTATTTTCATTGACAGTGACGGTCACTCCTCCCTTCTTAGGAACACAGTGAATTGGGCTTACCCAAGCATTGTCAGAAATAGGATATATAATACCATTATCTAACCATTTTAAAATTTCTTTCTTAACTACTTCTTTCATTATCGGGTTTAATCTCCTTTGGGGATCGGCTTTAGGTTTATGTTCATCATCTAAAATAATTCTATGCATACGGATTGAAGGACTAATTCCTTTAATATCTCGCTAAAGTCCAACCAAAAGTTTTCTTATATTTTTTTAAAGTTTCTAAAAGTTTTTGTTCTTGAGATTTGTTTTAATGCGAGATGAAATAATAACTTGTAAAGTTGAAGAATTACCTAAATAAGCATATTTCAAATGATCAGGTAATATTTTTAGCTCAAGTTCGGGAGGTTTAATAACCGATGGAACTATATTCTTGTCGGTGTTTTCAGTATTATCCAAAAATTCAAATCTTTCCTGAGTATAATCTAATTCTTCATTATTATCTTCAATTAATTCAGTGTTTTCTTTTTCTAAATTATCTTCGTAATATTCCTTAAAATGTTCACGTTGTAATTGTTCAAGTATTTCCATCCGAAAATATTCATCATCTTTTTCTAGCGTAGGATATTTCATTGATTTTGCAATATTAAAGGTAACTTTTTGGTCATTTACTCTCATAGTTAATTCTCCTTTCTGAACATCAATCATAGCTTTTTCAGTAGCTAAAAATGGTCTTCCTAAAATAATAGGAATTTATTTATCTTCCTCCATATCTAAAACAATAAAATCTATTGGGAAGATAAATTTATCCATTTTTACTAACACATCTTCAATAACTCCCTTAGGATAGGTAACTGAACGATCAGCTAATTGAAGGGTTACTGAAGTAGGTGTAATTTTTCCTAATCCTAATCTATTAAAAATCGATAGAGGCATTAGATTGATGCTTGCTCCTAAGTCACACAAAGCTTTTCCATAAAATTTTTCTCCTATAGCGCATGGTATAGTGAAACTACCAGGATCTTTCAATTTTTCAGGAAGCTTCTTTTCTTATTTAGAATATCTTTCATAAATTTTACATAATTTGGCATCTGATCTAAAGCTTCGACAAAATGTATATTGATTGTTAATTTCTTTATTATTTCAAGGAATTTAGCAAATTGTTTATCTTTTTTATGTTGAGCTAGTCGTTGAGGAAATGGTGGTGGAGGTGTTTCAATAGAAATTTTCATTGGTATTAAAGGATGTTCCAAGTTTGAATCTTGTTGAATTGTTTCCTTTTCAATTTCCACTTCCTCATTTTGGCTTTTAAGTTCTTTTTAAATTTGAGGTTCTAATTCTTTTTCACTCCTTAGTTGAATTGCTTTAATTTGTTCTTTTCCTTGATCTTTAGGATTTATTTCCACATTACTAGGAAAAGTTCCAGGTATTCTATTATTTAGCGCAGTAGCAATATGTCCAAGTTGAGTTTATATATTTTTAATAGATGTTCCTTGAATTTGTAATAGATTTCCTTGAATTTGTAATTGATTTCCTTGAATTTGTAGTTGATTTCCTTGATTTTGTAATTGATGACCCATATTCAAAATTAATTCATCCATAGATAATTTCTTATCTTTGAATTGTGGGTTATTGTTATTAAATCCAGGTGGGTAATTAAGTTTATAGTTTGAATTTGCTTGATTAGGTTGATTCATCCATTGTTGATTAGATGTGTTATTCCAATTAAAATTTGGATGACTTTTCCAACCAGGATTATAATAGTTTTAATAAGGGTTATTAGTTCTATTATTAATAGCATTTAAAGTTTCATAATTAGATTTCTTAGATATAGCAGCAATTTGAGAAGCTAACATAGATATTGCATCGTTTTCATGAATGCTGGCTATTTTTTTTTTTTTACTCTATCTGCAGGCCATTGGAAATTATTTGTTGCCATTTCTTCAATTAGTGCATAAGCTTCATCAAATGGTTTAGACATTAATGAACCTCCAGCAGCAGCATCGATTATTGATCTTAAAGATCCCACTAATCCATTATAAAAGGTTTGAATAATCAGTCAATCTGGTAGCGCATGATGTGGGCATTTCCTAAGAAGTTCCTTAAATCTCTCCCAAGATTCATATATTGATTCTCCATCAAACTGACTAAAAGAAGTTATATCGTTTCTAAGCTTAGCAGTTGTAGATGGTGGAAAATATTTGGATAGAAATTTTTGTGATAATTCTCCCCAAGTTTTAATAGATCCAGGTGCTAACGAATTCAACCACATTTTAGCCTTATCCCTTAATGAAAAAGGAAAAGTCTAAGTCTTATAGCATCGTCAGATACTCCTTGATATTTAAAAGTAGCACAAAGTTCTAGAAAACTAGCAAGATGTAAGTTAGGATCTTCAATAGGTGAACCACTAAATTGATTGTTTTGTACCATTTGGATAATTGCAGGTTTAAGTTCAAATGAATTAGCAGCTACATCGTGGTTTTGAATAGTTAAATGAATTTCATTTGATGTAGGGTTGGCATAATCTCTTAATGGTCTTTGTTGGTTCATATTTTGAATTTCGTGAATATTTCGTCATTTGTGTTAAATTTATAGTTTGTTTCTTTTGTTTTCTAATTCTTTTAATTGTACGCTCTAATTCGAATCATAAGGTATTAAATTTTCGTTTCCAAATTTGCGCATACAATTTTAGAATAGATATTAATTTATTTATTATGATTATTTTAAAATAGTCTCGTTACTTTAGTAAATTTTTCTTACTTTCCCAAGCAACGGCGCCAAAAACTTCGATCCACAATTTTATATTATGATATTTAATTTGATTGCAACGAAGCCAAAAACTTGACCCAGCTATATTATATGTATAGAATTGTAATTGTTTATGTTGTGGACGCTACGCAAGTATATGTATCGTATCAAGTAATACAGGGCTCTAGTGGAGTCCTGGTTATCGATCCCACAGGGAAAGAGAAAATTAAATAACAGCTAATTTTAAAATAATAATTATAATAATAATAATAATATTATACAAAAATTTGGAATTCTGAATTTGAACGCAATAAAGTAAACTAAGTATTTTAATTAGATAAACTAAGTAGAAAATTAATACGAATAGCAAGTGCAAGAAATAAAATTAATTGCTAAATAAGTCTTAACTATTCAGAAAAACTATATTTCCCCTTGTTTACAAATTTAAGTGATTGATGAATTTATGTTAAGGTATTGTGACAAATAGGAGCATTCCTATTCTTTACCCTTTGGTCCAGGTGTAAAGAATATTGACTAATCCTATGTTTGATTACCGAATCATGCGGTAAGGCTCGGGAGGATACCGATCGCCACTTCGGAGCTCCAACGTTCCCCTCGCCTCGAGGGCTAACATCTACACTTCGACTCTCAAACAATAGGACCGAATTGAATATTTTAGTCTGTCACACTAAAATGCTCAATTCTACGCCCAGTGATATTATTTCCTATTTATTTGCACCATCCTTCCAAGGCTTTTGAATTTCCCCGAATATCAGATGTAATTTTTACTATAGTTGATAATCAACATATTTTAACAAATCAAATGGCCAGTTTGAAAAGTAAATTAAGTTTTAAGTAAAAATTATCACAATTCATTAATATAAAAAAATATCTTTATTTTAATTTCATCAAGTCACTTAATTTCATAAACGAGGAGAAAGACTAAATAAACTACTCGTAATGCATGGAAACTAAACTAAGCATGGATTTCATTTAAAGTTAAAAACAATAAATACAAATACTTATCTTAATTTATCCCTAAGCAGTACTCCTCGCAGCCTTCTTTGACTCTTCCTTCCAAAGACTAAGCATGACTCACTAAAAACTCACTAACTCACTAAATACTCACTAAAGATTTAAATTAACTCACTTAGAACACAAAGACTGCACACAAAATAACACTAAATAACACAGAAGTAACACACAAAAGACTTAATTTCAGCTTCTATATATAAAGGTAAGCAAAGGACCAAGAGATGTGTAAGCATCCCTTAAAAAAGTGTCCAGGTTCAACGTATCTGCACCATTTGAACTAGCTCGCCGTCGGCGACGAACTACCTCGCTGTCGGCGAGGCTTCTAGAAGAACTTCTACCGCTCTAGCTCGCTGTCAGCGGGCTCGGGCTCGCTGTCAGCGAGACAGTTATAAATCTTTCAGAATTTTCTTCTCGTAACCTCGCCGTCGGCGGGCTCGATCTCGCCGTCGGCGACTCAGCACAATTTGCATGATTTTGCTCCAAATTCTCTCCTTTTTTATGATTTTTTCTTTTATCACCTAAATTCTTCATTCCTGCAATAAAATAAAGAAAATACCCTTCTTTAAAGTGTAATTTCATCAAAAATAGGTATGAATTTCTTAATAAATTTTTCAGTGACCAGTCGGCTTATAAAATTGGTTCGCAGACCAAACGGATGTCACAAATCTCCTAGTTTATTTAACTGAGCCCCATCATTAAGCAGTGCGTCTATTCTTCGGAATAAATACGCGGTTTGTGACGCGGCGCTCATTTATATAAACTATCTGGGATGTGAGGTCAGTTTGATTTCATATCTTAAAATTATTTTCAAAATCAAATACTACTTTCTAAACCATATATATATATATATATTTAAATTAAATTTAAAATCTAAAATTCGCCGACAATTTCTGTTAGGCGACCCCTTTTCAAAATAAAACACATAATCTAAAAATATGCCGACAACTTCTGGCGACTCCGCTAGGGAGTAGTTCCTCTCTCAATTTTAATCAGATAGTTCTACTCTCAAAAATCGGTAGCGTATCCATGTCCCTAGTGGATCAAACTACCCTTATTTTCGTTGGAATACTATGTTCATTTCTACCTTGAACAAGTATAACCAACATTCTCTCGAATTTAGGAGCCACTCGTTTAGACACCCCTAAACAGAGAGGTTTCGAGATCCTTTTACCTCATTTCGAGGTGGGGTGGACCCCCAATAGGTATTAGTTTAGGAGCGATCTTGCGGGTCGAGAAGTTTCTACAAGACTCTCTCTTCCTTTTCCAGTTCCTAATCAATTCCTTTTACCCTTACTACAACTCTCCTTCTTTTATTAATTCTCTGTCTTAAAGAACAAATCTTTTCAAAAAACAATTATCTAACTAAATTTTCTTTTAATACCACAAATACACTAAGATAAACGGAAATGTGTTCGGACTCTTTCTTTTGCGTCATAAGTTTTACGACAAGAAGAAGCACGATTCGGGGACTAACACTTGGAATATTCCCTGCAGAAATGGAAGCCCCAAAACTGACCTTCTCCTTCGTCAAGGGACTGGACCTGGCTGTTTTCAAGGACGAACTGCCTGATAATGGAATCATTCGATTCAAACCAGGATTCGGGGACACTGACATCAAAATCCCCGACGTCACTCTCTTTTGACTCACAAGCAAAGTACCGGAAACTGAGCAGCCTTTGATTGAGTTTAGCCTCAAGTCAACTCATGAATTCCCTCCTCTGCAAAAGATTCCAACTGAGAGGAGTACAGTTGTTCAAAGATAGAATGTTGTTGCTACCCCCACTGGTCTAGTAGTCTCTGCACCTACCCCAGCTTCTGCCAGACTAAAGGGGAAGGAAATTCAGAACTGTGATGAACTTGTTACCGTGGAGAGTACAGATCTTCCTCTAAGAACTTCTGTTTTCGAAATCGGGTCCAGCTCGAGAATTCCATCACTGACACGGACTCAGAGGAGGAACAGAAATAGAAGGATTGCTAGAGAAGCCAAAGCTACTGAAGTTGCTTTCTTGGAGGAAATCCCAGAACTGCCCGAGTATACACCGCTGCCTGAACACATACCACTTTTGGGAGGAAGTAGGTTCCATCCCCTCTCTGCTGCAGAGGATGAGAAAAATGCCCGCAAGATTGCTTCTGCATTGCCTCAGCCCGCATATTACAACGACAGCCGTAAGAAAAGGGCTAGAATTACGCCATTTGCTAGACTGCAAACCCTGATAGTAAAGTTAGCAAAGAAAGAAAAATGCCCTGTATCAGAGATTTTAAGAAGGATAGGGCAGGTGGCAGCCAAGTCCCGTCTTGTGCTGCGAGTAGAACCTGCTATCGCTGCAGAAAAGCCAAATAAGAGAATGAAAGCTAGTCCACTTCGTTGTTGTTTCGTGACTACAAATTAAGGAGGATACCAACTTCCAAGCATTTGGCCGACGGACCATCCGGTCCTAGACCTTCTGTCGCTAGAAGGATGGTATGGCGTCCCACTACTGGACAATTAAGATTAAAACAACAACCTGAAAAGGAAAGTCTCGTCAGGAGACTTGAGTCCAAAGAAAGTGTTACCGCAGTAAAGGGGACTCATGAGAAGGAACCCGACAACTATCGCATGACAACTGCAAAGATGTACAGAAAAGACCACTAGAAGATGCTATGGAAAAGCTAAGGACTGATATTCAGCGATTAGCAAGAGAAAGAGAAGAAAAATTTGGAGATGAAGTCGACTCGTCAAGTTCATGGATGATGAATATGCGAGAAATTAACATGGTTGAAACATGAGCTTTATCGACTTCACAAGGTGCTCCCCGCAACCGCAGGAAGAGAGGAGCCGAAGTAATGAGGATGCAGCTTCGAGAGAAAGATGATACGATCGCCCAAATGGCAAAAAGGATGGAAGAGATGGTCTGCAGCCCTAGCCACTCTCCGCAGTCGTGTTCAACCCCAAAGAAAAACACCCCCATAAGTTATTCAAATTGTAAACGGAGGAAAGGAGATTACATCCGTCAACGGGGATGATCAATTAAAAAAGGATGCAACACAAAGCATGATTCCGGAAAAGGATATCAAGAGCATGGTGGAACAGCAGGTGCGAGAAGCCTTGGTACAATCAAAGAGCGGGACATCCATTCGGACGGGTAGACCTTACCCCGAAGAATTCGACGTTGTCCATTATCCGAAAGGCTTCGTACCACCTCTGTTCAAGACCTTTGATGGAACCGGAAACCCTCGGCAGCATGTTGCACATTTTCGTGTCAGTTGTTGCAATGTCAGCGGAAGTGATGCTTTACTCTTCCGACAATTTGTCAGCAGCCTGTCAGGGATCTCCTTTGATTGGTATGTGGAATTATCGAACGATTCGGTGAAGACATTTTCAGAATTGGAGAACCTCTTCATCAAGCGATTTGTCGGAGCTCAGCACCACATCATTATAGGTGATTTAGTGGTAGTGAAGCAGAAGCCGAAAGAAACTTTGGTGGACTACATACTTCGATGGAGGAATCTAAGTATGAAGTGTGAGCCACAGCTACAAGAACAACATGCAGTCGGCATTTTACTAAAGAGCATTCATGGCCCGATAGCACTTCTCCTCAAGGGGTTTACTATTAATACTTTCGAGAAGTTGTTAAGCAAGGCCGGAAGCTTGCAAGAGGAGGCGAAGCAATTAAGTTTCACCGACAAAACAGACAAACAGAAGCCCGTGAAAACTTTTGAAAAGATGTCCGGGATCGTCGCAGCAGTCGATAAAGGCAAGCAGCCAATACAAATACCGCCAGAACGACCGCAGCAAATTCAACAGAATTACCAGCAACCTCGACCCAGCAATCAGTCATCTCAACAGTATGAACAATCTCCTTGTCCACAATGTACGTTAAGGGAGCTTCTGAGCAGAGAGTATCCGTTCAAGAATGAGGCAGTGCCGAAAATGTTCCGCAGTCTGATGAAGACTCCAGATTTCCAATTGCCAGAGCCTAAGAAACCAGAAGAAGTCGACAAGAAAGGTGATCCCAACTTTTGCCCTTACCATCGGATGCTTGGACACAAGATAGAAGATTGTATTACCTTCAAAAGTTGGCTCAAAAACAATATTCGGCAAAAGGGAATATAAAGATCCCGAAGGAATACATGAAGGAACCCCAGAAAGGAGGTTCCGTCAATGTTATCTCGACGGATCTCATTGTTCCGATAGATCCCTATGCGACTGATGATTGATGGAGTACCGCCTGGACAAAGTCTTCGAAGATCTCATCCAAACCACTTCGTTACGAGCCTCAATTTAGAGTTCGAAACCTGTCAAGTCGGCATTATCACTTGCGATAGAAGAACCACCTCAATAAGAGACGATTGAAGAAAAGACTAAGACTCTTAAGGCTAGACTAGAGGCTGCTTATCCTAGGATGGTTGTTTCTGATTCGGGGGAGAAATCCCTCGAACCTCTGACTCTGTATGATTATTTACTCACTCCAGTGGGATCTTATAATGATAAGGGTTATGGCGTTTGCTACGTTTTGACTGTTTCTAACGATTACGAAATTAGCGACAACCAACCTAATCCGGACATCGATTCCGATACAAGTAACAATTCTCAAATCATACACAATCTCGACGATCACAACGATATAGAAGACATCCACCAAGGAGGTTACGAGAGTTCAACAAGCAATGAATCTATTTGCGAGTTTCGAGGAGCTCCAGTCACAATAGAGTTAGAGCCTTCAGACTCTGAAGCTAATCCAGAAGAACCTGTCATTCCAATTCAGGAGGAGACACCAGCAAACTCAATACCAGATTTTGAAGAAATTACAGAAGTCAACTTAAGAAGTGGAAGAGTTCTACCTCCGAGAATGGGTCCAAAGGACAAAGGAAAGCAGGTGGTTGTTCAGGAAGAACCAACCCCGGCAGAAGAAATACCCATTCGGGAAGAAATCGAGACACATGGAAATAAAGTGGATTACAACGTGCTAGCCCATCTTAGGAAACTACCGGCCAAACTGAGCATCTACGACGCTCTCATCTTATCAAAGGAGATGAGAGAAGCTCTGATCAAGGCCTTGCTTGATCCAGAAATTTGCTTAGCTCAAATGACCGGAGATTCCTTAGATGAGGTTTGCTCGTTAAAGGAACAGCGAGGTGTTACCTTCACGGACAATGACCTACTACTTGGGACAGCAGACCACAACCGACCGTTGTACATTTCAGTTACAATTGGGAAGTTTACACTCTCCAGAGTATTGGTGGATCCAGGAGCATCAATCAATATAATGAATCTTCGAACGCTAGCATACTTGGAAATTGATGCTCGTGAGCTCGAAGCGGACAAAATGTTATTAAGAGGATTCAACCAGAAAGGAGAAAGAGCCCTCGGATCAATAACACTGCTAATGAAGACCAGTTACTTGGCAAAGACAACCGCGAAATTTCATATAATTGATTCAGAAACGTCATTCAACGCTCTACTGGGTCGACCATGGATACATGAGAACCGGATGGTACCATCATCTCTACATCAGTGCATCAAATACTACGATGGAGGGGAACAATGCATCAAAGGTGACTTACAACCATTCTCCGTACATGAAATTAGAATCCATGAAGATGCAGCTTATTACGCACCCCCGAAGAAAACAATCTTCTCCAGAGATACCATGATGAATGAAGTAAAGGAAGTTCAGGACAACGAAGAACCTGAAGTTCTAGTCCAACAGTCACTCACCACTCCCTTACGGCGAGATGGTGATGGTTTCTCCACAACTCGCATTCGAGGTCGAGGCCGGGGACGAGGTCGTGGCAGAGACGTTAAGACAGTTGGACAGAGGAAACCAGCCATCACTGTTGATTGGGAAGACAGTTCTGAAGAAGAAAAAGAGATAAAGCAAGAAGCGGCGACAATAAGTCGGAAGAAGCCGCAATTCGGGATCTCTCTCGAAGATGAAAAGAACGAGGAATATAAATCGATGTACGAGAAGATTAACCGCTATGTACATACTATGACCCTGACCCCGAAAATCGAGGGTATGGAGGTCAAAGAGGTACTTAGCGGCGGTGCAAAGCCCATCAAATTCTATCGTGGTGCTCCTTCCTCCAAAACTGAAAATAATGTACAATTTGAAGATGCTACTTCATCAGAATTAATGGAATTACCTTTTGAGTGGTACTCTCCTTGTGTTCAAAATTTAATTCAGCATGGTTCCTTACCTCGACAATGGACAAAAGGTCAATCACAACATTTTGAAAAATTATGGAATAACTCCGGTCATCCACCCAATTCAAAACATGGTCTCGGATTCGGCACACTAGGATCAGTTGACTATACTGAATTTTGCTTGGTTGTCACTTGCAAGTCTAATGAAAACTGCATGGAAACTACAGAAGAATTTGAAGATTTACAAATTGGAAACTCTCCACCAGAGTTCGAAGAAGAGATCAAATCTACAATAGATGAGTTAACGGAAGTTAACTTAGGTACTAGCGAATAGCCTAGACATACCTTTGTTAGCTCCTTACTCAATAAAGAAGACACCGAAGAAATAATCAAGTTATTAATTTAATTTAAAGAATGTGTTGCTTGGAGCTACGATGAGAAGCCAGGATTAGCTCCAAAGATCGTAGTCCATAAGTTAGGAGTGGATCCTACTTCTGTTCCAATCAGACAAGGTCCCAGAAGAATGCGTCTAGAAATCGAACAACAAGTCATTGCTAAAGTTAAAAAGCTAATAGATGTCAAATTTGTCCGTGAAGAACAATACCCGACTTGGTTAGCCAATGTGGTGCCAGTCAGGAAGAAGAATGGTCAAATCAGGATTTGTGTAGATTTCAGAGATTTAAACAAGGCATGTCCAAAAGATGAATTCCCTTTACCGATCCCAGAATTAATGATCGTCATTGCTTCAAAACATGAAATATTCTCATCCATGGATGGATCTTCAGGATACAATCAGAACGCCGATCAGAGTATATTGCTACACAGTGATGCCATTCGGACTGAAGAACGCAGGAGCAACCTACCAGAGAGCGATGACAAGAATTTTTGATGATCTCATCCACAATCAAGTCGAATGCTACATGGATGATGTGGTCATCAAAAGCAAAGTAAAGGAAAACCACCTGTATGCTTTGAAAATTATTTTCGAACGATTAAGATAATTTAACCTTAAGATGAATCCCTTAAAATGCGCCTTCGGCGTCACCTCCGGGAAATTCTTAGGATTCGTTGTCTGACATCGTGGAATTGAAATCGACCCGGAAAAGATTAAAGCTATCTTAGAAATGTCACCTCCCAAAACCTTAAAACAACTACGATCTTTTCAAGGGAAGCTGGCATATCTTCGACACTTTATCTCGAACTTGTCAGGTAGGCCTTTCTCGGCATTAGTTAAAAAGGACGCCAAATTTATTTGGGAACAGAAATGCCAGAGGGCCTTCGAGGACATTAAACAATATTTAATGACACCTCCTATTTTAGCAGCCCCAGTCTCAGGTAGACCGTTGATACTTTATACCACGGCTTTAGACGACTCTCTCGGAGCCCCGTTGGCCTGAGTCAATGATGAGGGTAAAGAAAATGCTCTTTACTACCTAAGCCGTCATTTACTTCCGACGGAAATAAAGTATCCCGCAACTGAAAAGCACTGTTTGACCCTGGTCTTTGCCGCTCAAAAGCTCAGGCATTACATGCTTTCTCATAAGGTCAACCTGATCTCGAAATTTAATCCATTGCAATACTTGATGACCCGTCCAATGCTTTCCGGCAGACTTGCCAGGTGGTCAATGATATTATTGCAATTCGATATAACTTTCATGCCTCTCCATGCCGTAATTGGACAAGTCCTAGCAGACTTCCTCGCGGCACACCCTTTGCCGGCAGAATCTCACCTCAATGAAGACTTGCCAGATGAACAAATAATGAGCTTAGAAGACCCCGATGATCGATGTTGGGAATTATATTTCGACGGAGCATCTTCAGCACACAAAGATGAAAAATCGCAAGTGATAGTGCCCGGTAAGGCAGGAATCGGACTAATCTTTATAACACCGGAGCGGGGGATGTTAAGATACTCCTACCACTTGACAGATCCGTGTACAAACAACGAAGCAGAATACGAAGCTCTCGTAACAGGACTGGAATCAACTATTCAAATGGGGATAACAAACATCAACATCTACGGGGATTCGCAGTTAATCATCCAACAGATCGCCGGACGAGTACAGAATTTTAAAGCTAAGACTCGAGCAATACTTCCAGTATGCCATACAGTTGTTGGAACAGATTTCGAATGTGACGATCTACAAAATTCCCAGAAAAGAAAACGCTTTAGCAGATAAGTTAGCCCGCCTAGAAAAAGAATTTGCCTGCTTGCAAGAAGAATCAGTAGAAGTGTCAGTTCACGGATGTCAGGTCCTATCACAGCTCGACATAGACACAATACACAAATCAGAAAAAGAAAAAGAATCGATTGCGACGAAGTGACGGAAAACACGGAAGATTGGCGACGGCCATTAATGAACTACCTACAAACAGGAAAACTACCGGACGATAGGTCGTTAGCCCATCAAATCAAGAAAAGAACTCTCGTCCTACGCATTAATAAACAACACGTTATACGGAAGGTCTTTCGATCAAATGTGGCTAAGGTGCCTATGCGGGTCCGAGGCCCGTGAAATTGTTAAAGAGGTGCATTCAGGACTCGTGGCACTCACCAGTCGGGTCCGAAGATGAAAATGAAAATTAAAAGACTAGGGTACTACTGGCCCTCGATGATGACCGACTGCATGAAAATCGCCAAGAGCTGTCACCAAAGCTAAGTGCACGGAGTGGTTCTACACCAACCTCCAAATGTGCTGCATCTGACAATTGTGTCGTGGCCATTTGAATGTTGGGGCATAGATATAGTGGTTCCAATAGAACCACCATCTTCAAAAGGACATTGTTTCATTCTTGCGGCTACAGATTACTTTTCCAAGTGGGCAGAGGCAGTTCCACTAAGAGAAGTGAAAGCACACCACGTGCTACAGTTTTTCAAGAACCAAGTTGTCCATCGTTTCGGAGTGCCGCGCAGGATCATCTCAGATAATGGATCAGCATTCGAAGCACGCAAATCAACAATTTTGTCGGGAGACACGGAATCGACCAGCGGTATTCAACAATTTACTATCCAAGAGCAAACGGCCCTGTCGAGGCTTTTAATAAATCTCTCGTTCAAATTTTAAAGAAAACTTTGGACGATAATAAGAGAAATTTGCACGAGAAGTTATTAGAAGCCTTATAGGCCTACTCGGATAACCTTCGAACTCCTACTCAAGCTACACCTTACGCTCCGAGTGTATGGGTCCGAGGCGAGTGTTACCCTTAGAGGTCCGACTTCCTTCACTCGGAATTGCGATTCTGCAAACAAAATCACGACGAAGAGAATGCCAAATTATGACTGAGAGGAATTAGAAAGCTCGGAAGGGAAAAGACTTGCAGACGACGCAATTTAGAACTATACCAAGCTAAGATGGTTCAAGCTCATGACAAGCCGGTCCGCCCAAGAACCTTCAAAGTTGGTGACTTAGTTCTCGTTCTCAAGAGACCTATTATTGCACACCGCAAGATAGGAGGAAAATTTGAACCCACTTGGGAAGGACTGTTTGTGGTTTAGGCAGTCTACTCAGGAGGCTCTTACCAACTAGTGAATTGCCAAGGAGAAAGACATATGCTTTCGATCAACAGACGATACTTGAAGAAGTATTACGCTACCTGATGTTTCGAAGGAATGAATTCTTCATCCCTAGAAGCACGGGCAAAGTAATTACTTATGACTGGGTCCGAACCCAAAAATAATAAAAAATATGCTAAAATAAATAAAATCATGATAATAAAAATCTTCGAGAGAATTAGAGAGAATTAGAGGCAGGAGGATCAATATACTTGAAGGCCTCGAGCTACATACAAACATGTTCTCAGAATACGAACAACAACAAATTGTGGACTGCATCCGGGATTTGAAAAGAATGGGTCGAGCAGGCCACCTAAGAGAAAACACTTACTCGGAACCCCGAAGATGGATGCCAGGAAAAGGAAGAATTACCATACAATGTGGATGCTGCTACAACTTCGCAGAAGACAGGAAGGGAAACCCATTGGGAATACTCCGTCATGGCAAGATAGATCCAATGCCATTGGTCATCAAAAGGATGGTAAAGAGAATGATAACATGGAGGGTACTACCAGCAGATTGCATACCCAACAGTTGCATCATTAACATTTACAAGTAGGGTGACTGCATACCCCCGCACATAGATCACCACGACTTTGTCAGACCTTTCGCACAGTTTCTTTTCCGAATGAATGTAATATCATGTTCGGATCCGACCTCCGGATAGCGAGCCCGGATGAGTTCCGAGGGCCGAGAAAGATACCATTACCGGTAGGTTTCGTCATGATACTAAAGGGCAACGGAGCGGTATGTAGCTAAACATTGCATACCGGGAGTACCAATGAAGCCGATCTCACTTACTTTCGAAGGATGGATGACAGAAAGCACCTTCCCACTTCCGAACGTACCCGGATCTAGAGAGCCTCCGCCTTACGAGTCGTGAGTTACATGGAAAATATCACACCTCTAACGTACATCCATACGGCATCCTTGCCAAGGATGGCTTGGAAGGTGATGTTATTGACCATGTACCTCACTATTCAGACATGGATTTCTAACAGATGCCTTTTTGGATGGATCGACGAAGATCATACATAGTCCGTTTTGAGCCTACATGGATTGTATGAGATGTATTCTAGATCGAGTTGTATGATGTATCTTCAACATGATTGGAATGAAAGTGACCATGTCACATTTTGGCCTTCACCTCTTTTGTGCAAATTGACTGGGAAACGCCATTAAAAGTTAAATGAACTTCGAACAAAGAACACAAAAGAAACAAAAAGATTAAAAGGAAATTTTCCTTAAAAATCTAAAAAAAAAATGAATGAACGCCAAATTCACATGAACATTAAATGAACGATAAGGCAAATTTGAATTGTTAAAGGACAAAAAAAATGAACACAAATTTTAAATCAAATCTCAATCAAATTCAAATTCAACCTTCCAGATCTTAAATCAAATATTAATCAAATTTAAATTCGACCTTGAAGATCTCAAATCAAATCTCAATCAAATTTAAACTCAACCTTCCAAATCTGAAATCCAATCCGTTTGACTCTCTCCCTTGTCTGGGATGGAAGCGGTCGATTCCATTGACACGGAGCCACGAGGTTTTCGTTTCAGATCTGATGGCGAGAAATTGTATCCAATCCAAACCAGCAACTTTCAATCAACTCTTTTGAGTGGGATATGTAACATCTACATATTCCCTTCTAATCTGTTTCTTTCCACAAAAATCTTTTACAACTTTCATGAAATCCTCGAAAAACAAAAATTCCATACTTTTCAAATCAACATTACAAATCTTTGCAAAATCAATTACCATCAAAATCAAACTTTTGGGGTTGAGAATTTTACATCCGAGACTGCATTGCTTTAGGATTCTTTCCCTATCGCAATGAAATACATCAAAAATCAAACTTTTGGGGTTGAGGATTTTACATCCGAGACTGCATTGCTTTAGGATTATTTCCCTATCGCAATAAAATACATCAAATTCAAACTTTGGGGTTGAGGATTTTACATCCGAGACTGCATTGCTTTAGGATTCTTTCCCTATTGCAATGAAATACATCAAAATCAAATTCTGGGGTTGAGGATTTTACATCCGAGACTGCATTGCTTTAGGATTCTTTCCCTATCGCAATGAAAAACATCAAAATCAAATTCTTGGGGTTGAGGATTTTACATCCGAGACTGCATTGCTTTAGTATTTTTTCCCTATCACAATGAAATACATCAAAATAAAATTCTTGGGGTTGAGGATTTTACATTTGAGACTGCATTGCTTTAGGATTCTTTCCCCATCGCAATGAAATACATCAAAATCAAACTTTTGGGGTTGAGGATTTTACATCCGAGACTGCATTCCTTTAGGATTCTTTCCCTATCGCAATGAAATAAATCAAAATCAAACTTTTGGGGTTGAGGATTTTACATCCGAGACTGCATTGCTTTAGGATTCTTTCCTTATCGCAATGAAATACATCAAAATCAAACTTTTGGGGTTGAGGATTTTACATTCGAGACTGCATTGCTTTAGGATTCTTTCCCTATCGCAATGAAATACATCAAAATCAAACTTTTGGGGTTGAGGATTTTACATTCGAGACTGCATTGCTTTAGGATTCTTTCCCTATCGCAATGAAATACATCAAAATCAAACTTTTAGGGTTGAGGATTTTACATCCCATACTGCATTGCTTTAGGATTCTTTCCCTATCGCAATGAAATACATCAAAATCAAACTATTGGGGTTGAAGATTTTACATCCGAGACTGCATTGCTTTAGGATTCTTTCCCTATCACAATGAAATACATCAAAATCAAACTCTTGAGGTTAAGGATTTTACATCCAGTACCGCATTGCTCTGAGATCTCTCCTCATTGTAATGATTCAATCCAATCAATTCAATTTTCTTTTGAGGTTGAAGATGTTACATATAAAACCACAAAATTCCAATTTTCATTTCAAGTTCGAATCACTTCAAATTAATCTTAACAAAACTTCAATTTAAATTGAAACTCTAACTAAAATTTGAGGTCACACATCAAAGCTTAAACTAAAACAAAATGAAATCTTAATCGAAATTCCCCCAGATCATGTGATTTGGGATTCACCTCCTTTCCCTTTCCCCAGCGAGAGTTCAGGAATCTCCAGTCTCAGAGATATACTTGAAACTCCCCAGCAGAAATTCTTTAATTTCGTCCTAAGTTTGTCACTTAGACATATGTGTTGGTTTTGTTGATCTCTTCGGTCAATGCCAATATGCGCGGTGTGCTTGGATAGCACACCACACCTATTGGGGGTCCATTTGTTGACCTCATTTTTGATGAGGTCTTCTCTTCTCTCTTTAGTACTTAGGATCTAGCCTTAGGCTTTTCCTTTGACTATCTTAGAGGACTAGAAGTGGAACCCACCTTTTAGAAATTCAAACCACTTCTTAACTCCCTGCAAACTCCACAGACTTAATTGTGGACCTCTAATCACTTAGAGGGTTGAAATCAAATGTGAAAGTTTAAAAGATGAGTTCCTATAGGACTCTTTGGCCTTAGGACTGCACTGGGTGGCCTGGTCTGGTGAGGGCTGACTTACACACACACTACACTTATACACTACACTTTCACACACCTCCTAAAACCACACCCATACCCAACTTGACCTCCTGACTCATGAAGGTGATTCACATGGATGGTCCTTAACCCCTAAGCCCTCGGCAAGAGGGTTAGGAACGAAGATAGTGAATGCCTCAAATGAGTCCCTTCATGGCTCATGTGGGCTTGATATGGCTTCATGGCTCAACCAAAATTATTTCATTCCACTTACATTTACCCAATCTTCAATTTTCTAAATTTTTAATTTTTGACCCTCGGGACCTACACCCGCTAAGCCTACCAAATGCCCTTGAAACTACCCAAAATTTGCAAAATCACATAAATTACCCAAAATTCCTCAAAACCAATCCTAAACATTCCCACATTACTCAAATTGATAATCCATAGCCAAAAATACCAAAAATTCCTAAAAATACCCCCCAATACTCTCCAAATACCCAAAATGCCCCTCTTAGCCAAAAAATCCAAAAATTCAGAAAATTCCCAAAAAATTCCAAAAAATCCCAAATATTTTCAATTTCATTTTGTCCAACTATACCATGGGCCAATTTTGTCAATTTACCCCACTTTTGTCAAAATCCTCAATTTGACCCATTTTAACCCAAAATGAACCCAATGTCAAACCAAGCCTACCCAATTGACCCAAATTCTTGTCCATTTCAATTCTAAACTTCAATTCAACATCCCCAACACCAATCTAGACCAAATCCAAGTCCAATTTGATTGTCATTTGAATCCAATTTCACTTTTGACCGTAAAGCCCAATTTGGACCCATGACCCAAACTTAGCCCAAACTAACCCAATTCAACTCCAATTAACCCCAAACCTTTTCTAAACCTTCCTTAACATCCCCACAAACAAAACACTAACATTATTTACCCAAATTTAGACCAAACCCCACTCAAATTTAACCCAAAGCTAAAAGGCCCAATTTTGACCTTAACCCAAACCTAACCCAAATAAGCCCAAACCCCAAAATCAAAACCCAACCAAAGTCAAAACCTCTTTGAAACACTCCCATAAACATTTCCCAACATTAATTTTACCTCAATTTCAACCCTAGCCCAACATTGGCCCAAATTAGCCCAACTTGACCTACATTGAGCCATTTACCAAAGAGGCCCAAATTCAAACCAATTCAATTCCAAATCACACCAAATTGACTACAAACCATTCATGAAACATCCCTAAACCAATTGCAACATTTATTTAACATGGTCCTTCACAAAATTTTCACCCAAAATCCCATCCTAAAATCAAAAAATCCCACTTCCCTAAATCACTTTAAAAGCCCATCTAAAATCATTTCAAAGAGCCCAAAATCTACCCTAAAGCCCATACGACATTTTCATTTGCCATCCATTTAATCAAAGTCATTCCCTAAGTTCCAATCCCATCATCAAATGATTCCAAATCAAGCCTCATGCCAAATCACCCCTAAATGCCAAAAGTCACAAAATCCTTCTCCATGAAAGTTGACTCAACTTTTCCCAAGCCAAATGGAGCCATGAAGCCATGCATGAGCCCCATGGGAGCCATGAGAGCCATGGAATCTACTTTCCACCTCACCAGACCATTAATGGCAAGAGAGGGGATCTCTTTCTTAAACCCTCTTAAACCCTTTTTTACCTTAAGCATGTCACACACTAAACCATGCTTAGCCACCTCACCATGGATGGATACCACACCATTTTCTCTTGGCTGACCCAAGTGACTCTTTTCAGCCCAAAAACAGACCTTGGGTGGTGAACCTAGCCCAAAACCATGGGTTGACTCATTTGAACCCAAAATAACCTTCCCCCCATTCCATTTCAATTCAACACCTTTACACATGTCCATGGCCAATTGACTGCACTAAGCCCCAGCCCTGACCTCCCTGACCTTGAGGGTGACCTGACCCTGGCCGGCCAGCCACCACGCCCGCCGAAAACCACCGGGCCGAGAGCACCCATGTGAGCCAAAGTTTGGAATTCCCACTTGCCGAGTCGTCCCATGTCCAATGGCCATCATGGTTGTTCTTCCCTTGACCTAAGCAGCTGATCCCAAGCCTTAAACCCCCCTGGGAGGCCCTCCACCCTCTCCTATTTAAACCTCACCTCCTCTCGGCCATGAGAGGTGCTGAACCAGACCTTACTGAAACCCTGCCAAAATTGCTCCAGACCACTCTCCACACTTAGAGCAGTTGATCCCCATTGACAATTTGCCCTAATCCCCACTAACAGAGCTCAATTTCTCAGCCAAAATTCCACCCAAAAATAGGACATCTCCCAACTCTCCACCAAATTCAAATTAAACTCACCCACACCTGCACAAGGTCAAGAGAAGGAGTTCCCTAGTGAAAGCCCCCTCTCCAGACCACCCATCTGTTTCAGACTCCAAGCTTTTTAATCGGTTGTGGTCGAAATCATGCCTGGACAATTCACCATCCCAAGGGACTTCATCTGGAGCTTGCTTGGACCCAATCGAAGGTGACACAACTCTCAAATCGAAGCTTCACTTCTCTGAGCAAAGGTATGGACTCACTCTTCTTCCCGAGCTTACAGAGATTCTCTATTTAATTTGAGTCAATTTCAATACATGTTTACCGTATGGATGTGTTCGTCTCCTCAAGACAAATCCATAGAGCATAAGAACACAAAAATCCATTGAGAATCGAGTGAGAAATTTGGGTTAGAAGGTTGACGGTCACGGGTGCACACCAATCGTAGACGATGACTTGGAGCCGTCGGATGGCGGCACCGAATCAGAAGACGACGGGTGGCCTTTCGGAGCTGCCGAGGATGGCGCGGCGCCGCGTCACTTAAGTAGAAAAGTAGGAATTTTCTTATTTATTTAATTCCCTAAACTTCAAAAATGCATAACTTTGTGTAGGAAAATCAGAAAAATAAAATAAAAATACCCTATTGCTCAGTGAACAAAGAAGAATAATGTGGAAAAGAAATCATGTAATTTCATCAAGTTTTTTATTTTTAATTATTTATTTACTCTCTGCACTATTTCAATTCTCCATGCATATATACAATTCACCATGGCATGAGACTATAGGGCTTTGAAGCCTCCGAATTTGGGAATATTCCCCGAATTTTCCAAAGTCGAGGCCACCCTATGAAGAGTTATTGATTTTTCAATTTTAGGTCATTATTTTGAGTATTTTAATTCTAATAATTAGCATGTTGTGAAATAAATTCTAGGAAAATTTGATGATGTTTCTTATAACCAGAGGACCCTAGGGAAAATAGGTCTTAAGTTAACTCACTTGTAATGACCCTAATTAGCTTAAACACCCAAAATGGAACCTTAATTAATTAGAGCTAATCATACATAAAATTGACTTGAAATCAATTCTTCACCGACCTTCGGGATCAGGAGAACCCACCATAAAAGTTTGAGGTCAATTGGACTCAGTTAGCCTCTATCAAATGGGTTGATTAAGCCATTTAGCCAAACATAAACTTTAAAAATTCTTAACTTTCAAAATACTTTTCAAAAATTCACCAAATTGGTTTTAGAGCCTCTCTGATATCAGGGGAATTTAAGAAAATTAAAATTGCAATTTTCCAAAAAAGTTGATTTTTTGCATTATTTTAATATTTTTAATAATTAAAAAATAATAACAATCACAAAAATAATAAAATTCACCAAAATGTCACATTTTGAATTTTAATCACTTAGGAACAAACCCCATATTTTTCTTAAGTTTCTATGATGAGATATTAAATTCTAAAGCCCTAAGGTAATTTTAAAATTAAAAAATGTATTTTCTAGCATTTCCACTAAAATAATTCTAATAAATCAAAAACAAATCAAAAAATTATAAAAATTAGTTCTCTAGTTTCCTTGATATCAGAGAGATTTGTGAAAAATATAAAATTGATTTTTCAACCTTTATTTTATTTTTAAATTAATTAATACTCCAAAACTCAAAATAATTATAATAAAAATAATATAATTCAAAAAATCACCAAAATTGGTCCATGTGATCCTCTGGTCATTAAGAATGTTCCATAATTTTCTTAAGGATAGAAACTTTCCCTTGGTCATGTTATTAAATTTTTCTTGAAAATTCTTATTTTCCACCAAAAATAATTATATAAATAAATTAAATACAGAAAAATCACAGTTTCTCCTCTAATGTCTTGATTGACATATGAGTGAAGTCACATAAAAATTTCAAATTCATTTAAGCTCAATTTAGTGAGTTATGAAATTAGTAAGTTTAAAGGGCAAAATAGTAATTAAAATTTTAACCTATAATTAAAAATTCTAGGTTTAATTAAAAGGGTAGGTAAAATATTTGATACTATGTTGATTTTGGATGTTTGAAACTTAGGTAATTAAAGGGTAGAAACCTACCTAACAATTTGAAAATAATTAAAATAAACCTTAATTAAATAATTGTTTAAACTTAGAAGAATAATTAAAAATTTGGAATTATTAAAATAGGGATATTATTAGGAAGAAATTTATTCTTTAATCTAAGAATCCCTAAATTAATCACCTCAATAATATTTAATTCCTAATTAAAATGATAATCCAAATTCAAAATTTAAAGTGCTAAAAGACTTAATCATTAAATTAAATTAAAAATTAAAACATTTAAATTAAATCCTTTTAAAATTTCAATTAAATCAATACTTTAACAATTAAAATTAAATCATCCCTAAAGCATAAAAAAATAAAATATTAAATTAAAATTAAAAAAATAATAAAATTAAATTTAAATTTAAATTTAAATTAAAATTAAAAAAAAAACCAAATTAAGATTTAAATTAAAATTAAAATAAAATAAAATAAAATAAAATTAAATTAAATTAAAAATTAAATCACATTAAATTAAATCACATTAAATTAAATCACATTAAATTAAATCAAAACATATTAAATTAAATTAAATTAAATAAAAAAAATAAAATCAAGTTAAAAATAAAATTAAAATAAAATTAAATAAATTAAATTAAATTAAAATTAAAACTAAACCAAATTAAATTAAATTAAAATTAAATTAAATTAAATTGAATTAAATATAACATCACTTAAGACATAAAGAATTCAAAAATAAATCTAAAATAACTTGAACACTATTCCAAATTTAAACCCATTAATTAAAATTAAGTAAATTCACAAATCACTTGAACATCGATTTGCCCTCAGAAGCTCTTGTTGTCATAACTCCTAACAGAGTGTTAAGTGAAGTGTTACTTCACTAATAGGATATTCAAATGTCCTAGTTCACTGAGCAAGATAACAAAACTTCAACTCCTGGATGACTGATTCATTGTATAATTAAATTCTCTCGAACTTAAAATAATCCTGAAGTATTGAAAAGATGTTTAAGATTCGTCTCAAGCACTTCCTCAATACGATAGGATGTTTATAAGAACAATTGAACTTAATTGTTCTTTGATGAAGAAAATCATCCTCAAACCAAAACACAAGAACCTCGACGTCATAGGAGATGACTAGCTATAGGATTAGGAACTTGGTAGAAAATCATAACCCTTCCCTTAGTTTTACCTAGGAACTTGTTTTAAATGCTTAAATATTCTAAATTTTGTTTAAGTGCAGCCTGGGATGACGGGAAGACCCTCCAGGTACGCTTTTATTTTATTGCAACTTACTTTATTGCAATTTACCTTATTGCAAATGCACTTACTTTTCTTGCATGATAAACAACTGTTACATGAAAACCCACACCGTTAGGATAGTCCCTAAAACTGAAACCAAAACTAAATTAAAAATCGTTGCAAGATAAAATTCACCGCCACAACATTTCAAAATATAAAACAACTCAAAATTTAATCACAAACGAACACAAAACTACAATTATAACTAAATTAAAACGTCTTGTTGGATGATCGGGAATACCTCGGATGATGTAACCTACGTGTTGCTAACGGGATTTCCCACGGTCTAAATGAAAGTGTGGAACTCATTTAGTTGAGTTTAGCAAATTCATCTGGACTAAGTGAATCCGATAAAAATAACGATGCCGGAAGGATGGAACCGTGGGATCTTAACTGGTGTTGTTATAATAAACTTTAAGATTTATTTTAATTAAAACATAAAAAACACTTGGAAATTAAGACCTTCTCTAAACCAGAACACGTCTCTAATCTCTTGATTTATGATTTCCAAAACTAAAACCTCTGCAACAACAAGGAGCTCGGAGCATGGTGGGCAGCACGGCCATCGTCATCAGCAAAACCTGAGTCTACTTCAGCAAAACTTTCTTAGAATTAAATAACCAAACCATAGGACTTCGAGGTAGTTTGCTTAGTGCAACATAAATCCTCAATCTTTTTGTTAGGCATTTGCATTACAAATTAAGCCCTAACCAGTCTTAGGATTTCCGAGGTAGTCGTCCGATACGACATAAACCCTCACATCTTCGAGGTTATTTGTATGATCGTGTCATACAAATATAAGTCCTAATTAATTAAAATTGGCAAGATCAAAACATTAAACAAACATTAAGACTTTCCTAAATTCAAGCCAAATAATAGGATAGTCGGTAAATTACCGAAGTTCGCTTCGAATCTGTAATTTCTCCTACCTTTCTTCCTTTGAATTCCCAAAACAAAATGTTCCAAATTTGATTCATTCCCTATTGAAATTCTAAAATTCAATCCCTTGAAAACTTAAACTTTAAGATTCTTGAGAGTAGAACTACTGACTATTATCGAGAGTTTTATTAAGTGATTCCCGTCACTTAAGATGTAATTAACTATAGGGGCATGCCCTTATAGGGAACTTTAAGAACCCAGGTAATATAAACCCTGCTTAATTCATTTATATTAAGTAGGGGAATTTGTCGGCTTATAAAATTGGTTCGCAGACCAAACTGATGTCACAAATCTACTAGTTTATTTAACCGAGCCCCATCATTAAGCAGTGTGTCTATTCTTTGGGATAAATACACGGTTTGTGATGTGGCGATCGTTTATATAAACTATCTGGGATGTGCGGTCGGTTTTATTTCATATCTTAAAATTATTTTCAAAATCAAATACTACTTTCTAAACCATATATATATATATTTAAATTAAATTTAAAATCTAAAATTCGCCGACAATTTCTATTAGGCGACCCCTTTTCAAAATAAAACACATAATCTAAAAATATGCCGACATCACTAAAACACAAAGAAATTACTCTACCACTGAGAAAGAGCTTCTAGCTATAGTATATGCCTTTGATAAATTTAGATCTTATCTTCTTGGTACTAAATGCATAGTTCATGCTGATCATTCTGCTATTAAATATCTATTATCTAAGAAGGATTCTAAACCTAGACTTATAAGATGGGTTTTACTTCTACAAGAATTTGATTTTCAAATAGTAGAGAGAAAAGGATATTAAAACCAAATTGAAAACCAAATTGTTGATCATTTGTCTAGAATTAAAAAAGATATTATTTCGGAAGAAAATATAAATGAGAAATTCCCTGATGAATCTTTATACGTTATTCAAAGATGCAAAACACCTTGGTATGCTGATATTGTTAATTATTTAGTTAACAATATTTTGCCTTATGACTTGGATAATAAATTTATTAAGAAATTTAAATATTATGCTAAATCTTATATTTTGGAAGAACCTCATTTATTTAAAATTGATAAAGATTCTATGATTCAAAGATGTGTACCTTATGAGGAAACTATTGCTATTATTCAAAAATATCATGATTCTGTTTTTGGAGGACACTTTAGCATAGATAAAACTGCATTTAAAATTTTAAAGTCTAGATTTTTTTGACTTACCTTATTTAAAGATGTGAGACAATATGTGAAAACATGTGATCGATGTCAAAGGATGAGAAATATATCTAGGAAAGATGAAATGCCTTTAAACTATATATTGGAAGTTGAAATTTTTGATATATGGGGTTTAGACTTTATGGGACCATTTGTTCCATCATCTGGAAAAATTTATATTTTATTAGCAGTTGATTATGTTTCAAAGTGGATCGAAGCCGTTGCTTTACCCAACTGTGATCCCAAAAGTGTTTCAAAATTTTTAAAGAAAATGATATTTTCAAGATTTGGAATGCCTAAGGTAATTATCACTGATGGTGGAAGTCATTTCAGGAATATAAGAATTCAATCATTACTACAAAAATTTGAAATCAAACATAGAATTGTAACTACTTATCCCCCTCAAACTAGTGGAATGGTTGAAGTATCAAACAGAGAAATTAAAAGAATTTTAGAAAAGACCGTTAATCCTAAAAGAACTGATTGGGTTGATAGACTTGATTCTGCATTATGGGCTTATAGTACAGCTTATAAGACACCAATCGGAATGTCACCTTATCGGTTAATTTATGGTAAACATTTTCACTTACCTGTAGAACTTGAACATAAAGCTTATTGGGCGATAAAGCAGTTTAATTTTAATTTGAATAAAGCAGGAGAAAAACAATTATTACAACTAAATGAGATGGAAGAAATTAGAAACGAATCGTATGAAAATGCAAGAATTTATAAAGAGAAAATGAAGATGTTGCATGATAAGAAGATTTCAGGAAAAATTTTTGAGCCTGGACAAAAAGTATTATTGTTTAATTCTCATTTAAGACTTTTTCCTGGAAAATTAAGATCTTAATGGATTGGACCCTATTTAGTTGAGAAAGTATACCATTATGGAGTCGTAGATATTAAAGATCCCAAAACGAGAAAAATTTTTAAAGTAAATGGAGTAAGATTGAAGCCTTATTTGGAAGATATTAAAAAGATTTATAAAGAGGCTTATGAATTGAGTCAACCTGATTAAAGATTTACTTAAGTCGGGCTGACGACGTTAAACCAAGCACTTTGTGGGAGGCAACCCATAATTATCTTTGTTTGTGAGTGTTTTTGTGTTTTAATGTAAGGTTATGCCTCGATCTTGATTAATTTTATATTACTTTAGAAAAATTTGATGCTCATAAGTCTTTGTTGACTTAGGCTGAAAATTATTTTGAAGTATGTAAGATTTAAAAATAGGATCACTCTATTTTGAATATGAGTAAAAAGGAGATCAAGTTAACTTTCATTATGATAGTTTACAATGTGATTTATCAAGTCTAAATTACTCTAACCAGTATAATTTACCTATCTTGGAGAATGGAATTTTAAAAATTTGACGATTAGGCGAAACAGAGTTGAACATAGTTCCGGTGCCTAGGCGCCAGAATTCGGCGCCTAAGTGCCAAAATCAACTATGTATGAATAGGTTCGGCGCCTAAGCTCCACGGTTACTGGGTCGTGCAAAAACTGAAAATATTCAGTTTTTCACATGATTTTCCCCTTTAAATCAACTCATCTTCTTCCCTAACCATCAAGCAATCAAAATTACGTCCCTTACACTTTCTTCTTGAGAGATTTGAGAAATTTTTGAAGACATGGAAGGAAGAAATCATGGAGAAGAGGCTAGGGACAAGGTCTCAAAGGATCCTCAACCCTACTTCAATGGTTTCATCGCTGTAAGTTTAGAGAAATTTTCTAGTCGTTTGGATAAGTTTGAAGCGGATTTTAAAAGCATTGGAGATCTCCTTCATGCGATGTTTCATCAAGTCGAACATCTAGAATGGCAAATGAAACTTCAATTTGATCATTTTGCGGCTTATCAAGATGCTCAAGTTGAAATGTATGCGAAGAACAAGTGGATTAACGAAAAGACGACTACAAATTTTCCGAGAGCGTTAGTGTTCTTTCCAAGTGGAATACACAATTTCCCTTGTGAAGATTAGAATATTCTGGTAATGAGATAGTTATTATGGTTTGTTGAGTCGTTGTATCGATTTAGAGAATCGATTGTGTTTGTTTGTTATTTGCCTTCATGTTCAATGTGTGTTGTTTTTGCTTGGAAATTGTTATGTTTGAGTGTGTGTTAGGAACTTGAATCAAATATTGTACTTATCTGGAATGTTTTGAGTCAATATTGAAGGTTTTAAATGGAGACTAGTGAGTTTGATTGAAATCTTATGTTTGATTGGTGGATTTAATATTTAATTTTTATAAATATTTTAAAAATGTTGTGGAAGTTAGAAACTGAAGCTTTACTCTGATATGAGTAATTGGAAGTTGAATTTATGAATTTTGGTGGCAAATTAAATTTTAAAAAAAAAATTTGTGAAAGGGGAGTCTGGCGCCTAGGTGCCAGAATTCGGTGCCTAAGCGCCAGTTTGGCCTGTACTCGAGAATTTACTTAAATAACCCCCAAAACCATTTTTGATGCCTAAGCTTCATCTTCTTCCCCATTTTCGCGAAAATACATCCTCTAGATCCATTTTGAGGTCAAAACATCAAGGATTTGAGCGTGAAACCTCTCGATTTCTTCGTCTCAATGTCAGATCTACACTTAACTATTTATTTTCGATTTTTACCATAGATTTCCCTAAGTTTTGCTAAGAACCAAAAATTTTAAAAAAATATTTGATTTTTAGTGATTTCTTTGGATTTCTAAACTTATTTTAAGTTTTATAAACTTAAAAAGAGTTTAAATCTTTGATTCCTAAATTTATTCTTGTTTTCTTTCACGTTTAGATGGCTCCAAATTCTAAACTTGGGAAGGCACGAGATAACTTTGATAGCAGCAAATTTTCTATTGCGACTGCGCATTTTCACTTCCATGAATTTGCGACGTCCAGAAAGTTCATTTCTGAACGAAGTTTCTATCATCCTGAAGAAATGATCGAAAACACTATTGTTGCACACAACTGGCAACGATTTTGTTATTTTACTCGTCGTTGTTGTTATCCCGACCGTTCGAGAATTTTATGCAAATTTTCCGGATGCCGAGGATTATGAAGTCTTTGTCGAGGAATCGGAGTAGGATTTAGTCCGTAAAGAATCAACATATTTTATGGTCTGCCACCAACTATTGAATGCTATTATTCTGGATTATCACCATCTGAAGGAGATTTGGATATGATTATTGCTTATCTGACTGACGGTACTGGATCTTGGAAGATGAGGAATGGAAAAATGGTAAACTTCAAATCCTCCGAATTATATGGTATATCTAAATCATGGCACTATTTTATTTCTGCAAGATTGTTACCTTCCAACCACCTGAGTGAAGTAACTAGAGATAGAGCTATCTTAAACTACTGCATCCAGGAGAGGAAGCCTATTAATGTCGGGAGCATTATTTATGATTCTGTGGATTCTACTGTGAGGTCCAGCATTTCTGTTGGATTGGGATTTCCATCTCTGATCTACTCACTATGTGTTAGTAATAGAGTCACCGTCGATATTTCGAGGAGAAGTTAAAGTCTACCAAGCCAATCGGGCGGGAGAGTGTTAGTATCTATGATCGTCTTCGAGGGAAGAGATCAACCGCTCCTTCTACTTCGCACATACTTCGGTAGACCTTCTACTTCTAGAACCTCTACTTCGCCGAGCCACCGTCGATTTCGGGAATCAATGCAAGATCGGCTTTTAGAGCAATGAGTGAGTTATTTCAAACTCACCTGCAGGATTGATACTATTGATAGAAAACTATATCATTTAACCGATTATACCCGTAGGAAGAGTAGTTATGATGCTCGAGTATGATGAAGCCCTAGTCGATTTCGAAGGGTGAATATGATGTTAGTTTCCCTACTTTTCCTAGTTTCAAACCATTTGTTGATCCTAAGGACGTAGAATTTTCCTTTGGTGATGATGATGATGATGAGGCTACGGCTAGTGACTAGTAGTTATAGAACTCTATGATGTGTTACTCCGTTAGTTTGTTTTATTTGGATTGTTTGTTAGTTTTGTGTTTGTTGTATGTTGATCGATTACTCGTTAGGATTCTCGTTGTGTTGAGACTAAAGTTAGAATTAATTTATATGTTGTTTTAGTTTAATGTTTAGTAATTAATTATTTTGCTCTGTTTTAATTCTGTTTCAAATTTAATATCATCATAAAATTAGCATGCTTACCTTTTATATACATGGTTCAATTTTATCTTAATTATTCATAAAAGCATGATTAGAAGTTAATTTTTCTTTTTAAGATTGTTTTTACATACTTATTAAAAAATTCTTATGATTTTCTTTCTCTCATACTTTGAAATTATCATAGTATACCAAAACTTAAGATTAGGGGAAGGGAAAATCCTTTCTAAATTAAATTTTATTTGTCCTTAAAGAGATAATATTTTCATAAAAATAAAAACTATTTAATATAACTTAAGGAATGAAGAATTTATTTGAGATCACTTTTATTTTTGAAATTATAAACAATTTAGTGAAATTAACCAAAATTTTACTAACTTTGATTGATTTTAAGAATAGAATTATTTAACTTAAAGAAGAATAAGATAAAGAATTTTTCTATTCATGGTAGAAATAATAAAATTTTAGAATTATTAAGTAATAAAAAATTATCACTTGAAAAAGAAAAGATTGGAAATCTTTTTGAATTCTTATTTATGTTATAATAATTAAGTGGAAATGTATAAGTTTTGAAAATATAAGTTAAGGATAGTGAAGTTCAAAACCATTAACAGGCTATGTAGATATAGTAATCCTCTCTATAAAAATAAAAAAATAAAAAAAAAGAAGAGAGGAGAAGCTTGAGGAAATGCCTAATCAAAAATTGGGTTCACTTGAATTATCTTATAGGAAGAAAACTAGTTACATACTTTACTTAATTTTTATACATAAAAATTTATTTAGAAAAGATTTTTCAAGAAGATCTTTTTCTTGTAAATAATCTATGAAAGCTTAATATAATAGATTTCTATTATTTTCAAAATGGATGGAAAGTTTGAAATCTTATGATTTGGTAGTTAAATATTCTTTAAATTCTTAAAATTAAACCTAGTTAGTGAAATTGGGTTAACAATTTACTAAAGACTTTATAAAATAAAAAATTATAAGGAATCTTAAATATTTATCTTTTATTCCAAAGGTTATATATTTTATATAGTAGAACGAGTTACTTGAGGACAAGTAACATTTAAGTTTGGGGGATTTTAATCTATAAAAAAATACTTATTTCTTTATGTCTTAATTCTTATTAATTTCTAAGGATATTATGCTTTAATGAAAGGTATTTTTTGTGTTTTTTGATGTAGGTAATGTAAAAAGGTCTAAAAAGGAAAAAGGAACAAAAAGGAGCAAAAATGGAGCAAAATACAAAAAGTATAAAAAATTATGGTCTGGCGCCTAGGTGCCTAAGCGCCAGACTCGATACAAAAACTGTCAAGTATTTGACTATGTTTGATCTGTTATTTTGACGGAGTGAGCGGTTATTGGACATTCTAGAAGACTGACAGTTGTTCCTTGATAATATGACATGTGATACATTGCATCTAGACGCTCCAAAATGGTTTTAAACATGAAGAGGTGCGAGCCAAAGTGAAGAGATGCGAAGAACTGGACGCGGTGTCCGGCGCCTAGGCACCGTACCGACCTTCTAGAAGATTCATTGAATGTAGACATGTGCTGAAGAGGTGCCTCAAGGCAACCCTTGAAGCCTATAAATAGGGGTCCATTTCTTTAGAAAATGTGCCCCTCCCATTGTAACCCTTTCTCTTATCCACTTTAGGATCTCTCATCCTTAGAGAGAGAAATAGAGAGAGAAATTTAGGGCCACTTTTGTTTAGTTTAGTGAGTTTATTTTCAAGTTATTGCATTTGGAGTTCATTACACTGTGGAGTCGGTTGGAATCAGAAGATCTGTAGAAGAAATATTTGAGATAAGTATTTTTATATTTTATTCAAAGTTTAATTATCATGTTTTGCTATTTATTTTCAATGTGTTCTGAGTAGTTAGTTTACTTTCTTCCTTCAATTATGAAGAGGTAGATAAGATAATATAAAGATTCGATGGAGAATTGAAATTCAAAATATTTTTAAAACATTGTGATGACATTAATACTCGATCTTACTTTACTTTTAAAATTGGCCATTTGAATTGTTAAAACCTGTTGAAGAGTTTTGAGACCTTGAAGGAGAAGAACTCTTAACTTGTAAATGTCACATGAATCCTTGGGTAGTCGAAGGTCATGTGCGGGCTATTCAAGGTGAAGTGCAAATAAATAGGAAGATAAGATTTAAAGGGCGTAAAATTGATAAGTTTTTAGAGTGACAGACTAAATTCTTATAATTTGATTTAGAAAGCGTCACTAGTAGGGCCGACCATAGCCACCCTTGGACATCTAGAAGTGTGAGCCTAGATTAACCCATTCTACTAACAATACATCCGGACCTATTCTGTAAATTAGCCAATGTTCTTTGCGCCTGGATCAAAGGGTAAAGAATAGGAATGCTTCTATTTGACACAATACTATATATCAAATTCTCCAACGAATATTAAATTATCTTAAAATTCTTAGATTAATTGAAGGAAAGAAAGTTGTTTATTTTATATAGATTTCATAAAATCATTTTCTTATTATTGTTTTCTTTATTTGCACCTAGTAAATTAATAGTAATTTATAATCAAATTAAAAGATAAAATAAAAATATTTTTTTATTTTTTATATAGAAAATTTATCACTATAATTCTTCTCCGTGGGATAGATACTGGGGCCTTTATTTCAAAACCCTATATTACTTGAAACGATACATATACTTGCGTAGTACCCCTAGTGTGTAAAAATATTTTCTAAATTTACATAATATTAATTTTATACACTAGCCGCTATTTATAAATTGAGTTAAAGTTTTTGGCTATCTTTTGGAAGCAAATATTACTGCGTTATTTCTAGTCGGGTCAATATTCAGATGTATCTTTGTTGGATTGATATTTTGTATGTTTATTTGTATGATATATGTATAGTAGTAAATGTTTTAATGTGTATGTTGTTCAGAGTTTTTTAGTGTGTACTTTAATTCCAAAATTATTAGGAGAATATGGAACACTATTAAAAACTATTATTTAAAAACTGCATGTTTAAAACTTTTCAAAATCTACTACTACCATTTGTTATCTAGTATTGGTGTGATTTCAGTTATTTTTAGTTCGTGTGCCTTTTTTTTGTGACCTTTACTATTAAAAAAGTCCTTTGAAATTTGGAAATTTCTATTTAATAAAAAACTAAAAAAAATTTGAATTAGATTTTTTTTATTCCGGTTTTTAAATTATTATACTTGCATATTTAGGATATTAAGATTAATGCAAACATGTTATGTTAGTTTTTAATTCTCACCCATGTATCATTTCTTAGGCTTAAATGTTTTATCCTAATTAAAAATTAAACTTTGAGGGGGAATTTAAAGAAAAATAGAAATTTATTCAAAAACCTAAATTTTTATTTGTTCTCAAGAATGCTTCAAATTAATTTGCTTTTTTATTTAAAACAATTATGTATATGAAGTTATATTAGGGGAACAAAATTTTGAATATAGAAATGAATAAGAGAATTTAGTTAAAATTTATAGTAATAATGAAAAACTTTAAGTTAAAATTTTCTTAGTAAAGAGGTGTTAAATATAGTTCAACTATCTTTAGTAAGAAATATTGTATTTTTGGATAAATAGAAGATTTGACTTTTATTCTTGAAAGCTTAAATTTCTTTTTTTGAGGAGTAATTTTCAAATACTATTATTATAATTTTAAGGAAAAAGATGTATATCAGACCTTTATTTTAAATGGAAGGGTGGAATTCAAAATCATTAAAGGCCTATTCAGATGTAGTAGTCCTTGCCTTATAAAAAAACTAAAAAAAAGAAAAAGGAAAAAAAAACAAAGAAAGAAAAGAAAAGTGAAAAAGTGAAAGTAGTATGTGAAAAGGAAGGAGTTGCATGAGGATTTAAGGGTCTAATCAAAAATTGGTTCCATACCTAAACTATAAGATATAAGTTCTGAGAAAATATAAAGCTTAAGGTTATAGTATAGTAAGTAAAATTACTTTCAAATAAAGATTTTTAAGTGAGAACAATAAATGTGTGAATCCTATATTTTGAAGAATCTACAAGTATTTCTGAATTAGATAGAAACCTATATTTTATATTATCCTTTACCTGAGAACTTTTTAAACATTAAGTTGGTGTTAATTACTGAAATTTTTTCTAAATTGGACTATTCCATTTCTAAAGCAAAATTTTGTTATCTTCCTAAGAAATTCATTACATAATTTGCATGCTAAAATTTTTTATGTGATTAAGAATAACTTGAGGACAAGTGACATTTAAAGTTTGGGGGATTTTGATACACCTAAAATATATAGTGTTTTTATGCACATTTTTATACCTATATTTGATGATATTTCACTTTAATGGAAGGTACTTTGTATTTTTCTTGTAGGTATATGAAAATAAGTGATTATGATGAAAGGAGCAAAATTGGATCAAATTTGGAGCAAAAAAATGAATAAATGAAAAATTGGCCACTGGCAGCTATGCACCGCCTGGTCGGCGCTTAGCCGCCATAGTTAAAAATTGAATTTTCTTCATTTTTGGCACCAATTTCACGGGGTGTTTGAAGCAACTTTTTGTGGTGACTTCCTTAACTTCCCATAGGCGGCAAATTTAAATGAAGGGATGCATCTTTTGGTAGATACATTGAATTGAGACATAATTTGAAGAGACACCAAGACACTCTTTGGGTTATTACTAAAATTATGTCATGAGAGTTTTTAGAGAGTCCAGTTTTCAAGAGTCTTTTCTAATTTTCATAGTCATCTTCTAGTTTTCAAGAGTAGTATGTAGGTGCTAGAAGTAACCGATATCCTTTCTAAGACAAAGGGTTTATCGGACCCATTATATCCGTGCCCCAACACTCGAATGGCCACGAGGCAATCGTGGGGTGTAGAATATTCAGAGGTTGGTGCAAGACCACTCCATGCACTTGGCATTGAAGACATTTCTTTGCTATGTCCATGTAATCTGTCATCACTACTGGCCAATAGTATCAAAGTCTTTTGATTTTCATTTTCATCTTCGGTCCTAACTGGTGTGCTCCACACAATCCAACATGAACCTCTTTGACAATTTTATGTGCTTCTGCTCTGCTCAGGCACTTTAGCCACATCTAATCGAAGGATCGTCTGTACAGAACATCGTCGATTAAGGCCTATGACAATGCACTCTTTTGAATCGGATGCACTCCTGACTTTTTTTCTGGTAACCATCCTGTTTGTAGATATTCTACTAACGGCTAACGTCAATCTTCTGTATCATATGCCATAATAGCTGCTATCTATTCTTTTTCAAGCTTGTGCAAACTGTCAAGGTCGATCTGCGACAATGCTTTACATCTCGTCGATCTGCGACAATGCTTTACATCTCTGCACTGTAATGTCGATAGAATCTTCGGGTGGACAAGCTAATTCTTTAGCAAGTTTTGCTAAAGCATCCGCATGAACATTTTTTGCTCGAGGAATCCTATAGAATGTCACACTGAGGATCTGCTCTAGCAATTTCATCGTATATTGATGGTATTCTTCCAATCTCGGCTTCAGAATCTTATATTGTACTGCCACCTGTTGGATGACGAGTTGCAAGTCGCCATAATTGGCAATGTCCGTTATTTTCATTAGTATTGCTAATTTCAGGTCGGTGATTAGTGCTTCATATTCTGTTTCGTTATTTGTGCACGGCTCTGTCAAGTGGTAGGAAATTCTTAGCATCGCCTGATCTGGTGTCACGAAGATCAGACCAATCCCTGCTTTGACGGGTATTACTGTCTATTGTCCTTTGTCTCTTTTGGCTGGCGACGTTTCATCGAAGTACATTTCCCAACATCCAGCACGGGCTTGTTCCACTTGTAGTATCTGCTCGTCTTGTTGTTCGTCGTTGAGCGGGACTCGGCTGGCAGTGGATGCGCTGTGAGAAAATCCACAAAATTTGACCTTTAATAGCGTGAAGGGACACAAAAGTTATGTCGAATTGCAATAATATCATCGACCACCTCGCTAATAGCCCGAAAAGTATTGATCGGATCATCAAATATTTATATATATGTTGTAAGGTGTAATGCATAACGAAGAGAAAAAATAAAAGCTTGGCTCAAATTTCTACAATTCCAAAACGTATAATCAAACCAATCAGGCATGTTATAGTAAGACTAATGAGCAAACTACAAAGAACAATCTTGAATTTGATAGTGAAGAATTCAGATCTACTAAAGATATGCATGAATAAAGCAAACTCTTTTGAAAACATTAATGATAAAATTTTACTAATTAAATTGTTTTGGGATCTTACTTTCTTGCCGGATAATTCACAAAGAATTCTTGAAAAGAATGTTGAATTATATTAATATTTTAACCATGAGTTCCACAGAAAGAAAATAAAAAATTAAAAAATAAAAATAAATAAATAATAAAAAACTGAAGTTTAAAACTCCATAAAGCTAGAGGAATCTAAAAATGCATAAATCTTCTTTATAGAAGTTTAATCTTTAGGTTAACTTTTATAAAGAGGCTCATCCAAATATGTATTTTGTATTCGTGAGGTTTGCATGTTTTCAATTTTTTTTATTTTTTTTATTATTTTTTTATTATTTTTTTTTATTATTTTTTTATTATTTTTTTTTATCGTCTCATTATATGGTATAAGGATATAAATAATTTTGTGCATCCACTACGATGCACGCTAGGATTCTAGTATTTTAATTACTTATTTCATATCATTTGAAAGATTTGTACAATTTATCTAATTTGTATAAAGCTTTTCACAAAAAACTAACTATTGATTATAATAATTACTAGTATATTATTATGAAGATAAAAGAAGCATGGAATTAAAGCTAGATGACTGAAAGAAATCATATGAAGAATTATAAAAAAATAACTACAATAAAAATAGGTACTTATAAAAATAGTTACTTATGAAAAGGAAATTTCAAAAGGAATTTTCAAAAGGAAATTTCAAAAGCATGGAATTTGAGCTTATTTCATAAACCTATAACAAATGATGTAGTTTTTCTTCATCTCCTCGTGAACTAACATCCAAAACCTTACCGAATGAATCTAGATTTTACTCATCTTATTCTAGAAAATCGCTTATATGATTGTGTCCACTACTAATTATGGATATTAGCGATTTCTTATACCTAGGGATGATACATACATACATACATATACATACATACATACATACATATACATACATACATACATATACATACATACATACATATACATATATATATATATATATATATATATATATATATAAGTCACTGCCTTAGCTTCTTTTCCAAGTTAATTCAGCATAAGGGCTTCCCAAATATCTATAAGAAGAAGGTTTCTGGGACTTTGGCTCCCCAAAGGTTTTCTCTTGTTCAATGGCAGAAACTTGTGTCTCCATGGTTGAAAGCCAATACCGATGGCAGCTTCCTTAATGACAATGCTGGGATAGATGGGTTTTTCAATGATCATTCTGGCAATTGTCTGCTACATTTTCAATCTCCTGTATGAGTCCTTGATGCTCTGGAAGCTGAAGCCATGGCAGTTTATTGGGCTCTCAAAATCTCCCTCCAATGTGACATCCACTTCCTCATTATTGAATTTGACTTTGAATTTTTTATAACCTCTCTTAGAGGGACATCTTCCCCAGCTTGGCAGATCCTTCCTTGGGTTACACAAATCATTGGTCTTTCTCAGCAGTTATATGTTAGGTACCAGTTTTTGGCTAGAGAAGGAAACTTACTTGCTCACTTGTTAGCTAAACAAGGCAGATGTAATCAAATTATTGTTATGCCCAGCTCTTTTGCTTCACGGGGACTCTCTTGATCTCCCTTATATAAGACTTAGTAATCCTTTACTTTTTTAATGAATTTTGCTACCTAGATGCCTTCTTTTGGGGCATCTAAGGTAGTTTTTGGCATATATGTATGCATCTATATATATGCATATATATATATATATATATATATATATATATATATATATATATATATATATATATGAGTGTGTGTGTGTGTGTGTGTGTGTTGTGTGTGTGTGATAATTCACAGATTATCTTATAGAAAGCATAGTATCTTTGTCATTTTTTTTGAATTAAAATTACAATATTCATCACAGCCGAATTTTTTTCAGTCAGTAGAACGATAAAAATAAAAAATAAAATTCCTAATATAGTAAACTTTTCTTAAACGCCCTCTATTTTTCCTCGGATTGCAACAATTAGTGATTCCTTTTCTCAAACAAACTCAAGCAATTGGTGACTTATCATAAGATTCTAAGCTTTGAGCGGCAATATTTCCATCATCTTTCCATCAGCGACTATCTTTCTATGACTTTGGTGCAACAACATAATACAACAATTTTTTGCTTAATTTATAAAAACTGTGCTATTGTTGCTGGAAATTTGGGGAGATCGTTTAAATCCAAGTGCAGCAAATTCGATGCTTGCATTTTACTAAATATTGATGGATTTTAAAATTTTTTTATATTTAGGTTATATGAGGTTATATCACTCCTGGGGCATGTGAAAGTTTCCTCATTAACCGGTGAAAGAAAATTTTACTTCTCAATTATTAGATATGTAGTCTTTAAGAGAATTAGGAATCATGAAGGCTACTTCTAATGGGGAATCTAATATCGTGTTTCTATTTAATTTTTTTAGTCATTGGTATATATGATTGAAGTTTTAATAAGTATGAATGTGGTGTATTCCTTTTCATAGTGAGCATCTTGATGATTGTTAAAATTTAATTTTTTGTTATTTTTCGTACAAGATTGTAAATATTAACAAATATTATATTATTGTTTAGAATGATATAAGTATATTTGTTAGATTAACATTGATTAAAAAATAATTCTTACTAATTTAAGAGTTGGAAACATACATAATGTAGTTTCAATGTATGCTTTTATTGTGCATCTCATCGCAGTTTGTATGTTAAACGTTAAAACTTAGGAAACTTATATTACTTACCCTTGATTAATTACAAAAAAAAAAAATAATAATTATCAAATTCAATTGAAGAAAGAGGAAGAAAGATTCAAAGTAACCAATGTTATGTATTTATGTATAAACTTTCGCCATTAATCAAGCCTTATAGAAATTAATAAATTCATTTGAATCAAAATTTAAAAATGTAGACCGAACGGTTAGAAAACTCATCTCAGCATTAATAAAAAGCTTTATCTACAAACAAGTAGAGATTTTTAAAAAGTCTTTGGAATAGAGATCGTAGATAATGCTAACTCACATAAGGGAAAAAAAATAAACAAGGCAACAAAATTTGAGAAATTACGATCTAGATTCCTGACTATAGCATATGTGATTGAAAGGAGGCATTAAGTATAAACGTGCAAACTATGAAACACAGACACGACACGAAGCTATACAGGAACACAGCATACAACAATAATTACAAAGCCTTAATCCCACTAAGTGGGGTCGGCTAAATGAATCATTTTCCTCCATTGCATCCTATTTAGTGTCATATTTTCATTTAATTCTAATAAATTAAAGATCATTTTTTAAACAATAAATCTAAGTCTTCCTAGGTCTACCTCTCCCATTCTGAACATAGATCAAATCTAAAACATCTACTCTCCTAATCAGATCGTCAGATGGTCGACATGTAATGTGACCAAACCATCTAAGGCGACTCTAATTTTGTTCCTCACTGAAGCTACACCAACCTTATCACGGATATATCCATTTTGCATTTGTCTCTAAGTGTAAAGCCACTCATCCACCTCATTATCATCCCGACAACACTTAACTTAGTATTATGCTTCTGTTTTAAAGAGCAACATTTAGCACCATAGAACATTGCAAGTCTTACCACCATCTTATAAAATTTTCCTCTTAGTCTAAGGTGTACTTTTCTATCACACAATAGGCCCGAAGCATTCCTCTACTTCAACAAACTAACATAAATTCTACTATTAAAATACCCATCTAAATCATCATTGCTTTGAACAATAAACCCGAGATATCTAAATTGTTCACACCTTTTAATAATTTGATCACCCAAAATTACACTTCTGTCACTAGAGCTACTATTACTAAAATTACAAGAACGTAGCATAATTCAAAAAAAAAAAGACACGACACATTATGGCAAGTTTTAATATTTAATTAATTATTAGTTAAAATATATATTTTTCTAGTATTATTTATTAAAAATATCAAAAAAAAAGATACACGAATAAATTTTAACAAGGCAACAGAAACAACTAAAATGGTTGGGTTGCCTTGTTCAAGAATATGTTCAAGGTAACAGAAACAAGAATATGTTCAAGGTTGCAAACCATCCATACGAAAATATAACCGAAAGCTTTCATTTAATGTATTTAGCAAAGCTCATCGATTCAGATGGCAAAGAATGTGGATGACAAAGTTTTCTTGAAATCTTACAAGGAAATGTAAGACTTAGAGATGGTGGGTATCCTTGATTTTGGCAATTAAGCTTATAAGCAGACAAGACATTTATCTCCAAGAGAGTAATAAGGAAAGTCATTGAAGAATACCACAAAAAGAAGAGATAAAAAGAAGAATCTAATCAATTATATATCAAAGTGGAAAAAGGGTGCAAATGAGACTAGCTGGAAAGCACGTGGTCATAAGAGCATAAGAGTGCAAGCGTTAGGTGAACAGGTTAGCATGCTATCACACAATCATGAGGGGCAAGAACACAAGAGCATGGTCATTAGAAGCAGACCCACAAACAAGTGATGCAAAAGCAATTAAGCTAGTACATGAACAAACGCAAGCAGGCAAGCGAATGGAACAAAATCATAAAGAAAGAGAAGATAAAGGACGGGTAACAAAATGAAAAATGACTATGCAAGAGATAACCCGATGTTGATATTATGTTAGAAAAAAAAAACACTTATTTTCATTTATCATTGATTGAATATAAGCTTATATATATTCGCAAATAGGGCAAACATAAAAGAAGCGCCATAAGAAAATATCCTTATTTATAAAAATATATAACAGTAATAATAAACACCTTCCATTCTAGCATTTTTCTTCTATAACATTTCTCAAAGCTAGCACTTTCCAATAGTAACCATCGAATGTACCTCTAACTACAATTTTCTTCACAAATTTTTGAAAGAAGTCGGCGCCTTTTAAATCCTTTTTTGGTGGCAATGAGAAATTGCTATTCATTGCGTTGTACGGAAGCTAATTTCCTCAAAAACACTTATTCCCATTTATCATTGATTAAATACAAGTTTTAATAGAAAGCCAATAGGGGTAAAATAAAAGAAAGACCTTAAGAAAATATCCTCAGTTATAAAGATATATATAATAATAAACCAACTCTTCATTCTAGCATTTTCTTACCATAACATTCCTCAAATCTTGAACTTTCCCATAATAACCTTCCAAACTACTTCTAAATACGATTCTCTTCACAAATTTTTTAAAGAAATGAGTTAGCGGTTTTTTTTTTCCTTTGGTGTATGAGCATTTGCTAATCATGGTGTTTTATGCTAGCCAATTCTCCTCAATCCTCCAATTTGCCCCAACGGTTATTAGATTCGTTGCTTTGCCTCAAGTCATGTGTGAGGGATTTGGTTTCATAGTTAGTTTTTTAGATAACTAGACAAAGTTGCGAGTTTGTTGCTTTGTTTTCTCCGTTAGCACTGTTTTTGCTCGATATTGGTTCTTAGTTGGTTTTGTAACTCCTGTATATTGTTGAGAAAATGTTCATTTTTTACCAAAAGTTTTTCTTCGATTTTATTAATCCAAATGGTGAATTTTTGAATTTAGAATAGTTTTCATTGATGTTCAGGCTTGATTTGAAGTCATTTTGAATGAGTTATGATCAAATTATTGTTTTATTATCAAAATTATCATTTTCTCTCTCAAAAATATCATTTGCTCAAATTGTACCCAAAGGTCGTTGGAATTTAGCATGGAGTGACTCATTTGAAGGATTTTAACAATAAAAACACAATGGCAATGTCATTTTTAAAAATGGTGACTCGTTCAAATATTTTTATGTGAGACAATTTCTCATGCATAGGAACCTTGAATGCAAAATTTTACGTAAAATAGTGTCTAGTGACCACTCAATTATTTTGTATGATTTTCGTATGTGAATATGAAGATAATGTAACATACAAAGTTTAATTTGGATTATTGGATCGAATTGTGTTATAAAATGATAATATTTAGTGTTTATGACAATAATCATTTTGCATGAAAATTTGAATTGAAAAATTTCACGTAAAATTTATTCCAATTGAACATCAATTAATTTTCATGATATTTATTAGTGATAATATGTCTCGTGCAACTTTTAGAATGAGCTTTTAAGCCATACAATAATCTCATGAAAAAAAACATAAATCACAAGTTTTGCTCAAGATCAAGCTAAAGTGAAGTCAGATTAATCTTAAGCAAAGAAAATAAGTTTGATGAAAAATGAGGTCAACAATTGGACTTCCAACATGTGTGCTAAACTATTTATGGTATGGCACACATATTAACATTGATAAAAAAAATTAACCAAGTCTAGAAGTGAGAGATTGTCATTCAACATCAAGATTTTAAAGATTAAGAGTTTGATTCAAATTTGAATGATTTCGAAGTTCTTCCTAATTAAGGAACTTGGGAAAGTTGGTTAAAAAGCTTCAATTTTAAAAGGTTTCAATTTGATTTTTAAGATTATGAAATTTTCTTAAATTGCTTTCAAAATTTAAAATTTGATTGTTTTAAAATTTGATTGTTTTTAAAATTTATTTGATATAAGCATTCAAGATTCAGTTAATACTTTTTTTAACACACAATGTGTTGACCTCACTTTTGTTGAGGTCTATTCTTTCTTCTTTAAGAGCTTAGGATCTAGCCATAAGACTTCCCTTTTGACTATACAAAAAGACTAGTGATGGAGCCTACACAATTTCAAGCACTTCTTCACTTTCCCTAGAGTTCCTATGCTTGGTTCTAACTTCTAGAACTTAGTAGCATGGGGACCAATTATGAGGGATCTCAAAGAAGGTGCCCATAGGATTGCTTGGACTTAAAGTTAAGCCTTGGTGGTGTGACCTTGGTCAACCTTGCACACACACACATCCCCACTATTCCACTCACAATCTAAAACCCTAAAGAAATCACCTTTAACCTAGTTCCCCCACTCTTTTGGAAACTCATGTGGGTGGTTGTCCAACCCCTTAGCCCTTGGCTAGGGTTTGGCTAAGAGCAACACATGGAGGATCCAAAATAGGATTTCCCTTGGTACTGACCCTCGATTCGCAATAATGCACCAAAAACTTGGTTTGCAATCGCCAAACAATGCAGTAATTTATGCTATAAAAAAAAATGTTATAGCCAATACTTTGACTCAAATAATAATAGCTGCTAGTGTATATAAATATAATTTTATGAAAAATATTTTACACACTAGGGGTACTACTCAAATATACGTATTGCTTCAAGTAATATAGGGCTTTAAATAAAGACCCCAATATTGATCCCACGAGGAGGATTATAGATTTTTTTTAAATATTTTGATTTTAATTTTATGTATATCTTTTAAAGTTAAAAAGTTGATATTTAATTTTCTAGATGCAGAAATAAAGCAGTAATAAAGTAATGATTGATGTAAATAAAAATAAGCAAACAACTTTCTTCCTTACAATTAATCCAAGACTTTTTAGATAATGTAATATTCGTGGAGAATAAAAATTTATGGTATTGTGCCAAATAGAAACATTCTTATTCTTTACCTTCGCTCGATAGTATAAAGAACATTGGCTAATCTATAGATCAGGTCTGGATATATTGTTAGTAGAATGGGTTAATCTAGGCTCACACTACTAGATATCCAAGGGTGGCTATCGTCGGCCCTACTAGTGACCATTTCCTTCTCTATAGACCAAATTACAAGAATTTAGCCTGTCACTCTAAATATTTATCAATTCTGTGCCCATTAAATAATATCTTCCTATTTATTTGCACTTCACCTTGAATAACCGCGCAAGGCCTTCGACTACCCAAGGATTCATGTGATATCTACTAGTTATGAATTCATATCCTTCTAGGTCTCAAAACTCTTCAACAGATTTTAACAATTTTAATGGACAATTTAAATAGTAAATTAAGATCTGGTATTAATATCAGCACAATGTTTAATATATATATATATATATATATATATATAGTTTTTAATACTCCAATGAATTTTATATTATCTTATTTATCTCTCCATAATTGAATGAATAAAGTAAAGTAACTACTCGTAACACATTGAATTTAAACAACAAAACATATAAATTAAACTTTAAATCAAAATACAAATACTTATCTCAAGTGTTTCTCCAACTGAACCTTCGAATCCTTCTGACTCCAAAGTAAATAGACTTCAAAAGCACCGACTCTTCAAATACTCTTAATGCAAACTCTAATATAAACTCACTAATTAATAAAAGAAACTATAAATATGGCCCTTAAAATATTCCTCTAATTTCTCTCTCTAAATGGAACTATGGGGCTAGGTTGGGCGTTGATGGTTTTTGGGCCTTCTTCTCTGAAGAAGTAGTCTCCTATTTATAGGCTTCAAGGGTTGCCTTGAGGCACCTCTTCAAAATGTGTCCATATTCAATGAATCTTCTAGAAGGTGTGTCTGGAACCTAGGAACCGGAATCTGGCGCTTAGGCGCCAGAATCTGACGCTTAGGTGCCGAAATCTGACGCCTAGGCGCCGAAATCTGGCGCCTAGGCGCCGGACTCTGCGTCCAGTTCTTCGCACCTCTTCACTTTGGATCGCACATCTTAGAGATCCTAACTGTTTCCAAGCATCCAAATACAATGTATCACATGTCCTATAATCCATGAATAACTTCCAATCTTCTAGATGGTCCAATAACCGCTAACAAGGTCAAAATAACTGTCCAAAAGTCATAAAAAATCTTATAGAATTCTGTATCGAACTGGCACTTAGGCGCCGGATTCTAGCGCCTAGGCGCCAAGCCAATTATTTTGACAATTTTGTATTTTGGCTCACTTTTTGCTCATTTTTGCTCATTTTTCATCCTTTTCTCCTTCTTGAACATTTTTGCATCACCTACATCCAAAACACAAAAATACCTTTCATTAAAGCATAATATCCTTAAAAATTTAACAAAAATCAAGGCATAAAAATTAGTATTTTTTTAATGGATCAAAATCCCCCAAACTTAAATGTTACTTGTTCTCAAATAACCCTTTTTACTTTATAAAATGTATAATAATTGGAATAAAAGGTAAACATTTAAGATTTCTTATAATTTTTTATTTTATAAAGGCTTTAGTATATCATTATATAAATTTAACTAAGTTTAATTTTAAGAATTTAAAGAATATTTAACTACCAAATCATAAGATTTCAAAAAATTTTATTCACTTCGAAAATAATTGTAGTTTATTATATAAAGATCACATAAATTATTTACAAGAAAAAGATTTTCATGAAAATCTATTCTAATAAAGATACATGCATAAGAATTAAGTAAAATATGTAATCAGTTTTTTTCTTATAAGCTATTCAAGTAAAGCCAATTTTTGATTAGGCATCTCCTCAAGCTTCTCCTCTCTCTCTCTCTCTTTTTTTTAACAGAGAGGATTACTATATCTGGATAGCCTTTTAATGGTTTTGAACTTCGCTATCCTTAACTTATATTTTCAAACTTATACATTTTCACATAATTACTATAACATGAATAGATTTAAAAATGAATTTCAATCTTTTCTTTTTTCAATTTATAATTTTTTATTTCTTAATACTTCTAAAATTCAATTATTTCTACTATGAATAGAAAAATTTCTTAATCTTACTCTTCTTTAAGTTGAATAATTCTATTCTTAAAATCAATCAAAGTTATTAAAATTTTGGTTAAGTCTACTAAATTATTTATAATTTCAAAAATTTAAATGATCTTAAATAGATTCTTCATTCCTTATGTTATGTTAATATTTTTTTTAGAAAATATTAGTTTATTAAGGACAAATAAAATTTAAATTTGCATGTATTTTCCCTTCCCCCAAACTTAAGTTTTGGTATATCAAGAAAATAAATTTAAAGTATGAGAGAAAGAAAGGTATAATTTAAAAAGGAATTTTTATAAGTATGTAAAAACAGTCTAAAAAGAAAAATTTACTTCTACACATGCTTTTTATAAATATTACTAAAATAATGAAGCATATACAAAAGTAAGCAGGCTCATCATTATTTTTATATCGATAGTTGAATTAAATGACTATACTACTAATAAGTAATGAAACGAACAACATTACTAACTATTTAAGAATACTAAACAGTAAGCTGAAACAAAAATAAACATTAATTCATCTAAATTTCAGTCTTCAACACAATACACAAAATATTTAAAAAAGTCTCAACACCAAACAATCTACACAAAGTTTCGTAAACAAATCTACACTAACAAACAGTAAACAACAAACAACACTAGCAAACAAGAAATAAACTAACAACAGAATCAACACATCTCAGAGGTAAATCAAGCTACTAATCACTATTTGTAGCCTCGTCATCGTCATCACCAAAAGAAAACTCCACATCCTTTAGATCAACATACGGTGAAAATTTAGGACAGGTAGGAAACTGAACATCAAGCTCACCCTTCAAGAATCTCACTAAAGACTCTGAATACTCAGCATCATACTCACTTTTCCTTTGGGTAAACTCAGATAAATGATCAATATTCTTGTATATAGTATCTACTCTGCAGTGAGTTAGAAATAACTCATTCTGCTGCTCCAGAAATTGATCATGCATCGATTCCCAGTAACTAGATGGTGGCTCAGCAGTAGAAGTAGAAGGTCTATAATTAGAAGCTCTACCTGGAGTAGGTACAGAAGTAGAAGGACTAGTAGATCTCTTCCCTTAAAGACGATCATAAATGCTAACACTCTCCTGCCCAATTGGCTTTGTAGTCTTCAAATTCTCCTCTGATATATTAGCAGAAACTCCAATGCTCTTGCATAAAGAATGAATCAAGGATGGGAATCCTAATCCCATAGAAGTTCTAGATCTAGCAATCGATTCCACTGAAAAATATATAATACTGCCAACATCTATCGGTTTCCTCTCCTGAATGCAGTAGTTCAGGATAACTCGATCTCAGATAACTTCACTCAGGTGGTTGGAAGGTAGAAGTCTAGCAGAAATAAAATAATGCCATGCCTTTGAAATATCATTTATCTTAGAAGATTTGAAGTTTACCCGTTTGTCTTTCCATATCTTCCATGCTCCAGTGCCATCAGTCAGATATGCAATAATCATCTCAAGATCTCCCTCAATTGGAGATAAACAAGAATAGTAGCACTCGATGGTAGGTGGCAGACCATAGAAAATATTGATCTGTTCCAGAGTAAATCCTACACTGACACCTCTAACGAGGACTTCGTAGTCTTCCGCATCCAAAAAGTTAGCATAAAACTCGCGTACAATAGGAATAAAGGCAACAACAGTGAAATAACAGAATTATTGTCAGTTGTGTGTAATGATCGTGTTCTCCATCATTTCACCAGGATTGTAAAATCTGCGCTCCGAGATAAACTTTCTTAAAGTCGCAAATTAGTGATAATGAAAATGCGCTGCCGCAGTCGAAAACTTGCTGCTGTCAAAATTTTCTCTTGTCTTTCCTCGTTTAGATTTTGGTGCCATCTAAAAGTGAAAGAAAACAAAATAAATTTAAGAATCAAATATTTAAACTCTTTTTAAGCTCGAGAAACTTAAAATGAGTTTAAAAATTTGTGGAGAAACTCTAAAAATTAAAATTTTTCTCAAAATTTCGATTTTTAAGAAAAAATAGGCAAAAGTATGGTAAGAATAAAAAATAAATGGATTAGAAGGTAGATTTGACCTCGAGATGAAGAAATCAACTGATTTCGGGCTCAAAAACTTGATGTATTGACCTCAAGATGGATCTAGGGGGGTATTTTCGTGAAAAAGAGGAAGGGGATGAAGCTTAGGCTTCAACCATGGCTAATGGGATTTAAATGCTAATTTTCGGTAAGCAGGCTGAACCGACGCCTAAGCGCCGAATTCTGGCGCATAGGCGCTAGACTCTCCTTTCACAAAAATCACTTTAAAAATTTTATTTTCCACTAATACTCATAAATTCAACTTCTAATTACTCATATTAGAGTAGTGCTTCAGTTTCCAACTTCCAAAATATTTCTCAAAAATTTTAAAAATTAAAAATTAAATCCACCAATTAAACACAAGGTTTAAATCAAACTCTTCTAATTCCATTCATAATCTTCAATTTTGGCTCAATACAATACAGATAAGTATAGGAATATGATTCAAATCCTAACAAACAATCAATCTACAAAATTTCAAAGCAAATACAACACCCATTGAACAATAAAACAAACACACAAACAATACATTTGATTTACTAAATCGAAACAACGACACACTAATAAAAGTTTAGATCACACCACAATTACTATCTAATCTTCAAATTAGAAATTTCTATTCTCTTTGCAAAGAAGATTACTAGGCCTACTTGGGAAGAATACTAACGCCCTCGGAAAATCCGTAGTTGTTTTCTCCTCGATCCATTTGTTCTTCGCATACATCTCCACTTGAGCATCTTGATAAGTCTCTAAATGATCAAATTGAAGCTTCGCCTGTCATTCCAGAAGTTCAATTTGATGATACATCTCATGGAGGTGATCTCCAATACTTTTGAATTCTGCTTCAAATTTATCTAGACGACATGAAATTTTCTCCAAACTTACAGCGATAAAACCATTGAAGTACTGTTTAGGATCCTTTGAACCTTTGTCTCTAGCATCTTCTCCAAGATTTCTTCTCTCCGTTTCTTTAAAAATCCTCTCTAATGTCTCAAGAATGAAGTGTCTAGGTCGTCATTTTGATTGCTTAGGGATTGGGGACGAATATGGAGTTATATAAAGGAGAAAATCATGTGAAAAACTGAAAATTTTCGGTTTTTACATAATCCAGTAAATGTAGCGCTTAGCGGCCAAATCTGGCGCCTAGGCGCAGGACCCATCGATACAAAGTTTTACTCTAGCGCTTAGGTACCAAATTTCGGCGCCTAGGTGCCGGAACCATGTTCTACTCTGTTTCTCCTATCGTCAAATTTCAAAGTTTCGTTCTCCAAAATAGGTAAATTAAAATGTTAAGATCAATATAGACTTTGTAACACAAATTATAAACAATCATAATGAAGGTTAACTTGATCTCCTTTTTACTCAAATATGAAATGGAGTGATCCAAAGTCCAAACTTTATATACATCGAGATAATTTTTAGCTAAAGTTAATGAAGACTTGTTAGCGTCCAATTTTCTAAAGTTATATAAAATTAGTCAAGACTGAGGCATAACCTTACATTAAAAATGTAAAAATAAACAAAAATAATTATGGGTTGCCTCCCACAAAGCACTTGGTTTAAAGTCGTCAGCCCGACCTAATTAAGTCTTTAATCAGGTAGACTCAACTCGTAAGCAACTTTATAAGTCATTTTAATGTCTCCCAAACAAAGCTTCAGTCTTAATTTGTTAACTTTAAATATTTTTCCTGTTTTGGGGTCTTTAATATCCACAGCTCCATAATGGTATACTTTCTCTATTATATATGGTCCCATCCATTTAGATCTTAATTTTCCAAAAAAAGTCTTAAACGAGTATTAAATAATAATACTTCTCTTCCAGGCTCGAATATCTTCCCTGAAATCTTTTTATCATGTAACATCTTCATTTTCTCTTTATAATTTTTTGCATTTTCATATGATTCATTTCTTATTTCATCCATCTCATTTAATTGTAATAATCATTTTTCTCCTGCAGTATTCAATTCAAAATTAAACTCCTTTATCGCCTAATAAGCTTTATGTTCAAGTTCAACAGGTAAGTGACAATGTTTACATAAATTAACCGGTAAGGTGACATTCCGATTGATGTCTTATAAGTTGTTCTATAAGCCCATAATGCAGAATCAAGTCTATCAACCCAATCAGTTATTTTAGGATTAACAATCTTCTCTAAAATTCTTTTAATTTCTCTCGTTTGATACTTCAGCCATTCCACTTGTTTCGAGGGTGATACACGCTTGCAATTCTGTGTTTGATTCCAAATTTGTCCAGTAATAATTGAATTCTTATTTTCTAAAATGACTTCCACCATCTGTGATAATTACCTTAGGCATTCCAAATCTTGAAAGAATCATTTTCTTTATAATTTGAAACACTTTTGGAATCACAGTTAGGTAAAGCTACAGCTTCAATCCACTTTGAAACATAATCAAATGTTAATAAAATATAAATCTTTCCATATGATGGTACAAATGGTCCCATAAAGTCTAAATCCCATATATCAAAAATTTCAACTTCCAATATATAATTTAAAGGCATTTCATCTTTTCTAGATATATTTCCCATCCTTTGACATCGATCACATGTTTTCACATAATGTCTCACATCTTTGAATAAGGTAGGCCAATAAAATCCTGAATTTAAAATTTTAAATGCAGTTTTATCTACTCCAAAGTGTCCTCCAAAATCGGAATCATGACATTTTAAATAATAGCAAAAGTTTCTTCATAAGGTACATATCTTCGAATTACAGAATCTCTTCCTAATTTAAATAAATGAGGATCTTCCTAAATATAAGATTCAGCATCATTTTAAATTTCTTAATATATTTGTTATTCAATCCATAAGGTAGAATGTTGCTAACTAAATAGTTAACTATATTCGCATACCAAGGTGTTTGGCATCCTCGAATAACATATAAATGTTCATCAGGAAATTTCTCATTTATATTTTCCTCAGTAATAACATCATTCTTAATTCTAGATAAATGATCAGCAATTTGGTTAGTAGTTCCTTTTCTATCCACTATTTGAAAATCAAATTCTTGTAGAAGTAAAACCCATCTTATAAGTATAGGCTTAGCATCTTTTTTTGACATTAAATATTTAATAGCTGAATGATCAGTATGAACTATGCATTTGGTACCAAGAAGATAAGGTCTAAATTTATCAAAGGCATAGACTATAGCTAAAAGCTCTTTCTTAGTAGTAGTGTAATTTCTTTGAGTTTCAAAAAGAGTTTTACTAGCATAATATATAACTTTTTAAATTTTCTCATATTTTTTGTCCCAATACAGCTCCAATTGCAAAATCACTTGCATCACACATTAATTCAAAGGGTTTATTCCAATTAGGTGTAATAATTATAGGTGCAGTTATTAATTTTTCTTTTAAAATAGTGAAAGCATTAACACTATCTTCATTAAATTCAAATTTAGCTTCTTTTTCCAATAAATGACTAAGATGTTTAGCAATTTTAGAAAAATCCTTTATATATCTTCTATAAAATCCAGCATGACCCAGAAAACTTCTCACATCAGTAACAGTAGTAGGTGGTTGTAGTTCAACAATAATTTTCACTTTTACTTGATCAACTTCCATCCCTTTTTGTGAAATTTTGTGACCAAGTACAATGCCTTCTATGATCATAAATTGACATTTTTCCCAGTTCAGAACTAAATTTGTTTCTTCACATCTTTTCAGAACATTGGAAATATTTTCCAAACAAGATTCAAAAGAAGTTCCAAAGACTGAAAAATCGTCCATAAATATTTCAATTCCTTTGTCAATCAAATCACAAAATATTGACATCATACATCTTTGAAAAGTTGCAAGTGCATTACATAAACCGAAAGGCATTCTTCTAAACGCAAATGTTCCATAAGGACTTGTGAATATTGTTTTCTCTTAGTCCTGACGAGCGACAGGTAATTGATGATAACCAGAATATACATCCAGCAAACAGAAATATGAGTGTCCAGCTAATTTATCAAGCATTTGATCCAAGAAAGGTAAAGGAAAATGATCCTTTCTAGTGGCATCATTTATTTTCAGATAATCAATATAAATTCACCATCCAGTAACTTGTCTTGTAGGAATTAGTTCATTTTTATCATTGACAATGACAGTTACTCCTCCTTTCTTCGCAACACAATGAATAGGACTTACCCATTGGCTATCCAAAATAGGATAAATAATTCCAGAATCTAACCATTTTAAAATTTCTTTTTTAACAAACTCTTTCATAATAGGATTTAATATTCTTTGAGGTTCAATAGTAGGTTTAAAATATTCTTCCATTAAAATTCTATTCATATAGATGAAAGGGCTTATTCCTCTTATATCAGCAATAGTCCAACCAAAAGCTTTCTTATAATTCTTTAACACTCCTATCAGTTTTTCTTCTTGATCTAAACTTAGTTTAGAAGAAATAATAACAGGTAAAGTTAATGAATTTCTAAGAAAAGCATACTTTAAATGTTCAGGTAACATTTTTAATTCCAGTTCAGGGGCTTTTTAATTAATGGTAAAAGTATATCATTTTGTGTTATGTCCAAAATTTCCCAGTTATCTTTAATATAATGAGTTTCTTTAGATATTTCTTCTTCTTTTAGTTCTTCATTTTAATCAGTTAATAATTCAATTTTTCTTCAAAAATAACTTTACATCTTTCTTGATAGTGTTTTTCAATTATATAATCAATAATATCCATTCGATAGCATTTTTCTTTATCAGGGTACTTCATTGACTTAAGAACATTGAATTTAATCTCTTGATCATTAACTCTCATGGTTAATTCTCCTTTTTGCACATCAATCATAGCTCGTCTGCTAGCTAGAAAAGGTCTCCCTAAAATAATTGGTATTTCTTTATGTTCTTCCATATCAAGTACAATGAAATCCACAGGGAAAAAAAATTTATCCACTTTAACAAGAACATCCTCTATAACTCCTTTAGGGTAGGTGATAGATCTATCAGCTAACTGAAGAGTTACAGTGGTGGGAGTAATCTCTCCTAAATTCAACCTTCGGAAAATAGAAAATGGCATGAGATTAATACTTGCTCCTAAATCACATAAAGCTTTTTCATAAATTTTTTCTTCAATAGCACATGGTAAAGTAAAACTTCCAGGATCTTTAAGTTTCTGAGGTAATTTCTTTTGAATTATTGCACTACATTCTTCACTTAATGCAACAGTTTCAAAAGCTTTAAATTTTCGTTTCTTACTTAAAATATCCTTCATAAATTTTGCATAAGTTGACATCTCTTCCAAAGCTTCAGCAAAAGGTATGTTAATGGTATGTTTCTTAAAAATTTCAAAGAACTTAGAAAATTGATGATCAAGCTTCTGCTGTTTTAGTCTTTGAGAAAAAGGTTGTAGTGGTTTTTCAACTTCCACATTAATAGTAATAACAATATGATCTTGACTAGGAGAAGGAGTTTCTTGAGGTTTTTCAATCTCTTCAACCTCAATCTCATTTTCAATTTCATTCTGCATTCTTTCTTTTAATTCCTTTCCACTTCTAAGTTGCACAGCTTTAACATGTTCATGTTCTTTTCCAGTTTCTTTTGGATTGAGTTCAACATTACTAGGAAGTGTTCCTGGAGGTCTGTAATTAATTAAATTAGCGATTTGTCCCATTTGATTCTCAATATTACGAATAACATTGTTTTGATTTTGTAATTGATTACTTAGTTGTAAAATTAATTCTTCTATAGATAACTTTTTCTGTTGATTATTAAATCCAGGTGGTTTATAGTTTGAATTTACTTGATTGTTTTAATTTCCAGTTGGATGGGATTGATTATTACCCCATTGTTGTTGTGAATTATTCCAGTTAAAATTAGGGTGATTTTTCCATCCAGGATTATAATAATTGGAATAAGGGTTATTTTTACTAGCAATAGCTTGTAAAGTTTCAATAGTTTGAGAATCTTCAATATTAGCAGAGTTGTTATGTGATATATTGATAGTAAAATTATCTAATTTCTTAGATATTGCAGCTACTTGTGAAGCTAAGATAGAAAAGTCTTCATTATTATGAATACTTGCCATTCTTTTAGGATTAATCCTTTCAGAAGGCCATTGAAAATTATTGTTAGCCATTTCTTCAATTAAAGTATAAGCTTCTTCAAATGATTTAGCCATTAAAGAACCTTCAGCAACAGCATCAATAATTGGTTTAAGTGATCCAATTAGTCCGTTGTAAAATGTTTGAATTATTAACCAATCAGGTAAAGCATGATGAGGACATTTTCTTAATAGTTCTTTAAATCTTTCCCAAGTTTGATAAATTGTCTCCCCGTCAAATTAACTAAATGAAGTAATATCATTTCTCAATTTAGCAGTTTTAGAAAGAGAAAAATATTTAGCAAGGAATTATTGTGTCATTTCAGCCCATGTTTTAATAGAACCTATTGCTAATGAGTTCAACCACATCTTTGCTTTATCTCTTAATGAAAAAGGAAAGAGTCTAAGTCTAATATCATCATCAAAAACATTGTTATATTTAAAGGTAGCACAAAGTTCTGAAAAACTAACAAGGTGTAAATTTAGATCCTCATTTGGTGTTCCCCCAAATTGATTATTTTGAACAATTTGAATAATAGACGGTTTAAGCTCAAAAGAATTAGCATCTATAGTAGCTATTTGAATACTACTATGAAGTTCATCAACTGTAGGGTTAGCATAATCTCTTAATGGTTTGTAAACATTTTGTTCATTATTTTTAATTGGATTTTGTAAATGATTATGTAAATTAGCCATCTCTTGATATTTTTGAATTTGTTTTCCTTTTTCTTAAAGTTTTCTAACAGTTCTTTCTAATTCAGAATCTAAAGGGAATAATCCTTCAGATCCAGAACTACGCATAAAAAGTAAATAAAAGGTAAAATAGCAAGAAATAAAATTATTTTTTTCTATTATTTTTATTTTTAATTTTATTTTTATTTTTTTAAATATTTTTGTATTTTATATTTTTGACAATAAAAGAAAAAAATAAAATAAAATATTTAAAATCTATAAATTTTGCCTCCCCGGCAACGGCGCCAAAAACTTGACCCTCGATCCGCTGCAATGCACCAAAAACTTGGTTTGCAATCGCCAAACAATGCAGTAATTTATGATATCAAAAATATGTTATAGCAAATACTTTGACTCAAATAATAATAGCAGCTAGTGTATATAAATATAATTTTATGAAAAATATTTTACACACTAGGGGTACTACGCAAGTATACGTATCGTTTCAAGTAATATAAGGCTTTAAATAAAGACCCCAGTATCGATCCCACGAGGAGAATTATAGATTTTTTTTAAATATTTTTATTTTATTTTTGTGTATTTCTTTTAAAGTTAAAAAGTTGATATTTAATTTACTAGATACAGAAATAAAGCAGTAATAAAGTAATGATTGATGTAAATAAAAATAAGCAAACAACTTTCTTCCTTTCAATTAATCCAAGACTTTTTAGATAATGTAATATTCGTGGAGAATATAAATTTATGGTATTATGCCAAATAGAAGCATTCATATTCTTTACCTTCGCTCAATAGTATAAAGAACATTGACTAATCTGTAGATCAGGTCTGGATGTATTGTTAGTAGAATGGGTTAATCTAGGCTCACACTACTAGATATCCAAGGGTGGCCATGGTCGGCCCTACTAGTGACCCTTTCCTTCTCTATAAACCAAATTACAAGAATTTAGCCTGTCACTCTAAAAACTTATCAATTCTACGTCCATTAAATAATATCTTCTATTTATTTGCACTTCACCTTGAATAACCCGCGCAAGCCCTTCGACTACCCAAGGATTCATGTGATATCTACTAGTTAAGAATTCATCTCCTTCTAGGTCTCAAAACTCTTCAACAAATTTAAACAATTTAAATGGCCAATTTAAATAGTAAATTAAGATCCGGTATTAATATCATCACAATGTTTAATATATATATATATATATATATATATATATATTGGGAAAGGAGCTACTCAGGCTCCCTACATGTTGCTTAAAAAATAAGTGAAGTTACAAAATATCCCAAGTGGGAACAAACTTGACTCAGTACAACTCCACACCAAAAGAGAAAGTACCTAAACTAAGTGTAAAATAACCTATCCCAAAAAAAAAAAAAAAAATTGGAAGTACAAAGCACAGTGGAGAGAGGCCCCTCCAAAGTCTCCTAAGATAAATGAAATAACTAAGCCACTCTGAAGTGAGGGGCCTTGAATAAGTCTGCTTCAATCAGAAAACCTAGCTGAGGAGGATGGGATGCAGAAACAACCACATCCATATTATCTATCCCTCTTTTAGCTAGCCAAATTGCTGGCCGGTTACCTTCTCTATGAATGAAAGAAAAGTGGATTGTACAAAGAGTAGCTAGGTTCTGAATTTTGCCCACCCATTGAGAGTGGTGCCAAGGTGGGGGGAGGCCCACAACCGTGTAATTGATTAAGGTTTGGCAATCCACCTCCACCTGCGGATGGGTCCACTTCCATAAAATAGCTAAGGTGATTGCCTGAAAACGAATCTTCGAGTTCGGATTCTATTGGATCAACGAAACGATTAGGGCGAGAAAAAGACTTAAACACTTCCCATTGGAGTCTCCGAATAATCCTCCAATACCGGCCCCATACTCCGAGAAAGCACCATCGGTGTTAACTTTAATAAAGGGGAAGATGGGGGCTTCCACCGGATCTGCGAATTTTTGTCTTCAATGGAAGATGGTCGTGAGAAGTGGTGTTAAGAATATTTGGGAACTTTTTAAACCTGATAAGCTTGGAAATGTAGGAGAGACAATTACCCACCACAGTCTGAACAGAAGGTGGCTTAGCATCAAATCTTATACTGTTTCTATGCATCCACAGAAACCAGGTCACAATGAAAGGAATATTGCTACCTTTAGTTGGCTGCCAGGATTTCCAACAGGAGTTGAAATCTGTCCAGTCCAGTTGGATAGTGTTGATGTTAAAAAACTTGGTAACTTCATTCCAGACTTGATTTGAAAACTTACACCTGAAGAATAGGTGTGGTAAGGATTCCTCATTGGAGCAGCAAAGTAAACATTTTGAAGGTCCCCTCAGTCCCTTTAACTTGAGGATGTCATCAGTTGGGATGCAGTTATGAAAGGTTCTCCAATTGAGCAAAGACATGGAGGGAGTGAGGAACTTGCTCCAGATCAAGTTACCCCAATCTAATTTAGTCCACTGATGAATATTGAGGTAAATATGCTTTGTTAAGTCGTGAAGGTGAGTATTGTGCCAATTGATAAGATCCGGTTTAGCCCCGCCGAAATGGATTTTAGATATAAGGGTCAGCGGAATCTCGTCGGAGTAATTGCCTGCACCTAGGAATAGCACCAGGAGTCCCCATCCCAACAATCTGAGACAGGAAAGGAACTAATAGGGATATTTGGTAGTGGAATAAGCATATCAACAGGACACCATTTGTCATGCCAAAATAGAATATCACCCTTACCCAGATCCCACTTAAACAAATTTTCAGCCAGACTTCTGCATTTAACCATCTGTTTCCACACTCTTGAAGAGCCTTTTGTTTCCTGTACATCAGTTGGGTAATGATCCCTGCAGTATTTACCCAGCAAAAATTTGGCCCAGAGGGATTGTTGTTGTCTGAAATTGATCCAGAGTTTACAAAAATTGGTTTGTTGCAGTTGGATCAGGCCTTTGAATCCCAAACCTCCAGCTTCAATAGGTCTTGCCGCGTTTTGCCGCCTAGTCCAATGGAGCTGCTTCCTCTGCCCAGCCCATAGAAAACGATTGAAGCTCCTTTCCAATTGAATTCTGGTACTTTTCTTAAGACAGGTCATTTGAAGTATGTAAGAGGGGAAAGAAGTAAGGATGCTTTTGAGAATAGTGATCCTGCCCCCAGAAGAGAGAAATGAGTGCACCCAGTTGGCCAGCTGAGCTTGAATTTTATGGATGATATCACCAAACTGCACTTGCTTCATTCTACCTTTAATTAAAGGGATACCCAGGAACTTCAAAGGTAGAGAGGCTCTAGAAAAACCAGTATACTGAAGGATCCAATGGATAGATGAGGAAGAGCAATTTTTGGGGAAGAGGATGGTGCTTTTATGAGAGCTAAACTGAAGGCCAGAAACCAGTTGAAACATCTTAAGACAATGGAAGGTTTTCTTCACTGCACTCTTACTAGCTCTAGAGAAAAGGATTACATCATCTGCATAAATTAGATGGGTGATCTATATATTAGACCTATGATGATAATTGGCATAGTGGTGGGGGGATAAATGAAGCTCCAAAAGCCTGGAGAGATAATCCATCCCAATAATGAAAATAGTAGGAGACAAGGGGTCTCCTTGTTTCGAGGCCCCGGTGGCAGTAAAACTTTCCCAGCGAGTTACCATTAATCGGGATGGAATGATGATTATGTTTCGACCATCTTTTGATGATCCAACGGAACTCGAATGGAAGCCCCGGCTTCGCAAAATGTCTAGGATAAAGTTCCAATCAATGGTATCATAAGCCTTCATGACATCCAATTTGTAGATGAGATTACCACTTCGCAGGGCTCGTCCCGATCCGAAGCATTTCCCGAGCAAGGAGAGCATTATCGGTGATGGACCTTCCATGAATGAAAGTCTGCTTGGTTGGGGGCAATAAAGTGTGTCGGATGGGGTTGCAATCGCCCACCGAATCTTGCTAATCACTTTACCGATGAGCCGAAGTCAAACCGATGGGTCTATACTGATTCCGGTCTTTAGAGGTTGTGGATTTTGGAATAAGGACAATATTGGAGGAGTGAAAGTACGGAGGCAGCTCCCAACCCCTGAAAAATCCTTGAATTGCAAGGGTAACCTCACCTTTGCAAATAGCCCAGGTCTTCTTATAGAATTCAGCTGTAAACCCATCTGGGCCTGCAGCTTTGGATCCATCCATGGAGTTGATTACTGTCCGTATTTCTTCCTCTGAAGGTATTGAAGTCAGCTGGAGGGAGCCAATGTACCTTTGTTCAGCATTAAACAGGCTGGGCTCTATGGGAAGTCTGGGGCAGTTGTCATGAGATAGCAACTTCCTGAAGAAATTCACAGCATCAGAGGCAATTTCCTTCCCATCATGCAAGGTTTCCCCATGCTCATTTCTGATGGAATGGATAGCATTGCACTTTCTTCTATATTTTATATAAGCATGGTAAAACTTAGTGTTCCTATCCCCATGGTTAAATTTATTAATAGCAGCTTTTTGACTGAGGAATTGTTCTTGCATTTCCACAGCAAGAAGTAATCTTTCCTGGCTAGCAATTAACTCTGAATATCTGTCTTGGTTTGAAATGCACTCCAATTCCAAAGCTGCCACCTCCTTCTCAGCCATTTCAACATTTTTAAATATGTCCCCAATCTTATTCCAGCTCCAAGCTTTGAGGGCCTTCCCAATTTTGATTTGTAGAAGCTGCAGTTGGATAAATGGGTTAATGTGATGACACCCATTCCAGTGAGAATTAATCACTTCCAGGAAACCGGGTTGGGTAGTCCAACAGTTTAAGAATCTGAAGGGAGGGGGGCTGCTGGTAGCATCAGCAGCAGTAACAGTGATGAGAAGTGTTCTGTGATCCAACCCTGCAAAATTTAAGTGGGATACATAGGTATGCGAAAAATTATGATGCCAAAGATCGTTAGCAAGGAATCGTCCAGCCTTTCCCGAGTTTTCCCCTCCTCCAAGTGAATGGGGGCCCAAGAAAACCCAAATCAAACAGACCAGCAGATTGAATGTGATCATTAAATTCAGTGATAGTAGAAAGAGCAGGAGGCCTTCCTCCAGCCTTCTCAGCAGAAGAGCCCAAACAATTGAAATCTCCACCTACTATCCAGCTAGAAGTGATAGTCGAGTTGATATGGTGCAGCTCAGTCCAGAGGTCAGCCCTGGACATCCTGGTACAACCTGCATACACAAAAGTGGTGGCAAGCTCATGACCATAAAAATTTAGAGACAGATGGACAAATTGAGGATGATCCCTCGATATAGTCCATTTGATCTCCTTTCTGAGAACAATCCAGATTTTATTGGATATATTAATGTAATTAGAGCAACCAAAGAACTTGGAAAGATATTTTTGGGGGTTTTTGTTAACCATGGGTTCAAGAATGGCTAAACACCAAAGCTGGTGTTTCTTAAAAAGATAGGTGAGTCTTTTAAAGGAAGAGGGGTGGGCAATCCCCCTGATGTTCCAACAAAGGAAGTTAAACATCAGGGGGTCTGGGGGGGAGGGATGGGGAGAGGGGGGATTGGTGGAGAGGAGTGATTTGGATCTGGTTCTAGTCCTACTGTTACTAATGGGAGGTGTAGGAGAGGGATTACAAGGCTGATGAGGGGGAACTGCAGATTTGATAAAAGTAGAGGAATTTTTCTTTTTAGCTTTCAGAATTTGCCATTCTTGCTCCATTTTATCCTTTCCCAGGTTCAGAAGATCCTGAGTTGGAGCCTCAGCCTGAGCCAATTCTCCAATGATGTCTACCCCCTTCTTGCCAGTTTCTGCAGGGAGGGTCACCCCAAGGGTGGAATCTTTTTCAGAATCTGGTACACCTTCTGCTGCTTTTTTCTCCATATTAGGCACAGTTATGGGCTCCACCACCTCTTCCCCTAAACCCTGGGTTCCAGGGGGCCTGGGTGCAGCCAAAATCTCCCCGGGGGCCTGAGATGGCAACCTTGCCTCAGTAGGTTTCTTGATGAAAGGCCTTAGTTTGTAACATTTCTGTTTATCATGCCCAAACATCCTACAGTGTGGGCAGAACAAAGGCTTATGCTCCAATACCACCTGTTTCCAAAAGCCCTCTCCTTCATCTTTAGTGATAATCCAAACCTTGTCCGGGTCTGGAAGGGTTACATCCCTCTCAACCAGCACTCTAGCAGCCCCAGCATTGCCCATATCAATATATATATAGTTTTTAATTCTCCAACAAATTTTATATTCTCTTATTTATCTTTTCATAATTGAAAGAAGAAAGTAAAGTAAAAACTCATAACACATTGAATTTAAACAACAAAATATATAAATAAAACTTTGAATCAAAATACAAATACTTATCTCAAGTGTTTCTCCAACTAAACCTCTGAATCATTCTGACTCCATAGTAAATAGACTTTAAAAGCACCGACTCTTAAAATACTCTTAATACAAACTCTAAAATAAACTCACTAATTAATAAAAGAAAATATAAATATGGCCCTTAAAATATTCCTCTAATTTCTCTCTCTAAATGGAACTATCGGGCTTGGTTGGGCGTTGGTGGTTTTTGGGCCTTTTTCTCTGAAGGAGTAGTCTCCTATTTATAGGCTTCAAGGGCTGACTTGAGGCACCTCTTCAAAATGTTTCTATGTTCAATGAATCTTCTAGAAGGTGTGTCTGGCGCCTAGGCGCCGGAATCTGGCGCCTAGGCGCCGGAATCTTGCGCCTAGGCGCCGGACTCTGCGTTCAGTTCTTCGCACCTCTTCACTTTGGATCGCATATCTTCGCGATCCTAACCGTTTCCAAGCATCCAAATACAATGTATCACATGTCCTATAATCTAGGAATAACTACCAATCTTCTAGATGGTACAATAACCGGTAACACCGTCAAAATATTCGTCCAAAAGTCATCAAAAAGCTTATAGAATTCCATATCGAACCGGCGCTTAGGCGCCAGACCAATTATTTTTACAATTTTGCATTTTGGCTCCATTTTTGCTCCATTTTGCTCCTTTTTCGTCATTTTTTCTTCTTGAACATTTTTGCATCACCTACATCCAAGACACAAAAATACCTTTCATTAAAGCATAATATCCTTCAAAATTTGATAAAAATCAAGGCATAGAAATAGGTATTTTTTTCATGGATCAGGTACCAGGACTCAATAAGGGTAATTTTATGATCAATACTCTAAATTAATTCCAATTTCACCAAAACTCCCAACTTTTGCCCTTTAGCCTAAAAATTCACCAAAATTACCAAAATACTGTTAAACCCTAAATTTTTTAAAAATTCTCAAGACTGCCTAAATTCTCAAATTCCCTTCGAAAATTATTTCAAACCATTCCAAAGCACTCAAGTTACCCAAAGTTCCCAAAATTTCCAAAAATTTCCATAATACCCCTGTCGGCATATTTTTAGGTTGTGTGTTATTTTAAAGGGGGGGTCGCCTAACGTAGTTCGTCGGCGAATTTTTAATTTAATTAAAATAAATAATTTGAAAAGTAGTATTTGATTTTGAAAATAATTTTAAATTTGAAGGTTTTAAGATATGAGATTAAACCGATCTCACATCCCAAATAGTTTATATAAACGAGCACCGCACCACAAACCGTGTATCTATCCCTAAGGATAGACACACTGTTTGACGGTGGGGCTCGATTAAATAAACTAGAAGATTTGTGACATCCGTTTGGTCTGCGAACCAATTTTATAAGCCGACGAATTCCCTCGCTTAATATGAAAACATTAAACAGGGTTTATATTACTCAGGTTCTTTAAAATTCCCTATAAGGGCAAGCCCCTATAGTTAATTACATCTTAAGTGATGGGAATCACCTAAGAAAACTCTCGATAATAATCAATAATTTTGCTCTTAAGAATTTCAAAGTTTAAGATTTTCAAGGGATTGAAATTTGAAATTTCAATAGGGAATGGATCAAATTTGGAACATTTTGTTTTGTGAATCAAAAGGAAGAAAAGTAGGAGAAATCACAAATTCGAAGTGAACTTCGGTAATTTCCCGACTATCCTATTGTTTGGCTTGGATTTATGGAAGTCCTAATATTTATTTAAATGTTTTGATTTTGCCAATTTTAGTTAATTAGGACTTATATTTATATGATAGAATCATACAAATAGCCGCGAAGATGTGAGGGTTTATGTCGTATCAGACGACTACCTCGGAATCCTAAGACCTGGTTAGGGCTTAATTTGCAATGCAAATGCCTAACGAAGAGTTGAGGATTTATGTTGCACTAGGCAAACTACCTCGAAGTCCTATGGCTTTGTTGTTTAATTCTAGGAAAGTTTTGCTGAGGTTTTGCTGATGACGATGGCCGTGCTGCCCACCATGCTCCAAGCTCCTTGTTGTTGCAGAGGTTTAGTTTTAGAAATCATAAATCAGGGATGAGAAAAGTATTTTGGTTTAGAGAAAATCTTAATTTCCAGGTGTTTTTTATGTTTTATTTAAAACAAATCTTAAAGTTGATTATAACGACACCGGTTAAGATCCCACGGTTCCATCCTTCCGCATCATTATTTTTATCGGATTCACTTAGTCCAGATGAATTTGCTAAACTCAACTAAATGAGTTCCACACTTTCATTTAGACCGTGGGAAATCCCGTTAGCAACACGTAGGTTACATCATCCGAGGTATTCCCGATCATCCAACAGGACATTTTTAATTTAGTTGTAATTGTAGTTTTGTGTTCTGTTTGTCATTAAATTTTGAGTTGTTTTATATTTTTGAAATGTTGTGGCGGTGAATTTTATCTTGCAATGACTTTTAACTTAGTTTTGGTTTCAGTTTTAGGGACTATCCTAAAGGTGTGGGTTTTCATGCAACAGTTGTTTATCATGCAAGAAAAGTAAGTGCAATGCGGTTAAATAAATTGCAATAATGTAAATTGCAATAAAATAAAAGCGTACTCAGAGGGTCTTCCCGTCATCCCAAGCTACACTTAAAACACAATTAGAATATTTAAGCAAGTTCCTAGGTAAAGCTAAGGGAAGGGTTATGGTTTTCTACCAAATTCCTAATCCTATAGCTAGTCATCTCCTATGACGTCTAGGTTCTTTGTGTTTTGGTTTAAGGACGATTTTCTTCATCAAAGAACAATTAAGTCCAATTGTTCTTATAAATGTCCTATCATATTGAGGAAGTGCTTTAGAATAATCTTAAACATCTTTTCAATATTTTCTAGGATTGTTTTAAGTCCAAATGGGTTTAATTATACAAATGAATTAATCGTCCGAGAATTCAAGTTTTGTTGTTATCTTACTCAGTGAACTAGGACACTTGAATATCCTATAAGTGTAGTAACATTTCATTTAATGTTCTGTTTAGGAGTTATGATAACTAAAACTCTCGAGGGTAAATTGGTATTCAAATGATTTGATTTAAGTTAATGGGTTTAAATTTGGAATAGTGTTCAAGTTGCTTTATATTTAATTTCTTTCTGTTTTAGGTGTTGTTATTTAATTTAATTTAATTTAATTTAATTGAGTTTTAATTTAATTTAATTTAATTTAATTCAATTTAGTTTGATTTGATGTTACATTAAATTAATTTGATTTGATTTAATTTAATTTAATTTGATTTAATTTAATTTGATTTGATTTAATTTAATTTGATTTAATTTGATTTAATTTAATTTAATTTAATTTAATTTAACTTAATTTAATTTAATTTGATTTAATTTAATTTAATTTGTTTAATTTAATTTAATTTGATTTAATTTAATTTAATTTAATCTTTAATTTAATTTAATTTTTTTAATCTTAATTTAATTTAATTTAATTTAATTTATTTAATTTAATTTAATCTTAATTTAATTTTATTTTTATTTTTAATTGAAATTTTTTTTAAAAGAGTTTAATAATTTAATTTTAGTTTAATGATTAAGTCTTTTAATATTTTAAATTTGAGTAATCATTTTAATTAAGAATTAAATATTAATGAGATAATTGATTTAGGGATTTTTGAATTAAAGAATAAATCTCTTCCTAATAATATCCCTATTTTAATAATTCCAATTTTATTATTCTTCCAAATTTAATCCATCATTTAATTAAAGTTTAATCATTTTAAAATTTGCTTAATGGGTTTCTACCCTTTAATTATTTAAATTTCAATCATCCAAATCAAAAGAGGATCAAATATTTTACTTGTTAATTTTTATTAAACCTAAAAGTTTTAATTAAGGATTAAAGATTTTAATTACAATTTTACCCTTTAAACTTAATAATTTCATAACTCACTAAATTGAACTCAAATGAACTTGAAATTTTTATGTGACTTCACTCATATGTCAATAAAGACATGAGAGGAGAAAATGTGATTTTTCTGTATTTAATTTATTTATATAATTATTTTTGGTAGAAAACAGAGATTTTCAAGGAAAATTTAATAACATGACTAAGGGAAAGTTTCTGTCCTTAAGAAAATTAGGGGACATTCCTAATGAGCAGAGGATCACTTAGACCAATTTTGGTGATTTTTTGAATTATATTATTTTTATTATAATTATTTTAAGTTTTGGAGTGTTAATTAATTTAAAAACAAAATAAATGTTGAAAAATGAATTTTATATTTTTCAAAAATCTCTCTGATATCAAGGAAACTAGAGAAGCAAATTTTGCAATTTTCTTATTTTTCTATGATTTATTATAATTATTTTAGTGAAAATGCTAGAAAATACATTTTTTTAATTTTAAAATTACCTTAAAGCTTTAAAATTTAATATCTCACTAAATAGACCTAAGAAAAATGTGGGATTTGTTCTTATGTGATTAAAATTCAAAATGTGACATTTTGGTGAATTTTATTATTTTTGTGATTTTTATTATTTTTTAATTATTAAAAATATTAAAATATTATTAAAAATCAACTTTTTAGAAAATTAAAATTTTAATTTTCTTAGGTTCTCCTGATATTAGAGAGGCTCCAAAACCAATTTGGTGAATTTTTGAAAGGTATTTTAAAAGTTATGAATTTTTAAATTTTAAAATGGCTAAGTGGCTCAATCAACCCAATTAGTGGGGCTAACCAAGTCCAATTGACCTCAAACTTTTATGGTGGATTCCTTTGATCCTAAAGGTCAGTGGAGAATTGATTTCAAGTCAATTTGATGCATGGTTAACTCTAATTAATTAAAGACCTATTTTGGGTGTTTAAGCCAATTAGGGTTGTTTTAAATGAATTAAGTCAAAACCTTTTTTTCCTAAGGTTCTCTGGTCATAAGGAACATCATCAAATTTTCCTAGAATTTATTTCACAACATGCTATTTATTGAAATTAAAATACTCAAAACAACAACATGAATTTGAAAAATCAGTAACTTTTTATAGGATGGCCTCGACTTTGGAAAATTCAGGGAATGTTCCCAAATTCGGAGGCTTCAAAAGCCCTATGGTCTCATGCCATGGTGAATTGTATACATGCATGGAGAATTAAAAGTATGCAGAGAGTAAATAAATTATAAAAAATAAAATACTTGATGAATTTAAATGATTTCTTTTCCACATTATTCTCCTCTGTTCACTGAGCAAGTGGGTATTTTTATTTTATTTTTCTGATTTTTCTAAACAGAGTTATGAATTTTTGAAGTTTAGGGAATTAAATAAATCAAAAAATACCATAATTTTCTATTTATCCACGCGGCGCCAACTCATCCTCGGCATCTCCGAAACGCCGCGTGTCGCGCTCGCATTCGACGCCGCCACCTGAGTCAGCAGCCCGGGCCCCGCGGTTCTCGTACCGTCTCCTCGTCCGACGCCATCTGAGCCGTTCGTCCGCGCGTGTATTGAATGGACGACATCCGTTCATCGTCCTCGAGCGTCCTCACCCGAGAGCCGTCCACACTAAATCCCTAAGATCTCACTCGATACTCAATGGATTTTCATGTTCTTATGCTCTATGGATTCGTCTTGAAGAGACGAACACATCTATACGGTTATCATGCATTGAAATTAAAGCATTCGAAATGGAGAATCTCTAGAAGCTCGGGATGAAAAGTTAGCTCATACCTTTGCTCAGAGAAGTGTGGCTTCAATCTGAGAGTTGTTGCACCTTCGATTGGATCCCGCAAGCTCCGGATGAAGTCTCCCGGTCCGGTGAATTATCTAGATGTGATTTCGACCAAGCCCGATCACAAAGCTTGGAGGTCGGAGCAACCGGGTGGCTCTGGAGATGGGGCTTTTGCTGGTGGACACCTTCCCTGGTCGCAGTGAAGGTGTAGAACCAATCAATTTGGGAATTGGCTCACCGTGGAGAAGTGTCTTGGTTTTGGGTGGAATTTCGGTTGGGAAATTGAATTTTATCGGTGGGGATTAGGGCAAATTGACACTGGGATCAACCGCTCTAAGGGTGGAGAAGGGTTTGGAACAATTTTGGCGAGTTTCGGCAAGGTTTTGCAACTCTCCTCTCATGGCCGTGAGGGGGTCCGGTTTAAATAGAGGTGGGCTGGAGAGCCTCCCGGGGATGGCCAAGGGTTGGGATCGAGCTGCTCCGGTCATGGGAAGAACGGCCATGGTGGCCATTGGGCATGGGGCAGCTCAGCAAGGTGGAATTTCAAGGTTGGCTCACATGTGAGCTCTCGGGTGTGGTGTTTTCCGGCGATCCATGTGGCTGGCCGGCAGGCATGGATCACCATCTTGACCAGGGAGGTCAGGGCTTGGCAATGGTGAAGTCAATTGGGCTTGGACATGTGTAAAGTGTTTGGATTAAAATGGAATGGGGAGAGGCCACTTTGGCTTGAAATTGGTCAACCCATTGGTTTGGGTTGGGTTCACCTCCCCATGGCTGGTCTTGGGCTGAGAAGATCGAGTTAGGCTAGTCGGTCAAGAGGTGGTGATGTCCTTATCCAAGAATATTTGGATTAAATCTTGGTTAAGGGAAACATGCTTAAGGCTAATGACTTTTAGGAGATGGTTAAAGGACCTCCTCCTTTTGCCATTAATGGCATGGTCACATGCCAAATTTTCATGGCTTCATATGGCTTGTGAATGGCTCATCCTTGGCTCCATTTGGCTTGGGAAAAAGCTTGGGTCAATTTCATGAAAATGGGTTTTAAGAATTTTTGGTAATTTGATGGAAATTTGTATGAAACTTGATTTGTAAAAATTTGATGGTGAATTTAGGACTTAGGTAATGGCTTTAATTAAGTGGATGACAAATGGAGATGTCATGTGGGCTTTAGGGTAGATTTTGGGCCTTTGGTTGTGGTGAAGTGGGCTTTTAGGAAAGTTTAAGGGAAATGGGCTTTTTGATTTTAGGATGGGCATTTGGGTAAAGATTTTGTGAAGAACTTTGTCAAATAAATGTCATAATTGTTTTAGGGATGTTCTATGAAGGGCTTGGAATCAATTTGGTGTGATTTGGAGTTGAATTGGTTTGAATTTGGATTTATTTGGTGAGTGGGCCTATGTAGGTCAAATTGGGCTAACTTGGGCTAATGTTGGGCTAGGGTTGAAATTGATGTAAAATAAATGTTGAGAAATATTTATGGGAGTGTTTCAAAGAGGTTTTGACTTTGGTTGGGCTTTGATTTTGGGGTTTGGGCTCATTTGGGTTAGGTTTGGGTTTAGGTGAAAATAGGGCCTTTTAACTTTGGGTTGAGTTTGAGTGGGGTTTGGGTCTAAATTTTGGGCAAATCATGTTAGTGTTTTGTTTGTGGGAATGTTAAGGAATATTTAGAAAAGATTTGGGGTTAATTGGAATTGAATTGGGTGAGTTTGGGTTAGGTTTGGGTCATGGGTCCAAATTGGGCTTTAAGGCCAAAAGTGAGATTGGATCCAAATGTCAATCTAATTGGGCTTGGATTTGGTCTAGATTGGTGTTAGGAATGTTGAATTGAAGTTTAGAATTGAATTGGACCAAAATTGGGGTCAATTGGGTAGGTTTGGTTTGACATTGAGTTCACTTTGGGTTAAAATGGGTCAAATTGGGGGTTTTGACAAAAGTAGGGTAAATTGACAAAATTGGCCCATGGTGTAGTTGGAAAAAATGAAATTGGAAATATTTGGGATTTTCTGGAATTTTCTGGGAATTTTCTGAATTTTTGGATTTTTTGGCCAAGAGGGGTATTTTGGGTATTTGGAGGGTATTGGGAGGTTTTCTTGGAATTTTTGGTATTTTTGGGCATGGATGATCAATTTAAGTGATGTGGAAATGTTTGGGAATGATTTTGGAGAATTTTGGATAATTTGGAAATTTTGAGAAATTTGGGTAATTTCGGGGTTTTGGGTAGGCTAAGCGGGTGTAGGGTCCCGGGGGTTAAAAATTGAAAATTTGGAAAATTGAAGATTGGGTGGATGTAAGTAGAAAGAAGTCATTTTGGTTGAGCCATGAAGCCATATCAAGCCCATATGAGCCATGAAGGGACCCATTTGAGGCATTCACTATGTTGTTCCTAATCCTCTTAGCCAAGGGCTTAGGGGTTAAGGATCATCCATGTGAATCACCTACATGAGTCGGGAGGTCAAGTTAGGTATGGGTGTGGTTTTAGGAGGTATGTGGAAGTGTAGTGTGTAGGTGTAGTGTATAAATGTAGTGTGTGTGTAAGCCAGCCCCTTCACTGCGACCAGGCCACCGGCATGAATCCTAAGGCCAAAGAGTCCTATAGGAACTCATCCTTTAAACTTCCACATTTGATTTCAACCCTCTAGGTGATTAGGGGTCTACAGTCAAGTTTGTGGAGTTTGCAGGGAGTTAAGAAGTGGTTTGAATTTCTAAAAGGTGGGTCCCAATTCTAGTCCTCTAAGATAGTCAAAGGAAAAGCCTAAGGCTAGATCCTAAGTACTAAAGAGAAGAAGAGAAGACCTCATCAAAAATGAGGTCAACAACCCCAAATATACTTAAAATTACCAAAATGCCGCTCATTGCCAAAAAATTCTCAAAATCTCAAAATTCATTCCAAATGCGTCCAACACAAATTTGAACAACTCAATACCTTCAATGTCACCCAAATGCACCTAAATTGACCAATTCTGACTAAAATCCCCATATTGCCCCTAAAGGCTTGAAGTCCCCAAATCATTCCCAATTTCCACGAAATTGATTTAAAACTTCCCTAATTTCAATTCCAAATCAAAATTCATCATGTCTAATCCCAATTGAAACCAAATTCTTGTGTAATTAAACACAATTTAAAGGCAAAATCTCAAACCTAATTCAAATGCGCCAAATTGGCACTAAGCCAAAAATTCCATCAAATCAAACTCCCAAATCCATTCAATTCCACCAATATCTCTTCCTACACTCTTCATAATATTCGCCTAAACCAATCTGAACCTTCAATTGGAGTAGATCCAAGCTCAAACCTAACCTAAATACAGCACAAATAAAAAATCCCAATTTTAATCTAAAATCCAAAAATACCCCAAATTGAACATCAAATCATCTCCAATTTCCACCCAATTGATATCAAAATTACTCATGACAATATCCTACCCAAATTAAACCTTCAATTGAACTAAATACAAACTCTAGCCAAACCCAAGCCCAAGTCCAAGCCATGAACTTAAGCCCAAACCAAAATGTCACACCAAGTTGATTGGTCTAGCCCAGCTAAGGCCGCCAAAACCATTATTTGAACCCTAAAATCCACCCTAAATCCTCCTAGCCCACTCTAGATTAGTCATGGGCCAAGGGTCCATCAAATTAGGGAACTTCTTCCTATATTTGGCTAAGTGACTCACACTTAGCACCCCTTCATTAAACCTCCATTGTGATCACCATTAAACCTCCCTCTGAGCTCTCTAACTCAGCTAGCCACCAACCCTGGCATGGCGGTCGACCTAGTCACCGAAGTACCCAAAACTAAGGATGCTACTTCACCTTTGATCTACAAAATTGAGCCCATCCTCTGTGGTAATCTCTGATTTCTTGCTGGCATCTAACTCATCTACACGTCAGCTTGTTGGCACCAGGCAATCAGAGCTCTAGCCCTCCCCATTGGCCATGGCTATAAAAGCTACCTCTCACGACCAAAGGGGCGATGATCTAAAACTTTGTTGAAGACTCTAATTGCAGCATCGCAGAGCACATTACAATTTAATTCCAGCCTTCTCCCCACTGTCTGAGCTTAATTTTGCACCAAAATAACCTAGAAACAGGATATTGGTCACCCCATAAACATCCACAAAACATCAAATTGATTGATCCCTCAGCTTTCCAAAACTAAATGAGGAATATCTCCATTGAAACCCCCATTTCATGAGCCTCTACACCAAACTTTAATTAAGGTCGCATCACTTTTTGGAGGAGCTCCTATCAGACCATTCATTAGAGAAAATAGACACATCGAGGAGGTTTTCCAAACTGCATAGAAGCTTCGAGAAGCATCCAATTGAGGCCACACCTCTTCGATGAAGGCATACACCTCTCTACCCCAAATCAAGTCCAAAAAACACATATATATGACTAATCATTCATTAGAGAAAATTTCTAACTTTGCATAAGAAAAAATGCTAAAAATAAAATAGAAATAACCCTGTGCTCAGTAACCAAAAGAGAATAATTTGGACTAAAAATTAAAATCATTTGAATTATATTTATTTTAAAATTAACTAAAAACTTAGAAACTATTTTAAATCTTAATTAAGTAAATGTTAATAACCATAACATGGAATTTGGAGGGTTTGTTATGGAATTTGGAGGGTTTAAACCTCTCATTTGGTGTGCTCTCCGATTTTTCCAAAGTCAGAGAACACCTCCAAGAGTGAAAGCCCTAATTTTTAGCGGAAATCACCTATGCTTTAATTCAAAAATTATAATAATTAAAATATAAATAAGAAATTTATAAAAATAAGTTTGGTAGCTTCACTGTGGTCAAAGGACCCTAGAAAAATATAAAATGGGTTTAATTAATTAAAAATAATATTCTATGTATTTAACTCATTAAAACTTAAGAAAAATTAAATAAATGAAATATAATTAGACAAATCAAAAAAAAATAATTCACACTAATAATAATGGTCATAAAACCCCCTGTAAAATTTGAAATTCATATTAATTGATTTGATCAATAAATTTAATTTTTTAAGTAAAATAGATTATTTTGCAATAAAATAATTTAAAAAATTTAAATATTATTATTAAAATTAAAAAAGTGATTTTGGCAGTTCCTTGTAATTAGAGGAACCTTTGAAAAATAAAATTCATGCTAAAGTAAATAATTAATTTTCAAACTATTTTTTATATTTAAAATAATTAAAAATTTATAAAAAACACCAAAAAATACAAATGCACTAAAATTTCCTAAGTTGTTTCATAATCACTTCAGAGCAATTAACATAATTTTTCTTGATTTTCTAAAAATATTTATGAATTTTTAAAGGCTTAAAATGATTTTTCTTTAATTTTGCAATAAAATAATTACAATAATTAAAATATGAATCACAAAATTATAAAATTGTTTCTGTGGATTCCCTCAACTCAGTGGGAGTTAAGAAGAATATAAAAAGCAATATTCAAGCTAAATAATATTTTATTATTATTAAAAATCCAAATAAATAAATAAATCTAAAAATTAAAATAAAAATAAAAAATCATTAAAATATCCTTAAGTGGTCCTTTTACCAAGGTGAACCTCCAATAATTTCCTAAGGACAAATAATGATATTTTGATATGTTAATAAATTAACTTTAAAAATACCTAATATTGCATTAATACAATTATAAAAAATAGATTAAAAATCAGAAAATTATTTTTTCTCTGATATTTTAATTGACCCATAGGTGGGGTAATATATAATTTTCAAAGTCATTTGAGTTTAGCTTAAAGAATTATGAAGTGATAAAGCCTTAAATGGGAAAGAAGGGTAATTATGGGATTTAAGCTATAATTAAAATTTAGGCTAAGTTAAAGGGTAAATGAGTAATGAATGATCATAATCAAATTCTCTAGATGATTGAAACATAAAGGATTAAGAGGTAGAAACCAATTCCACACTTCTTCATAACAAGGGAAAAATTGTTATTTCCTAAATTATTGTAATTTATAAATTAATTAAATTAAATGATCCTATAATGTTGGGATTGATTATGGAAGTTTATAATTCACTATTTCAAAACTCCCTAGTCAATGGTTGGATTATAATGCAATGTTTAATAATGATTAAGTTCACCAAATTTAACATTCCTATAATTACAAATCTACCCATTAAATTTCAAATACTTAGTAGTGAGCTAGACTTAATCAAAATTTGCTTAATGAGGTTTAGAAAAGAAAATATAATTGACAGTAAAAACCTTTGAGAACTCTACTAGTTGGACTTTAATTAAAGTGTTTAAGTTCCTTAACAAATCAATTTTGCCCTTAAAGGCCATCACCAACATAATTCATAAGTGAAACATCAAATGGATAAATGGTTATGCCCCTTCATGGGACGATTAAATCATCAAGGTTGATTGAGCAACAGTCTAAAATATACCCATTGAAATATAACTTTATAATGGATGAATGATTTAGCAACATAATAAATTTAGAAGGACTCGAGTTGATTCAAAGGGTTGTGAAAGTCTTTTAGGGTTACACCCTGAACACTTTTATAATCATTTGGATGTCTTGGAGGACAATTGAACCGATTATGTCTTTGCTCAAGAAAATCATCCTTAAAATAAATGAATTGAGACACACCAAGCTATGACCTTGGACTGGGTAGGCATATAACTTAAACTGCTTATCATGCTTTTCTTTTTGGAAATTGATTTACAATCCTTGAAAGATTTTATACACTGCAAAAGCTAACATTTCAGTAGAATCACGAGAAGATGACAGGTATGCATTTAAATTTACGTATTACAATTTCCTATCATTTTACTTTACGACATTTACTTACCCACATTTTACATTACCTACAAAAACACAAGACGAACTTTCATGTTAAACCAAATTAAACTAAAATAACTTTAAAATTGAAATATAAATTTTCCAAGAAAAAGAAAACTAAATTTAATACACCCTTTTTGGATGATCATGAATCCCTCAGAGGAGGCAACCTACGGCTGTTAATGAGATTTTCCAGGTATAAATGAGCCTAACAACTTTATAGACTAAATGATTCTTAAGAAAATACTAGTGTCAGAATGAGGAAACTGTAGGATCCTAATCTGTATTGCTTAATCAACATAAATTCCCATTATAATACATTTAAACAATAATCACAACAACAATATCTGACATACATACTTTAAAACTCATTGATCTTCTTTGAGCCTCTTAAAATTTACACTTCAAACTTTAAACCTTCTATAATGAGGGGCTTGGAGCAAATACTGTGTGCAGCATGACCATCTTCAGCAGCAAATCAAATCTACATCAGCTAAACCTTTCTCTACAAATAAACAATAAGTCATAGTACTATGAGGTGGTTTTCTTAGCGCAACATAAACCCTCATCGTATCCATTTGTCCTTTGCACACCATGTAATATAAGCCCTAACTCGTCTTAGGACTCCGAGGTTGTCCTTTGATATGACATAAAGCCTCATATCTTCCAGGCTATTTGCATGATCGGCATTATAAAGATGTAAGGCCTAAATAATAAAATTATCATGATGAAACAATAAATAATATCTCACCTAAGTTGAAGAGAAACTATTGAATAGTTTGGGAAGTCACCAGAGGTTCTCCTTATGATCTATGACATCCCCTAGCTTTTCTTACTTTCGATTCCACAATAACTGTTCTAAATTTGATACATTCCCTTTTAAAATTCCAACTTTAAAAATTCTAACTTTGAAATTGATGAAGACAATATTTCTTAATCTAAATCGAGGGTTTTCTTAGATAACTATGGTCATATAAGATGTAATTAACTATAGGAGCTTTCTCTTATAGAAAATTTTAAGAATCCAAGAAATATAAACCTTATCTAATTTATTTATATCATATAGGGGAACTTGTCTGTCCACATAAAGATTTCTAAGACCAAAACGGATGTCATAAATCTATTAGTTTATCTAATTGAGCCTCTTTATCAAGTAATGTGTCTATTCCTCGAGATAAGTGCATAGCTTGTAGCGTAGTTCTCATTTACTTAAATTATTAAGGATATGAGATCAGCTTGATTTTGTATTATTAAATTAAAATGATATTTTCCAATTTATATATATATATATATATATATATATATATATTAAAATCTTCATTTCTATTGGCTGACTCGAAGGTCAGAACAAATTTGATGAAAAGCATAGGGACTCACATTCAAACCAAAATGCAAACAAGGTGAAAAGGGGAACAATGCTTAGGATTAAGCTGCAAAGGATCCACACTAGGGATCATGAGCAAGAGATCTACGCTATAGATTAAGTGAAAGGGATCTACGAAAGAGATCCACACTAAGGATTTTAGGAAAAAAAATCCATGCTAGGGATCAAGTGAAAGAGATCCACTCAATGAATCAAGTGAAAGGGACCACAGTAGGGATTGCAAGAAAGAGACCCACGCTATTACTTTTACTTAAGAGCTAATTAAAGATACTCAACAAATTTGAATACAATAAAATGAAAAGCACATATAGGCTAGGGTCACATTCACCCAAAGAGGAAAACATGATGGTTAGATCGGGATGGAACATACAGTTGATTTTACATCCACCCAAAAGCTAATAAAAGATGCATATGTATTATTTTAAGAAGGTATTAGAAAGTTCATCTTAGAAATGTTTTAATGATTTTGTTTGAATATTTCCTTTTCAAAAGTATTAGTTTCAAATTTCACTGAGCTTTCTCATTCTTATGACAATTGATGAGTTTTGATTGAGTGTTTTATTTGTTTTAGACATTTTTTTTTCATTTAGTAAAAATGTTCTCCTGTATATTTTTCTAATTGTATTGAGTATAGGATACCCTATGGGAATTTTACTTTCCAAATAACAACAAAATTATAACATTTTCAATTTTACATTTTGGTTTTCATCTGAAGAATATTTATTTGGTGATTTTGAAATTTATTTTGTTCCAAATGTTATAGGACATCATAAGTGAATTACATGTTCATAAGTTGAATTTTATATTGTTTCTTAATTTCATGTTTCAGACACAGTTTCCATTTCAAAAGTTTAAATTATGTTTAATTTCAGCTAAATTGGGAGAGAGTAGATGTTTGATGTTTAATTTGGACTTAAGCTAAACATTATCTTGAAGTATATAGAATTTGGACTTGGACCACTCCATGTAAAATGTGAGTAAAAAAGAGATCAAGTTAACCTTCGTTTGTGATTGTTTGTGATTTGAATTTTTTGTAATTGTGTTTGTGTGTTGATCATACCCGTTTGTTAGACCTATTTCTACGACCTAAACTTACAAAATTTGACGATAGGCAAATCAGAGTTGATCTAGCTTCCGGCGCCTAGGTGCCAAAAGTTAGTGCTTAAGCGCCAGAATGGCCTGCGTATCGATGATCCGGTGCCAAGGCGCCAGATTCTAGCGCCTAAGCGCCATGGTTACAGATCGTGTAAGAACAAAAAATCTTCAGTTTTTCACACGAAATCTCTTTATATATTGCCTTATCTTCATCCCTAATCCCATAGAAACCTCAACTTAGATAAGAGCAATCCATTTTGGAGAAGTTAAGAAGGATTTGGAGACAATGGATAGAGGAAATCATGGAAATGAGGTAAGAGACAAATCTCCTAAGGATCCTCCGGCTTATTTTAGTGGTTTTATTGTTGTTAGTATGGACAAATTATCTACTCGATTAGAGAAGATTGAAGCGGAACTTCAAAGTATTGGTAATCGTCTCCATGAGATGTACCACCAATACGAACACTTGGAATGGGAAACCAAACTTCAATCTAATCATATGGCGGCCTATCATGACGCTCAAGTAGAAATGTACGCGAAGAACAAGTGGATCAATGAAAAGACGGCTTTGGATATTCCAGAGGCGTTGGTGTTTTATCCCTTCGGTCCTAGCGAGCTTAATTGCGAAAGAGATGGTAATTGAAGATCGGTGTTAAATAGATCTTATATGTGTTTTAGGTGTGATCAAGTCATGTGTTACTGTGTTGAATATCGAATTTGTGTGTTTGCTTAATTGTTCAATGTGTGTTGTTGGATTTGAATATTTGCTTTGAATATGTTGTTGTTTGTGTTATTTATAAAACTATGAACCTTGGTACAGTCTTGTACTAAAACTTATTGAATTTGGAATGGAAGTTATGGATTAGAATTGAAGAATTTGGATACATTTTTGTGGATCTAATCTATTATTTTTAATTGATTGTGAAAATTTTTGGAGGATATAAATTCGATTAATGCTCATAAGAGTAATTAGGAGTCAAATTTGATAAGATTTGGTGGAAAACATAAAATTTAAATTTTATTTTTGGAAAAGCGAGTCTGACGCCTAGGCCCCAAAATTTGGTACCTAGGCCCTGGTTCAGCCTGAACCCGAAAACTCATCTTCTTAAACCCCCATGCCATTTTTGACGCCTAAGCTTCATTCTCCACTGTTTTTCACAAAAATACTCCCTATAGATTTCATTTAAAGCCAAATTTTCAAGTTTTTGAGCTTGAAATCACCCGATTTCTTCATCCTGAGGTCAGATTTACTTTCTAAACTCATTATTTTCGATTTTCACCATGGATTTTGATCTGATTTAGAAAAATCAAAATTTTGAGAAAAATTTTGATTTTTAATGTTAAATCCTTGAATTTTTAAGTTCTTTCAACTTTGAAAAGCTTAAATTAGTTTATTTTCCTAGATACGTTGAATTTATTTCACGTTTTTATTTCACGTTTAGATGACACCCAAATTTAAGTGAGGAAAGGAACGAGGAAAGTTTGATCATAGCAAGTTTGTCACTACTGCTGCACACTTCCGATACAATGTTTTTGCTATGAGTGGGAAATTTATCTCGGAGCAAAGTTTTTACAATCCTAGAGGAAGAATTGAGAATACAATCGTTGCGCTCAACTGGCAACGATTCTGCTATTTCAGTGTTGTTGTCGTTATCCCTGTTGTTAGAGAGTTTTATGTTAATTCCGTGGATGCTGAAGAATACGAGATTTTCATCAGAGGAGTTGGAGTATGATTCACTCCTAGATGTATCAATATTTTCTATGGCCTGCCCCCTAACATTGAGTGTTATTACTCCTGATTATCTCCATCTGAGGGAGATTTGGATATGATCATTGCCTACCTGACTGATAGTACTAGAGCCTGGAAGATTTGGAACGAAAAAAGGGTAAATTTTTCATCTTTTAAGCTTAATGGTGTTTCAAAGGCATGGCACTACTTTATTTCTGCTAGTCTCCTTCCATCCAATCATCTAAGCAAGGTTACCAAAGATAGAGTTATCCTCAACTACTGCATTCAAGAGAGGAAGTCTATTGATGTAGGGAGCATTATTTATGATTATGTAGAGGCTACTGCTCGTTCTAGCACTTCTATTGGACTTGGTTTTCCATCTCTGATCTATTCTCTATGTCACAGTATTGGAGTAGTTGCTGAGCTTTCTGAGGAAAAACTTAAGTCGAAAAAGACTATATGAAGAGAAAGCATGAGTATCTATGATCGACTTTGAGGTAAGAGTTCTACTGCACCTTCTGGTTCATTACCTACTTCAAGTAGAGCTTCTACTTCTAGATCATCTACTTCTGAGTCACCATCTACTTTTTGGGCGACTATGCATGATCAGTTTATAGAGCAGCAGAATGAGTTATTCCTAACTCATTGTAGTGTAGATACGATTGATATGAAGATCGATCATCTTTCTGAGTATACACAAAGAAAGATTGATTACGATTCTGATTATTCTGAGTCTTTAGTGGGATTTCTAAAAGGGGAGCACGATGTTCAGTTCCCTACTTGTCCCAGATATTCACCATATGTTGATCTGAAGGATATGGAGTTTTCTTTTAGTGATGACGATGATGAAGCTACAGATAGTGATTAGTAGCTTGACTCACCTCTGGAGATGTGTTGATTATGTTTTTAGTGTGTTTCTTGTTTCTTGTGCTATTTAGTGTGATGTTATTTGTTAGTGTTGATGTGAACTTTTTATGTTGAAACTGTTTTTAGATTGTCTGATGTGTGTTTAAGACTGAAATATGAATGAATTTTTATAAAGTTTTGTTTATGTTTCAACCTACTGTTTAGTGTTCATGAATAGTTAGTAAGTTTGCATGTTCAAAAAAAAAAAGAAGAGATATTTTAGAAATTAACTCCTGCTCTGGAAAACTTTTCAATAAATACTTAATCATTTATGTTATATTCATATTAAAGCATGTGTAGAAGTAGAAGTTAGTTTTTCCTTACTACATCATTATTGTACTTAGATTAATTATTGTTTATTTCTTTCTCTCATGCTTTAGAAAATATCATGATTCATATTTATACTAAAGCTGAAGTTTGGGGGAAGGGAAAACATTTATCAAATTTAAACATTATTTGTCCTTAATGAACTAATATTTCATTTAAAAATATATTAACAGAACTTAATGAATGAAAAATCTATTTAATATTACCTAAAATTTTGAATTTATAAATAATTTAGTAAACTTAACTAAAACATCAAAAATTTTGATTGATTTTAAAAATAGAATTATTTAACTTAAAAGATAATAAGATCAAAATTTTTCTATTTATAGTAAAGAGAATTATATTTTTGAAATACTAAGGAATCAAGATTATTGCTTGAAAAAGAATAGATTGAAATAAGTATTGAAAAATAATAAATTATGAATGTATAAATTTTTTAAAATAAGTTAAGAATAGTGAAGTTCAAAATCATTAACAGGCTATCCAAAAATAGTAATCCTCACTTTAAAAAAAAGAAAAAGATAAAGGATTGAAAAACAATCCAAAAGAAAAAAAAAGAATGTGAGGAGAAGTTTTAGGAAATGCCTAATCAAAAATTGGCTTCACTTGAATTATCTTATAGGAAGAAAACTGATTACATTTTTAACTTAGATTCTATGTATAAATATTTATACTAGAAAAATATTTCATGAAAATCTTTTTCTTGTAAATATTTTATGTGACATTAATATGACAAACTACAGTTATTCTTGAAATAAATGAAAAATTAGAAGTCTTATGATTAGTTAGTTAAATGTTCTTTAATTCTTAAAATTAAACATAATTAGTGAAATTTGGTTAATGATTTGCTAAAGCATTTATAAAACCAAAAATTATAAGGAATCTTAAATATTTTAACTTCATTCCAAATTTTATCAATTTTATATAATTAAAAGGGTTACTTGAGGACAAGTAACGTTTAAGTTTGGGGGAATTTGACCTACCTAAAAAATACCCATTTTGTGCCTTATTTATGATTCAATTCTTAAGGATATTATGCTTTAATGAAAGGTATTTTCATGTTTTTGGATGTAGATGATTAAAAAAGAGTCCAAGAAAGAAAAACAAGGAAAAAGGAGTAAACATGGAGCTTATGGAGCAAAATATTGGAATTATTGGCCTGGCGCCTAAGCGCCAGCTCGATACAGATGTTGTTAAGATTTTTTGATGATTCTGGGGAGTTATATTAATGGATTTCAATAGTTATTGGAGCTTCTAGATGACTTGAAGTTACTCTTAATATATAGGACATGTGATACAATGCATTTGGACACAAGGAAATGGTTTTAATCGCGAAGAGGTGTGATCTAAAGTGAAGAGGTGTGAAGACCTGGTCATGGAGTCCGGCGCCTAGGCGCGACAGTTACCTTCTAGAAGATGCATTGAATTTGGATGAATTTTGAAGAGGTGCCTAAAGCAAACCCTGGTCAAATTTAGAGCTCTAAAAATAGGAGCCCATTCTACAGAGAAAATCACACCCTAAGCCCTCTTTAGGACCATATAGTCTCGTTAGCACCCCATAGTGACCACGACTTTATATATTAAGCAAGAATTTATGTAGTAGAATTTATATATATTTAGAATGATTTAATAAAATCACAAATTCAATGCAAGTATACGTATCGTATCAAGTAATACAGAGCTCTAATGGAGTCCTGGTTATCGATCCCACAGGGAGATGAACGTTCTTTAATTCAGATAATATAACACTAAAATCCAATACCCAATGTAACAATTACGTAAGTGTACTACCACTAGTTAATGCAAAGTATAATAAAGCTACTACAATTACTTCTAATTATTGAACTATATTAACTAACAAACACACTAACTTATGTGATTTATAAGATACTTTTATATGAAAAGTGTCTTTCTTTCTACATAAGGATTATTATGTGTGGATGATGAAGAATTGTAATTATTTGTGTTGTGTCAAATAGGAGCATATTTGCTTCTTTACCTTTAAAAGAGTACCCCCTCTTCCAAGCAAGTAAAGAACATTGCCATATCTTAAGTTTAGTTACTAAATCTAAGGCTGGGCTGGGAGGATACCGGCTCTCACTTCGGAGCTCCCACTCACCCTTCACCAGAAGGCTAACCATAGACATTAGTTACCAATCTTAAGACCAAATTGGGGATCCCATTCTGTCACCATGAAACCTCCAATTTGAAGTCCATCAAAACTCATTTCCCTATTTATTTACACTTAATCCCCATGAACTATGCAATTCATTCATGGACATTAAATGGTTTCTTCATTTTGTTGTAGAACATTCAATTCTTTTGTAATTAATGTTCCTCAACATGTTTTAACAATTCAATTGGCCAGATTGAAAAGTAAATAAAGTTTCAAATTAAAGAAACATCACAACTTTTATAATGCTTAAAGGGCACATCATTTCCACATCACTACATCATAATTACTTCATGCAAGAAAATAGGCAAGGGAGACTACTCACTAACCATTGAGAAGATATAAAAACACATGGATTTTATATATAAAAGAAGAATCATAGAAACTACAATAGTAAATACAACTTATCTCTTTCTCTTCCCCAAGTAAATTCCTTGAAAGTCCCCTTGATTCCTTTTTCTCTTCCTTGCAACACTTGATTCTCTCCTTGGAACAAAGATGAAGAAGCAATCTCTCACTTTACTCCCTCTTCTCCCCTCCTTAGAGAAGAATCTCTCTTAAAATCGCAAACCCTAACTCTATCTCACTCTTTCCTCACACTCTCTACAGCAATTCTCTTCTCTTCTTCCTCTCTATTTTCATCTTGGACACTTTATTTAGTGTTAGGAATGAATTCCCCAAGAGTTTCTTCAAGCACCTCTTCAAAAATCCACCAAATCTTTTGAATTCAAAGTGAACCGACATAGGGCCCCAGTGGCGCCCAATAGTGGCGCCGGCGGCTCCTTATCATGCCAATTAATTATGGAGTCTCTAGAAGAGAGCGTCGGGCTGTTTTCCTCTAAATTGCTCCATTTTGCTCCATTTTGCTCCAAATTCATTCCTTTTTGCCTATTTTCGCTCCAATCACATATAATCATCATACCTACAACAAATCATGAAAAATACCTTCCTTAAAGTGCAAAATCACCAAACATAGATAAAAACATATAGCTAAAAGAGTATATATTTTTGGTGCATTAATATCCCCCAAATTTAAACTATTACTTGTCCTCAAGTAATCCTTTTACTACATAAAAATATAACTCTAGGCAATGCACCTTTCAATTGTAAGAGACCAAAATTTTTCATTCAAAAGAATATAGTGTTTAGATTTTCAGAAAAAGTTTAGAAACTCAGGTCAACATTACAGGTATAAGAATATTGATTACTTTAGTCTAAGAGTTCTAGACTTATATTTTTTTCAAGATGAACCATAATTTATTATGTTAAGAGTGTTTTAAAGGACTATGAGAAAAACAAGTTCATGTAAACTTTATTAGAATGTAGGCTAGTACCTTAAACATAAATTTAGAAATGAAATCAAGCTCTCCCTTTAAGGTGATTCAAGTGAAGTCAATTATTGATTAGGCATCTCCTCAAGTTTCTCCTCATAACATTTTTCTTTTCTTTTCTTTTTCTTTTTCTTTTTCTTTTTTCTTTTTCTTTTTCTTTTTTCTTTTTCTTCTCTTTTTTTTCTGAGAATTACTATGTCTGGATAGCCTTTAATGATTTTGAACTTCACTCTCTTCTTTATAAAGTTCAAACTTAAGTCATCTCTTTACTTTATAGTTAAGTACAAGCTTTATTATTCATCATAAATTTACAATCTCTTCTTAACACACAATACTTTAAATCCCTTAATATTTCAAAAATACAGTTTTTGTTACTTTAAATAGTTGACTATAATCAAATCCTTTCATACCAAATATCTTACTTCTATAAAATCAACTTTTATCACTAAAAATTTTCATCCGTTCCTTCCATAATATTCATCTGAATTGAAAAGTTTTAGTTATCTTATAATGAAGTTCAACTGCCAAAAGTTATGCTAATAATTTTTGAAAATATAATAATTGAGAACAAATAAAAGTTTAGCATTTCTCTACCCTCCCCCAAACTTACATTTTTCAATAAATTTTAAATAGTTGAGAGTAAAAGAAAACTAACCTTTATGTGCTGAGATTTTGAAATCTTCATAATTTACCTGGTATTAATCAAAATTTACATCTAGCGAGCATGAAACATTTAGTAGCAGCGATATAACATTTTAAATATTTGCATGGATAAAGAGAAATAAACATTAAACAACTAAATATCCAACATAACACAATAACATGAAGCAAATTATCACACCACATAACAGTAAAACTAACAGTTCAACTTGAAAAGTAAATGACACTACATCACACAGTACAACACAGGGTTACACATCACATGAAAAGTAAATGTCCACTACATCACATCAATACATCTCAACAGACTAAGAACAATAGAAATAAAACAAACAAGCTATCTACCAGTCTCCATCACCAGGATCAGCAGCAGGGTCATCAACAGGGTCAGAAGGTCCAGGCCTGTACGGTGTATAACTAGGGCAAGAAGGAAATGTCACATCGGACTCCCCCTCATAAATCTGACCTGAGCATCATGATAAGCCATATCAAATTACACTCTTCTCTGTAAATAGTCTTCATTCACATTACTTCGGGCCTCAAACATATCTATCCTATAATGCATCCTATCCATACTATCACTCTACAATCTCAACTGTTGCATTATATCAGATAGTGTCGGGGGCTCAGAAGTAGATGGAACATTATAACTCGTGGTAGGAATATCAGTACTCCTACTCTCCTATCTTGCACCCACATGAGCCTCATAAGAACGAATAATTCTCTTCGTAATCGGCCTCAAAGGTATTGTCACTTCCTCACAACTACTATACTCCACTCCTGACTGAACACAAAGTGCATGAATCAGGGCAGGATGTCCTAATCCACCAGTGTTTTCTCCTTTGGCAATAGAGTGAATGCTCTTAAAAATAATGCCTCCAATATTAATCCTCTTCATATTCTGGATGCAATAATTTAAAATAGCTCGATCCCTAGTAACTTCACTGTAATGATAAGAAGGGAATAGTCTTGCAAAAATGAAATAATGCCTTGCTTTAGAAGCAACATTTAAATTAGAAGCAGGGAAGTTAATCATCTGTCTCTGATTCATCTTCCATTCCCCTCTTCCATCGGTCAGACACATGATTACACTCATCAAATCCTCTTCTCTAGTATCAAAATTCTCAAATTCATAAATAAAAGGTTCTCGAATTTGATAAAATGCATTGATACGTTGTGGGGTGAACTCAAGCAGTTAGCACATATTCCGTTTCATACCAGAGCACGTTAGAATAAAATTCTCGGACTACTCCAAAAACAGCATTAGCAAAAAAGTAACAGAAATGTTCACAATTTCGCTCAGAAATCAACTGTTCTAAAGATCCACCAGGATTTTCAAACGCTCGATCATGAATGCACTTCTTATTTTGCAATTGAGAGTTGAAGCGAAACTGAGCCTTAATATTAACAAATCGTTCATCATCCCAATAAAATTTTTGCTTCCCCTTACTCGTTCTATAAGCCATGTGGATTTCTATAAAAATTGCAAAAATTTGCCAATAAATTCCAAATCCACAATGTATTAACTCCAAGCATTAATCTATCCAAGTAAGAAGAAATTCTACCATATGAAACTTCACTTTTCTAAAAAATCTACAAGAATATCATCCAACAATGTGAGAGTTTCACATGGAGAAAATCCAAAAATTTTAGGTTAAAGTAAAGCTCTTACCAAGAAAAGTGCAGATCCGGCCTCAGAAATCCATGAAATCCTCTCTAATCCGAGATCTAACAAGCCCTAAAGCTTCAAAATCGCAAATATTGAGGTGGGAGATGAAAGAAATGGTGGAAAAATGGGTCCCAGGTTATCTTCACGAATTTTTAAGGGTCTCGGGCTATTATAGATGTTTGGGCCCCGGCGGCGCCCGATCTGGCGCCGGTGGCACTCTATTCAAAATAATAGCCCGTCCCAATCTAGCGCCGGCGGCGCCAGTCCAAAATTCTATTGTGTTAAAAAATTTTCATCGCAAATTCAATCGTTTTGACCTTCGCATTCCTATTTAACACATCAACAAGCATCTATTTCATCTCACAAACATTAAACAACATCAATTCACACAAACAACATAACAAATTACTTTCATATATATAAAATCCACGATACAACAATTACACATATATGTTCATCTAATATAAGCAACACTTCTTAGATCCTTAGTGTTGCAAGTACACTACGATAAGCAAACATGAAGTCCTAAGTACACACAAGAAATCAAAGCAAAGTTCAAACACACCCTACTAAAACAAAGCAAAGCAAACAACATAGTAATCAAAGCAAACACTTAAACATAACAAAGGAGCATATAGAATCTACTAATTACTCCTCATTAGTCTCAGAGGTCTCAACCTCTCTAATGTCTCCCATTGATTGATGATGAACGAGCAAATTGTAAAATAGACGATATGGGAATTCATCAGATGAATCTTCAGCCACCACATCATTCTTCTTCGACAAATTAACCAACCCCAACTCAATTTGACTAGTATGATCAAATTGCTCTTTCATCCTCCATTAAATGTGATCAAATAAATCAGAAATGTTATTAATAAAATTCAAAATATTATGTACATCATTTTCCAACTTCTTTAACTTCTTCAATATCACCCTCGGACTTTCAGAATAGTAAGGCTGAATAGGTTGTGAACTCTCAGTGGGCTGATCAGCAAGCACATCCCTGTCTCCTTCATCACCAAGTGTTTTGTAGTCATAAAGATCATTGGGATCAATAGGTCTCCAGGGTAAAAGAACTTCCTCCCAACTCTCATATGGCACTTGTGATTGACTACATAACATAAATATGGTGGACGGGTGTCCAAGCCAATATTTAGATCCATGCACAATCAATCTCAATACAGATTTAGTAATGATTGATCCAATATCCACTGGCCTTCCAGTTTGTATGCAGAAATTCAGAATAACACTTTCCTTCGTCACCTTACTTATCTTCATAGTAGGAATTAATTTTATCGAAATAAAGTAATGCCACTACTTTGATACCAGATTCAAGGATGAAGAAGAGAAACTGACATATCTATTATCCCTTACTTCCCATTCTTCATTCTCATCCGTCAAATTATGATAGATGTCGTTCATATCATTGCTCGTCGCTTTAAAATTTGCATAATGACAAATAGGCACACTTTCTATCATGAAGAGATCATTTATCCTCGCAGGAGTGAATGGTATATACCTTCCTTGCACAAAAACACATCCTTGGTTGATCCCATGCAGATTCACATAAAATTCTTTAACGTCCGGAACAACCACTGCGGCGGTAGTGTAGCATAACACTTCCCAATGTCTTTACTTCACTACCTCTTCAACTCTTGTAGTCGTACTCTCCAAACCTTGATTCACAAAGCCTCTTTCCTTGATAATCCTTCTCTTCATCATCACTTTATGGAATAGACGTTACGCCTCGAAACTAATGAACTTCCATCAATTGTAGATGTGAGATATAGGGAGTTCAATGTAGTGGGAATCCATGGGATGCGAATTGAGAAAGAGAGTTTTCATTTCTCTGGTGGTAATGGATTTAAAATGGAGCTTTTGGGTGTTTTAAGGAAGAAAATCTCGCTAAAAACCGCTAAAAACAACATTTCAAAATGTAAAAACCGACACCCAAAATTTGGGCGCCGGTGGTGCTCGATAGGGCGCCGGTGGCGCTCAAACTAAAAATTCGGCTGGTATAAAAGAACAGGGCGTCGACGGCGCCAGTGACAAAAATTTTCACCAAACTTCGTTTCCTCAATACGATCCAAAATATTTTTAATTTTTGACTTATTTAGGGGTAATTAGGATTCTTTAATATTAAACTAAAAGTATAAACAACAATAAGCAAGCAAACTCAATATATAAATACACATATGGGTTGCCTCCCACAAAGCGCTTGGTTTAACGTCGTCAGCCTGACAAACCATTCAGTTAACTAGGATGACTTAGCAATAAAACCTCTTTGAAATCAGGTAAAGACCCGCCAATGTAAGATTTTAAAAGATGCCTATTAACCTTGAAAATATTTCCAGTTTTAGGATCCTCAATATCAACAACTCCGAAAGAATGAACTTTTACTACAGTAAAAGGTTCTATCCATCTGGACTTAAGTTTTCCCGGAAATAATTTCAATCTCGTATTATATAATAAAACTCTTTGTCCCAGTTAAAATCATTTTTCCAATATCTTCTCATCATGCCACAATTTCATTTTCTCTTTATAAATCCTGTCGTTATGATATGATTCATTTTTTATTTCTTCCAACTCATTTAAATGCATAAATCTTTTTTCTCCCGCATTTTTCAAATTAAAATTCAACTCATTAATCATCCAATATGCTTTATGCTTCAATTCAACAAGCAAAAGACATGTTTTTCCAAACACTAATCAATAAGGAGACATTCCAATAGGGGTCTTAAAAGCAGTCCTATAAGCTCATAATGCGGTGTCTAATCTAGCAGACCAATCTAATTTATGAATATTCACTGTTTTCTCCAAAATTCTTTTAATTTTCGATTCAATATTTCCGTTAATCCACTAGTCTGGGGATGATAAGCAGTAGAGATTCTATGAATAATGTTATATTTTCCAGTTAATCTCTTAATTTGATTGTTTCTGAAATGAGATCCACCATCAGTTATAATCACCCTCGGCATTCCATATCTTGTAAATATATTTTTCTTTAAAAATTTAGAAACGCTCCGAGCATCACATCTTGGTAAAGCAACAGCTTCAATCCATTTCGAAACATAATCAACAATGACCAATATATATAAATTTCCAAATGAAGGCGCAAATGGTCCCATAAAATCTAATCCCCATAGATCAAAAATTTCAACTTCCAAATTGTAATTCAGAGGCATTTCATTTCTTCTAGAACTATTACCTACTCTTTCACATCGATCAAAAAATTTAACATATTTAGAAACATCACGAAAAAGAGTGGGCCAGTAAAATCCAGATTGTAAAATCTTATAAGTTGTTTTATCAACACCAAAATGACCTCTAAATTCAGAATCATGACATCTCTGAATGATTGGATTAATCTCTTCATGTGGCACACATCTTCTAACAATCAGATCCTTACACTGTTTATATGAATAGGGCTCATCCCAAAAATAAAATTTAGCATCATATTTAAACTTTTTTTGTTGTTGCTTTGTTAAATCTGATGGTATAATATCACTTACAATATAATTCACCATATCAGCATACCAAGGCAAATTCTTTTCCATAAGAATATACAATTATTCATCAGGAAAAGTTTCTGCAACTTCCTTCTCAAATTCAGAAAATCTATCATACTCTATTCTTGACAAATGAACAGCAATTTGATTAACAGATCCTTTCCTATCAACTATCTCAAAATGAGATTCTTGCAAATGGAGTATCCATCTATTATATCTTGGTTTAACATCCTTATTTTGCATTAAATACTTGATAGCTGAATGATCGGTATGCACTATACTTTTAGTTCCAATTAAATAAGGTCTAAACTTATTAAAAGCAAATATTATAGCTAATAACTCTCTTTCAGTAGTGGTATAATTAATTTGAGCAACATTAAGAGTTTTACTAGCATAGTAAATAACTTTGAAAGTTTTATCATACCTTTGCCCCAATGCAACTCCAATAGCATAATCACTAGCATCACACATAATTTAAAGGGTTTCTCCCAATCAGGTGAAACAATTATAGGAGTAGTGATTAAATTTTCTTTAAGTAATTTAAAAGCACACAAAAATTCATCATTAAAATCAAACTTCTTATCATTTTCAAGAAGTTGGCACAAAGGTTTAGTAATTTTAGAAAAATCTTTAATATAACGGCTGTAAAATCCAGCATGTCCTAAGAAACTCCGCACCTCTCTCACAGTAGTGGGTGGTGGTAATCTCTCAATCACTCAAATTTTAGCAGTGTTGACCTCCATACCATATTGAGAAATTTTATGCCCAAGCACTATTCCTCCTGCAACCATAAATTGACACTTTTCCCAGTTCAGAACTAAATTTGTTTTCTCACAGAGTTCCAAAACTTTTGCCATGTTTTCCAAACGAATATCAAATTAAGTTCCAAACACAGAAAAATCATCCATGGAAACTTCTATTTCATTATCTATTATACTACTAAAGATAGACATCATACATCTTTGAAAAGTTGCAGGTGCATGACACATTCCAAAAGGCATTCTTCGAAAAGCAAATGTTCCATAGGGGCTAGTAAATGTTGTCTTTTCTTGATCCTCAAGAGCAACAAGTATTTGATGATAATCAGTATATCCATCCAAAAAGCAACAGTACTTGTGTCCAGCAAGTCTATCCAACATTTGATTGAGAAAAGGTAGAGGAAAGTGATCTTTTCGGGTGGCAGCATTTAGTTTTCTATAATCAATACAAATTCGCCACGCATTAACTTGTCTAGTAAGTGAAAGTTCATTCCTTTCATCTACTTCCATAGTCACTCCGCCTTTCTTCGGTACACAATGAATTGGACTTACCCAAGAACTATCCAAAATAGGATAAATAATTCCAGCATCAAGCCATTTTAAAATCTCCTTCTTAACAACTTCTTTCATTATAGGATTTAATCCCCTTTGTGGATCATTTTTTGTTTATATTCTTCATTTAATAAAATGCTATGCATACAGATCAAAGGACTAATTCCTTTGATATCTGCCAAAGTCCATCCAAAAGCTCTTTTGTATCTTTTTAAGATTTCCAATAATTTTTGTTCTTGATTTCAGTTAATTCCGAAGATACAATAACTGGTAAGGTAGATGATTCTCCTAAGAACATATACTTTAAATGTTCAGGAGGTTTAACAATAGATGAAATTAAACTTTTATCTCCACCTTCCATGGTATCTAACACTTCAAATTTCTCCTGAATATACTTCAATTCCATTTTCTTCTCATTATCTAAATCTATTTCATTTTCCGTTTCATCTTCAATTATATTTTCATATTCCACTTTCTTTCAAACATCTCTTTAAAATAATCATTTCTCAAATATTGGCATACTTCCATCCTAAAAAATTCATTATCTTATTCAACTGAGGGATACTTAATAGACTTCAAAATATTAAAGGTCACCTCTTGATCATTAACAGCCATAGTTAATTTCCCTTTTTGAACATCAACTACAGCTCTTCCAGTAGTTAGGAATGGTCTTCCTAAAATAATTGGAATATCTTTATCTTCCTCCATATCAAGCACAATAAAATCCACAGGAAAGATAAATTTATCCACTTTTACTAACACGTCTTCTACCACTCACTTAGGATAAGTAGTAGAACCATCAGCTAATTGAAGAGTTACAGATGTAGGAGAAATTTCTCCAACTCCCAATCTTTTGAAAGTTGATAAAGGCATAAGATTAATACTAGCTCCCAGATCACATAAGGCTCTTCCAGAAAACTTTTCACCTGTAGAACACGAAATAGTGAAACTACCAGGATCTTTAGTTTTTCAGGAAGCTTTTTCTGAATTATTGCACTAAACTCTCCGCTAAGTGCAACAGTCTCATGATCCGTAAACTTTCTCTTCTTTTTAAGAATATCCTTCATAAATTTTGCATAATCAAGCATCTGTTCTAATGCTTCAACAAAAGGTATATTTATTGTTAACTTCTTAAGGATTTCCAAAACTTTTCCAAATTTATTATCCCTATTCTTCTGCTTCAATCTTTGAGGGAATGGAGGAGGTGGTTTCTCAACAGTAATCTTCATGGGTTCAAGAGGATATTACAAGTCTGGATAAATCTTATTTGAACCTTTTTCAATATTCACCTTCTCCTTCTCTTCTTCACATTCTTTTGGCGTTCTAGTTTCTAATTCTTTTCCACTCCTTAATTGAATAGCCTTAAGTTGCTCCTTGTTTTGATCTTTTATATTGATCTCCATATTACTAGGAAACGTTCCAGAAGGTCTATTATTAAGCGCAGTGAAAATATGTCCCAATTGGCTTTCAATATTTTGATCGCAACACCTTGAACTTGTAATTGGTTACCCATATTCAAAATCATTTCATCTATAGACAACTTCTTATCCTTAAACTGTGAGTTATTATTAAAACTAAGAGGATAAGATTTTCTAAAGTTAGTATTTCCTTGGTTGGTTGAGTTTCCAACTAGGTTTATAGAATTGTGTCCCCATTGTGGGTTCACATTAGCATTATTATTATTCCAATTGAAATTTGGGTGATTCTTCCAACCAGAGTTATAATAATTCGAATAAGGGTTATTAGGTCTATTAATCGCGTTCAAAGTTTCATAAGGTGTTTAAGATTCAGTAATCTACCCAAATGAATATTCCTCTAAAACTAGGGGTGGTTGAGAATAATTCATTCCATATTGATCTATTTTCTTAGAAAGTGTTGCTATTTGAGAAACTATCATTGTCATCATATCAGAATCATGAACACTAGCTACTCTTTCAGGATTTACCTGTTTAGAGGGCCATTGAAAATTTTTAGTAGCCATCTCTTCAATTAATTAATATGCTTCATCATAAGGTTTTGACATTAACGATCCACCAGCAGCAGCATCAATAATTGATCTTAATGATCCTACTAATCCGTTATAAAATGTTTAATTTATTAACCGATCTGGCAAAGCATGATGTGGACATTTCCTAAGAAGATCTTTAAACCTCTCTCAAGCTTCATATATTGACTCTCCTTCGAACTGACATGTTGACCTCATTTTTGATGAGGTCTTTTGCTTCTCTCTTTAGTACTTAGGATCTAGCCTTAGGCTTTTCCTTTGACTAATCTTAGCGGACTAGAAATGGAACCCACTCTTTAGAAATTCAAACTACTTCTTAACTCCCTACAAACCCCACATGCTTGATTGTAGACCCCTAATCACCTAGAGGGTTGAAATAAAATGTGGAGGTTTAAAGGATGAGTTTCCTATAGGACCTTTCTGGCCTGAGGAATACCTTGAGTTGCCTAGTTTGGTGAGGGTTGACTTGCACATACACTACACTCTCACACACAGCCCATGTCCTAAAACCACACTCTCACCCAACTTGACTTCCTGACTCATGTAGGTAATTCATATGGATGGTCCTTAACCCCTAAGCCCCTGGCTAAAAGGGTTAAGAACAACATAGTGAATACCTCAAATGAGTCCTCTCATGGATCATATGGGCTTAATATGGCTTCATGGCTCAACCAAAGTTATTCCATTTTACTCAAATTTGATCAATATTCTTTTTTCCAAAATTTCAATTTTTCACCCCCGGGGCCCTACACCTACTAAACCTACCAAAAGCCCTCGGAACTACCCAAAATTTACCAAATCACCTAAATTACCCAAAATTCCTCAAAATCAATCCTAAACATTTCCCCCCACTCAAATTGATCATCCATAGCCAAAAAATACCAAAAATTCCAAAAGTACCCCCCAATACCCTCCAAATACCTAAAATGCCTTTCTTAGCCCAAAACTCCAAAAGTTCAAAAAATTCCCAAAAAAAATCCAGAAAATCCCAAATATTCCCAATTTCATTTTGTTCAACAACACCATGGGCCAATTTTGCCAATTTACCCCACTTTTACCAAAACCCCCAATTTGACCCATTTTTTAACCCAAGTGAACCCAATGTCAAACCAAACCACCCCAATTGAACTCAATTTTGGTCCAATTCAATTCTAAACTTCAATTCAATATCCCTAACATCAATTTAGACAAAATCCAAGTCCAATTTTATTGACATTTGAGACCAATTTCAATTTGAAGTCTAAGGCCTAATTTTGACTCATGACCTAAACCTTGCTCAAACCAACCAAATTCAACTCCAATTGGCTCCAAATCTTTTCTAAAGCCTTCCTAACACCCCCATAAAAAAAACACTAACTTGATTTACCCAAAATTTGAACCTAAACTCCACCCAAACCTAACCCAAAACCAAAATCCCTTAAATTTACCTTAGCCCAAACCTAACCCAAATGGGCCCAAATCCCAAAATCAAAGCCCAACAAAAGTTGAAAACTCTTTGTGACACTCCCATGAACATTTCTCAACATTAATTTTACATCAAATCCAACTTTAGCCCAACCTTAGCCCAAGTTAGCCCAATTTGGCCCACCTTGGTCCCTTTACCAAAAAAACCCAAATTCAACCCAATTCAATTCAAAATCACTTTAAACTTATTCCAAACCACTCATGACACATGCCTAAACCAATTGCAACAATTATTTGGCATGGTCCATCAAAAAATTTTCATCCAAAAGCCCATTTTAAAATCTAAAAGCCCACTTCCTTACACCACTTTAAAAGCCCATCCAAAACCATTTCAAAAGCCCAAAATCTATCCTAAAGCCCACATGATATTTTCATTTATCATCTTTTTAACCAAAATCAACCCCTAAGTTTTAAATCCATGATCAAATGTTTCCAAATCAAGCCTCATGACAAACCACCCCAAAATGCCAAAAATCCCTAAAACCCATTTTCATGAAACTTGACTAAGCCATTCCCAAGCCACATGAAGCCATGAAGCCATCCTTAAGCCCCATGTAAAGCCATGAGAAGTTTGACATGTGACCATCCCATAAATGGCAAATGGAGGAGCCCCTTTCTTAAGCCTTCCTTAAGCCTTTTTAACCCCATCCATGATACACACTAAACCAAGTTTTGCCACCTCACCATGGATGGAGACCACACCATTTTCTCTTGACTGACCCAAGTGATTCTTTTCAGCCCAAAACTAGGCCTTGGGTGGTGAACCTAGCCCAAAACCATGGGTTGACTCATTTGAACCCAAAATAGCCTTCCCCCCATTCCATTTCAATTCAACTCCTTTACACATGTCAAGCCTCAATTGACTGCACCATTGCCAACCCCTGACCTCCCTGACCTTGAGGGTGACCTGACCCTGGCCGGCCAGCCACCACAGCCGCCGGAAACCACCAGGCCGAGAGCACTCATGTGAGCCAATTTTTGAATTCTGCCTTGCTGACTTGTCCCATGCCTAATGGCCACCATGGCTGTTCTTCTCCTCACTAGAGCAGCTGATCCCAAGCATCAAACCCCCCTGGGAAGCCCTCCAACCATGTCTATTTAAAAACCACCACCTCTCGACCAAAAGGAGAGTTGAACCAAACCTTACCAAAACTCTGTTAAAATCATTCCAGACCCCTCTCCAGACATAGAGAACTTGATCCCCACCGAAATCTAGCCCTAAAACCCTCTCTGTGAGCTCAATTTCTTAGTTGAAAATCCACCCAAAAAATAGGACACTTCACCACAGTGAGCGAATCTCCAAATTGATTAGTCCTACACCTTCACCACACCAAGAGGAGAAGTTCCCCAACAAAAGCCCCCTCACCAGGCCAGCCATTGCTTCCAGCCTCCAAGCTTTGTGATCAGTCTTGGTCACTTTCATACTTAGACAATTCCTCAGAGCCAGAGACTTCATCTGGAGCTTGTTTGGACTCAATCGAAGGTGACACAACTCTCAGATCGAAGCTTCACTTCTCTGAGCAAAGGTATGAACTCACTCTTCCTCCCGAGCTTCCAGCGATTCTCCATTTTGTTTAGGTTAATTTCATGGCTTATAGAAAGTATGGATGTGTTTGTCTCTTCAAGACGAATCCATAGAGCATAAGAACACGAAAATCCATTGAGAATCGAGTGAGATATTAGGGTTTTAGTGTGGACGGTCACGGGTGCACACCAGTCGTAGACGATGACCAGGAGCCGTTGGATCACGCGTGTATCGAGCGGATGGTCGAGATCAAGTCGGACGGCGCAATGGTGCATGAACAGCAGGACGCGTTGCTTTTCACTCAAGTGGCTGCGTCAAATGGGAGCGCGACGCGTGGACATTCGATCCACAGTAGGTTGACGCGGCGCCGAGTCAGATAAGTAGGAAATTAGGGTTTTTTTTTGAATTATTTAAATACCAGAACTTCAAAAATTCATATCTTTGCATAGAAAAATCACACAAAAAAAATAAAAATTCTCTTGCTCAGTGAACAGAGGAGAATAATGTTGAAAAGAAATCAAGTTAATTGGATGAATATTTTATTTTTAATAATTTATTTACTGTTTTCAGTATTTTGATTCTTTATTTGCATAGACAATTCACCATGGAATGAAACTATAGGGCTTTTGAAGCCTATGATCTTGGGAACATTCCCTAAATTTTTCAAGGTCAGAGGCCATCTCTGTGAAAAGTTACTGATTTTTCAAGTTCATGTCACTGTTTTTGGTATTTTAATTCCAATAATTAGCATGTTGTAAAATAAATTCGAGGAAAATTTGGTGATGTTTCTTAAGACCAGAGGACCCAATGAAAAATATATTTTGAGTTATTTCATACATAATAACCTTAATTGACCTAAACCCCTAAAATTGAATTTGATTTAATTAGGGTTAACCACACATCAAATTGACTTGAAAATAATTCTCCATTACTCTTTAGGGTCAGAGGAACCTTACATAAAATTTTGAAATCAAATGGACTTGATTAGCCCCACCAAATGGGTTGATTAAGCCTCATAAGAAAAATGGAACTTTAAAAATTCATAACTCCAAAATTACTTTTCAAAAATTCACAAAAATAATTTTGGAGCTTCTCTGATATCAGGGGAGTTCAAGAAAATTAAAATTGGAATTTTCTAAAAAACTTGATTTTCCACAATATTTTAATAATTAAAAAATAATAAAAATCACAGAAATATTAAAATTCATAAAAATTTAACATTTTGACTTCTAATCACTTAGGAACAAACCAAGTATTTTTCCTAAGTCCCTAGGGTAAGATATTGAATTTTAAAAGCTTAATGTAATTTTTAATATTAAAAAATAAGTTTTTAACCTTTTTCACTAAAATAATTCTAATAAATCAAAGAAAAATCATAAAATTTTAAAATTTGTTCTTTTGAACTCTTTGATGTCAGAGAGATTTAAGAAAAATATAAAATTCATTTTTCAACTTTAACTTTATTTTATAATTAATTAATACTCTAAAACTAAAAATAATTATAATAAATAAAATATAATTCAAAAAATCACAAAATTTTGTCCAAGTGGTCCTCTGGTCATTAGGAATACCCCACAATTTCCTTAAGGACAGAAACCTTTCCTTGGTCATGTTGTTGAATTTTCTTTGAAACCCCTTATTTTCTACTACAAAAAATTATATAAATAAATTAAATTCAGAAAAATCACATTTTCTCCTCTAATGTCTTAATTGATATGTGAGTGAGGTGACATACAAATTTTAAATTTATTTGAGCTCAATTTAGTGAGTTATGAAATAAATAAGCTTAAAAGGGCATAAAGGTAATTTAAAATTTTAACCCTTAATTAAAACTTTGGGTTTAATCAAAATGGGAGGGTAAAATATTTAATTTTATATTACTCTTGGATGATTGAAACTTAGGGAAATTAAGGGGTAGAAACCCATTAAACACTTTGAAAATATCAAAAAATGAAACTTTAATTAATTAAATGATTTAGATTATGGAAATAATATATTTAAATTTGGATTATTAAAATAGGGATATTATTAAGAGGATATTTATTCTTTAATTTAAAAATCCCTAAATAAATCACTTTAACAATATTTAGTTCCTAATTAAGAATTAAAATAATAATCCAAATTAACAATTAAAATTAAAATTAAAATTAAACTAAAATTAAAATTAAATTAAATTAAATTAAATTTAAATTAAATAAAAATTAAACTAAAATTAAATTAAAAATTAAATTAAATTTAAATTAAATTAAAATTAAAATTAAATTAAATTAAAATTAAATTAAATTAGAATTAAATTAAATTTAAATTAAATTAAATTAAATAAAATTAAATTAAAATCAAATTGAATTAAATTAAATTAAAATCATTTAACAACAAACCTAAATGAAATCATTAAGAATTAAATCTAAAATAATTTGAACACTATTCCAAACTTAAAATTATTAATTAAAACCTCATAATTAAATTAAAACACTTTAAACCATTAACTCAAACTTTTAATTAATTATGATTAAAATTCTCGATAAACTAACTTGCCCTTAAAGGCTTTAATTATTATAACTCTTAAATAGAGTATTAAGTGAGATGTCACTTCATTCATTAGGCAATCAAATACCTAAGTTCACTAAGCAAGAAACAAAGTTTAACTAAACTGCTGGATGATTAATTCACCTGTGCAACTAAATTTTCTTGGACTCAAAACAATCCCAGAAATATTGAAAAGATGTTTAGGACTCCTCCTAAGCACTTCCTCAATATGATGGGATGTTTTAGAAGAAAAATTGAATCTAATTGTTCTTTGATGAAGAAAATCATCCTTAAAATCAAACCAAGAACTTAGACGTCATAGGAGATGACTAGTTATAGGATTAGGAATTTGGTAGACAACCAAAACCCTTCCCTTAGCATTACCTAGGTATCTGTTGAAATATTTAAATGCCTTAACATGTGTTTTAAGTGCAGCTTGGGATGACGGGAAGACCCTCTAGGTACGCTTTTATTTTATTGCAATCTACTTTATTGTAATTTACTTACATGCACTGTACTTTACTTTTCCTGCATGATAAATAAAACTGTTGCATGAAAACCAAAACCTTTAGGGTAGTCTCTGAACTGAAACTGAAACTAAATTAAAAGTCATTGCAAGATAAAGTTCACCACCACAACATTCCAAAATATAAAACAACTCAAAATTTAATCACAAACAGAAGAACAAAATTACAACTACAACTAAACTAAAACGTCTAGTTGGATGATCGGGAATACCTCGGATGATGTAACCCACGTGTTGCTAACGCGATTTCCCACGGTCTAAATGAAAGTGTGGAACTCATTCACTTGAGCTTAGCAAATTCATCTGGACTAAGTGAATCCGATGAAAATAACGGTGCCGGGATGACGGAACCGTGGGATCTTAATCGGTTCTGTTTAATCAACTTTAACATTTGTTTTAATTAAAATATTAAAAACACTTGGATTTTAAGATTTTATCTAAACCAAAACACTTCTCTCATCTCCTGATTTATGATTTCTAAAACTAAACCTCTGCAATAATAAGGAGCACGGAGCATGGTGGGCAGCTCGGCCATCGTCATCAGCAAAACCTGAGTCTACTTCAGCAAAACTTTCCTTAGAATTAAATAACTAAGCCATAGGATTTGGAGGTAGTTTTCTTAGTGCAACATAAATCCTCAACCTCTTCATTAGGCATTTGCATGATCATGTCATGTAAATTAAGCCCTAACCGGTCTTAGGGCTCCAAGGTAGTCATTTGGTACGACATAAACCCTCACATCTTCGAGGCTATTTGTATGACTGTGTCATACAAATATAAGTCTTAATTAATTAAAATTGGCAAGATTGCAATATTAAATAAATTCCCAAATTGAAGTCAAACAATAGAATAGTTTGGGAAGTTGCCAAGATTCTTCTTGGATCCTCAACTTCTCCTACTTCTCTTCCTTTGGATTCATGAAAATAACTATTCTAAATTTGATTCATTCCCTATTGAAATTTTCAAAATCCAATTGTTTGAAAACCTTAAACTTTGAAATTCTTGAGAGCAAAACCACAAACAATTATCGAGAGTTTTCTTAAATGATTCATGTCATTTAAGATGTAATTAACGATAAGGGCTTACCCTTATAGGAAACTTTAAGAACCCAGGTAATATAAACCCTGCTTAATTCATTTATATTAAGCAGGGGAACTTGTCGGCTTATAAAATTGGTTCGCAGAACAAACAAATGTCACAAATCTTTTAGTATATTTAATCGAGCCACATCATCAAGCAGTGTGTCTATTCCTCGGGATAAATACACGGTTTGTGGTGCGGTGCTCGTTTATATAAGCTATTTGAGATGTGAGATCGGTTTGATTTCATATCTTAAAATTTTCAAAATTAAAATTATTTTCAAAATCAAATACAACTTTCTAAATTATATATATATATATATATATATATATATATATATATATATATATAAATTATATTTAAAGTTTAAATTTCGCCGACAATTTACGTAGACGACCCCTTTTCAAAAATACAACACTCAACCTAAAAATAAGTTGTACAAATTCTAGTGACTCCGCTGGGGAATAGTTCCTCTCTCCATTTTTGATTAGATGGTATTGCTTTCATAAATTGGTAGTGAGTCTATATCCCTAGCGGACAAAAACTACCATTCTTCCGTTGGAATACCCCGTTCATTTCTGTCTTAAACGTGTATAGCCAACTCCTCTCAGATTTAGGAGCCACTGTTTAGACACACCTAACGGAGAGGTTCTGAGATCCTTTTACCTCTTTTTTGAAGTGGGGTGGACCCCCAATAGGTGTTAGTTTAGGAGCGGTCCTTCGAGTCGAGAAGTCTTGCATAAGCCTTTTTCTTCCTTTCCAATTATAAATCGGGCCCTTTACCTTTTCTACAACCCTTTTTCCTTTAATCGTTTTGTTTCTAACAAACGACCCTCCTAATAAACAATCTCTTTTAAAAATCACAAATACACTAAGATAAATGAAAATGTATTCGGACTCTTTCTTTTTCGTCCTAAACTTTACAATGAAAAGAAGCATAATTCGGGACTGACATTCAGAATCTGCACTGCAGAAAATGACTGCCCCAAAGCTAATTTTCTCCTTCACCAATGGAATGGACTTTGCTGTTTACAAGGATGAGCTGGCTGACAATGGGATCATCCGTTTCAGACAAGGATTCGACAACACAGATGTCAAGTTCACTGACATCACTCTCTTCACACTAATGGACAAAGTATCAGAAGCTGAAAAGCCCGTGATTGAGTTCAATCTGAAATCGACTCAAGAATTCCCTCCCCTACAAAGGATTCCAGCTGAAAGGAGTACTACTCTTCGTAGGAGGACTGTTGTCTCTACCCCCACCAGTCTAGTCATCTCTGCACCTACCCCGACCTCTACCAAACTGAAGGGGAAGGAAATCCAAGTCTGTGATGAGCCTGTCACCGTGGAGGGTACAAACTTTGTTACAATACCAATTATTTTTGAGATTGGGTCCAATTCAAGAGTTGCACCCCTCACTCGGACTCAAAGGAGAAATAGAAGCAGAAAGATTGCCAGAATTGAGAAAGCCAAAGCTGCTGAAGTTGCTTTTCTAGAAGAAATTCCTGAGGAAAGAGAAGAACTGCCTGAGTATATACCTCTGTTGGAAGGGAGCAAGTTTCACCCTCTCTCTGTCGCATTAGATGAAGAGAATGTTCGTAAGATCGCCGCTGCATTACCCCGACCTGCGTACTACAACAATTACAAGAGGAAAAGGGATAAGACTACACCATTGACTCGGCTGCAAGCTGTGATAGAAAGATTGGCAAAGAAAGAATGATGCCCTGTGTCAGAAATCTTAAGAAGGATATGACGAGTGCCATCTAAATCTCGTCTCAGACCGCAAATAGAGCGTATTGCTGCCATAGAGAAACCAAAGAAGAAAATAAAAGCCAGTTCAGCCGTTGTTGTATCGGGTCTACAAATTAGGGAGGATACCACCTTCCAGCATATAGCCGTCAGATCATCCGGTCCTAGGCTTCCAGCTGCAAGAAGGATGGTATGGCGACCTACTACTGGAGAGTTAAGACCAAAACAATGTCCTGAGAAGAAAAGTCTCGTCTGAAGACTTGAATCAGAAGAAAGTGCTACTGCAATAAAGGGGACTCACGGGAAGGAAGTTCAACAACTGTCACAAGACGACTGCGAGACCGTGCATAAAAGGCCATTAGAGGATGCCATGGACAAGTTAAGGACCGACATTTGACGGTTAGCAAAAGAAAGAGAAAAAGAACTAGGAAATGAAGTTGACTCATCAGAGTTCATGGATGAGGAATATGTCAAGATCAACATGGTTGAGACATGAGCATCGTCAGCTTCGCAAGGTGCCCCGGCAGCTGCGGAAAGGGATGAACTAGAAGTGATGAGAGCACAGATTCAGGAGAGAGATGACACAATTTCCCAAATAGCAAAGAGGATGGAAGAGATGGCTGCTGCCTTAGCCACTCTCCAGAGTCAGGTACAACCTCAGAAAGAGACACCTACAGAAATTATCCATATTGCAGATGGAGGAAAAGAGATCACATCCGTCAACGGAGATGAACAACCAAAGAAAGATCCTGCACAAAGCATGATTCCAGAAAAGGACATTAAGAGCATGGTAGAACAGCAGGTGCGAGAGGCCCTAGCACAATCTAAGAGTGGAGCATCTATTCAAATGGGTAGACCTTACCCCGAAGAGTTCGATGCAGTCCAATACCAGAAAGGCTTCGTACCACCTCTGTTTAAGACTTTTGATGGAACATGAAACCCCTGGCAACATATTGTACATTTACGTGCTTGTTGCTGCAATGCCGGTGGGAGTGACGCTTTACTCTTCCGACAGTTCATCAGCAGTTTATCAGGGATTGCCTTTGACTGGTACGCAGAATTGCCGAACGGTTCAGTAAAGACCTTTTCAGAACTAGAGAATCTCTTCGTTAAACGATTTGTCGGGGCTCAGCACCACATCACAATCGGTGATCTAGTGGTGGAGCAACAAAAACCGAACGAGACTTTAGTGGATTACATACTTCGATGGAGAAACTTAAGCATGAAGAGTGAACCACAGCTTCAAGAACAACATGCAGTCGGCATCCTACTTAAAAGTATCCATGGCCTGATAGCACTTCGCCTTAAAGGATTTACAATTAAGACTTTCGAGAAGTTGCTTAGCAAGGCCGGGAGCTTGCAAGAAGAGGCAAAACAACTAAGTTTCGTGGACAAGAATGATAAGCAGAAAACTGTGAAAACATTCGAAAAGAAATCTGGAATCGTCGCGGTAGTAGATAAGGGCAAGCAGCCGGTTCAGATACAGTCAGAGCGGCTATAGCCTAGTTATCAACCACCACAATGGACTTATCAGCAACCTCAGCAGGCCTAGCTGCAACCTCAGCAAGGCTATCAGTAACCTCGTCCGAGCTATCAGTTACATCAGCATTATGAACAACCGCCTCGTTCATCGCATACCTTAAGAGAACTTCTAAATAAAGAATATCCATTCAAAACTGAAGCAATAGAGAAGATGTTCCGCAGCTTAATGAAGACACCGGATTTTCAGCTGCCAGAGCCCAAAAAGCTGGAGGAAGTCAATAAGAAAGTTCATCTGAACTACTGCCCTTACCACTAGATGCTCAGACATAGGATAGAGGATTGCATCACTTTCAAGAGTTGGCTTGATGACAATCTCCGGAAAGGGAACATAACGATCCCAATGGAATACATGAAGGAACCCCAGAAAGGAGGTTTTGTCAACGTTATTTCAACGGATCCCATTGTTCCGATAAACCCGTACACGATCGATTGGATTACCGTCTGGACAAAGTCATCAAAGAAAATTTTGGATCACATCCAAACCGCTTCGGTACATGCTTCAACTCAAAGTTTGAAACCTATCAAGCCGGCACTGTCGCTTGCGATTGAATAACCACCCCAGAACGAGGAGAAGATCGTGGAAGAAAAGAAGATCGAGGTTCCGAAGGGTAGACTAGGGGCTGCTTATCCTAGGATGGTTATTTCCGATTCGGGGGAGAAATCCCTCAAACTCCTGACTCTGTATGATTATCTGCTCGCCCCGGCGGGATCTTATAATGATAAGGATTATGGCGTTGGCTACATTTTGACTATTTCTAATGATTACGTAACTAGCGACAACCGGCTTAATCCGGATCTTGATTCCAATACAGATAACGATTCTCAAATCATACACAACCTCGACGACCACAACGAAGATGATGTTCACAAAGGAGGCTACGAAAGCTCAACAAGCAACGAGTCCATTTATAAATTCCGAGGGGCTCCGATCACAATAGAATTAGAACCATTAGACACCGAAGCAACTTCAAAAGAGCCAGTTGTTCCAATTTAAGAGGATACACTGGCAGATTCAACACCAAATTCAGAAGAAATAACTGAAGTAAATTTAAGAAGTGGAAAAGTTCTACCCCCGAGAATGGGTCCAAAGGATAAAGGAAAGCAGGTGATTGCTCAGGAAGAGCTAACCCGAGCAGAGGAACTTCCCATTTGGGAAGAAACTGAGGAACATGGTAATAAAGTAGACTACAACATGCTAGCCCATCATAGGAAATTACCAGCCAAACTAAGCATATACGATGCTCTGATCCTGTCAAAGGAGATGAGGGAGACTCTGATCAAGGCTTTACTTGATCCAAAGATTTGTTTAGCCCAAATGGCCGGTAATTCCTTCGACGAGGTTTGCTCGTTAAGAGAACAACTAGGTGTTACCTTCACGGACAATGATCTATTTCTGGGAACAGCAGATTACAACTGACCGTTACACATTTCGGTCACTATTGGAAAGTTTACGCTCTCTAAAGTGTTGGTTAATCTAGGAGCATCAATCAACATAATTAATCTTTGGACGCTAGCATATTTGGAAATTGATGCTCGCGATCTTGAAGCAGACAAGATGCTATTAAGAGGCTTCAATCAAAAAGGAGAAAGAGCTCTTGGATCGATAACATTACTAATGAAGACTTGTGATTTAGCAATAATAACCACAAAATTCCACATAATTGATTCTGAGACATCGTTCAACGCTCTACTGGGTCGGCCATGAATCCATGAAAATCGGATGGTACCGTCGTCTCTGCACCAGTGCATAAACTATTACGAAGGAGGGGAACAGTGTATCAAAGGTTACTTGCAACCATTCTCCGTACACGAGATTGGAATTCATGAAGATGCGGCCTACTACGCGCCTCCGAAGAAAACAATCTTTTCCAGAAATACCGTACCAAATAAAGCTAAAAGAGATTCAAGATGATGAAGAACCTGAAGTTCTAGTTCAACAGTTACTCACCACTCCCTTACGGCGAGATGGTGAAGATTTCTTCAGAACTCGCACCCGAGGTCGAGGCCGGGGACGAGGACGTGGAAGAAATGTTGGAACAGTTGGACAGAAGAAACCGGTCATCGATGTTGTTTGGGAGAATAGCTCTGAAGAAGAAGAAATCAAGAAAGAAGCAGCAACAATAAATCAGAAGGAACCACAGCTCAAGATCTCTCTCGAAGATAAAAAGAATGAATAATACAAATCAATGTACGAGAAGATTAACCATTATGTACATACTATGACCCTGACCCCGATACATTCTAATAAGACCAAGGGTATGGTGGTCAAGGAAGTGCATGGTGGTGGTACTAAGCCAAACAAGTTTTACCGTGGTGCTTCTTCTTCCAATACTGAAAAAGATGTACAATTTGAAGATGTTACTTCATCTGAATTAATGGAATTACCTTTTGAGTGGTACTCTCCCTGTGTTAAAAATTTAATTCAATGTGGTGTCTTACCTCGACAATGGACAAAAAGCAGATCACAACACTTTGAAAAATTATGGAATAATGTCGGTCGGCCTCCCAATTCAAAACATGGTCTCGGATTCGGTACAGTAGGATCAGTTGACGATACGGGATTTTGCTTGCTTGTCACTTGCGAACCTAATGAAGACTGCTTGGAAGCCTCAGAAGATCTTGAAGATCTTCGAATCGGAGACGCTTCACCAGAATTCGAAGAAGAAATCAAATCTATTATAGACAAGTTAACGGAAGTTAACTTAGGTACTAGCGAAGAGCCTAGGCCTACCTTTGTTAGCTCCTTACTCAATAAAGAAGGCTCCGAAAACATAATCAAGCTATTAATGGAATTCAAGGACTGTTTTGCTTGGAGTTACGATGAAATACCAGGATTAGCTCCAGAAGTCGCAGTTCACAAGTTAGGAGTAAATCCTACTTCCGTTCCAGTCAGACAAGCTCCCAGAATAATGCATCTAGAAATTGAGCAACAAGTAATAGCTGAAGTTAAGAAGCTAATAGACGCTAAATTTGTCCGTGAAGAACAATACCCTACTTGGCTAGCCAATGTGGTACCAGTCAGAAAGAAGCATGGTCAGATTAGAATCTGCGTAGATTTCAGAGATTTAAATAAAGCATGTCCAAAGGATGAATTTCCACTACCAATCCCAGAACTGATGATCGACATCGCTTCAACGCATGAAATCTTCTCTTTTATGGATGGATCATCAGGATACAACCAGATAAAGATGGCACCAGAAGACGAAAAGCTTACGGCATTCAGAACGCCAATCGGAGTGTATTGCTACACAGTAATGTCATTCGTACTAAAGAACGCAGGAGCAACATACCAAAGAGCGATGATGAAGATTTTTGATGATCTCATTCACAACCAAGTCGAGTGCTACGTGGATGATGTGGTCATCAAAAGCAAAATGAAGGAAGATCACCTGTATGATTTGAGAATTATTTTCAAGCGACTAAGACAATACAACCTTAAGATGAATCCCTTAAAATGCGCCTTCTGCGTCACCTCCGGGAAATTCTTAATATTTGTTGTCCGACGTCGCGGGATTGAAATCGATCCGGAAAAGATTAAAGCTATTTTAGAAATGCCTCCTCCCAAAACTTTGAAACAACTATGATCCTTTAAAGGAAAGTTAGCATATCTTCGATGCTTTATCTCAAACTTGTCAGGTAAGTGTCAGCCCTTCTCGGCATTAGTTAAAAAGGACACCAAATTTGTTTGAGATGAGAAATGCCAGCAGGCTTTCAAGGACGTTAAGCAATATTTCATGACACCTCCTGTCTTAGCAGCCCCAGTCTCAGGTAAACCGTTGATACTTTATACCGCGGCTCTAGATGACTCCCTTGGAGCCCTGCTAGCCCAGGTCAATGATGAGGGAAAAGAAAATGCTCTCTACTACTTAAGTCGTCATCTAATCCCGACGGAAGTAAAGTATCCTCCGATTGAGAAACATTGTTTGGCCCTGATCTTCACCGCTCCAAAGCTCAGGCATTACATGCTTTCTCATAAGGTCAACCTTATTTCGAGAGTTAATCCATTGCAATACTTGATGACCTGACCGACGCTTTCTAGCAGACTTGCCAGGTGGTTGATGATACTCTTGCAATTCGACATAACTTTCGTTTCTCTTCGCGCCGTAAAGGGACAAGTCCTAGCTGACTTCTTTGCAACACACCCTTTACCAGCAGATTCTCCTCTCGAAGAGGATTTGCCTGACGAGCAGATAATGAGCCGAGAAGACCCCGATGATCGACGTTGGGAACTGTACCTCGATAGAGCGTCCTCAGCACAGAAGTACAAAGAATTGCAAACGATAGTGCCCGGTAAGGCAGGAATTGGACTAATCTTTATAACTCTGGAGCGGAGAATGTTAAGATACTCCTACCACTTAATAGAACCGTGTACAAACAACGAGGCAGAATACGAAGCCCTCATAACAGGACTGGAATTAACTATTCAGATGGGAATAACGAACATCAACATCTATGGAGATTCTCAGTTGATCATTCAACAGGTCGTCGGGCAGTACAGAATCTTAAAGCCAAGACTCGAGCAGTACTTTCAGTACGCCATGAAATTGTTGGAACAAATCCCAAATGTAACAATCTAGAAGATTCCTAGAAAAGAAAATGCTCTCGCTGATGCGCTAGCCCGCCTTGTAAAGGAATTTCCTGCTTGCAGGATGAGTCAGTTGAAGTGTCAGTTCAAGGACGACAGGTCCTATTACAACTCGACATGGATACAATACACAAATCAGCAGAAAGAGCAGAAGAAACAATTGCAGTAGTGACAGAAAATACAGAAGATTGGCGGGAGCCATAATAGACTACTTGCAGACAGGAAACCTGCCTAAAGATAAGTCGATAGCCCATCAAATCAAGAAAAGAACTCTTTCTTACGCATTAATAAACAACATGTTATACAGAAGGTCTTTTGATCAGATGTGGCTAAGATGCCTGAGCGAGCCCGAGGCTCGTGAAATCGTTAAAGAAGTACATTCAGGACTTTTTGGCGCTCATCAATCGGGTCCGAAAATGAAAATGAAGATTAAAAGACTAGGGTACTACTGACCCTCAATGATGACGGACTATATGAAAGTTGCCAAAAGTTGTCACCCGTGCCAAGTGCACGGAGTGGTTCTACACCAACCTCCAAATGTGCTACATCCGACAATCGCGTCGTGGCCATTTGAGTGTTGGGGCACAGATATAGTGGGTCTGATAGAACTGCCTTCTTTAAGAGGACATCGCTTCATTCTTGCAATTACAGACTACTTTTCTAAATTGGCAGAAGCTATACCACTCAGAGAAGTAAAGGCACACCACGTGCTACAGTTTTTCAAGAACCAAGTTGTCTACCATTTTGGGGTACCGCGCAGGATCATTTCAGATAATGGGTCTGCATTCAAAAGTATAAAGATCAACAATTTTGTCAGAAGACACGGGATCGATTGGCGATACTCAACGATCTACTACCCAAGAGCAAACGGCTTGGCCGAGGCTTTTAATAAAACTCTCGTTCAAATTTTAAAGAAAACTTTGGACGACAACAAGAGAAATTGGCACGAGAAGTTATTAGAAGCCTTATGGGCCTACATGACAACTTTTAGGACTCTTACTCAGTCTACGCCTTACGCTTTAATGTACGGGTCCGAGGCCGTCTTGCCCCTAGAAGTTCAGCTTCCGTCACTCCGAATTGTAGTTGCAAAAAAGATCACTACAGAAGAAAATGCTAGACTACGACAGGAAGAATTGGAAAGCTTGGAAGGAAAAGGACTTTCAGAGAATTTAGAACTGTATCAGGCCAAGATGATCCAGGCCCATGATAAATTAGTCCGTCCCAAGACATTCAAAGTCGGTGACTTGGTTCTAGTTCTCACAAGACCTATTCTTGCACACCGCAAGATAGGTGGTAAATTTGAACCAACATGGGAAGGGTCGTTCGTGGTTGAGACAGTCTACTCAGGAGGTTCCTACCAGCTGGTGAATTGTCGTGGAGAATGACCTATGCTTCCAATCAATGAACGATATTTAAAGAAGTATTACGCAACCTGATGTTTCGAAGGGTGGCTGACCCACTTTTTAATATGTATGCAATTTAAGTTTATAGCAACGGTACCAAAAACTTGATCCCGCTTTAAATATAGATATATGATTTAATGTATAATGTGCATTCTACGCAAGTATACGTATCATATCAAGTAATACAGGGCTCTAGTGGAGTCCTGGTTATCGAACCCACAAGGAAGTTTTTAACAGATTTGTTATCAGCTAAATTAAAAGGAATTACTTACTAATAAAGTGAATGGAAATTCAAAGTAACTATAATAAACTAAAGTAAACTAATGCTTGAAATAAGTTTAAATAATTCAGAAAAAGTATCCTTCTCCTTGTTTTTAGAAAATTTAGTGAATGATGAATTTAAATAGAATTTTTAAATTGTATTGTGACAAATAGGAGCATTTCTATTCTTTACCCTTTGGTCCAGGTGCAAAGAACATTGACTAATCCTATGTTTGATTACTGAATCTGCGGCTAGGCTAGGAGGATACTGGCTGCCACTTCAGAGCTCCCACGTTCCCCTCACCTGAGGGCTAACATCTACACTTCAGCTCTCAAACAGTAGGACCAAATTGAGTATTTTAGTCTCTGACACTAAAATATCTAATTCTACGCCTGATAATTAATATTTCCCTATTTATTTGCACCCGCCTTCCAAGGCTTTTGACTTCCCTGAATATTGGATGTAATTTTTACTATAGTTGATAATTCAACATATTTTAACTACTCGATCGTCGGATTGAAAGTAAATTAAGTTTTAAGTGAAAAATTATCACAATTCATTTTAATATTATATTATGTGCTTCTATTTAATTTCATCAATCCGCATAATTTTCATAAACAAGGAGAAAGACTAAGAAAACTACTCAGAATGCATGGGAATAAAAAAAAGCATGGATTTCATTTAAAGTTAACAATAATAAACAAAGATTCTTATCTTAATTTCCTCCCCAAGCAGACTCCTTGAAGTTACTTTGACTTTTCCTTCTAGTACAACAAACTGAATAGCACTCCAATAAACTAATAAACTCACTAATGATAAACAAACTCACTCAAACTCACTAAAATAAACACACAGAAGACTCAAGAGACACTTTTTTAAGACTCAAAAGACAGTTTTTTAAGACTCAAAAGACACACTTAGACACTAGAATTTGACCTCTATTTATAGAGGTAAGTAAAGGTCCAAGGGGTGCTTAAACACCTCTTCAAAAAGTGTTCAGGTTCAATGTATATGCATTTTGAACTATCTCGCCATCGGCGGGAAACGACCTCGCCGTCTGCGGGGCTTCTAGAAGTTCTTCAAACCGCGCGATCTCGCTGTAGGCAGGCTCGGGCTCGCTGTCGGTGAGGTAGTTATAATTCCTTCAGAAATTCTCCTCACGATCTCACCGTCGGCGAAGTACTTATATTTTCATGAATTTCCTCCTTTTTGATCCAAATTTGCTCCATTTCATACTTTTTGCTTCCATCACTTATAAATCTTTATTCCTGCAATAAAATAAAGAAAATACTTTTCTTTAAAGTGTAATTTCATCAAAAATAGATATGAATTTCTTGATGTATTTTTCTGTGATCAAAATCCCCCAAACTTAATTATTACTTGTCCTCAAGTAATTTTAATACTAAATAAATAATAATAATGATTTACGTAATAGAATTTTTCAATCCAGATAATATATGAATTAAATTTAAATAACAATATAATAAAGTTGAATAGAAATATTTCTAAGTAATTAAATTAACTTTATAGAGATAAGATTATTTAGTTATTAGCTCTAAGATTTCTAGCTTTCTATTTATTTCAGGAACGACTATATTTAAAAATAGTAAATTACTTAAGATATTTAGATGATAGGAAGTTCAAGAAAACACTATTTAGTAAAATACTAATCCATAAATATAAGTTTAGAAATATAATTAAGTTCTACCCTTTAGGTTGATTCCATTGAAGCTAATTTTTGATAAGGCATCTCCTCAAGCTTCTCCTCACTTATATTTTTATTTTCTTTTCTTTTATTTTTCTTTTCTTTTCTTTTTCTTTTTCAAGTGAGGATTACTGTATCTGGATAGCCTGTTAATAATTTTGAACTTCAATTTCTCTTCCTAAATTTGAAACTTAAAATATTTCTTTGCTTATATATATTTCATAGCCTTTACTTCATTGAGTTTTTATCCTTTCTTTTTCACTTAAATACTTAAGAATTTTCAATTTTTAGAATATAGTTTCCCTTAATTTAAATAATTTACTATATTCTTATTACTTTTAACCAAATATCTTATTTCATTAATTAATTGAATTACTAGAAATATTTACTTTAACTTTATATAATAATTAAATAAAGTAACTCATATTTATTGAATTGAAAAACTACGATAGAAAATCATTTAATAATAATTTTTGAAAATAGAAATTGAGAACAATTTTAATAATTAAATTTGTATTTTTACCTTCCCCCAAACTTAAATTTTTCTATTTATGCTATATAGTGAAAAAGGGAAAGTATATATTAAAATTTCATCATACCTTTGAGCTTTAGGTATTTCTTTTCTTTGAAATTTTCGCAGGATTTTTCATTACTTACAGAACCTGTACTGTTAGTATTTTTCCACATATAATATTTTAAAAAGAAAGTGCAGGGATGGAGATTTTAAAATAAGTATCAAACATAACAAAGAAAACTTAATCTATTACTACACATACATTTAAAACTTAAACAATACATTAAAGAAAGACTAATATCCTATATATAAAAATTTGCAACTAATTTAACACACAAAAGAAATTTAATATCACTACTCAAGCAAACAAACAACATATCAAGTCTAAAGTCCATAGAAAGTACTAAAATATTACACACAGAAATAATAAAGTTTGCAAAACAACAAATCTAAACAAACCAAACAAACTAAACAACGACTCTAATCTTCTTCATTAAAATCCCAAACTATGTCATCTCCCTAATCTCCAGGCTGTAAAGGCTGAGCAGGCTGGTATTGTGAGTAACGGGGGCACTCAGGAAAGACAACATCTAAATCACCACTTCTATATCGACGCTTAGCTTCAAAGTATGCAATCTCGTACTCTGAATGTCGCTGGAGATATTCGTTATTATAATCGTGTCTTCTCTCCAAGCCTCCGATCCTTTGGTCTATATGCTCAAATCTTCTTTCCATATTTTCTCCAAATAACTCAAAACTCTTTCTACTCAGGGTTAATTCATTCATTAGATCTTGAAGGGTAGGAGTGGTGTACTGAGGGGGTGGTTCATAACTAGTAGAGGGTATATCTCCACTTGAAGAAGGTACATAAGACCTTGTCCCAGATCTCCATCCTTCGTGGGATTCATATTTCTTTATATTAGCCTGAGTAAGGGGTTTCATAGGCTCTATCCATTCCTCATCATCTCTTGCCTCTACTCCAGATAATTGGCAAAGTGCATAGATAAGACCAGGATGTCCTAGTCCTCCTCCACTTTCATTTCTAGCAGTGGCTAATAAGTTTTTATAAATAACATTTCCCACATTAATACTCTTCTGGTTCTGAATACAGAAATTTAGAACTGCTCTATCTCTTGTTACCTCACTATGGTGATAGGTAGGTAACAAAGTAGAATAAATAAAATAATGTCAGGCTTTAGATGTTGCATTCAGCATAGAAAGAGGGAAGTTTACCCGTTCCCGCTGCTTTATCTTCCATACTCCTTTCCCATCAGTGAGAAAGTCGATCACCTCTTCGAGTGGTCCTTCCATAGTTCCAAAAGTTTCATACTCGCTCATGTAGGTGTCTCGTACTTCATAATAAGTGTTTATTCTAGCAGTGTTGAAATCTACAAAAAATCCTCTAACCTTAACCGGTGCATCTGTTGACCTCATTTTTGATGAGGTCTTCTCTTCTTCTCTTTAGTACTTAGGATCTTGCCTTAGGCTTTTCCTTTGACTGTCTTAGAGGACTAGGATTGGGACCCACCTTTTAGAAATTCAAACCACTTCTTAACTCCCTGCAAACTCCACAAACTTGACTATAGACCCCTAATCACCTAGAGGGTTGAAATCAAATGTGGAAGTTTAAAGGATGAGTTCCTATAGGACTCTTTGGCCTAGGGACCGCCTACGGGTGGCCCGGTGCGGTGAGGGGCCGACTTACACACACACTACACTTATACACTACACCTACACACTACACTTCCACATACCTCCTAAAACCACACCCAAACCTAACTTGACCTCCTGACTTATGTAGGTGATTCACATGGATGATCCTTAACCCCTAAGCCCTTGGCTAAGAGGGTTAGGAACAACATAGTGAATGCCTCAAATGGGTCCCTTCATGGTTCATATGGGCTTGATATGGCTTCATGGCTCAACCAAAATGACTACTTTCCACTTACATCCACCCAATCTTCAATTTCCCAAATTTTCATTTTTTGACCCTCGGGACCCTACACCCGCTTAGCCTACCCAAAACCCTTGAAATTACCCAAATTTCTCAAAAATTTCCACATTATCCAAAATTCTCCAAAATCATTCCCAAACATTTCCACAACACTTAAATTGATCATCCATACCCAAAAATACCAAAAATTCCAAAAATACCTCCCAATACCCTCCAAATACCCAAAATACCCTTCTTGGCCAAAAAAATCCAAAAATTCAGAAAATTCCCAGAAAATTCCAGAAAATCCCAAATATTCCCAATTTCATTTTGTCCAACTATACCATGGGCCAATTTTGTCAATATACCCTACTTTTGTCAAAACCCCCAATTTGACCCATTTTAACCCAAAGTGAACCCAATGTCAAACCAAACCCACCCAATTGACCCAAATTCTGGTCCAATTCAATTCTAAACTTCAATTCAACATTCCCAACAACAATATAGGCCAAATCCAAGTCCAATTTGATTGACATTTGGATCCAATTTCACTTTTGGCCTTAAAGCCCAATTTGGACCCATGACCCAAACCTAACCTAGAACTCACCCAATTCAACTCCAATTAACCCCAAACCTTTTCTAAATCTTCCTTAACATTCCCACAAACAAAACACTAACATAATTTGCCCAAAATTTAGACCCAAATCCCACTCAAATTCAACCCAAAGCTAAAAGGCTCATTTTTGACCTAAACCCAAACCTAACCCAAATGAGCCTAAACCCCAAAATCAAAGCCCAACCAAAGTCAAAACCTCTTTGAAACACTCCCATAAATATTTCTCAACATTGATTTTACATCAATTTCAACCCTAGCCCAACATTGGCCCAACTTGGCCCACTTTGACCCATATAGGCCCACTTACCAAATAAACCCAAATTCAAACCAATTTAACTCCAAATCACACCAAATTGACTCCAAGCCCTTCATAGAACATCCACTAAACCAATTATGACATTTATTTGACAAAGTCCTTCATAAAATCTTCACCCAAATGCCCATCCTAAAATCAAAAAGCCCATTCCCTTAAACTTTCCTAAAAGCCCACTTCACCACATTCAAAAGCCCAAATCCATCCAAAGCCCACATGGCACTTCCCCTCATCATCCATTTAATCAAAATCACCCCTAAGTTTCAAAATCATCAATTAAACCATTCCAAATCAAGCTTCATGCAAATTTTCACCAAAATATCCAAAATTCTTAAAACCCATTTTTATGAAATTGATCCAACCTTTTCCCAAGCCAAATGGAGCCATGAAGCCATGCACAAGCCATATACGAAGCCATGACGACCACTTTACACATCACCATGTCATTTTTGGCAAAAGGAGGGAGTCCTTTAATGATTCCCTTAAGGGTGATTTAACCACTTCCATGACTCCACTAAACCATGCTTAAGCTTAATGGTACTTGGATGGTGACCCTTCCCCACTAATTAAGCCGACCTAAACCACTTTATCTTCGACCTCGAGCTAGCCATGGGAAGGTGCACCCAACCCATTTGCATGGGTTGACCAAAATGAGCCAAAATGACCCCTTCCCCTTTCTACTTTGATTCAACCACTTTACACATGTCAAACCTCGATTGAATGCACCAAACCCCATCCACGACCCACTCGAACAGGATGGTGACCAATGCACGGCCGGCGAGCCACCGGGCCGCCGAAAACACCATGGCCGAGAGCTCACATGTGAGCCCAACTTGAAATTCTCACCCGCCGAGCTGCCCCATCCCCGATGGCCATTGGAGCCGTTCTTCTCTTGCCAAGAGCAGCCGATCCCAAGCCCTAACTCTCCCGGGAGGCCCTCCACCCTCTCCTATTTAAACACCACCCCTCTCGGCCATGAGAGGGGCTGAAAACAAACCTTAAGGAAACTCGCCAAAATTGTTCCGGACTCCTCCCCATACACGAGCACTTGATCCCAAGTGAGATCCCCACGGCATTTATTCTCCGCGAGCTCGATTTCGGAGTTGAAATTCCACCGAAAACCAGGACACTTCTCCACGGTGAGCCAATCCCAAAATTGATTGGTTCTACACCTTCACCGGACCAAGGGAAGGTGTCCACCGATAAAAGCCCCATCTCCAGAGCCACCCGGTTGCTCCGACCTCTAAGCTTTGTGATCGGGCTTGGTCGAAATCACATCTAGACAATTCACTGGACCGGGAGACTTCATCCGGAGCTTGTTGGGATCCAATCGAAGGTGCAACAACTCTCGGATTGAAGCCACACTTCTCCGAGCAAAGGTATGAACTAATTCTTCATCCCGAGCTTACGGAGATTCTCCATTTCAAATGCCTTAATTTCAATGCATGATAACCGTATAGATGTGTTCGTCTCTTCAAGACGAATCCATCGAGCATAAGAACATGAAAATCCATTGAGTATCGAGTGAGATCTTAGGGATTTAGTGTGGACGGCTCTCGGGTGAGGACGCTCGGGGACAATGAACGGATGCGCGTCCATTCGATACACGCGCGGACGGACGGCTCGGATGGCGTCGGACCGGGAGACGGAGCGATACGGCGGGCCCCGAAGCGCCGGCTCAGATGGCGGCGTCGAATGGGAGCGCGACACGCGGCGTTTCGGAGATGCCGAGGATGAGTTGGCGCCGCGTGGATAAATAGAAAATTAGGGTTTTTTTTTTATTTATTTAATTCCCTAAACTTCAAAAATTCATAACTTTGTGTAGGAAAATTAGAAAAATAAAATAAAAATACCCTCTTGCTCAGTGAACAGAAGAGAATAATGTGGAAAAGAAATCATTTAATTTCATCAAGTATTTTATTTTTTATAATTTATTTACTCTCTGCATACTTTTAATTCTCCATGCATGTATACAATTCACCATGGAATGAGACCATAGGGCTTTTGAAGCCTCTGAATTTGGGAACATTCCTTGAATTTTCCAAAGTCAGAGGCCATCCCTATGAAGAGTTATTGATTTTTCAAGTTCATGTTGCTGTTTTGAGTATTTTAATTCCAATAAATAGCATGTTGTGAAATAAATTCTAGTAAAATTTGATGATGTTCCTTATGACCGAGAGAACCCTAGGAAAAATAGGTTTTGAGTTAGTTCATTTAAAACAACCCTAATTGGCTTAAACACCCAAAATAGGTCTCTAATTAATTAGAGTTAACCATGCATCAAATTGACTTAAAATCAATTCTCCACTGACCTTTAGGGTCAGAGGAACCCACCATAAAAATTTGAGGTCAATTGGACTTGGTTAGTCCCACTAATTGGGTTGATTAAGCCACTTAGTCATTTTAAACTTTAAAAATTCATAACTTTCAAAATACTTTTAAAAAATTCACCAAATTGGTTTTAGAGCTTCTCTGATATCAGGGTAATTTATGAAAATTAAAATTTCAATTTTCTAAAAAAGTTGATTTTTAATAATATTTTAATATTTTTAATAATTAAAAAATAATAAAAATCACAAAAATAATAAAATTCCCCAAAATGTCACATTTTGAATTTTAATTACTTAGGAACAAATCCCATATTTTTCTTAGGTCTATTTAGTGAGATATTAAATTTTAAAGCTCTAGGGCAATTTTAAAATTAAAAAAATGTATTTTCTAGCATTTTCACTAAAATAATTATAATAAATCATAGAAAAATCAAAAAATTGCAAAATTTGATTCTCTGATTTCCCTGATATCAGAAAGATTTTTGAAAAATGTAAAATTCATTTTTCAACATTTATTTTATTTTTAAATTAATTAACACTCCAAAACTTAAAATAATTATAATAAAAATAATATAATTAAAAAAATCACCAAAATTGGTCCAAGTGGTCCTCTGGTCATTAGGAATGTCCCCTAATTTTCTTAAGGACAGAAACTTTCCCTTGGTCATGTTATTAAATTTTCCTTGAAAATCTCTATTTTCTACCAAAAATAATTATATAAATAAATTAAATACAGAAAAATCACATTTTCTCCTCTCATGTCTTTATTGACATATGAGTGAAGTTACATAAAAATTTCAAGTTTATTTGAGTTCAATTTAATGAGTTATGAAATTATTAAGCTTAAAGGGTAAAGTGGTAATTAAAATTTTAATCCTTAATTAAAACTTTAGGTTTAATAAAAAAATTAATAAGTAAAATATTTGATCCTAATCTGATTTGGATGATTTAAATTTAAATAATTAAAGGGTAGAAACCCATTAAGCAATTTAAAATGATTAAACTTTAATTAAATAATTGATTAAATTTGGAAGAATAATAAAATTGGAATTATTAAAATAGGGATATTATTAGGAAGAGATTTATTCTTTAATTTAAAAATCCCTAAATTAATTATCTCATTAATATTCAATTCTTAATTAAAATGATAACTCAAATTCAAAACATTAAAAGACTTAATCATTAAACTAAAATTAAATTATTAAACTCTTTTAAAAAATTTCAATTAAAATTAAAAAATAAAATAAAATTAAAAATAAAATAAAATTAAAAATTAAATTAAATTAATTAAATTAAACTAAATTAAATTAATTAAATTAAATTAAATTAAATTAAATCAATTTAAATTAAATTAAATTAAATTAAATTAAATTAAATTAAATTAAATTAAATTAAATCAAATTAAATTAAAATTAAATCAAATCAAATTAAATTAATTTTACATCAAATCAAACTAAATTGAATTAAATTAAATTAAAATTAAAACTCAATTAAATTAAATTAAATTAAATTAAATTGAATTAAATAACAACACTTAAAACGAGAAAGATATTAAATATAAAGCAACTTGAACACTTATTCCAAATTTAAACCCTTTAATTTAAATCAAATCATTTGAATATCAATTTACCCTTGAAAGTTTTGGTTATCATAACTCCTAAAACGAACATTAAATGAAATGTTACTTCACTTATAGGATATTCAAATGTCACTAGTTCATCGAGCAAGATAACAACAAAACTTTAATTCTCGGACGATTAATTCATTTGTATAATTAAACCCATTTGGACTTAAAACAATCACTAGAAATATTGAAAAGATGTTTAAGATTCTTCTTAAGCACTTCCTCAATATGATAGGACATTTATAAGAACAATTGAATTTAATTATCCTTTGATGAAGAAAATCGTCTTCAAACAAAAACACAAAGAACCTAGACGTCATAGGAAATGACTAAGCTATAGGATTAGGAATTTGGTAGAAAACCATAACCCTTCCCTTAGCTTTACCTAGGAACTTGCTTAAATATTCTAATTGTGTTTTAAGTGCAGCTTGGGATGACGGGAAGACCCTCCGGGTACGCTTTTATTTTATTGCAATTTTCTTTCTTGCAATTTACATTTTTGCAATTTATTTAAGCGCATTGCACTTACTTTTCTTGCATGATAAACAACTGTTGCATGAAAACTCACACCTTTAGGATAGCCCCTAAAAGCTGAAACCAAAACTAAGTTAAAAGTCATTGCGAAGATAAAATTCACCGCCACAACATTTCAAAATATAAAAGAACTCAAAATTTAATCACAAACAGAACACAAAACTACAATTACAATTAAATTAAAACGTCCTGTTGGACGATCGGGAATACCTCGGATGATGTAACCTACGTGTTGCTAACGGGATTTCCCACGGTTTAAATGAAAGTGTGGAACTCATTCAGTTGAGTTTAGCAAATTCATCCGGACTAAGTGAATCCGATAAAAATAATGATGCCGGAAGGATGGAGCAGTGGGATCTTAACCGGTGTCGTTATAATCAACTTTAAGATTTGTTTTAATTAAAACGTAAAAAAACACTTGGAAATTAAGATCTTCTCTAAACCAAAACACTTTTCTCATCCCACGATTTATGACTTCTAAAACTAAACCTCTGCAACAACAAGGAGCTCGGAGCATGGTGGGCGACACGACCATCGTCATCGACAAAACCTGAATCTACTTCGACAAAACTTTCCTAGAATTAAATAACCAAGCCATAGGATTTCGAGGTAGTTTGCACTAGTGCAACATAAATCCTCAACCTCTTCGTTAGGCACTTGCATTGCAAATTAAGCCCTAACCGGTCTTAGGATTCCGAGGTAGTCGTTTGGGTACGACATAAACCCTCACATCTTCGAAGGCTATTTGTATGATTCTATCATATAAATATAAGTCCTAATTAACTAAAATTGGCAAAATCAAAACATTTAAATGAATATTAGGACTTTCCTAAATCCAAGCCAAACAATAGGATAGTCGGGAAATTACCGAAGTTCGCTTCGAATCTGTGATTTCTCCTACTTTTCTTCCTTTGGATTCCCAAAACAAAATGTTCCAAACTTGATCCATTCCCTATTGAAATTCCAAAATTCGATACCTTGAAAACTTAAACTTTGAAATCCTTGAGAGCAGAATTATTGATTATTATCGAGAGTTTTCTTAGGTGATTCCCGTCACTTAAGATGTAATTAACTATAAGGGCTTGCCCTTATAGGGAATTTTAAAGAACCCGAGTAATATAAACCACTGTTTAATGTTTTCATATTAAGCGGGGGAATTTTGTCGGCTTATAAAATTGGTTCGCGGACCAAACGAATGTCACAAATCTTCTAGTTTATTTAATCGAGCCCCACCGTCGAAGCAGTGTGTCTATCTTTAGGGATAGATACACGGTTTGTGGTGCGGTGCTCGTTTATATAAGCTATTTGGGATGTGAGATCGGTTTAATCTCATATCTTAAAATCTTCAAATTTAAAATTATTTTCAAAATCAAATACGACTTTCCAAAATTATTTATTTAAACTAAATTAAGAATTCGCCGACAATTTCTGTAGGCAACCCCTCTTCAAAACACAACACACCGACCTAAAAAAATATGCCGACGTGATTTACGGCGACTCACGTGAGGAAAATTCCTCTCTCCATTTTAATCGAATAATTACGCTTTCAAAAATTGGTAGTGTATCCATGTCCCTTGTGGATCAAACTACCCTTCTTTCCGTTGGAATACTATGTTCATTTCTACCTTGGACAAGTATAGCCAACATTCTCTCGGATTTAGGAGCCACTTGTTTAGACACCCCTAAACGAGAGAGGTTCCGAGATCCTTTTACCTCATTTTTGAGGTGGGGTGGACCCCAATAGGTGTTAGTTTAGGAATGAGCCTTCGAGTCGAGAAGTCTTTCTTAAGACTTTCTTTTCCTTTCCAACTCTGAATCGGATTCCTTACCTTCTTTACACCTTTGAACATTCCGTTCTAAATAAACAAACCCTCTAATAAGTGATTCTTTTAACAAATAATTCCTTCTTATAAATACGTGAACAAAAATGAGTTCGGACTCTTTTTTAATTCCTTTCTTTCGTCCTAAAGAAAAGAAGCATAACTTGGGACTGACACCCAGAATCTACCCTGCAGAAATGGAAGCCCCGAAGCGATTTTCTCCTTCACCAACGGACTGGACTTCGTCGTCATAAGGATGAGACTGCGCGACAATGGGGTCATCCGATTTGGACGAGGATTTGAAAACACGAACGTCGAGGTCACCGACGTCTCCCTCTTTGCAGCGACGAACAAGATATCCGAAGCCGAGGAGCCAGCGCCGAGTTCGACCTTAGGTCGACCCAAGAGTTTCCTCCCCGCAAAGGATCCCGATTCGGAGGAATACTGCCGTCCGCGGGAGGAGCATTCTTACTACCCCCATCTGGTCTAGTTGTTTACGCACCTATCCCGACTTCGCCAAATCAAAGGGAAAGAAATCCGGAACTATGGTAAACTCGTTACCGTGGAGGGTACGGATCTTCTGTAAGACCTTCGTTTTCGAAATCGGGTCCGGTTCAAAGATTCCGTCAGCGACAAGGACCCGAAGAAGAAACGAAGTAGAAGGATCGCCGGAGAAGCCGGAGCTGCTGAAATTGCTTTCTGGAGGAAATCCCGGAACTGCTGAATATACACCGCTACCGGAATATACACCGTTGCCCGACTACATACCACTTTTGGGAGGAAGCGGGTTCCATCCCCTCTCCGCCGCGAGAGGATGAGGAGAATGTTCGCAAGATTGCTTGCCACATTACCTCGGCCCGCATATTACAACGATAGCCACAGAAACGAACTAGAACTACGCCGTTTGCTCGACTTGCAAACTTTGGTAGAAAAGTTAGCAAAGAAGGAAAAGCTGCCCGTATCGGAGATTCTACGAAGGATAGGGCGGGTGCCAGTCAAATCCCTTCTTGGGCCCCGAGTAGAACCCGCCATCATGACAGAAAAGCCAAGTAAAAGAATGAAGGCTAGTCCGCCTGTCGTCGTCTCAGGATTACAGATTATGGAGGATACCACCTTCCAGCATTTGGCCGACAGACCATCTGGTCCTAGACCTTCTGTCGCTAGAAGGATGGTATGGCGTCCCACTACTTGGGCGATTAAGATTGAAACGACGGCCCGAGAAAGAAAGTCTCGCCGGAGAGGCTGGAATGCGAAGAAAGTGCAAGCTGCGATAAGGGGGACTCGTGAAAGGGGACCCGGCAGCTATCGCACGACAACCGCAATGACACACAGAAAGCCCCGCTGGAAGATGCCATGGAAAAGTTGAGGACCGATATCCGACGGTTGGCAAAAGAAATAGAAGAAAAGTTCGGAGATGAGATTGATTCATCGGAATTCATGGAGGACGAATATGCAGAAATCAATATGGTTGAGACACGAGCTTCATCAGCTTCGCAAGGTGCTCCTGCAGCCGCAGAAAGAGAGGAGCCAAAACGGATGAGAAGGCAGCTTCAGGAAAAAGACGACACGATCGCTCGAATGGCGAAAAGGATGGAAGAGATGGCCGTAGCTGCGGCCACTCTTCGGAGTCAAGTACGACCACAAAGAGAGACACCCCCGAGAGGTCATTCACATTGTAGACGGAGGAAAGGAGATTACATCCGTCAATGGGGATGATCGGTGAAAAAGGATAAAACACAAAGTATGATCCACGAAAAGGATATCAAGAACTTGGTGGAACGGCGGAGTGCGAGAAGCCTTAGCACAATCGAAGAGCGGGACATCCATTCGGACGGGTAGACCTTACCCGGAAGAATTCGACGTTGTCCGATACCGAAAGGCTTCGTACCACCTCCGTTCAAGACCTTCGACGGAGCCGGGAACCCCCGACAACATGTTGCACACTTTTGTGCCAGTTGTTGTAATGCCGGTGGGAGCGATGCATTACTCTTCCGACGGTTCGTCGGCGATGCGTCGGGAATCGCCTTCGGCCGGTATCGTTGAATTACTAAATGGTTCGGTGAAGACGTTCTCGGAACTAGAGAACCTCTTCATCAAGCGATTCGGCGAAGCTCGGCACCACATCACTATAGGTGATTTAGTGGTAGAGAAACAAAGGCCGAACGAAACTTTGGTGGATTACATACTTCGATGGAGGAACTTAAGCATGAAGTGTGAACCACAACTACAAGAACAACATGCGATCGGCATTTTACTTAAAAGCATTCACGGCCCGATAGCACTTCTCCTCGAAGGATTCACTATTAAGACTTTCGAGAAGTTGTTAAGCAAGGCCGGAAGCTTGCAAGAAGAGGCGAAGCAATTAAGTTTCGCCGACAAGACGGACAAGCGAAGCCGGTGAAGACCTTCGAAAAGAAATCCGGGATCGTTGCGGCGGTTGACAAAGGCAAGCAGCCGATGCAAATACCACCGAACGGCCGCGGCAACCACAACGGAATTACCGACAACCCGGCCCGGCTATCGGTCATCTCCACGAGTATGAACAACCGCCTCGTCCGCAACGTACATTAAGGGAACTTCGAGCGAGAGAATATCCGTTCAAGAATGAAGCGATACCGAAAATGTTCCGTAGTCTGATGAAGACTCCAGATTTCCAGCTGCCCGAGCCTAAAAGACCAGAGGAAGTCAACAAGAAAGGTGATCCCAACTTTTGCCCCTACCACCGGATGCTTGGGCACAAGATAGAAGATTGCATTACCTTTAAAAGTTGGCTCAACGACAACCTTCGGAAAGGGAATATAACAATCCCGAAGGAGTACATGAAGGAACCCCAGAAAGGAGGTTCCGTCGATGTTATCTCAGCCGATCCCGTCATTCAGATGAGATCCCTATGCAGCGACGATGGATGGACTACCGCACGGACGAGGTCTTCGAAGAAGATTTTAGACGACATCCGAACCGCCTCGGTGCGAGCTTCAATTCGAGTTCGAGACTCGTTAAGCCGGTACTATCACTTGCGATAGAAGAACCACCTCAACGGGAGACGATTGAAGAGAAGAAGAAAATCGACGAAGAAGAGAGGACCGAGACTCCTAAGGCTAGACTAGGGCTGCTTATCCTAGGATAGTTGTTTCCGATTCGGGGGAGAAATCCCTCGAACCTCTGATTTTGTATGATTATCTGCTCGCTTCGGTGGGATCATATAATGATAAGGGTGATGGCGTTGGCTACGTTTTGACTGTTTCTAACGATTACGTAACTAGCAACAATCCGGACATCAATTTCAATACCAACGACAATTCTCAAATCATACACGATCTCGACGAGCAAAATAACAAAAAAGACATTCATCAAGGAGGCTACGAGAGCTCAACAAGCAACGAATCTATTTGCGAATTTCGAGGAGCTCCAGTCACAATAGAGTTAGAGCCTTCAGATTCTGAAGCTAATCCGGAAGAACTCGTCACTCCGATTCGAAGAGACACCGGCAAGCTCGATACTAGATTCGGAGGAAATTACGAAGTCAACTTGAGAAGTGGAAAAGTTCTACCTCCGAGAATGGGTCCAAAAGACAAAGGAAAGCGGTGGTTGTTCAAGAAGAACCAACCCCGGCGAAGAAATACCCATTCGAGAAGAAGCGAGACACATGGAAATAAAGTGGACTACAACGTGCTAGCCCATCTTAGGAAACTACCGAGCCAAGCCGAGCATTTACGATGCTCTCATCTTATCAAAGGAGATGAGAGAAGCTCGATCAAGGCCTTGCTCGATCCGGAAATTTTCTTAGCTCAAATGGCCGGAGATTCCTTAGATGAGGTTTGCTCGTTGAAAGAACGACGAGGCGTTACCTTCACGGACGGTGACCTACTACTTGGGACGACGGATCACAACCGACCGTTGTACATTTCGGTTACAATTAGGAAGTTTACGCTCTCCGGAGTATTGGTGGATCCGGGAGCATCAATCAATATAATGAGTCTTCGAACACTAGCATATTTGGAAATTGATGCTCGCGAGCTCGAAGCAGACAAAATGTTATTAAGAGGATTCAACCAGAAAGGAGAAAGAGCCCTCGGGTCAATAACGCTACTTATGAAGACCGGTGACTTAGCAAAGACAACCGCAAAATTTCACATAATTGATTCGAAACGTCGTTCAACGCTCTGCTTGGGCCGACCATGGATACATGAAAACGAGGATGGTACCATCATCTCTACACCAGTGCATCAAGTACTACGATGGAGGGGAACAGTGCATCAAAGGTGACTTGCAACCATTCTCCGTACATGAGATTGGAATCCATGAAGACGCAGCTTATTATGCACCGCCAAAGAAAACAATCTTCTCCAGAGATACCGTAACAAATGAAGCAAAGAAAGTTCGGGACAACGAAGAACTCGAAGTTCTAGTCCAACGATCACTCACCACTCCCTTCCGGCGAGATGGTGAAGGTTTCTCCACAACTCGCATCCGAGGTCGAGGCCGGGGACGAGGTCGTGGTAGAGACGCTAGGACAGGTTGGACGGAGGAAACCGACCATCAATGTTGATTGGGAAGATAGTTACGAATAAGAAAAAGAAATCAAACAAGAAGCGACAACAATAAGTCGAAGAAGCCGCAATTCAAGATCTCTCTCGAAGATGAGAAGAACGAAGAATACAAATCAATGTACGAGAAGATTAACCACTACGTACATACTATGACACTAACCCCGATCCGGTCGAGCAAGATCGAGGGTATGGTGGTCAAAGAGGTACGTAACGACGGTGCAAGGCCAATCAAATTCTACCGTGGTGCTTCTTCCTCCAAAGCCGAAAATAATGTACAATTTGAAGATGTCACTTCATCGGAATTAATGGAATTACCTTTTGAGTGGTACTCTCCTCGTGTTCAAAATTTAATTCAACGTGGTTTCTTACCTCGACAATGGACAAAAGGCCAATCACAACATTTTGAAAAGTTATGGAATAACTCCGGTCGTCCACCCAATTCAAAGTATGGACTCGGATTCGGCACAGTAGGATCAGTTGACGATGCTGAATTTTGCTTGGTTGTCACTTGCAAGTCCAATGAAAACTGCATGGAAACTACAGACGAACTCGAAGATTTACAAATTGGAGACGCTCCACCAGAATTCGAAGAAGAAATCAAATCTACAATAGATGAGTTGACGGAAGTTAACTTAGGTACTAGCAAAGAGCCTAGACCTACCTTTGTTAGCTCCTTACTCAATAAAGAAGACTCCGAAGAAATAATCAAGTTATTAATGGAATTTAAAGACTGTTTTGCTTGGAATTATGACGAGATGCCAGGATTAGCTCCAGAGGTCGCGATCCATAAGCTAGGAGTGGATCCTACTTCTATCCCGATCGGACAAGGTCCCGGAAGAATGCGTCTAGAAATCGAACAACAAGTCATAGCCGAAGTTAAAAAGCTAATAGACGCTAAATTTGTCCGTGAAGAACAATACCCGACTTGGTTAGCCAATGTGGTGCCGATCGAAAGAAGAATGGTCGGATCGGAATTTGTGTGGACTTCAGAGATCTGAACAAGGCATGTCCAAAGGATGAATTCCCTCTACCGATCCCAGAACTAATGATCGACATTGCTTCGACACTTGAAATATTCTCATTCATGGATGGATCTTCAGGATACAACCAGATAAAAATGGCTCCAGAAGATGAAAATCTTACAGCATTCAGAACACCGATCGGAGTATTTTGCTACACAGTAATGCCATTCGGACTAAAAAACGCGAGAGCAACCTACCGAGAGCAATGACAAGAATTTTTGATGATCTCATCCACAATCAAGTCGAATGCTACGTGGACGATGTGGTCATCGAAAGCAAAGTAAAGGAAAACCACTGTATGATTTGAGAATTGTTTTCAAACAATTAAGACAATTTAACCTTAAGATGAATCCCTTAAAATGAGCCTTCGGCGTCACCTCCGGGAAATTCTTAGGATTCGTTGTCCGACATCGTGGAATTGAAATTGACCCGGAAAAGATTAAAGCTATCTTAGAAATGCCGCCTCCCAAAACCTTAAAACAACTACGATCTTTTCAAGGGAAGCTGGCATATCTTCGACGCTTTATCTCGAACTTGTTAGGTAGGTGTCAGCCTTTCTCGGCATTAGTTAAAAAGGACGCCAAATTTATTTGGGAAGAAAAATGCCGAGAAGGCCTTCGAGGACATTAAATAATATTTAATGACACCTCACTGTCTTAGCGAGACCCGATCTCGAGTAGACCGGCGATACTTTACACCGCGGCTCTAGACGACTCTCTCGGAGCCCGTTAGCCTGTGTCGATGATGAGGGTAAAGAAAATGCTCTTTACTACTTAAGCCGTCGTTTACTTCCGACGGAGGTAAGGTATCCCGCAATTGAAAAGCATTGTTTGGCCACGATCTTCGCCACTCAAAAGCTCGAGCACTACATGCTTTCTCATAAGGTCAACTCTGATTTCGAAGTTTAATCCATTGCAATACTTGATGACTCGTCCAACACTTTCCGGCGGACTTGCCGGATGGTCAATGATATTATTGCGAGTTCGATATAACTTTCGTGCCTCTTCATGCCGTAAAGGGACAAGTCTTAGCGGACTTCCTCGCGAGCACACCCTTTGCCGGCCGAATCTCCTCTCGATGACGATTTGCCAGATGAACAAATAATGAACCTAGAAGACCTTGATGGTCGACGTTGAGAATTGTATTTCGACGGAGCATCTTCAGCACACAAAGACGAAGAATCGCAAGTGATAGTGCCCGGTAAGGCAGGAATCGGGCTAATCTTTATAACGCCGGAGCGGGGGATGTTAAGATACTCCTACCACTTGACAGAACCGTGTACAAACAATGAAGCGAGAATACGAAGCCCTCATAACGGGACCGAAATTAACTATTCGAATGGGAATAACAGACATCAACATCTACTGGGACTCACGAGTTAATCATTCAACGGATCGCCGGACGATACGAATTTTAAAGCCGAGACTCGAACAATACTTCCGAGTATGCCATACAATTCGTTGGAACGGATTCCAAATGTGACAATCTACAAAATTCCCGAAAAGAAAATGCTTTAGCGGATGCGTTAGCTCGCCTCGCAAAAGAATTTGCTGTTTGCAAGATGAATCGATGGAAGTGTCGGTTCACGGACGTCGGGTCCTATCACGGCTTGACATGGACACAATACACAAATCGAGAAAAGAAGAAGAATCGGTTGCAACGGTGACGAGGAAAACACGAGAAGATTGGCGATAGCCATTAATGAACTACACCGCAAACAGGAAAGCTACCATACGATAGGTCGCTAGCCCATCGGATCAAGAAAAGAACTGCGTCCTACGCATTAATAAACAACACATTGTACAGAAGGTCTTTTGATCAAATGTGGCTAAGGTGCCTAAGCGGGTCCGAGGCCCGTGAAATTGTTAAGGAGGTGCATTCAGGACTCTGTGGCACTCACCAGTCGGGTCCGAAGATGAAAATGAAAATTAAAAGACTAGGGTACTACTGGCCCTCGATGATGACCGACTGCATGAAAATCGCTAAGAGCTGTCACCAATGCCAAGTGCACGGAGTGGTTCTACACCAACCTTCAAATGTGCTACATCCGACAATTGCGTCGTGGCCATTTGAATGTTGGGGCATAGATATAGTGGGTCCGATAGAACCACCATCTTCAAAAGGACATCGCTTTATTCTTGCGGCTACGGATTACTTTTCCAAGTGGGCAGAGGCAGTTCCACTTAGGGAAGTGAAAGCACACGACGTGCTACAGTTTTTCAAGAACCAAGTTGTCTACCGTTTCGGGGTGCCGCGCGAGATCATCTCGGATAATGGGTCGGCATTCGAAGCACGCAAATCAACAACTTTGTCGGGAGACACGGAATCGGCCGGCGATACTCGACAATTTACTACCCGAGAGCAAACGGCCTCGGCGAGGCTTTTAATAAAACTCTCGTTCAAATCTTAAAGAAAACCTTGGACGATAATAAGAGAAATTGGCACGAGAAGTTGTTAGAAGCCTTATGGGCCTACCGGACAACCTTCGAACTCCTACTCGAAGCTACACCTTACGCTCCGGTGTATGGGTCCGAGGCGATGTTACCTTTAGAGGTTCGGCTTCCTTCGCTCGAATTGCGATTGCAAACAATATCACGACGAAGAAAACGCCAAATTACGACTCGAAGAATTAGAAAGCTTGGAAGGGAAAAGGCTTGCGGCGCAACGGAATTTAGAACTATACCAAGCTAAGATGGTTCAAGCCCATGACAAACTGGTCCGCCCGAGAACCTTCAGAAGTTGGTGACTAAGTTCTCGTTCTCGAGAGACCTATCCTTGCACATCGCAAGATAGGAGGAAAATTTGAACCCACTTGGGAAGGACCGTTTGTGGTTGAAGCGAGTATACTCGGGAGGTTCCTACCGGCTAGTGAATTGCCGGGGAGAACGACATATGCTTCCGATCAACGAGACGATACTTGAAAAAGTATTACGCTACCGATGTTTCGAAGGAATGAATTCTTCATCCCTAAGAAACACGGGCAAAGTAATTACTTATGATTGGGTCCGAACCCAAAAATAATAAAATGTGCTAAAATAAATAAAATCATGATAATAAAGTTTTCCTTGTTTTCTTTTCCAAATCAAAATCCCTTTCCTGATCTTATCCCGCTTCATTCTCGTTAAATTTTAAAATACAAGAAGTAATAAAAAATGTGTCTTTAATAAACATTTTCTTAATGTTCTTGTTCTTAGTACGACCTCGATCCTTTTCCTTGTCTTTTCGCAGGAAATGTCGAACGGGCGGTTGGTCCTGAACTTTAAGAATGGCGTAAGCCTTGCACTCGATGAAAAGAGGGTGAAAGATGGAGCGATAATCGAGATTGACTCGGATTTCGCACCGGCGAGCCTACGATACGAGGAAAGTGGCCGGGTCCCGGTTAACCGAGAAGAACTACCCGGGCGGACAGGTGATGAAAGTGGGTGGCCCAAGCCACCAATCCAACAACAAGAAAAGAAAAGCAAACACCGAAGAAGATAAGAAAATGAAGTCCGTAGTCGCTACGGCGGAGGCGAGCTTGTCGGCCGCCGCGCCCACGAGATTCAAGAAGTTCGAAGAGCTACTCTCACGACAACGCAACGAAGAAATAAGAATCGCCGTATCCGTAAGATGTTAACAAAACTAGCCGCGGACCAGCGCGACGAGACCGATTGCTAATGCCGGTACATACACTTCGAGGACACCGGTTCACCGAGAACCCGAAGAAAGGAGGCCGGCTCCTAGGATAACAGAAAGGACCGGGGAAATCTCCGGAAGATCGGAAGAAAGAAGGCTACCACGCCACCGAATAGAACCACCGGTGATGCATGACCTTGTTGCGAAGCAACCCGGGGGATGTCCCGACGAGCATCATCCTTGAGGAGCCGAGGTATGCGGGGAGAACGTGAAGGGATTGAACCATATATCCCACAATATGTCACAAGGCCTCGCCATCCGCAGATCATTCACGAATACGAGCCGGAGAGAATGCGGAATGTTGAAAAGAAAACCTTTGAATACTTCGAGAGAATCGAAGGTAGAAGAATCGATATACTTAGAGGGCCTCGAGCTACATACCGACGTATTCTCGGAGTGTGAACAACGACGAAATCGTGGATTGCATCCGGGATTTGAAAAGAATGGGCCGAGCAGGCCGCCTAAGAAGAAAATACCTACTCGAACCCCGGAGATGGATGCCGGGGAAGGGAAGAATCACAATACAATGCGGATGCTTGCTACAACTTTGCTCGAAGACGGGAAGGGAAACCCACGGGAATACTCCGTCATGGGCAAGTAGATCCGATGCCATTAGTCATCAAGAGAATGGTAAAGAGATTGATAACATGGAGGGTGCTGCCGATAGATTGCATACCCAATACTGCATTATCAACATCTACAAACGAGGGTATCGCATACCCCCACATATAGATCACCACGACTTTGTCGAGCCCTTCTGCACGATCTCTTTCCCGAACGAGTGTGACATCATGTTCGGATCCGACCTCCGAGATAGCGAGGCCGGGTGAGTTCCGAGGGCCAGTGAAGATACCTTTACCGGTAGGTTCCGTCATGATACTGAAGGGCAACAGAGCAGATATCGCTAAGCATTGCATACCAGGAGTACCAGTGAAGCGGATCTCAGTTACTTTCAGGAGAATGGATGACAGGAAGACACCTTACCATTTTCAACTAGACCCAGAACTAGAGAACCTCCGGCCTTACGACCTGTGAGTTATATGGGAAATATCACACCTCCAACGTACATCCAGCCGGCATCCTTGCCAAGGATGGCTTGGAAGGTGATGTTATTAACCATGTACCCCATTATTCGGACATGGATTTTTGACGGATGCTTCTTTTGATGGATCGATAAAGATCATACACGATTCGTTTTGAGTCTACATGGATTGTATGAGATGTATTCCGGATCGAGTTGTATGATGTATTTTCAACATGATTGGAATGAAAGTGACCATGTCACATTTTTGGCCTTCACCTCTTTTGTGCAAATTGATTGGGAAACGCCATTAAAGTTAAATGAACTTCGAACAAAGAACGGAAAAGAAATAAAAAAAGGGATAAAAGAAAACTTTCTAAAAAAAAAGAAAAATGATGAACACCAAATTCACATGAACATTAAATAAACGATAAGATAAAATTTGAATCATTAAAAGATAAACGAAATCAACATAAATGTTAAATCAAATCACAAATCAAATTCTCAATCAAATTCCAAATCCACTCTCGATCAAATTTCAAATTTGATCTTTCCAAATTTCAAATCAAATTCTCAACCGAATTCCAAATCCAATCTCGATCAAATTTCAAATTTGATCCGCAAATTTCAAATCAAATCTTAAATCAAATTTCAATCGAGTTCAAACTCATCCTTCCAAATTTCGAATTCGATCTTCCAGATATCAAATCAAATCTCAAATCAAATCTCAATCAAATTCAAACTTTTGGGTCGAGGATTTTACGTCCAAGACTGCACTGCTTTAGGATTCTTCCTTATTGCACTGAAATACATCGAATTCAAACTTTTGGGTCGAGGATTTTACATCCAAGATCGCACTCGCTTTAGGATTCTTCCCTATTGCATCGAAATACATCGAATTCAAACTTTTGGGTCGAGGATTTTACATCCAAGACATCATTCGCTTTAGGATTCTTTCCTATTGCACCTGAAATACATCAAATTCAAACTTTTGGGTCGAGGATTTTACATCCAAGACTGCATCTGCTTTAGGAGTCTTTCCCTATTGCACCTTGAAATACATCAAATTCAAACTTTTGGGTCGAGGATTTTACATCCAAGACCGCACTTGCTTTAGGATTCTTCCATATTGCCTTCGAAATACATCGAATTCAAACTTTTGGGTCGAGGATTTTATGTCCAAGACCGCATTGCTTTAGGATTCTTTCCTATTGCACTTTGAAATACATCGAATTCAAACTTTTGGGTCGAGGATTTTACATCCAAGACCGCATTGCTTTAGGATTCTTCCCTATTGCCTTTGAAATACATCGAATTCAAACTTTTGGGTCGAGGATTTTACATCCAAGACTGCACTTGCTTTAGGATTTTTTCCCTATTGCACTTCGAAATACATCAAATTCAAACTTTTGGGTCGAGGATTTTACATCCAAGACTGCACTGATTTAGGATCCTTCCCTATTGCACTGAAATACATCAAATTCAAATTTTTGGGTCGAGGATTTTACATCCAAGACTGCACTGCTTTAGGATTCTTCCCTATTGCACTGAAATACGTCAAATTTAAACTTTTGGGTCGAGGGTTTTATATCCAAGACTGCATTGCTTTAGGATTCTTTCCCTACAGCAATGAAATACATCAAAATCAAATTCTTGAGGTTAAGGATTTTACATCCAATAACGCATTGCTCTGAGATCCCTCCTCCTTGCAATGATTCAATCCGATCAATTCAATTTTCTTTCGAGGTTGAAGATGTTACATCTAAAACCTCAGAATTCCATTTTTCATTTCAAATCAAATCCCTCAAATTATATTTGACAAAACTTCAATTGAAACTCCAAACTAAAATCTAAGTTCACACGTCAAACTTAAACTAAAACAAAATGAAATCTAAATTGAATTCCCCCAGATCATGTGATTTGGGATTCACCTTTTTTTTTCCTTTCCCCAGTGAGAGTTCAGGAATCTCCAGTTTCAGAGATATACTTGCTACTCCCAGGTGAAACTCTTCTACTTCGTCCTAAGTTTGTCACTTGGACATTTGTGTTGGTTTTGTTGATCGCTTTGGTCAACACCAATACGCGCGGTGTGCTCCGTCAGCTCACCACACCTATTGCGGGTCCATTTGTTGACCTCATTTTTGATGAGGTCTTCTCTTCTTCTCTTTAGTACTTAGGATCTAGCCTTAGGCTTTTCCTTTGACTGTCTTAGAGGACTAGGATTGGGACCCACCTTTTAGAAATTCAAACCACTTCTTAACTCCCTGCAAACTCCACAAACTTGACTATAGACCCCTAATCACCTAGAAGGTTGAAATCAAATGTGGAAGTTTAAAGGATGAGTTCCTATAGGACTCTTTGGCCTTAGGACTGCCCTGGGTGGCCTGGTCTAGTGAGGGGCTGACTTACACACACACTACACTTATACACTACACCTACACACTACACTTCCACATACCTCCTAAAACCACACCCATACCTAACTTGACCTCCGACTCGTGTAGGTGATTCACATGGATGATCCTTAACCCCTAAGCCCTTGAGCAAGAGGGTTAGGAACAACATAGTGAATGCCTCGAAATGGGTCCCTTCATGGCTCATATGGGCTTGATATGGCTTCATGGCTGAACCAAAATGACTTCTTTCCACTTACATCCACCCAATCTTCAATTTCCCAAATTTTCAATTTTTGACCCTCGGGACCCTACACCCGCTTAGCCTACCCAAAACCCTTGAAATTACCCAAATTTCTCAAAAATTTCCAAATTATCCAAAATTCTCCAAAATCATTCCCAAACATTTCCACATCACTTAAATTGATCATCCATACCCAAAAATACCAAAAATTCCAAAAATACCTCCCAATACCCCCCAAATACCCAAAATACCCTTCTTGGCCAAAAAAATCCAAAAATTCAGAAAATTCCTAGAAAATTCCAGAAAATCCCAAATATTCCCAATTTCATTTTGTCCAACTACACCATGGGCCATTTTGTCAATATACCCTACTTTTGTCAAAACCCCCAATTTGACCCATTTTAACCCAAAGTGAACCCAATGTCAAACCAAACCCACCCAATTGACCCAAATTCTGGTCCAATTCAATTCTAAACTTCAATTCAACATTCCCAACAACAATATAGGCCAAATCCAAGTCCAATTTGATTGACATTTGGATCCAATTTCACTTTTGGCCTTAAAGCCCAATTTGGACCCATGACCCAAACCTAACCCAAACTCACCCAATTCAACTCCAATTAACCCCAAACCTTTTCTAAATCTTCCTTAACATTCCCACAAACAAAACACTAACATGATTTGCCCAAAATTTAGACCCAAATCCCACTCAAATTCAACCCAAAGCTAAAAGGCTCATTTTTGACCTAAACCCAAACCTAACCCAAATGAGCCCAAACCCCAAAATCAAAGCCCAACCAAAGTTAAAACCTCTTTGAAACACTCCCATAAAAATTTCTCAACATTGATTTTACATCAATTTCAACCCTAGCCCAACATTGGCCCAACTTGGCCCACTTTGACCCATATAGGCCCACTTACCAAATAAACTCAAATTCAAACCAATTTAACTCCAAATCACACCAAATTGACTCCAAGCCCTTCATAGAACATCCCTAATCCAATTATGACATTTATTTTACAAAGTCCTTCATAAAATCTTCACCCAAATGCCCATCCTAAAATCAAAAAGCCCATTCCCCTTAAACTTTCCTAAAAGCCCACTTCACCACATTCAAAAGCCCAAATCCATCCAAAGCCCACATGGCACTTCCCCTCATCATCCATTTAATCAAAATCACCCCTAAGTTTCAAAATCATCAATTAAACCATTCCAAATCAAGCTTCATGCAAATTTTCACCAAAATATCCAAAATTCTTAAAACCCATTTTTATGAAATTGATCCAACCTTTTCCCAAGCCAAATGGAGCCATGAAGCCATGCACAGAGCCATATGCAAGCCATGGCGACCACTTTACACATCACCATGTCATTTTTGGCAAAAGGAGGGAGTCCTTTAATGATTCCCTTAAGGGTGATTTAGCCACTTCCATGAAACCACTAAACCATGCTTAAGCTTAATGGTACTTGGATGGTGACCCTTCCCCACTAATTAAGCTGACCTAAACCACTTTATCTTCGACCCAAGCTAGCCATGGGAAGGTGCACCCAACCCATTTGCATGGGTTGACCAAAATGAGCCAAAATGACCCCTTCCCCTTTCTACTTTGATTCAACCACTTTACACATGTCAAACCTCGATTGAATGCACCAAACCCCAGCCACGACCCACCGAACGGGATGGTGACCAATGCCGGTCGGCCGGCCACCGGAGCCGCGGAAAACACCATGGCCGAGAGCTCGCATGTGAGCCCGACTTGAAATTCTCACCTGCTAAGCTGCCCCATCCCAGGTGGCCATTGGAGCTGTTCTTCTCTTGCCAAGAGTAGGCTGATCCCAAGCCCTAACTCTCCACGGGAGGCCCTCCACCCTCTCCTGATTTAAACACCACCCCTCTCGGCCATGAGAGGGGCTGAAAACAAACCTTAAGGAAACTCTACCAAAATTGTTCCGGACTCCTCCCCATACACGAGCACTTGATCCCCGAGTGAGATCCCCCGGCATTTCTTCTCTGCGAGCTCAATTTCGAGTTGAAATTCCACCCAAAACCGGGACACTTCTCCACGGTGAGCCAATCCCCAAATTGATTGGTTCTACACCTTCACCGAGTCCAAGGGAAGGTGTCCACCAGCAAAAGCCCCATCTCCGGGCCACCCGGTTGCTCCGGCCTCCAAGCTTTGTGATCGGGCTTGGTCGAAATCACATCTGAGACAATTCACTGAGACCGGGAGACTTCATCCGGAGCTTGCGGGATCCAATCGAAGGTGCAACAACTCTCGGATTGAAGCCACACTTCTACGAGCAAAGGTATGAACTAATTCTTCATCTCGAGCTTCTGGAGATTCTCCATTTCGAATGCTTTAATTTCAATGCATGATAACCATATAGATGTGTTCGTCTCTTCAAGACGAATCCATAGAGCATAAGAACATGAAAATCCATTGAGTATCGAGTGAGATATTAGGGATTTAGTGTGGACGGCTCTCGGGTGAGGACGCTCGGGGACGATGAACGGATGCCGTCCATTCGATACACGCGCGGACGGACGGCTCGGATGGCGTCGGACCGGAGAGACGGAGCGATACAGCGGGCCCCGGAAGCGCTGACTCAGATGGCGGCGTCGAATGTGAGCGCGACACGTGGCGTTTCGGAGATGCCGAGGATGAGTTGGCGCCGCGTGGATAAATAAAAAATTAGGGTTTTTTTTTATTTATTTAATTCCCTAAACTTCAAAAATTCATAACTTTGTGTAGGAAAATCAGAAAAATAAAATAAAAATACCCTCTTGCTCAGTGAACAGAGGAGAATAACGTGGAAAAAAAATCATTTAATTTCATCAAGTATTTTATTTTTTATAATTTATTTACTCTCTGCATACTTTTAATTCTCCATGCTTGTATACAATTCACCATGGCATGAGACCATAGGGCTTTTGAAGCCTCTGAATTTGGCAACATTCCCTGAATTTTCCAAAGTCAGAGGCCATCCCTATGAAGAGTTATTGATTTTTCAAGTTCATGTTGCTGTTTTGAGTATTTTAATTCCAATAAATAGCATGTTGTGAAATAAATTCTAGGAAAATTTGATGATGTTCTTTATGACCAGAGAACCCTAGGAAAAATAGGTTTTGAGTTAGTTCATTTAAAACAACCCTAATTGGCTTAAACACCCAAAATAGGTCTCTAATTAATTAGAGTTAACCATGCATCAAATTGACTTAAAATCAATTCTCCACTGACCTTTAGGGTCAGAGGAACCCACCATAAAAATTTGAGGTCGATTGGACTTGGTTAGTCCCACTAATTGGGTTGATTAAGCCACTTAGTCATTTTAAACTTTAAAAATTCATAACTTTCAAAATACTTTTCAAAAATTCACCAAATTGGTTTTGGAGCTTCTCTGATATCAAGGAAATTTAAGAAAATTAAAATTTCAATTTTCTAAAAAAGTTGATTTTTAATAATATTTTAATATTTTTAATAATTAAAAAATAATAAAAATCAAAAAAATAATAAAATTCACCAAAATGTCACATTTTGAATTTTAATCACTTAAGAACAAATCCCATATTTTTCTTAGGTCTATTTAGTGAGATATTAAATTTTAAAGCTCTAGGGCAATTTTAAAATTAAAAAATGTATTTTCTAGCATTTTCACTAAAATAATTATAATAAATCATGGAAAAATCAGAAAATTGCAAAATTTGATTCTCTGATTTCCTTGATATCAGAGAGATTTTTGAAAAATGTAAAATTCATTTTTCAACATTTATTTTATTTTTAAATTAATTAACACTCCAAAACTTAAAATAATTATAATAAAAATAATATAATTCAAAAAATCACCAAAATTGGTCCAAGTGGTCCTCTTGTCATTAGGAATGTCCCCTAATTTTCTTAAGGACAGAAACTTTCCCTTGGTCATGTTATTAAATTTTCCTTGAAAATCTCTTTTTTCTACCAAAAATAATTATATAAATAAATTAAATACAGAAAAATCACATTTTCTCCTCTCATGTCTTTATTGACATATGAGTGAAGTCACATAAAAAGTTCAAGTTCATTTGAGTTCAATTTAATGAGTTATGAAATTATTAAGCTTAAAGGGTAAAGTGGTAATTAAAATTTTAATCCTTAATTAAAACTTTAGGTTTAATAAAAAAATTAATAAGTAAAATATTTGATCCTAATCTGATTTGGATGATTGAAATTTAAATAATTAAAGGGTAGAAACCCATTAAGCAATTTAAAATGATTAAACTTTAATTAAATAATTGATTAAATTTTGAAGAATAATAAAATTGGAATTATTAAAATAGGGATATTATTAGGAAGAGATTTATTCTTTAATTTAAAAATCCCTAAATTAATTATCTCATTAATATTCAATTCTTAATTAAAATGATAACTCAAATTCAAAACATTAAAAGACTTAATCATTAAACTAAAATTAAATTATTAAACTCTTTTAAAAAATTTCAATTAAAATTAAAAAATTAAATTAAATTAAAAAATAAAATTAAATTAAAAATAAAATTAAATTAAAAATTAAATTAAATTAATTAAATTAAAATAAATTAAATTAATTAAATTAAATTAAATCAAATTAAATTAAATTAAATTAAATTAAATTAAATTAAATTAAATTAAATTAAATTAAATTAAATTAAATCAAATTAAATTAAAATTAAATCAAATCAAATTAAATTAATTTGACATCAAATCGAAACTAAATTGAATTAAATTAAATTAAAATTAAAACTCAATTAAATTAAATTAAATTAAATTAAATTGAATTAAATAACAACACTTAAAACAGAAAGAAATTAAATATAAAGCAACTTGAACACTATTCCAAATTTAAACCCTTTAATTTAAATCAAATCATTTGAATATCAATTTACCCTTGAAAGTTTTGGTTATCATAACTCCTAAACAGAACATTAAATGAAATGTTACTTCACTTATAGGATATTCAAATGTCCTAGTTCACTGAGCAAGATAACAACAAAACTTGAATTCTCGGACGATTAATTCATTTGTATAATTAAACCCATTTGGACTTAAAACAATCCTAGAAATATTGAAAAGATGTTTAAGATTCTTCTTAAGCACTTCCTCAATATGATAGGACATTTATAAGAACAATTGAATTTAATTATCCTTTGATGAAGAAAATCGTCTTCAAACAAAAACACAAAGAACCTAGACGTCATAGGAAATGACTAGCTATAGGATTAGGAATTTGGTAGAAAACCATAACCCTTCCCTTAGCTTTACCTAGGAACTTGCTTAAATATTCTAATTGTGTTTTAAGTGCGGCTTGGGATGACGGGAAGACCCTCCGGGTACGCTTTTATTTTTTTGCAATTTACTTTCTTGCAATTTACATTATTACGAATTTATTTAACGCATTGCACTTACTTTTCTTGCATGATAAACAATCGTTGCATGAAAACTCACACCTTTAGGATAGCCCCTAAAACTGAAACCAAAACTAAGTTAAAAGTCATTGCAAGATAAAATTCACCGCCACAACATTTCAAAATATAAAACAACTCAAAATTTAATCACAAACAGAACACAAAACTACAATTACAATTAAATTAAAACGTCCTGTTGGACGATCAAGAATACCTCGGATGATGTAACCTACGTGTTGCTAACGGGATTTCCCACGGTTTAAATGAAAGTGTGGAACTCATTCAGTTGAGTTTAGAAAATTCATCTGGACTAAGTGAATCCGATAAAAATAATGATGCCGGAAGGATGGAACCGTGGGATCTTAACCGGTGTCGTTATAATCAACTTTAAGATTTATTTTAATTAAAACGTAAAAAAAACTTGGAAATTAAGATCTTCTCTAAACCAAAACACTTTTCTCATCCCCTGATTTATGACTTCTAAAACTAAACCTCTGCAACAACAAGGAGCTCGGAGCATGGTGGGCAGCACGACCATCGTCATCAGCAAAACCTGAATCTACTTCAGCAAAACTTTCCTAGAATTAAATAACCAAGCCATAGGATTTCGAGGTAGTTTGCCTAGTGCAACATAAATCCTCAACCTCTTCGTTAGGCACTTGCATTGCAAATTAAGCCCTAACAGGTCTTAGGATTCCGAGGTAGTCGTTTGGGTACGACATAAACCCTCACATCTTCAAGGCTATTTGTATGATTCTATCATATAAATATAAGTCCTAATTAACTAAAATTGGCAAAATCAAAACATTTAAATGAATATTAGGACTTTCCTAAATCCAAGCCAAACAATAGGATAGTCGGGAAATTACCAAAGTTCGCTTCGAATCTGTGATTTCTCCTACTTTTCTTCCTTTGGATTCCCAAAACAAAATGTTCCAAACTTGATCCATTCCCTATTGAAATTCCAAAATTCGATACCTTGAAAACTTAAACTTTGAAATCCTTGAGAGCAGAATTATTGATTATTATCGAGAGTTTTCTTAGGTGATTCCCGTCACTTAAGATATAATTAACAATAGGGGCTTGCCCTTATAGGGAATTTTAAAGAACCCAGGTAATATAAACCCTGTTTAATGTTTTCATATTAAGCGGGGAATTTTGTCGGCTTATAAAATTGGTTCGCGGACCAAACGGATGTCACGAAATCTTCTAGTTTATTTAATCGAGCCCCACGCGTCGAGCGGTGTGTCTATCTTTAGGGATAGATACACGGTTTGTGGTGCGGTGCTCGTTTATATAAGCTATTTGGGATGTGAGATCGGTTTAATCTCATATCTTAAAATCTTCAAATTTAAAATTATTTTTAAAATCAAATACGACTTTCCAAAATTATTTATTTAAACTAAATTAAGAATTCACCGACAATTTCTATAGGCGACCCCTCTTCAAAACACAACATACCGACCTAAAAAAATCTGCCGACAGCATCTTCAGCCTTTGTTAAATTTGTATAAAATTCCTTTACTACTTCTACAGCTGCTCTGTTGGTAACATAGTAGAAGTTTTCCCATCCTCGCTCCTTTATAACTCGTTCCACTTCTCCTCCTGGATTCTTGAAAACTCAATCTTGTATGCACTTTCTTGCTTGAATGTTTTGAAAATATCGAGTTTGTGCTCTCGCATTAATGAATCGAGTTTCGTCATATTCTATTCGTCGCTTTTGTCATGGAGCCATTTCTCGATCTGTGAAATTTGCAAAAATTTTAACTAAACTCCAAAATATGACTAAGAAGGCTTCCTACAACAACAAAAATCCATTTAAATCAATTTCTATAAAATTCTTCCAAGTATTTTCTTCACATTTCAAAATTTTTCAAAATATCCCAATGTAGAAGAAATCAATGGTGAAAATCAAAAATTTTTGTATAGGAGTGAAGCTCTTACTAAGGGAAGATGAAATCCGGTGTCAAAAAGTCTTGAAATTGCTTCAAATCTGAGATCTCTCAAGCCCTAGGCCGGTTTTTTCGAAAATTTGAGGAAAGGGATGATCAATAGTGTCGGTTGACTGGTCAAATATAGGTCTTTTCGCGTTCTCGCTGTCAGAGAGATTTTTCTCGCCGTCGGCGAGCTTGGTCTCGCTGTCAGCGGGTTTTCTTGTTGTCTGAGAGATAATTTTCGCCGCCGGCGAGGTCCTAAAAATTTTAAATTTTTGAAATTCATCAATCATTTTCAACCTTGAATTGCCTTTAATCAATCTTCCGATCACTTAATTTAATAATAATACTAAGATTAGATACTTATACTCACAGAAAGTCACACAACACAACAATATAACTTTATAAATGAAATCCATGAAACTTACAATTTTCACACTGACAACTTAACACATATTCAACTTAAATGTTCAAATCCATAATACTCAGCATCACAATCCAAACCACAACACTCTAAATGCTGAGACAAAACAATTTACATAAAATCTCATCAAATTTGACATGATCAAATCAAACTTCGACTCATAATAAACCCTAACTCCAAATCAAACACATACATATATATATATATATATATATATATATAAATGACAAAAACATAGAAATCTTTCCTACTCTTCGAGTGTCCGAACTAACATCTTCTACGATATTTCCGATGCAACGCGAGTGCACAAATAAATTGTAGAAAGGCACGAAAGGGAATTCGATAGATTCTTCATTAATCCATCCTTTACGTCTTAGTAGATGAATAAAACTGGCCTCCAGATGTCCAGTATGATCAAAGTGCTCCTTCATTCTCCAATCAATATGATCAAACATATCAGAGATATTGTCAATAGAATTCATTACATTTTGCAATTCTTTCTCCAATCCTTTAATCTTCTTCAGAATAAAATTAGTCTTATCAGTGAAGGGCCTTGCTAAAGGATTGTTCTTTGATGCTATGTCAGAAATAACGCTGATCTCATCATTGTTATCCAAAGTGGGAAACATATCAGTAGGATCCAGGGGTTTCCATGGTAAAAGTACTTTTTCCCAAGCCTGATAAGAAACTTGGTACTGACTGCATAAAGCAAATATAGTAGATGGGTGTCCAAGTCCATGCACTGAACCATGCACAATTAATCCCAATGCAGACTTTACTATTATTGATCCGACATCGATAGGTAATCCAATTTGAATACAATAGTTTAAAATAGTGCATTCCTTTGAAACTTTATTTACTCTCATGGTAGGTAATAGTTTTGACGATACAAAGAAATGACAGTGCTTTGAGACAAGGTTTAGAAGAGATGCAGAAAAACTGACATACCCGTCTTCTCATAACACTTAATCATCCGGTTCATCGGTTAGGTATCTGTAGATTTCGTTCATTTTGTATCTTGAAGGCATAAAGTTGGAATAATGACAAATAGAGGTATTTTCTATAGAAAACAATTCATTTACCCTTACAGGAGTAAATGTTACCCATCTCCTTCTGACGTGGACATTTCCATTGTTGATCGCATGTAAATTAAAGTAAAACTCTTTAACTACTAGTATAACTACAACGAATGTTGTATAACAAAATACCTCCCAATGCCACTGTGCGATCATTTCTTCAATTTTTGCAGTAGAATTCTCTACTCCTCTACTGACGAATCCTCTTTCTTTAATCAGTCTCTTCTTCATCAAGCCTTTGTTGAAGATTCGCTGTGCCTCCAAACCGACGAATTTTCTTCGGTTGAAAACTTCGGTTTTGTGATTTCTAGGAATTTGGAGGCCATTTTGGATGGAATGGATTGGTCTCTAGTCGTTCCTAAGGAAGAAAATGGTGTAAAATTGGATTTGGAATAATTTCTTACGAAGCAATGGCTTAGATCTGTCCAAAACCGCACGAAAAATCTTTAAGAAACCAAATTTTCAACTGCCTCGCCATCGGAGGGAGGTTCCTCGCCGTTGGCGACTTAGTTATAAAATTGAATGGAGTAATGGTCCACGATCTCGCTGTCAGCGGGCTCAAGCTCGCTGTAGGAGAGATTCGTAAAAATCGCTCGTTTTCGCTATGGTCCGAAAATTTTCTGATCTCATCAAATAGGTTCAATTTTTGTGATGATTCTTAATAAAAGTTTGAGTAGTATGATTTTTTTTAACAATATAGATTTACTAATATATAGATATTTAAAAATAAAAGACTACTATGGGTTGCCTCCCATAAAGCGCTTGGTTTAACGTCGTCAGCCCGACCTAATTCAGTTAGTGTTCAGGTTGACTAAGCACTAATACCTCTTTAAAATTTGGTCGTCTATTTTTGAAATATGGTTTTAATCTATGTCCATTTACTTTAAATCTATGTCCTATTTTTTTATCTTCAATTTCTATAGTTCCATATGAAAATATTTGAGTTATGGTGAAAGGTCCTAACCATCGAGATTTCAATTTCCCAGGAAATAATTTCAATCTAGTATTATATAGCAAAACATCTTGTTACAGTTCAAAATTTCTACGATTAATCTTCCGATCATGCCATAATTTCATTCTTTCTTTATAAATCTTATCATTATCATATGATTCATTCCTTAATTCTTTCAATTCATTTAATTGCAACAATCTCTTCTCACCGACTTCTTTCATATTATAATTAAATTCTTTAATCGCCCAATATGCTTTATGTTCTAATTCAACTGGTAAGTGGCAAGTTTTTCCATATATAAGCCTGTAAGGAGTCATTCCAATCGAAGTTTTATAAGAAATCCTGTATGCCCATAATGCAGTGTCTAGTCTTATAGACCAGTTTGATCTATTAGGATTTACAGACTTTTCTGATATACGCTTAATTTCTCGATTAGAAACTTCAGCTAATCCACTAGTTTGTGGATGATAAGCAGATGATATCTTATGCATAATATTATACTTTTCTACTAATTTGTGAATATATTTGTTTCTAAAATGAGTTCCTCCGTCAGTGATAATCACTCTTGGCATTCTAAATCTAGTAAAAATATTTTTCATTAAAAATTTTGAAACACTTTTAGCATCACACCTAGATAAAGTTTGTGCTTCAATCCATTTGGAAACATAATCAACAGCTACTAATATATATGAGTTTCCAAATGACGTAATAAAAGGTCCCATGAAATCTAATCCCCAAACATCAAAAATTTCAACTTCTAATATAAAATTCAGAGGCATTTCATTTTTTCTAGATATGTTTCCTACTCTTTGGCATTTATCGCAAGTTTTTATATATCTATATACATCTCTAAATAGAGTAGGCCAGTAGAATCCAGATTGTAGAATTTTAAATGCAGTTTTATCTGTCCCAAAATGTCCTCCGAAATCAGAGTCATGACATTTTTGAATAATTGGTTCAGTTTCTTCATAAGGCACGCATCTTCTAATAATTAGATCCTTACATTGCTTATATAAATATGGTTCATCCCAAAAGTATGATTTAGTATCATGAATGAATTTTTTCTGTTGTTGCAAAGTTAACATAGTGGTAAAATGTCACTCATAATATAATTTACTATATCAACATACCAAGGTATTTTCAACTAATTTATATTATAAAGTTGTTCATCAGGAAAACTGTCTAAAATTTCATTATCAATATTAGATAATTCATGATTTTCTAATCTTGATAAATGATCAGCAATTTGATTACCAGTTCCCTTTTTGTTAATTATCTCAAAATCAAATTCTTGTATTAATAATATCCATCTAATTAATCTTGGTTTGGAATTTTTCTTTTGGATTAAATATTTTATAGCAGAATGATCAGTATGCACAATACATTTAGTTCCTATTAGATAATGCCGAAATTTATTAAAAGCATATACAACTGCTAATAATTTTCTTTCAGTAACTGTATAATTTATTTCAGCATCATTTAGAGCTTTATTAGCGTAGTATATAAGTTTGAAAATCTTATCAAATCTTTGCCCAAGAACTGCTCCTATAGCATAATCACTAGCATCACACATAAGCTCAAATGGTTTCTCCCAATTAGGTGAAACTATTATAGGCGCTGTAATTAATTTATTTTTTAATAATTCGAAAGCATTCAGACATTCAGTTGTAAATTCAAATTTCTTGTCCTTTTCAAGAAGTTGGCATAGAGGTTTAGTTATTTTTGAAAAATCTTTAATATAACGCCTGTAAAATCCAGCATGTCCAAGAAAACTTCATACCCCTTTTACCTTAGTTGGAGGTGGTAATTTAGCTATTACTTTAATTTTTGCAGGGTCTACTTCCATGCCTTTTTCCGAAATTTTATGCCCTAATACAATGCCACCTGTAACCATAAATTAACATTTCTCCCAATTAAGAACTAAATTAACTTTCTCACATACTTCAAATACTTTTTCAAGATGATTTAAGCATGTGTCAAATGTTGTTCCAAATACAGAGAAATCATCCATAAATACTTCTATTCCATTATAAATTAATTTACTAAATATAGACATCATACATCTCTGGAATGTTGCAGGTGCATTACATAATCCAGAAGGCATTCATCGAAAAGCGAAAGTTCCATAAGGACTAGTAAATGTAGTTTTATCTTGATCCTCAGGAGCAATTTGTATTTGATGATAACCGGTATATCCATCTAAGAAACAAAAATACTTATGTCCCGCTAATCTATCTAACATCTGGTCTAGAAATGGTAAATGGAAGTGATCTTTCCTGGTGGTTGTGTTTAATTTTCTATAATCAACACAAATTCACCATCCAGTAACTTGTCTTATAGGAATAAGATCATTATATTCATTAGCTTTGACAGTCACCCCTCCTTTTTTAGGTACACAGTGAATTGGGCTTACTCAAGCGCTGTTAGAAATAGGATATATAATACCATTATCTAACCATTTTAAAATTTCTTTCTTGACTACTTCTTTCATTATCAGATTTAATCTCCTTTGTGGATTGCTTTAGGTTTATGTTCATTATCTAAAATAGTTTTGTGCATACAGATTGAAGGACTAATTCCTTTAATATCAGCTAAAGTCCAACAAAAAATTTTCCTATATTTTTTTAACGTATCTAAAAGTTTTTTTTCTTGAGATTCATTTAATTCAGATGAAATAATAACTGGTAGAGTTGAAGAATTACCTAAGTAAGCATATTTTAAATGATTAGGTAATATTTTTAACTCAAGTTTAGGAGGTTTAATAATTAATGGAACTATTTTTTTTCAGTGTTTTTCGTGTTATCCAAAAATTCAAATTTCTCTTAAATATAATCTAGTTCTTCATTTATATCGGGTTTTTCAATTAATTCAGTATTTTCTTTTTCTAATTTTTCTTTATAATATTCTTTAAAATGTTCTTTTTGTAAATGATCGAGTGCTTCCATTCGAAAACACTCATCATCTTTTTCTAGCGCAGGATATTTCATTGATTTAGCAATATTAAAAGTTACTTTTTTGTCATTTACTCTCATAGTTAATTCTCCTTTACGAACATCAATCATAGCTTTTCCAGTGACTAAAAATGGTCTTCCTAAAATGATAGGAATTTCTTTATCTTCTTCCATATCTAGAACAATAAAATCTAGAGGGAAGATAAATTTATCCACTTTTACTAATGCATCTTCAATAACTCCCTTAGGATATGCAACAGAACGATCAACTAACTGAAGAGTTACTGAAGTAGGTGAAATTTATCCCAATCCTAATCTTTTAAAAATTGATAGAGGCATTAGATTGATGCTTGCTCCTAAGTCACACAAAGCTTTTCCATAGAATTTTTCTCCAATAGCCCAGGGTATAGTGATACTACCAGGATCTTTTAATTTTTCAGGAAGTTTTTTTTGAATAATAGCACTACACTCTTCACCAAGTGCAACCATTTTATTATCGGTAAATTTTCTTTTTTTATTTAGAATATCTTTCATGAATTTTACATAGTTTGGCATCTGTTCTAAAGCTTCTACGAAAGGAATATTTATCGTTAATTTCTTCAAAATTTCAAGTAATTTAGCAAATAGTTTGTCTTTTTTATGTTGAATTAGTCGTTGAGGAAATGGTGGTGGAGGTTTTTCAACAGAAATTTTCATTGGTATTAAAGGATTTTCTAAGTTTGGATCTTGTTAATTCTTTTCTTTTTCAATTTCCACTTCCTCTTTTAGACTTTCAAGTTCTTTCTGAATTTGAGGTTATAATTCTTTTCCACTTCGTAATTGTATCGCTTTAATTTGTTCATTTCCCTTGTCTTTGGGATTTATTTCCACATTACTAGGAAATATTCTAGGTATTCTATTATTGAGTGCAGTAGCGATATGTCCAAGTTGAGTTTCAATATTTTTTATAGTTGTTCCTTGATTTTTTAATTGGTTTCCTTATATTTGTAATAGATTTCCTTGATTTTCTAAATGTTGACCCATATTTAATATTAATTCTTCTATAGACAATTTCTTATCTTTAAATTGAGGGTTATTATTATTAAATCCAGGTGGATAATTAGGTTTATAATTAGGATTTCCTTGATTAGATGGATTTCCTAATTGTTGTGTCATATTATTCATCCATGGTTGATTAGTTGTATTATTATTCCAATTAAAATTAGGATGATTTTTCCATCCAAGATTATAATAATTTTCATAAGGATTATTGGGTCTGTTGTTAATTGCATTAATTGTTTCATATTGAGATTGGGATTCTATAAGTTGTCCAGATGAATTTTCTTCTGTTATAGTTGGAGAGTAATTCATTCCAAAATAATCTAATTTTTTAGATACAACAGCAATTTGTGAAGCTAACATAGATATTGCATCATTTTCATAAATACTAGCTATTTTTTTTGGATTCATTCTATCAGCAGGCCGTTGAAAATTATTAGTTGTCATTTCTTCGATTAGTGCATAGGCTTGATCAAATGATTTTGACATTAATGATCCTCCAGCAGCAGCATCGATGATTGATCTTAAAGATCCTACTAATCCATTATAAAAAGTTTAGATAATTAACCAATCCGGTAACGCATGATGTGGGCATTTCCTAAGAAGTTCTTTAAATCTCTCCCAAGATTCATATATTGACTCTCCATCAAACTGACTAAAAGAAGTTATATCGTTTTTAAGCTTAGCAGTTTTAGATGACAGAAAATATTTGGATAGAAATTTTTCTGATAATTCTCCCCAAGTTTTAATAGATCCAGGTGCTAACGAATTTAACAACATTTTAGCCTTATCCCTTAAGGAAAAAGGAAAAATTCTAAGTCTAATAGCATCGTTAGATACTTCTTCATATTTGAAAGTAGAACATAGTTCTAAAAAACAAGCAAGATGTAAATTAGGATCTTCAGTAGGTGAACCACTAAATTGATTGTTTTGTACCATTTGGATAATTGCAGGTTTAAGTTCGAATGAATTAGCAGCTACATCAGGGTTTTGAATAGTTAAATAAATTTCATCTAATGTAGGGTTGGCATAATCTTGTAATGGTCTTGGTTGATTTATATTTTCATTTTCAGGTATAGTTGCCATTTGTGTTAAATTTATAATTTCTTTTTTTTGTTTTCTAATTATTTTAATTGTAAGCTCTAATTCTGAATAGTAAGGTATTAAATTTTCGTTTCCAAATTTTTGCATACAATTTTTTTTTAAATAAAATAGTCTGTTACTTAACTAAATAATTTCTTTACTTCCCCGGCAACGGCGCCAAAAACTTGACCCACTTTTTAATATGTATGCAATTTATGTTTATAACAAAGGTATCAAAAACTTGATCCCGCTTTAAATATAGATATATGATTTAATGTATAATGTGGATTCTACGCAAGCATACGTATCGTATCAAGTAATACAGGGCTCTAGTGGAGTCCTGGTTATCATTCCCACAAGGAAGTTTTTAACAGATTTGTTATCAGCTAAATTAAAAGGAATTACTTACTAATAAAGTGAATGGAAATTCAAAGTAATTAAAATAAACTAAAGTAAACTAATGCTTGAAATAAGTTTAAATAATTCAGAAAAAGTATCCTTCTCCTTGTTTTTAGAAAATTAAGTGAATGATGAATTTAAATAGAATTTTTAAATTGTATTGTGACAAATAGGAGCATTCCTATTCTTTACCCTTTGGTCCGAGTGCAAAGAACATTGACTAATCCTATATTTGATTACGAATCTGCGGTTAGGTCGGGAGGATACTGGTTGCCACTTGAGCTCCCACATTCCCCTCACCTGAGGGCTAACATCTACACTTCAGCTCTCAAACAGTAGGACCGAATTGAGTATTTTAGTCTGTCACACTAAAATATCCAATTCTACGCCCGATAATTAATATTTCCCTATTTATTTGCACCCGCCTTCCAAGGCTTTTGACTTCCCTGAATATTGGATGTAAATTTTACTATAGTTGATAATTCAACATATTTTAACTACTTAATTGGCCAGATTGAAAGTAAATTAAGTTTTAAGTAAAAAATTATCACAATTTATTTTAATATTATATTATGTGCTTCTATTTAATTTCATCAATCCGCATAATTTTCATAAACAAGGAGAAAGACTAAGAAAACTACTCAGAATGCATAGGGATAAAACAATGCATAGATTTCATTTAAAGTTAACAACAATAAACAAAGATACTTATCTTAATTTCCTCCCCAAGCAGACTCCTTGAAGTTCCTTTGACTTTTCCTTCTAGTACAACAAACTAAATAGCACTCCAATAAACTAATAAACTCACTAATGATAAACAAACTCACTCAGACTCACTAAAATAAACACACAGAAGACTCAAGAGACACTTTTTTAAGACTCAAAAGACACTTTTTTAAGACTCAAAGTCACACTTAGACACTAGAATTCGGCCTCTATTTATAAAGGTAAGTAAAGGTCCAAGGGGTGCTTAAACACCTCTTCAAAAAGTGTCCAGGTTCAATGTATATGCATTTTGAACTATCTCGCTGTCGGCGGGAAATGACCTCGCCATCAGCGGGGCTTCTAGAAGGTCTTCAAACCGCGCGATCTCGCTGTCGGTAGAATTGGGCTCGCTTTCGGCGAGGTAGTTATAATTCCTTCAGAAATTCTCCTCACAATCTCGCCAACGGCGGCCTCGATCTCGCCGTCGGCGAAGTAGTTATATAAGCATGAATTTCCTCCTTTTTGATCCAAATTTGCTCCATTTCATGCTTTTTGCTTCCATCACTTATAAATCTTTATTCCTGCAATAAAATAAAGAAAACACATTTCTTTAATGTGCAATTTCATCAAAAATAGATATGAATTTTTTGATGTATTTTTCTGTGATCAGTGGCCTATAAAGTAGAATCTTATCCCTAGAAACACGGGTGAAGTAATCACTTTGTGAATGGGTCCGAACCTAAACAAAATAAAATGGATGATTAAAAAAAATCTCATCAACGAAAATGTTAAAAAGAAAACATGGGAAATCATAATAATAAAATGTCACTCTTTCCTCTTAAATCCATTCATTCCTAATATTTTCTCATCTCTTCCTTCTTCCTTTAAATTTAAAAGAAGTGAATAAGAATTTTTAAGTGTTTTTCTTATTGTTCTTGTTCTTAGTACAGCCCCTGATTCTTTCCTTATTTTTTCGCAAGGAAATGTCGAACGAGCGGTTGGTTCTAAACTTTAGAAATCGCGTGAGTCTAGCACTTAATGAAAAGAGCGTGAGGGATGGAGCAGTGATAGAGATTGACTCAGACTTCACACCAGCCAGCTTACAATACGAAGAAAATGATTGGATCCCAGTTGATCGAGAAGAACTTCACAGCCAGACAGTGATGAAAATGGGTGGCCCGAGCCACCAATCCAGCAACAAGAAAAGAAAGCAAACGCCGCACATGCAACCGAAGAAGATAAGAAAGTTAAGTCCATGGTTGCCACAATAGAGGGTAGGCTTGTCAGCGCCGCGCCCGCAGAAATTTAAGGGGTAAGGAGAGCTACTCTCACTGCTACCCAGCGAAGAAATAATAATCGTCGCATTCGCAAAATGTTGACGAGTTAGCGAGAAGATCAACATGAACGGATAGTGGATGCGGTTAGTGCGAATGCTCCGAGGAGACCGGTTCGTCGGGAACCGGAAAGATGAAAGTCAATTCCAAGAAGGTCAAAACGGATAAAAGAAATACCAAGAAAAGCGAAATAGAGTCGGTACCTCGACGCCGAGCATATGTACCGGATCCGAAGAGTCTTGTTGCGAAAGCGACCCGGGAGGATGTCCCTACAAAGACTACCCCGAGGAGGTCGAGACATGTAGTAGAACGTCTTTGGGGTTGAGCCATACATCCCGCAGTATGTTACTAGACACAGAGGACTTCAGATAATCCTGGAATACGAGCTGGAGAAAATGCAATTAGTTGAGAAGAAAACCTTTAAATACTTTGAAAGAATTGGAAACAAGAGGATCAACATCTTGGAAGGCCTCGAGCTACATACAGATGTTTTCTCAGATTATGAGCAACAACAAATTGTAGATTGCATCCTTGAATTACAAAAAATGGGTTGAGCTGGCCAGCTGAGAGAAAAGACATATTCAGAACCCCAAAGATGGATGCCAGGGAAGGGAAGAGTTACAATCCAATTCGGATGTTGCTACAATTTTGCCATAGACAGAAAAGGAAATCCACCAGGGATACTCCGTCGCAGTGAGGTGGATCCGATGCCAAGAATCATCAAGAGAATGGTGAAAAGGATGATAACATGGAGGGTACTGCCTGCAGTTGCATACCCGACGGATGCATTATCAACATCTACGAGGAAGGCGGCTGCATACCTGCGCATATAGACGATCATGACTTTGTTAGACCCTTACGCACGGTGTCATTCGTCGACCGAGTGCAACATCATGTTCGGATCGACCTCCGGATTGCGGGCCACGGTGAGTTACGAGGGCCGGTGGAGATACCACTACCGGTAGGTTCCATCCACAGTGTTAAAAGGAAACGGAGCAGACGTTGCGAAGCATTGCATTCCAGGAGCGCCCGTGGAGCGGATCTCAGTTACTTTTAGAAGAATGGGCGACAGAAAAATGCCTTACCACTTTCAGCGAGATCCAAAATTGGGGAGTATCTGGCCCTACGAGCTGTGAGTTACATGGAAAATAACACACCTCTAATGCACATCCATGCGGCACCCCTGCCAAGGGTGGCTTGGAAGGTGATGTTATTACCCATGTTTCTTACTATTCAAACATGAATTTTTTGACAGACGTTTTTGAAAGGATCAGCAAAAAGTTTGCACAATCCGTTTTGGATTTACATGGATTGTATGAGAAATTAAATTTTTGAGGAAAATGTCATCATGAATAGATTAAGTTGTATGATGTACTTTCAGCAAGTTGGAATGAAAACGACTACGGCATATTTTGCCTTCACCTCTTTTTGTGAAAATTGACTGGGAAACACCATTAGAGTTAAATGAACTTTGAACAAAGAACAGAAAAGAAAAGAAAATAAATGAGAAATATTCCTAAAAATCTAAATATTAAAATGAACTTCAAATTCACATGAACACTAAATAAAAAAAATGGGATCATTAAAGGACAAACAAAATGAATCTAAATCTCAAATTTAATTCCGATCTGAATCCTCTGATTCGAATCTTTCAGTTCTTTCCTCAATTGAAATCTATTTGAAACTCTTTTGAAATTTGAAAATTTTCCTCGACTTATTGCTAAGTCAAATCTTTTCAGCTCGGTACACTTACCAGCTCCTTTCAATTCTTTTTCTTCTGTGTCTTAGAGGATCAACTAGTTCGATTGACACTGAGCCACGATCTTTGTTCGATTTAGTTATGATGGAATGGGATTGGGTCCCTCTTCATACAGATGAATCTTCAAGACTGGAGCCTAACATCCAGTTCTCTTCGAGGCTAGAGCCTAACTTCGAGTCCTCTTTCAAATTTCCGAGACTGGTACTAAAATTCCAGTTCTCTTCCTTCGAGGTCGGTACCTAAATTTTGACTCTCATTCGAGATCGATAACTAAATTTCGATTCTCTTTTGAATTGATACCTAAATTTCAATTCTAAATTCCGAGACTGTTACCTAAATTCCAGTTCTCTTCCTTCGTGGTTGGTACCTAAATTCCGACTCTCATTCGAGATCGATAATTAAATTTTGATTCTCTTTCGAATTGATACCTAAATTTCAATTCTAAATTCTGAGTCTGGTACCTAAATTCCAGTTCTCTTCCTTCGAGGTCGGTACCTAAATTCCGACTCTCATTTGAGATCGATACCTAAATTTTGATTCTCTTCCGAATTGATACCTAAATTTCAATTCTAAATTCCGAGATTGGTACCTAAATTCTAGTTCTCTTCCTTCGAGGTCGGTACCTAAATTTCGACTCTCATTTGAGATCAATACTTAAATTTCGATTCTCTTTTGAATTGATACCTAAATTTCAATTCTAAATTCTGAGACTGGTACCTAAATTCCAGTTCTCTTCCTTCGAGATCGGTACCGAAATTCTGACTCTCATTCGAGATCGATACTTAAATTTCGATTCTCTTTCGAATTGATACATAAATTTCAATTCTAAATTCCGAGACTGGTACCTAAATTCCATTTCTCTTCCTTTGAGGTCGGTACATAAATTCCGACTCTCATTTGAGATGGATACTTCAATTTAGATTCTCTTTTGAATTGATACCTAAATTTCAATTCTAAATTCCGAGACTGGTACCTAAATTCCAGTTCTCTTCCTTCGAGTCGATACTAAATTCGACTCTCATTCGAGATCGATACTTAAATTTTGATTCTCTTTCGAATTGATACCTAAATTTCAATTCTAAATTCCGAGACTGGTACCTAAATTCCAGTTCTCTTCCTTCGAGGTCGGTACCTAAATTCCGACTCTAATTTGAGATTGATACCTAAATTTCGATTCTCTTTCGAATTGATACCTAAATTTCAATTCTAAATTCCGAGACTGGTACTTAAATTCTAGTTCTCTTCCTTCGAGGTAGGTACCTAAATTTTAACTCTCATCGGAGATTGATACCTAAATTTCGATTCTCTTTCAGGTTTAAAACTTAAATTTCAAATCTCACTCTCTCGAGATCGGTACCTAAATTCTGATTCTCATCCTTTCTCTGACGATATATAAACTTTAATTCTCACTCCGAGGCTGAAACCTAACTTCCAGTTCTCTTCGCAATCCCGAGGTTAAAACCCAGGTTTCAATTCTCATTTCAAATCCAAATTTCAAATTCAAAATTTCCTTAAACTGATTTTAAATTAAACTTCAATCGAAATTAAGACGCAGAACAAATCGAAATCTAAACTCACACATTGAAACTTAAAATTTAAAAGTAAAATGAAATCTAAATTGAATTCCCCAGATCTTGTGATTTGGAGTTCACCTCCTTTTCCATTCCCCAGCGAGAGTTCAGGAATCTCTAGCCTTGGAAATATACCTGATACTCCCCAGCAGAAATTCTTCTACTTTGTCCTAAGTTTGTCACTTGGACATCTGTGTTGGTTTTGTTGATCTCTTCGGTCAATGCCAATACGCGCAGTGTGCTCGGTTAGCACACCACACCTATTGGGGGTCCATTTATTGACTTCATTTTTGATGAGTTCTTTTGCTTCTCTCTTTAGTACTTAGGATCTAGCCTTAGGCTTTTCCTTTGACTAATCTTAGAGGACTAGAAATGGAACCCACTATTTAGAAATTCAAACTACTTCTTAACTCCCTGCAAACCCCACAAGCTTGATTATAGACCCCTAATCACCTAGAGGGTTGAAATCAAATGTGGTGGTTTAAAGGATGAGTTCCATATTGGACCTTTCTGGCCTTAGGAATACCCTGGGTGGCCTGGTCTAGTGAGGGTTGACTTGCACATACACTACACTCACACACAGCTCAAGTCCTAAAACCACACTCTCACACAACATGACTTCCTGACTCATGTACCCTTGACTTCTCAATTTCATTTTGTTCAACTACACCATGGGCCAATTTTGCCAATTTACCCCACTTTTACCAAAACCCCCAAGTTGACCCATTTTTTAACCCCAGTGAACCCAATGTCAAACCAAACCACCCTAATTGACCTCAATTTTGGTCCAATTCAATTCTAAACTTCAATTCACTATCCACAACATCAATTTAGACCAAATTCAAGTCCAATTTGATAGAAATTTGAGCCCAATTTCAATTTGAAGTCTAAGGCCTAATTTTGACTCATGACCTAAACCTAGCTCAAACCAACCCAATTCAACTCCAATTGGCTCCAAATCTTTTCTAAAGCCTTCCTTAACACCCCCATAAACAAAACACTAACTTGATTTTCCCAAAATTTGAACCTAAACTCCTCTCAAACCTAACCCAAAATCAAAATCACTTAAATTGACCTAAGCCCAAACCTAACCCAAATGGGCCCAAATCCCAAAATCAAAGCCCAACCAAAGTTGGAAACTCTTTGTGACACTCCCATGTACATTTCTCAACATTAATTTTACATCAAATCCAACTTTAGCCCAACCTTAGCCCAAATTACCCCAATTTGGCCCACCTTGGTCCCTTTACCAAAAAAACCCAAATTCAACCCAATACAATTCAAAATCACTTTAAACTTGTTCCAAACCACTCATGATGCATTCCTAAACCAATTGCAACATTTATTTAGCATGGTCCTTCACAAAATTTTCATCCAAAAGCCCATTTTAAAATCCAAAAGCCCACTTCCTTAAACCACTTTAAAAGCCCATCCAAAACCATTTCAAAAGCCCAAAATCTATCCTAAAGCCCACATGATATTTTCATTTGTCATCTTTTTAACCAAAATAAACCCCTAAGTTTTAACTCCATGATCAAATGTTTCCAAATAAAGCCACACGCCAAACCACCCCAAAATGCCAAAAATCCATAAAACCCATTTTCATGAAACTTGGCTAAGCCATTCCCAAGTCACATGAAGCCATGAAGCCATCATTAAGCCCCATGTAAATCCATGAGAAGTTTGACATGTGAACATTCAATAAATGGAAAATGGACGAGCCCCTTTCTTAAGCCTTCTTAAGCCTTTTTAACCCCATCCATGATACACACTAAACCAAGTTTAGCCAGCTCACCATGGATGGAGACCACACCATTTTCTCTTGGCTGACCCAAGTGATTCTTTTCGGCCAAAACCGAGGCCTTTGGGTGGTAAACCTAGCCCAAAACCATGGGTTGACTCATTTGAACCCAAAATAGCCTTCCCCCATTCCATTTCAATTCAACTCCTTTACACATGTCAAGCCTCAATTGACTGCACCTTTGCCAACCCCTAACCTCCCTGACCTTGAGTGTGACCTGACCCTGGCCCGCCGGCCACCACAGCCGCCGGAAACCACCAGGCCGAGAGCACTCATGTGAGCCAATTTTTGAATTCTGCCTTGCTGACTTGTCCCATGCCCAATGGCCACCATGGTTGTTCTTCTCCTCACTAGAGCAGTTGATCCCAAGCATCAAACCCCCCTGGGAAGCCCTCAAGCAATGTTTATTTAAACACCACCACCTCTCGGCCAAAAGGAGAGTTGAATCAAACCTTAGCAAAACTTTGCCAAAATCATTCCAGACCCCTCTCCAGACATAGAGAACTTGATCCCCACTGAAACCCAGCCCTAAAACCCTCTCTGTGAGCTTAATTTCTGAGTTGAAAATCCACCAAAAAAACAGGACACTTCACCACAGTGAGCCAATCTCCAAATTGATTAGTCCTACACCTTCACCAAACCAAGAGGAGAAGTTCCCCAGCAAAAGCCCCCTCACCAGGCCAGCCATTGCTTCCACCCTCCAAGCTTTGTGATCGGTCTTGGTCACTTTCATACTTAGACAATTCGTTAGAGCCAAAGACTTCATCTGGAGCTTGCCTGGACTCAATCGAAAGTGACACAACTCTCAGATCTAAGCTTCACTTCTCTGAGCAAAGGTATGAACTCACTCTTCCTCCCGAGCTTCCAGCGATTCTCCATTTTGTTTAGGTTAATTTCATGTCATATAAATCATATGGATGTGTTCGTCTCTTCAAGACGAATCCATAGAGCATAAGAACACGAAAATCCATTGAGAATCGAGTGAGATCTTAGGGTTTTAGTGTGGATGGTCACGGGTGCACACCAGTCGTAGACAATGACCAGGAGCCGTTGGATCGCGCGTGTATCGAGCGGATGGTTGAGATCAAGTCGGATGGCGCAATGGTGCATGAACCGCGGGACGCATGGCTGCTGACTCAACTGGAAGCATCGAATGGGAGCGCGACGCGTGGACTTTTGATCCGTCGTAGGTTGACGCGGCGCCAAGTCGGATAAGTAGGAAATTAGGGTTTTTTTTGAATTATTTAAATACCAGAACTTCAAAAATTCATATCTTTACATTGAAAAATCACAAAAAAAAACCCTCTTGCTCAGTGAACAGAGGAGAATAATGTGGAAAAGAAATCAAGTTAATTGGAAGAGTATTTTATTTTTAATAATTTATTTACAATTTTCAGTATTTTGATTCTTCATTTACATAAACAATTCACCATGTCATGAGACCATATGGCTTTTGAAGCCTCTGATCTTGGGAACATTCCCTGAATTTTTCAAGGTCAGAGGCCATCTCTGTGAAAAGTTATTAAATTTTCAATTTCATGTCACTGTTTTAGGTATTTTAATTCCAATAATTAGCATGTTGTAAAATAAATTCTAGGAAAATTTGGTGATGTTTCTTAGGACCAGAGGACCCTATGAAAAATATATTTTGAGTTAATTCATACATAATAACCTTAATTGACCTAAACCCCTAAAATTGAATTTGATTTAATTAAGGTTAACCACACATCAAATTGACTTGAAAATAATTCTCCATTACTCTTTAGGGTCAGAAGAACCTTACATAAAATTTTGAAATCAATTGGACTTGATTAGCCGCACCAAATGGGTTGATTAAGCCTCATAAGAAAAATGGAACTTTAAAGATTCATAACTCCAAAAATACTTTTGGAGCTTCTCTGATATCAGGGGAGTTCAGGAAAATTAAAATTAAAATTTTCTAAAAAAGTTGATTTTCGACAATATTTTAATATTTTAATAATTAAAAAATAATAAAAATCACAAAAATATTAACAATCATAAAATTGTCACATTTTGACTCCTAATCACTTAGAAACAAACCAAATATTTTTCCTAAGTCCCTAGGGTTAGATATTGAATTTTAAAAGCTTAATTTATTTTTAATATTAAAAAATAAGTTTATAACCTTTTTCGCTAAAATAATTCTAATAAATCAACGAAAAATCAGAAAATTATAAAATTGGTTCCTCTGAACTCCTTGAGGTCAGAGAGATTTAAGAAAAATATAAAATTCAACTTTAATTTTATTTTATAATTAATTAATACTCTAAAACTCAAAATAATTATAATAAATAAAATATAATTCAAAAAATCACAAAAATTGGTGTTAGTGGTTCTCTAGTCATTAGGAATACCCCATAATTTTCTTAAGCACAGAAACATTTCCTTGGTCATGTTGTTGAATTTTCTTTGAAAACCCTTATTTTCTACTAAAATAATTATATAAATAAATTAAATTCAGAAAAATCACATTTTCTCCTCTAATGTCTTAATTGACATGTGAATGAGGTGACATAAAAATTTTAAATTCATTTGAGCTCAATTTAGTGAGTTATGAAATAAATGAGCTTAAAAGGGCATAAAGGTAATTAAAAATTTTAACCCTTAATTAATACTTTGGGTTTAATCAAAATGGGGGGGGTAAAATATTTGATTTTAATTTTCTCTTGGATGATTGAAACTTAGGGAAATTAAGGGGTAGAAACCCATTAAACACTTTGAAAATATCAAAAAATGAAACATTAATTAATTAAATGATTTAGATTTTGGAAAGAATATATTTAAATTTAGATTATTAAAATAGGGATATTATTAAAAGAATATTTATACTTTAATTTAAAAATTCCTAAATAAATCACTTTAACAATATTTAGTTCCTAATTAAGAATTAAAATAATAATCCAAATTAACAATTAAAATTAAAATTAAAATTAAACTAAATTTAAAATTAAATTAAATTTAAATTAAATAAAAATTAAACTAGAATTAAATTAAAATAAAAATTAAATTAATATTAAATTAAATTAAAATTAAAATTAAATTAAAATTAAATTAAAATTAAATTAAATTAAAATTAAATAAAATTAAATTAAATTAAAATTTAATTGAATTAAATTAAATTAAAATCATTTAACAACAAACCTAATTGAAATCATTAAGAATTAAATCTAAAATAATTTGAACACTAATCCAAACTTAAAATTATTAATTAAAACCTCATAATTAAATTAAAACACTTTAAACCATTAACTCAAACTTTTAATTAATTTTGATTAAAATTCTCGATAAACCAACTTGCCTTTAAAGGCTTTAATTATTATAACTCTTAAATAGAGTATTAAGTGAGATGTTACTTCATTCATCAGGTAATCAAATACCTAAGTTCACTAAGCAAGAAACAAAGTTTAACTAAACTCCTAAATGATAATTCACTTGTGCAACTAAATTTACTTAGACTCAAAACAATCCCAAAAATATTGAAAAGATGTTTAGGACTCGTCCTAAGCACTTCCTCAATATGACGGGATGTTTTAGAAGAACAATTGAATCTCTTTGATGAAGAAAATCATCCTTAAAATTAAACCAAGAACCTAGACGTCATAGGAGATGACTAGTTATAGGATTAGGAATTTGGTAGACAACCAAAACCCTTCCCTTAGCTTTACCTAGGTATCTGTTGAAATATTTAAATGCCTTAACATGTGTTTTAAGTGCAGCTTAGGATGACTGGAAGACCCTCTAGGTACGCTTTTATCTTATTGCAATCTACTTTATTGCAAATTACTTACATGCACTGTACTTTACTTTTCCTGCATGATAAATAAAACTGTTGCATGAAAACCAAAACCTTTAGGGTAGTCCCTGAACTGAAACTGAAACTAAATTAAAAGTAATTGTAAGATAAAATTCACCGCCACAACATTCCAAAATATAAAACAACTCAAAATTTAATCACAAACAGAATAACAAAATTACAACTACAACTAAACTAAAATGTCTCATTGGATGATTGGGAATACCTCGGATGATTTAACCCACGTGTTGCTAACGCGATTTCCCACGGTCTAAATGAAAGTGTGGAACTCATTCAGTTGAGTTTAGCAAAATCATCTGGACTAAGTGAATCCGATGAAAATAACGGTGTCGGGATGACAGAACCGTGGGATCTTAATCGGTTCTGTTTAATCAACTTTAAGATTTGTTTTAATTAAAATATTAAAAAAATTTGGATTTTTAGATTTTCTCCAAACCAAAACACTTCTCTCATCTCCTGATTTATGACTTCTAAAACTAAACCTCTGCAATAACAAGGAGCACGGAGCATGGTGGGCAGCTCGGTCATCGTCATCAGCAAAACCTGAGTCTACTTCAACAAAACTTTCCTTAGAATTAAATAACCAAGCCATAGGATTTCGAGGTAGTTTGCTTAGTGCAACATAAATCCTCAACCTCTTCGTCAGGCATTTTCATGATCATGTAATGTAAATTAAGCCCTAACCGGTCTTAGGACTCCGAGGTAGTCGTTTGGTACGACATAAACCCTCACATCTTCGAGGCTATTTGTATGATTGTGTCATACAAATAGAAGTCCTAACTAATTAAAATTAGCAAGACTGCAATATTAAATAAATTCCCAAATTGAAGCCAAACAATAGGATAGTTTGGGAAGTTGCCAAGATTCTTCTTGGATCCTCAACTTCTCTTACTTCTCTTCCTTTGGATTCACGAAAATAACTGTTCTCAATTTGATCCATTCCCTATTGAAATTTCCAAAATCCAATTGTTTGAAAATCTTAAAATTTGAAATTCTTGAGAGAAAAACCACTAATCATTATCGAGAGTTATCTTAAATGATTCTCATCATTTAAGATGTAATTAACTATAAGGGCTTACCCTTATAGGGAACTTTAAGAACCCATGTAATATAAACCCTGCTTAATTCCTTTATATTAAGCAGGGGAACTTGTCCGCTTATAAAATTGGTTCGCAGACCAAACGGATGTCACAAATCTTTTAGTTTATTTAATTGAGCCACATCATCAAGCAGTGTGTCTATTCCTCGGGATAAATACACGGTTTGTGGTGCGGTGCTCGTTTATATAAGCTATTCGAGATGTGAGATCGGTTTGATTTCATATCTTAAAATTTTCAAACTTAAAATTATTTTCAAAATCAAATACTACTTTCTAAATTATATATATATATATATTTAAATTAAATTTAAAATTTAAATTTTGCCGACAATTTCTGTAGGCGACCCCTTTTCAAAAATACAATACTCAACCTAAAAGTAAGTCGTACATGACCAAAAGATTTAATATCATTTCTTAATTTAGTAGTTTTCGATGGAGGGAAATATTTCGATAGAAACTTTTGAGAAGGTTCTCCCCATGTTCGAATAGATCCAGGTGCTAACGAGTTTAACCACACCTTAGCCTTATCCCTTAAGGAAAAAGGAAAAAGTCTAAGTCTGACGAGTGTCATACTTAAAAGTAGCACACAGTTCTAAAAAACTAACGAGATGTAAATTTAGGTCTTCATTAGGTGTTCCTCTGAATTGATTATTTTGTACCATTTGGATAACAGTAGGTTTAAGTTCAAACGAATTAGCAGCAACATCAGGTTTTTGAATAGTTATATTAATTTCATCTGTTGTTGGGTTAGCATAATCTCTTAAAGGTCTTGATAAATTTCCAACATTAATATTCTGATTCTCTTAATTATTCACCATTTCACAGTAATTTTCAGTTTGTTTTTTTTGTTTTCTATTTTTTTTAATAGTACGCTCTAACTCTAAATTGTAAGGTATCAAACCTTCAGATCCACTACTACGCATATAAAATCACAATACAAAGTAATGGTTTTCAGTTACTAAAATATCTATAAATAAGTACTGTTTATCTACCTCCCCGGCAACGGCACCAAAAACTTGACCGCGACTTTATATATTAATCAAGAATTTATAAAGTCGAATTTAAATATATTTAGAATGATTTAGTAAAGTCACAAATTCAACGCAAGCATACGTATCATATCAAGTAATACAGGGCTCTAATGGAGTCCTGGTTATCGATCCCACAGGGAGGTGAACGTTCTTTAATTCAGATAATATAGCACTAAAATCCAATACCCAATGTAACAATTATGTAACTGTACTATCACTAGTTAATGCAAAGTATAATAAAGCTACTACAATTACTTCTAATTACTAAACTATATTAACTAACAAACACACTAACTTATGTAATTTACAAGATACTTCTATATGAAAGTGTCTTTCTTCCTACATAAAGATTATTATGTGTGGATGATGAAGAATGGTAATTATTTGTGTTGTGCCAAATAGGAGCATATTTGCTTCATTACCTTTAAATGAGTACCCCTCTTCCAAGCAGGTAAAGAACATTGCCATATCTTAAGTTTAGTTACTAAATCTAGGGCTAGGCTGGGAGGATACCGGCTCTCACTTCGGAGCTCCCACTCACCCTTCACCCGAAGGCTAACCATAGGCTTTAGTTACCAATCTTAAGACCAAATTGGGGATCCGATTCTGTCACCATGAAACCTCTATTTTGAAGTCAATCAAAACTCATTTCCCTATTTATTTGTACTTAATCCCCATGAATTACGCAATTCATTCACGGACATTAAATGGTTTCTTCAATTTGTTGTAGAACATTCAATTCATTTGGAATTAATGTTCCTCAACATGTTTTAACAATTCAATTGGTCAGATTGAAAAGTAAATTAAGATCCAAATTAAAGAAACATCACAACTTTTATAACACTTAAAGGGCACATCATTTCCACATCACCACAACATAATTACTTCATGCAAGAAGAAAGGCAAGGGAGACTACTCACTAACCTTGGAGAAGATATAAAAACACATGGATTTTATATATAAAAGAAGAGTCATAGAAACTAGAATAGTAAATACAAATTATCTCTTTCTCTTCCCCAAGAAAATTCCTTCAAAGTCCCCCTTATTCCTTTTCTCCTCCATGCAACACTTGATTCTCTTCTTAGAACAAAGATGAAGAAGCAATCTCTCACTTTACTCCCTCTTCTCCCCTCCTTAGAGAAGAATCTCTCTTAAAATCACAAACCTTAACTCTCTCTCACACTTTCCTCACACTCTCTACAGCAATTCTCTTCTCTTCTTCCTCTCTATTTTCTTCTTGGACACTTAATTTAATGTTAGGAATGAATTCCCTGAGAGTTTCTTCAAGCACCTCTTCAAAAATCGGCCAAAACATTCTTCAAGCACTATCGGGGGCCGCCGGAGCGCAATAGTGGCGCCAGTGGCACCCTATCATGCCAATTAATTCTGGAGTCTCTGGAATAGGGCACCGGTGGATATATTTTGTTGTGTGATTTCAATGTGTTTTGAGTAGTTAGTTATCTTTCTCCTTTCAACTATGAAAAGATAAAAAATCAATTAATTTTTTTAGGGGAATTAAATTTAAAATATTTAAAACATTGTGATGATATTAATACCTGATCTTAATTTACTTTTTAAATTGGCCATATAAATTGTTAAAATTTGTTGAAGAATTTTGAGTCCTATCCGGAGATAAATTCTTAACTAGTAGATATCACATGAATCATTGTGTAGTTGAAGGCTTTATGCGGGTTATTCAAGGTGAAGTGCAAATAAATAAGAAGATATTATTTATTGGGCGTAAAATTAATTAGTTTTTAGAGTGACAGACTAAATTCTCATAACTTGGTTTATAGAAAGGGTACGGGTCACTGGCAGGACCGACCATAGCCACCCTTGGATATATAGTAGTGTGAGACTAGATTAACCCATTCTACTAATAAAACTTGCTGAACCGATCTATATATTAGTTAATGTTCTTTGCACCTTGACCAAAGAGTAAAGAATAGGAATGCTTCAATTTGGCATTATACCATAATTTAATTTCCCCACAAAAGATAATTATTCTAAAAATCTTGGATTAGTTGAAAAGGAGAAAGTCATTTTTATACATGCATTGAATTTTAATTACTGCTTACTTTACTTTATTACTTCTTACTGCTTACTTGCTGATAGTAAAAATTGTTAGTAAATTAAATTTGATATATATATATATATATATATATATATATATATATATATATATATATCTAAAAGGTTAAATCCTAAAAAGGTAGCCAATCTTTTCGAAAATGATGCTTTTACAATGTTAGCAAATCAAGTTGCTGCTGTTTCAAGGAAAATAGACCAATTTGAGATGAATTTTTCTCAGCCACATTCCATGATTGAAGAAAATTCATTAGTCCAAATGGTTGATTCTTATTCTTCACCAGAAACTTTGAATGTTATAAGTAAGCCTAACAACCCATATTCCAATTATTATAACCCAGGTTGGAAGAATCATCTAAATTTTAACTAGAATACCAATAATCAGAGTGGTGTTAATCAACAATGGGGGAACCACCAAGTAAACCCATTTGGTAATTGGAACAACCAAGGAAATAATAATAATAATAGATTAACTTATCCTTCAGGATATAACAATGCATTACAATTAAAGGAGAAGAAGTTGTCTATTAAAGAAGTGTCAAATATGGGAAATCAATTACAAATTCAAGGAGCAACCATCAGAAATAATGAAAATCAATTAGGACAAACTGTAAATGGCTTAAGTAATAGATCCCAAGGAATGATTCCAAGTCATACTGAAGTAAATCCAAGAGAAAAAAATAAATAACAAGTAAAAGCAATTCAATTGAGAAGTGGAAGAGAATTGGAAGATAAAGTTCAAAAAGAAACTGAAGTAGAGAAAGAAGAGATTGAAGAACCAAAAGAGTTCCGAAAGGTTTGGAAAGACCTGTTTCTCCACCTAAGGTTGATTTAGAAAAATCACCACCTCCATTTCCTCAAAGACTTATCCAACAAAAGTTGGATAAGCAATTTTCAAAATTCTTGGAGATATTTAAGAAGCTTACTAATATTATTCCAATTGCTAAAGCCTTAGAACAAATGCCAAGCTATGCTAAATTTATGAAGGATATTCTTAACAAGAAAAGGAAGTTTGAAGATAACGAGGCTGTTGCACTTAGTGAGGAGTGCAGTACAATAATTCAGAAAAAGCTTCTTGAAAAACTTAAAGATTCTGGTAGTTTCACATTCCATGTGCAATCGAAGACAGATTCTATGGAAAAGCTTTATGTGATTTGGGTGCAAGCATTAAGCTTATGGCTCTATCAATATTCAAAAGACTGGGACTAGGAGAAATAACCCCAACTACTTGCAATTAGCAGATCGTTCGATCACATATCCTAAAGGAGTTATAGAATATGTATTGGTTAAAGTGGATCAATTTATTTTTCCTGTTGATTTCATTGTGTTAGATATGGAGGAAGATAAAGAGATACCTATAATTTCGGGAAGACCTTTCTTACCTACAGGCCAAGCCATGATAGATGTACAAAAAGGGGAATTAATGATGAGGGTTAATGATCAGGCTGTTACATTTAATATTTTAAAATCGATGAAATATCCTGCTAAAGGTAAAGATGATGATTATTATAGGATGGATGTTATTAAATATTTAAGTGAATGCCATTTCAAGTCAACTTATGAAGAGAAATTTGAAAGAGAAGAATTGAAACATAAGCAAGATGAGGAGTTACTTAATTTTGAAGATTTTCAAGAGGAAGATTTAAAGTATGTTCGTGAAAATTTTGAATTGTTGGATTTGACTAAAAAAGATGAATCTTATGGTCCATCAAGTGAAGAACCTCCTGAACTTGAGTTAAAAATGCTTCCTGAAAATTTGAAGTATGTTTTTCTAGGTGTATCCTCAACTTTGCCAGTTAAAATTTCCTCTTAATTAACTAAAAAAGAAGAAGAGAGTTTGCTTGAAGTTTTGAAGAAGCACAAGAAAGCCTTTGGATGGACAATTGCTGATATTAAAGGAATTAGTCCTTCAATTTGTATGCACAGAATTCTTATGGAAGATAATTGCAAACCGTGGACTGATCCCTAAAGGAGATTAAATCCTATCATAAAAAACGTTGTTAAGAAAGAAATTTTAAAATGGTTGGATGCTAGAATTATCTACCGTATTTCAGATAGTGCATGGGTTAGTCTTATTCACTGTGTTCCTAAGAAAGGAGGAGTGACTGTGATTGTTAATGAAAAGAATGAAATAATACCAACAAGACAAGTTACAGGGTGGAAAATATGCATTGATTATAGAAAATTAAATCTTGCCACAAGAAAATATCACTTTCCACTCTCATTTCTAGATCAAATGTTGGATAGCCTGGTTGCGCATAAATACTTTTGTTTTCTGGATGGATATACTGGTTACCACCAAATTCAAATTACTCCTGAGGATCAAGAGAAAACTATGTTTACCAGTCCTTATAATATGTTTACTTTTAGAAGAATGACCTTTAGTTTATGTAATGCCCCTGCTACATTTCAGAGATGTATGATGGCTATTTTTTGTGATTTAATTGAAAAAGTGATTTAAGTTTTTATGGATGACTTTTCAGTGTTTGGAATTTCATTTGAATGATGTTTAGAACATTTATCTAAGGTTATAAAACACTGTGAAGAAACTAATTTGGTCCTTAATTGGGAAAAAATGCTAATTTATGGTAGCAGGAGGAATTGTTTTGGGACATCAAATTTCAAAAAATGGTTTGGAGATAGATCCTGCAAAAATTCAAATTATATCTAATTTACCTTGCCCAACCAATGGAAGGGGAATTAGAAGTTTTTTAGGACATGCTGGATTCTATAGGCGTTAAATCAAAGACTTTTCAAAGATTACAAAACCTTTATGCCGTTTACTGGAAAAGGAGGAGATTTTTTATTTTGATGATGATTGCCTCAAAGTCTTTGAAATATTAAAAGAAGAAATTTATATCTGATGCTAAGACTTATTTTTTGTATGACCCATTTTTATATAAACAAGGAAAGGATCTTATAATTTGAAGATGTGTACCTTTGGAAGAGACTTATGAAATTATTCAAAAATTTCATGATTCTGATTATGGGGGACATTTTGGAAGTGATAAAACTGCATATAAAATTTTACAATCTGGATTTTATTGGCCTACAATTTTTAAGGATGTGAATGCTTATATTAAAAATTGTGATAGATGTCAGCGTGTAGACAATATTTCTAGGAGAAATGAGATGCCCCTCACTTTTTTTTTGGAAGTTGAAATATTTGATGTTTAGGGATTATATTTTATGGGACCATTTACACTATATTTCGAAAATATTTATATTTTGATGGCAGTAGACTATGTTTCCAAATGGATTGAAGCTATTGCTTTATCTCGATGTGATGCTCAAAGTGTTGCAAAGTTTTTGATGAAGAATATATTTTACAGATTTGGAATATTAAGAGTAATCATAACTGATGAGGGAAGTCATTTTAGAAATGCGATTATTGGAAAGTTAGCAAAGAAATATCATATTAATCATAGCATTGCTACTACTTATCATCCGCAGAAAATTGGTTTGGTTGAATTATCCAATTTTGAAATTAAAATAATATTGGAAAAGACTGTTAAAAATAGAAAGGATTGGTCAATCAAACTGGATTATGCTTTGTGGGCCTATAGAACTGCCTACGGAACCCCTATAGGAATGTCCCTATATAGGTTGATTTTTGGAAAAGCTTGTCATTTACATATTAAACTTGAGCATAAATCATTTTGGGCTATTAAAGAGTTCAAATATAATTTGAAAGATGCTACTGAGAAGAGATTATTGCAATTAAATGAGCTTGAAGAGATAAGGAATGAATCTTATGAAAGTGCTTAATATTTATAAGGAAAAGATGAAGTTATGGCATGATCGGAAGATTATTACTATAAATCTTGTCCCGGGACAAAAATTTTTTCCGTATAATGCCGGATTGAGAATTTTTTTGGAAAACTTAAGTCCAGGTGGATGGGTTCTTTTATTGTAATGAAAATTTATTCCTATGGAGTCGTGGATATTCAAGATCCTCGGACTAGAAAAATATTTAAAGTTAATGGAAATAGACTTAAACGATATTTTTCGGTTGAGCAATCTAAGACTTATGAGAATATGATGTTCGGTCACTCAGAATGAGTTCTGGGTTTGTCAAGCTGAAGATGTTAAACCAAGCACTTTGTGGGAGGCAACCCATATTTATCGGTGTGCTTTGCTTTATGTTTGTTTTGTGTGCTTTGTTTGCTTTGTTTGGTTTGTTTTTATGTTTTTAGTGGTAGTAATTTGGAGTTTTTAAACTAAATAGAGTTTATTTGACCTTATTTAATGATTTAGAGGAGTTAGAATAAAAATTTAGACATTTGGCAGATCTGTGCTAAATTGAGCACTGGCGACTAAACGCTGCCTTGTTGGCACTTAGGCGCCGGAGTTACAAAAAACATGAAAAATGAGATTCTAGAAGCCTAGATCGTGGTGAAGAAGTTTTGGAAGTTATTTTTGAGTTTTAAAACGTCTTGGGGCAGTTTTAGCACTTCCCAAGTCTATAAAAAAGAACCTAAGTTAAGAGAAACACTTGCCACAAGTCCTTTTTTCCTTCCTGAGTTTTAAGAAGAGTATTTTAAGTACATCATGTCTCCTGGGAGAATGAGATGAAGAAGAAGCAAGATTCTGACAAGAGTAAGTTCATTAGTGATGGTACTACAGAATTATTCAATGGATTTATCGTTGTTAGTATTCGAGGGATTGCGAAATGATTGCAAATATTGAAGCCCGAGTGACTTCAATGGAAGAAAAGATTAATGAAACTAACTTACGGTTGTAGCACATGGGATGGCAACTCAAGATGAAATTCGGTCATTCAAGATATGTGGAAGAAGCGAGATAAGGCGATCTTTTTGTAGAACAAATGGATTGAAGAAGAAAATGTAAGAATGAACAATTATCACCCGTTCTATCAAATTTTATATTCCGAAGGGTCCAATGAGAATAATAGTGGTCTTGGATATAATTCACCTAATGGGGAGTGGAATTAAGAGTGTTTTGTTCTTATATGTTTTGTCTTCATATGTGTTTTATTTAATATGTTTAGTGTTCTTATGTGTTTTGTTTGTTGTGTTTAGTTTTTATGTTTGAGTTTTTAATTACGCCTTATGATGTCATAGTTACATCCTAGAGATGTAAACTTAACAGTTTGAGATTAAGTCTTTTATATTTACAGAATTTCATCTTATGTATGTGGATAGAAATTCTAGGATTGTATAAGTGTTATGGTTGTTTTAATGAATATAAGTTTGTGTTTGTGTGAAATTTGATTGGAATCAATGAACAATAAACATTTGAATTGGAATATTGGATGATTTATGGGGAAAAAATGGGGGAAAAATAATTATTTTGAAGAGATTAAAGATGATTAACAAAGTGGTTTAAAGCATATACCTTAATTGTGAAAATCTGGGTATTGGCGGCTAAGCGCCAGAGTGCCGGCGCTTAAGCGCCAGATTTCGTGGCTAAGCTCCGAAGGGTTCGCGCTTAGGCGCCAGTTCGCAAAAATTGGTTCCCACCAGTTAAAAAACTGTGAATCGCCATTTTTAACTCCCTGTTCATCTTCAACCCATCATTTTCACACGAGAAAGAGTCTAAGGCATCCTTGATTTGGACCATTTAAGAGGCGATCTCAACAAAATTTTATAGATTTGGATTCATTGAGGTAGGAGCACTACTCCTAAGTAAAAATTTTTTATTTTCACCATGTATTTCAAGTACATTTTGGAAAATCTTAAAATCACGATTCGTGGTGAAATTTTGAGGAAAAACATAAGAAATTGCTTGGATTTAGTGGAAACATCTTTTGGAAGATAATTTAGCAAGTTTAGTGTGATTTCAGAATTTATGGTAAATTTTTGGTGAATTTTTAGAGATGGCTCCAAAGTCAAAGCGAGCTAGAGGAAAGACGAAGTTTGATTCCGACAAATTTGTTAGTACGAGGGCTGAGGAACGATACATCGATGTGTTGCAGTCATGTAAGTTGATTCCTGAAAGAGTGTTCAGTAAGCCAGGAGAAGTGATTGTAGATATGATTGTTAGGAGGAACTGGGAGAACTACCGTTGCTTCTCCGTTGTTGATGTTGTTTCTATTGTTGGAGAATTCTATGCGAATTTACTTGCATCGAAGAGAATTTAGTGATGGTCAAGGGAAAGATGTGAACTTTTCTTCGGGGCAATTAACACTTTTTATCAACTGCCTCCTGCTATGTTTTATTTTTATTCTAATTTTCATCCTACGGAGGGAGAGTTAGATGAGATAATGGGATTTTTGACTGATGGAAGAGGATTATGGAAAATAACAAATGATAGAAGAGTGAATTTTCTTGCTTCCAAATTAAATACCACTTCTAAGGCATGGCATTATTTTATCTCTTCTAAACTGTTGCCTTCAAGTCATACTAGTGAAGTGACGAGAGAATGTGTTGTTTTGAACCATTGCATTCAGCAAGGGAAACCTATAGATATTGGAGCGATCATTTATGATTATATTGTGAATTGTGCCAAATCCACCACTACTGCAGGTTTGGGATTTCCTTCCCTGATTCATTCAATATGTGAATGGTCTGAAGTGAAGTTTGAAACCTGGGAAGAGGTACTTCAGCCTTTGAAATCTATCTCTAGTGTAAACTTTGGAGCTTACACTGTACATTCGAAATTTTTCTAGAGAGGAGGATTTAGTGGGACTTCTACTACTTCTGCTTCTGCTACATCTACTTCTCGTGCTACTACTTCACATGCTTCATCATCTACTGATTCACAGACTGGTTTATTAAGAAAAATTTTGAAGAAAGTGAGTCTTACTCGTGATCATGTTAGAGACATGGATGGTAAGATGGATAATATGGAAAGATATATTGTTAAACATGATGAGTATGTGGACAATTATCAGCATTATCTGGATAGACCGACTAGAGGTGAACAGAGTGCTGAGATGCCCCCTCATCCATTCTACATACCTTATGTGTCATTCAGGGATTGGAACGAGCAGGATGATCTTGATGAGGATGAAGAGTAGATGTATGTTGTTTGTTCTAGTTGTTGTGTTGTTGTGTTGTATTACTGTGTACTTTGTCTAGTATTTTGTTTGATGAATGTGTTGTAATGTGAACTCTGATAGTACGCAGATTGTAGTTGTACTATTTATTTGTAATGCATATTCAGATGTATTGTTGTTGGATTGATGTTTTATATGTTGCTTTGAGTGTAGTGTGCGGTAGTAAATGTTTTAATGTGTATGTTGTACTAGAGTTTTTTTTTGTGTACTTTAATTCTAAAACTGTTAGGAGATTAGAGAACACTATAGAAACTACTATTTAAGAAACTGCGTGCTTAAAAACTTTACAAAAATCTACCACTACCATTTTCTATCTAGTATCGGTGTGATTTCGGTTAGTGTGTATTTGCTTTGAAAATCTTCACTAGTGTAGAAGTCTTTTGAAATTTTTACTTTTCTTGTTATAAAAAAAAAATGTTTTGAAAATCTGAATTTGATTTCATTTTGCTCTTGTTGTTTAAATTGATATACTTGCATATTTAGGATATTTAAATTCCAGCAAGCATGTTATATTATTCTTTAATTCTCACCAATGTATCATTTCTATTCTTAATTGTTTTATCCTAACTAAAAATTAAAATTTGGGGGGGGGGATTTTTAAAACAGAAAATTTTAAAAAAACCTAAAATTTTATTTGTTCTCAAGAATATTTAAAATAAATCTTATTTCTTGATGGAGAACAATTATGTATATGAAGTTATATCTGGGGAACATAAATTTTGAATATAGAAATGAATAAAAGAATTTAGATGAAAATTTATAGTAATCATGAAAAACTTGAAGTTAAAATTTTCCTAGTAAAGAGATGTTATATATATATCTATTTATGTTTAGTGAGAAATTTTATATTTTTGGATAAATAGAAGATTTGACTTTTATTCTTCAAAGCTTAAATTTCTTTTATTGAAGAATAATTTTTAAATACTATTATTATGATTTTTAAGTGAAAGATATATATATCTGATCTTTATTTTAAATGGAAGGGTGGAATTCAAAATCTTTAAAGGCCTATCCAGACACAGTAATCCTTGCCTTAAAAAAAAGAAAAAAAAAGAAAAAACAGAAAAAAAAAGAAATAAAAAAGAAAAAGTGAAAAAATAGTATGTAATAAGGGAGGAAAAGCTTGAGCATTTAAGGCCCTAATGAAAAATTGGTTCCATACCTAAAGTTTAACATATAAGTTCAGAGAAAATCTAAAGCTTAAAGTTATAATATAGTAAATAAAAGTATTTTCAAATAAAGATTTTTAAGTGAGAAAAATAAGATGTTTGAATCCTATATTTTGAAGAATTTGCAATAATTTCTAAATTAGATAGAGACTTATATTTGTCATTTTCTTTCCTTAAGAACTTTCTAAACTTTAAGTTGGTCTTAATTACTGAAATTTTTTTCTAAATTGGACTATTCTATTTCTAGAACAAAATTTTGTTATCTTCCTAAGAAACTCATTATATAATTTGCATGTTAAACTTTTTCTATGAGATTAACTGTCACTTGAGGACAAGTAATATTTTAAGTTTGGGGGATTTTGATACACCTAAATTATATAGTGTTCTTTATGCACATTTTTATACCTATTTATGATCATATCGCACTTTAATGAAAGGTATTTTGTGCTTTTCTTGCAGGTGTGATGAAAATGAGTGATCATGATGAAAGGAGCAAAATTGGATCAAATTTGGAGTAAAAAAATGAAAAACAAAAATTTGGGCATTAGAAGCTAAGCGCCGCTGGGCCGGCGCTTAGCCGCCACAGTTAAAAATCGAGTTTAATTTGAATTTGGCGCCATTTTCAAAGGGGATGGGATGCAACTCTTGGTGATAACTTCCATAAATTCCTTTGGGTGGCAAGTTTGAATGAAGGGGAGCATTCTTTGATGGATACATCGAATGCGGACACATTTTGAAGAGACACCAAGGCACATTTTGGTTTAATACTTAAAGAGAGTCTTAGGAAAAATTAAGGAGCTCTTCCTTTGCATTTTGAAGGGTTCTTCCATTGCATTTTTACAGAGTTTTTATTTTAGTTTTAATTAGGAGTAGGAGTAGAGAGTAGAAAAAACAAAATGGTAGGATTGAAGCCTTCTTCTTTCCACTACTTTTCTTTCCTTTAGTTTGGTTTAATTTTTATTGAAGTCTAAAGTCTGTATTCTGAGTCATTGGAGTGGGGAGACTTTCTTTGAGGAGTAGTTTAGTGAAGAGTCAATGTTTCAGAGGAACTTACTGAGTCTTGTGAAGAGGATTTTCAGATAAGTCTTTACTTTTATTCTTACATTTAGTTTTTAATTAATACTTGTTTTTGTTTGTTGTTTTTCTTATGGTTTTTAATTTGAAATCAATGTGTTTTTATATTTTCTCAATGTATTCTGAGTAGTTTAATTTATCTTTTTCTTTCTTAAATGAAGAAGTAAGTAATTCATGAAATATTGTTGTGGAATGTTGACCCGACTCGCAATTACGCAGTAAATTAACTTCTGAAATATGGCAAAAAACTTGACCCGATTTATAAATAGCAGCTAGTGTGCAAAATCTTAAATAATATAAAAATTGGAAAATATTTTACACACTAGGGTGCTACGCAAGTATATGTATCGCTTCAAATAATATAGAGTTTTCTTTTAAAACTCTAGTATCGATCCTACGAGGAAGTGAAGTAAGAGGACTTTAGTCAAATTCTAGTCTACTATTAATAGTCCTTAGTTTGGAATGTCAATTAAAATTGTGTTTTACCTAGCAACTACTCCTAAATGCAAGTGTTAAATGCAATAGTAACTACATCTAAATGCAAATAATAATTTTAAAGATAACCCTTTTTGGATGAATTGGTTTGGAGAATTTTAAGATACTAAAAACTACTATTCTTATGTAATGAAATGGATAATGTATAGGAATGAGTTGCATTTAATATTTTCTGTGTCAAATAGGAGCAATCATATTCTTTACCCTTTGGTCCAGACATAAAGAACATTGACTAATCCTATGCTTGGTTACTCGAATCTGCGGCTAGGCCGAGAGGATACCGGCTCTCACTTCGAGCTCCCACGTTCCCCTCGCCCGAGCGCTAACATCTACACTTCGAAGCACAAACGATAGATCTGAATTGAGGATTTTAGTCTGTCACTCTAAAATCTCCAATTATATGCCCGATAATTATATTTCCCCATTTATTTGCACTCAATCCCCATGAATTACGACATTCATTCACGGACATTGAATGTGGTTCCACTTTGTTGAGAATTACACCGCCCATTTGGGACAATGCACTTACAATGAATTTTAACAATACAACAAGCCCTTATTGTAATGTAAACGAGGTGCAAGTCAAAACCATCACATTTATAATTAAATAATCTTTTAGCAAGCATCCCAATGTCCTAAACATGAGTCCTACTCATTGTAAAATAAAAGTAGAATGGAAACAATGACATAATTTTCTTATGCCACTATCTCAAAAGAAGAAGAAAGAGTAAGAAAGATACATCACAAAGCACGAAGAAAATACAACGGAAACTTCATTAAACCAAAGCAAATCCACTAGGTAAGTGTTAACAAAATCATAAGATAATGAAGAACAATACTTAGCTTTTTCCTTTTGAAAGAAAGATGAAGTTCTCTCCCATAAATTCTCCCGTAGAACCATGTAATGTTAGTGCAATCCCTTACAATTTCTCTCAAAATCTCCTCTCTAATCTCTCCAAAAGGGTAGAAATCTACATTTCTACTCTTAATCTAAGAATCATAAACATTCTCCAAGATTTTCCTAACATTCCTCTCTTATTTCTCTTTTCTTTCTCTATACTTTTCTAACCTAAATTTTCCATTTAAAGAGTATGGATGAATTTCTAAGAGTTCCCTAAAGCACCCCTTAGAAAAAGCGTCCAAATACGTTGAATTTCGGTCCAAAATAGCCAAAAGTCGGTCCATAGTCATCTGGCGTGCTGTCTACGGGTTCGAGGACGCTGTCAGTGAGCTTTTCGGTCATATTTCGGCCTTCTCGGGAAAATCCCGCTGTCGGCGGTCTCGAGGGCGCTGTCGGCGGGCAGACTGCTGCGCAGCTCCACCCTTTTGCTCCATTAGGCTCCGTTTTAGCTCTGTTTCTCCCCATTTCAGTTGCATTGCATTCCTAACAGATGGCCCTATAAAATAAGCATAGAAATAACCTTTCTTTAAAGTGTAATCTCATTCAAAAATATGCAAGAATTGTAAATGAGATTAAGCATCGAAAGACTTATCAAAAGGTGTCAGGGCAAAATTTAATTTCTTGCTTGTTTTTACTCCAAATTGCACTGTTTTTGCTTGTTTTTCTCCAAAAGTCATTTCTTATACCTAAAACCAAAAAACATATAAAATACCTTCCTTTTAAAGTGTAATTTCACTTAAAATGAGTAAGATCATATAGCAAAAAGCATATATTTTTTAGGTGGGTCAAATGTATATGTTTTTAAAATTGGAAGAAGTTGTGAAAATTGATTCTCTAAACTTTATTTACTTCTTAATTTGGTATGTTAAGATGTAAAATTTGTGGTGAGATTATGTAACATCCAATATGGTATTGTCTTATAAAAGTTATTAAGAATCGCATGGAATTATATGGGTGAAAATTGTAGTTCATATAATTGAATGTAATATATTATAAGATGTTTTAAAAAGGGGAGTAAAATTAGAGGATTTTTAGTGTAACAGGCTAAAAGCACCTAATTTGGTTTAAAGTTTTGAATTTTGTTATGAGAAGTTAGCCCCCAGGTGAAGGGAATCAAGGGAACTCTAGAGTGAGAGCTGGTATCTTCCCTGCATAACCATGTTCAAAATGATAAAATTTCAAATTAATCAATGTTCTTTATAGAACAAGGTAAGGGTAAAGAATACATTTGTTTCTATTTTTCACAACAAATTTAAATACTTCCATAACAATACTTTCATAATTATTTCTACATTATAAAAGAAAGAAAAAGATATTCTAGTTAATAGTGTTTTTCATACCGTGTTTCCAATTATAATCATTATAATTTCTTGTATGATTTTTATAAGAAAATTTAAAGAGTGAAATCAACTATCAAACTTTTCAAAATCAAAACATACTTTGAAAAGCCAATTAAAAAAGTAAAAAGATAATTTTCTTTTTTCTTTAAAGATTTATCACTTTCCCTATGGGTTCGTTATCTTAGGAATCAGAAAGTATTATATTATTTGATAAACGATACGTATACTTGCGTAGTATCCCATATTTTAAAATTATAATTTTCTTATCTAAATCATCAGCACATTTATTTAACGGCCGACCAAGTTTTTGGCGCACATTTATTTACCAGTGTGGAGTCAAGTTTTTGGCGCACATATATTTATCGGGGATCAATATTCCTCTGGCTCGTCCAAATCACACCTCATTTGTAGCTGATCAGATTGTGTCGGGAACTTCTCTACTGACAGATCCCTCTGCTATAGGTGGAGCCTTAGAAACATACTCTAGCAGTAATGGGGTGGAAGGTATTTCTTCTACATAGCTTTCTTTATCTTCTCCCACTTTATAACCATACCGTTGAATTCACTTTTCATGTCTTTATATGTTCTCCCACCATAAATAGATACTCTTCTTCAACTTGATAGCAACTAATTTTACCTTCTTATCCTCTCGCACATACATATACTTGAAGGTTTGTTCAACATAATGCAGTCAATCAAAAAATTCTTCTAGATCTATACATCCTCAAATTTTGGTAGATCCGCCATAATTTTGTAGTCCGTGTCCTTTGATCGATGTCTCTTCTCTAGGCCGCCTCTGATACTGGATTCTGAAATGTCATGGCTTTTCATCTCTCACTAATATCCACTATGGAAGGGGTTGAAATTTTTTTCCCTTTCTCCTTTTGAACATTTCTTGTCACCATCGACGGCAAGTCCCTAGGTTTTCATCCTCAATGTCTACCAATCTTCACTAAAGTTTACGGTTCTCTCAGTGTATCTCTTATTGCGTAGACTTAGTCATATATCTCCTCGGTGGAATGATTAAGGTTTGGGATTTGTGGAAGTGAAAATGGTATTTGGTGGTACGAACTAAAATTTTTGGCATATGGTGGTGCTACGAAATCCTAGAATATGGCTAGGGTTAGGCTAGCTCTGATTTCAAATGATACTGAAGTTAACCAAAACCACAATATAAATAGAAATATTTTTTCTGAAAGTAAAATTAGATTACAATAGAGACACTTGAATCAATAAAAAGTAACAACACAGAAAATAAATAACAAATAACACCCTAGGGGAGGACGACGAGTCTGTTGGGAGGAGGGGGGAAGTGATGGTCGGAAAGCAGGTAGAGAGGTTGGTTGGTTGTTGTAGGTAGAGTGGGAGGGTTGGAAAGGGTTAGCCAGCAGCCCTGGAAGGTCGAACCGAGAGTTGACTGTTGCATGGAGAAAAGGGGTAGGATGGTGACAACTGGCTGAAAGATTGGTGTTGAGCGGTAACAATGTTGGACGGAAGTGTACAACTCACTAGAAGGTTGGTGAGGGGCAGTAGCAATACTGGATGAAAGTGAGAAGCGCTTGAAAACAACAAACAAAAGGATGTGATGGCCAGCTACACCAAGATACAGTCACCGGAAGCAGTGGGGGAGGATGTGGAAGGGGATACAATAAAGATGATTATCATCTTGAGAGAGAGATAAAGCCGAAACAATACATAATCCCTAAGACATAAGCCTTGAAGGGGAAAAAAGATGTCAGCGACTATCCTGACAAAAAGTTAAAATCTGGAATTAATCAAAAGCAAACCCTAAGCAAGCAAAAACATACATATATAATAGCTAATCGATAAAATAAGAAGATGGCAACCAGAAAGGAAGGAGGACGAAGTAGCAAACAAAGAAATATAGGAGGCTTCAGTGGTGCTTCCCACCCCTTGGGAGCTGAAGATAGGCCGGTCCAACCTCCTGCTGGACCAAATTACTCTAGGCTGAACCAGTTGGTTAATTCAACCATTCCCCTAAGCCTCGATCAGTCAATTCCACCTTTCACCCGAGCCCTGCATCAACAATGCCAACAAAAGGCAAACAATGTACATTGTATGACGTGCATATAAAAAACCTTAAACCCATCTAAATTCATAAATCCAAGTACTTGGTATGGCATTTAAGATGAATCAATACAAAAGTATGGAATAAAATATAGCTAGCAAGTTAGTTTACATTTGGATTTAAGCATTAAATTTACCCTCATTATCTTTATTTTCATAATTTATATATAGTCTACTATTTTATCATTTATATATTGTTTGATGAAATCATGAGTTATAGACTGGCTTAGAAAACTACGATACAATAAAATATTCTACATACAAAGGAGTATTTTAAGTTTAAAATATCACTACTAGCTAAGTCAAGTGTAGTGAAAATGAAAAGAGATAAACTAAGAAGTATGGTTCAAGAAATGATTTTGTAGGAGAGATTGTAAATCACATAATGAAAAATAAAACGAAAAAAAGGATTTAGTTGGTTTGGACAAATACAACAATGGATAAACATGAACTATTTAGGATGGTATATAAACTTAAAATGTGGGATTAAAAAAGAACAAGCTAGAATATTTGCAAAACAATTTTGAAAAAAAATTAAATACCGCATGTAATACTCAATAAAAAAATAATGGGTTGGAAGAAGGTTAATGATTATGAGCTATTTATCCTATAGTTATTTTAGGGATTTCTAAGACTACATGAAAAGGCGATATAGGTAGGCCCATAAAAAAAACAAGTTATTTGTGACCAGCTCGTGTTTAAATCGTTCGTTAAGTAAACCAGTTAAGCACAAACAATTTTTTAAGCTCGGATTATAATTGAGTTGAACACGAATAACCCTTTGTTCAATACCGTTCAACTAATTTTCGCTCAAGATAAAATATTATATATATTATTTATATAAAAATATATTAGATATATTATTTATATATTAATATATTATATATATATAAATAATAACAGCTTTTGTGGTCTAGTTTTTGCGTCTTTTATCACATTGAATTGGTGCAACTTTAAATCTAACACCATTCTTTTTTCTAATAAATTTAAACAAGTAAATTTTAAGTCGAATACGAACACACTATTCACGAGCAATTTTGAACACGAGCCAAGATCGAACGAACCGAACATCAGCCAAGCTTAAATTCACTCAAGCCCGACCTATTTGAAGCCCTAAAAATAGGAAAGCATACAAAGCTAGTCAATCTGAAAACCAAAAAATATACAAAACTACATATAATGCAAAAAATGTAGCAAAAATACCTTTCCTAAGCTAAGCAAGACTTATGGGATAAGGCACCTAATGAAGAGAAGCAAAAATAATAGGATATCAAGTAAGAGTGCATGTAGCTAAGAAGTCTTTGCATGGAGAAGAAGATATTATGCACATTGATCTTATGCCATTTTCGACAGACTTAGCACATCATTAGATATTTGAGCTTTTGAAATAATCATTGATAATTTAGAATTTTGTCATCTTAATTAGAATTAAGATTGACTTAATTTGTTTTGATCATTATATTATCAGTTTTACTTGTCCATTTGTTCATGTAAACAAAATTTCAAGCATCAAATTTTGTTTTTCACTAGGTTTGGTTATTTATGGAAAATCTGCTGTGCAATTGCTAGAGCAAAGCTTCGTTTGCTTAAACTCTTTACCTATTCTAAAGTAGGATAAATATCAGAAAGCAGATGTGTGATGTTTATGTTTAGATGAAAAAGGTAGGGCGACCATTCCCATCATTTCGAACAATTTCAGCGAAAAAAGCAGTTACTAGGTAACCACATAAGAATTTAGCCCTAAATCATATTTTACAGAAGTTGCGAATGAAGCAAAAAAAAAAAAAAAAGCGACAGAAAAACACAACTTGATCTCACTTTTAACATGTATTCCTTCACTGCATATCATGATATTGATCAAGGGTGAAAGAAATTTCACAATCTAATTCGTTTCAGTTATTTATATTGATTCATCCATCAAGTCACATTAAACTTTCTTGGAATTCTTATATTTAAACTGCATATAATCAACATGAAAGTATAAGAAAGCTCATTGTGATAAATTTAACATCTAATGTCGTAAAATTTTGGTAATCTACATGAAAGTTGTAATATTCCCTGTTTTAGGCTTATACATATAAACGTGTATTGCAATTCAATCGCTTATTTGTGTTTTGGTCCTGTCCCTTGTGTTTAAGAAACACCAAACAAAAAAAAAAAGGGAAAAAAAAGAAAAGAACACATGTTGCTATTATGAGTTACTCAATATGTGAGACGACAAAGGCTATACGTAAAAAGTCCAACCAGCTCTCATCAAGAGGCTTTCAAATATGAAATAATTGTTAACCTAGCAATAAGCAAGCTTAATCTAATAGTCCCTTAAGAAACAAATTGAGCAAATGAAGTCTAATTCTAGCCAAGTGGGAGAATTAACGTCAATATAAAGTAAGAAATCTAAAAGGTTTGATATAATCTCCATGAATAGGCGTAACTGATGTACGTGGTCTCGCCCTAGAAATTAGGGCTTGCGGTCCATTAGCTACATAAAAATGCAGCCAACCGACCACATATCAATTGCTGTTGTGTACTCCGAAGAATTTGACAAAAGTTCTGGTGCACGGTACCATCTTGTAGCAACATACTCCGTCATGAAATCAGTTTCTGATGTAGTACGAGCCAATCCAAAGTCGCATAAGTTCAAATCACAGTTAGCATTCAGTAGAAGGTTGCTGGGCTTCAAATCTTTTTATGAAGAACTCTAGCTGAATGTATGTATTAGTCCACGAAGGATCTGATATAGGAAATACTGCAAATAAAAGATGGGAAAACGCTTAAGTAGAGGTACATTTAAAAATCAAAAAATGATGCAATGCAGGAGACAGGCAAAACGCACGTAATGCATACTAAAAATCAAATGAAATTTGTTGGCTCATATTAATACAGCATATGCACCGAGCTATCAATAGGCAGAAATGGACAAAAAAACATAACAAAAAGTCCATGACTCTTAAAATTCCAAGCCATTCCCACGACAAGTAGAACAATGACTTTGAAAACTGCTTTCTATAGACAAACTTTTGATTTTCTCATCGAGGAATACCATGCCTACTTCACATTGGGGTCGTCTTGCTGCATGTATCTAGTATTCAAGTGCATTCTAAATGAAGTTCAAAGTAAATTCACTGTTTTTGAAATATTTTATGATGCTTGGTTAGTTATAGAATAAAATAAGGAGATTAATCTTTCGTCTTTGGATTGCTATAAAATAAATTCATAGTTTAACTTTTTGAATAATTTATCTTCTAGGCAACAAAGGCGGTGAGCGACATCTATCTGTGGTGGGAAGTGGCGCTGGAAGCAGTGTAGTAAAAAATCACATAGATTAGGTGATATTAGGAATACACAAAAAATAAACAAAAAGGTGAATTCCGAAGACATCAATAAACTACCATGCATTCCTTTTCTAATCAAACTACTAAAGTTTTAAAACACATGCATTCCTTTTTGACTAAGCTAGAAATATTTCAAACCAAATAATTCATAAGTAATTTATCAAAGGAATTTAATGGCATATGTGATGAGACTACCAAGGATGATACAAAAAGATGTAGTAGCAATTTCATATGGCCAAGCCCGCAAAAAAAAATTGAGGCACTATATGCATTTAATAATACCTTAAAGCTAAATTATTTTCTTGGTTAATGCACCAACATATAGTATGTATTGAAGAACGTAGAAGACATATTTCTTAGAAATACCAATAAGTAAAGCATCTTTGAATTAAGTAATGAAGGTTTTAAGATATCCAAAGCATAATTTCCAATTCATGGAGAATCAAGCAATTTATGATGAATTATTGCATCTTACACAAATCTTGAACCCGAGGAAATAACATAATACAATTTACAACACATGGTTCATGTCGGATCTTGAGGGTAAAAAAAAAGTTCAGCTTGAAAGCAAAACTTGACTTGAGTTCCTTTCACTGGTAGCAATCCTTGCCTTTTAACTTATAGTTTTCGGAATGATGAAATCCATTCATTAGTGTATTGGACTTAAATCGGGCGGTCCCCTAATTTTTCACCCACATATAAAGTAGTATAAAAGCTAACGGTATGAGCCTGATCAAGTGTTTCAAGTGATTTGCAGTTCTCATAGGACTTGCTAATTTCTAAAATGGTTGAGCAAGTTTATTATAGAGATCTAAATTTTTAATTTATCAAAAGGGCATAATGTGAATTTTGAGACTACTACGACAAAAGGATGCATTCTCTAATTTTTTATTTCCTAGATCAATTTTAGTTTAATATATGGACTGCTAGCAAGTCTATTCAATTCTCATTAGATTCAGCACTCACAATTCCAAATTTATGTCAAACCACTAAATTGCTGTTGTTGTAGTTTATATGCTTCCTTCCGAGTCTGTATTTTAGAAAAGATTGGATCCCTATAATTGGGGAATTTAGTGAGGGGTACTTTGATTGTCGCCACTCTCCTAATTGGCGACTTGTTACTTGCAATAGAATATGTGATTTTTGAATGAAGCGGTCTTAGCCTAGTTTTAAGGATTCAGAGAAACTACCAATTATGGATTAGTGTTGGTTATAAATAAGGCCATAATGTAAAAAAAATGAATGAAATGATTAATACAATTAATATTGTCTCCTGATGCAGCAAAAATATATACGGTTTTTGCTATATGATTCTACACATTTTTTGTGATATTGCACTTTAAAAGAAAGTATTTTCCATGATTGTTGTATGTATGATAATTTTAGGTGATTGGAGCAAAAAAAAGTAAAAACGGTGCAATTTGGAGGAAAAACGAGCAAGAAAATAAATTTTGGCTTGACATCTTTCGATAAGTCTTTCTATGTTTAATCTATTTTTTACTTCTTGCATATTTCTAAATGAGATTTCACATTAAAGAAAGGTTTTTTTATACTTATTTTGTAGGGCTATCTGTTAAGAACGCAATACAACTGAAACGGGGCGAATCAGAGCTGAAACGGAGCCAAACGGAGCAAAATGGTGGAGCTGCGTAGGATAGGCGCTAGGGGCGCCCAATCCGGCGGCGCTAGAAACTCAGGGGCACGAAAATAGGGTGCCAGCAGCAGACATTCAGCACCGGCGGCGCTCCGAACGGTTGGGATGCGATATTGGTCAGTTTTTGGCCATATACATCGAATATAAACGCTTTTTGGTAGGTTTCTTCATGCACATCTTGGGAAATTTGTCTCTAAACTATTTTAAACCAAATTTGAAGCCAAAAAAATAGAGGAGATGATAGAAAAAATATGGAGAATGTTGAAAGATCTTAGAATATGAGTATAAATGTTGATTTCTACCTTTTTGGAGAGATTGGTGAGGGGATTTTGAGAGAATTTGTAAGGGAATATTCTAGCATTGCATGGATCAGCGGGAGACTTTGTGTGAGAGATTTTCATCTTTCTTTCAAGGGAAAAAAGCTAAGTATTGTGTTCTTCGTTATCTTATGATTTTGTAAACACTTATTTTGTGGATTTGAATTGAAATGAAGTTTTTTGTTGTGTTTTCTTTGTGTTTTGCGATGTCTTTCTCTTACTCTTTCTTTTTATTTGGAAATAGTAGCATAAGAAGATTATGCCATTATTTTCATTCTACTTTTCTTTTGCAATGAGTAGGATTAATGTTTAGGATATTGGGATGCTTGCTAAAATATGTTTTAATTATAAATGTGATGGCTTTTACTTGCACTTCATTTACATTACAAAAAGGGTCCGTTTTATTGTTAAAATTCGTTGTAATTGTATTCTCCCGAAAGGGCGGTGTAATTCTCAACAAAGTGGAACTACATTCAATGTCCATGTATGAGTTACATAGTTCATGGGGATTGAGTGCAAATAAATAGGGAAATATGGTTTCATTGGCGTCGAATTAGAGGTTTCAAGGTGACAGGCTAAGAACCATAATTTGGTCCTAAAGTTTGGTATCTAAAGCTAGGGTTAACCTTAGGTGAAGGGAAGTGGGAGCTCTGAAGTGTCAGCCAGTATTCTCCCAGCCTAACCATGGATTTAGGGACCAAGCCTAGGATTTGCCAATGTTCTTTATAGCACTCTGAAGAGTGGGTACTGATACACCAAAAATATATTGTATTTTTATGCACATTTTTATACCTATTTTTGATGATAGTACTCTAATGGAAGGTATTTTATATTTTTCTATGTGTATGATGAAAATGAGTGATTATGATGAAAGGAGAAAAATGGATCAAATTTGGAGCAAAATTGAAAAATAAAATTGGGCACTCGCGCGAAGTGTCACCTGCCGGTTTCACCGCCACAATTAAAGATCGAGATTAATCTCGAATTCGGCGCCATTTTTAAAGGCCGGAATGCAACTCTTAGTGGTAACTTCCATAATCTCCTTTGGGCGACAAGCTTAAATGAAGTGGTGCATTCTTTGGTCGATAGATCGAATATGGACACATTTTCAAGAGACACCAAGTGCACTCGGCTTAATTTTTAAAGAGTCTAAGAAAGATTATAAAGCTCTTCCATCAGATTAAGAGTGTTTTTACAAGTAGTTTTTATTGTATTTTATAAGAGTTTTGACTAGAGTAGGAGTAGAGAGAAAAGAGAAAAGTGCAGGATTGCTTTCCTTCCCACTTATTTTCTTTCCTTTAAACTTTTTAATTTTTATCAAGTCTCAAGTCCTGCTTCGATTCATCGGGAGTTAGAGACCAATTCGAAGAGTAGTTTAGTGAAGAGTCAAAGTTTCGTAGAACTTCCTGAGTTTTGTGGAGAGTGATTTTCAGATAAGTGTTTACTTTTTCTTTACATTTAGTTTTTTTAATAAATACTTCGTTGTACTATATTTTTCTTCATATTTTTAATTTCAACCAATGTCTTTTCGTATTTTCTCAATGCATTATGAGAAGCCATTTTATCTTTTTCTTTATTAAATGAAGAAGTAAGTATTTCATAAAAAAATTGTTGTGGAATGCATATGTGTTTAAAGTTGGAAGAAGCTTCGTGAAGATTAATTCTATAAACTTTATTTATTTCTTAATTCTACTCGTTGTTTTAAAATTTGTAGATATTATGTAAGATTCAATGCGATATCATTCGATAAAAGTTAGTAAGAATCACATACAATTATATGGGTGAAAATTGAAGTTCATATAAATGAATGCAATATATTAGAAGATGTTTTAAAGGAGTAAAATTGCAGGATTTTTAGTGTTACGTACTAAAAGCACCTAACTCGTTTGATGTTTTGAATTTTTTGCGAGAAGTTAGCCTGGCAGCGAGGGAATCGAGGGAACTCTGCAGTGGGAGCCGCTATCTTCCCCCGCCAAATCCGTGTTCAAACTAATAAAATTTCAATTAACCAATGTTCTTTATAGAACCAAGTAAGGGTAAAGAATACATTTCAGCTTCTATTTATCACAACAAATTTAAATAAGCCCACAACAATACTTTCATAATTATTACTACTTTATAAAGAAAAAGATATTCTAGTTAATAAGGTGTTTTTCATACCTTTTTATAGTTATTATCATTTGAATTGCTTGACTTTACAAGAAAATTTAAAGAGTGAAATCAACTATCAAACTTTTTAAATCAAAACATACTAAAAGCCAATTAAAAAATTAAAAAGATAAATTTCTTATTTTCAAAGAATTTTCAATTTTCCCGTGGGTTCTATATCTCTAGGGTTTAACTGAAAAAAAGTCCTATATTACTCGATAAACGATACATATACTTGCTTAGTATCCACATTATAAATCATACTTATATCAAAATCATAAAAATATATATCCTATGCAGAAAAGTTTTGCCGCCATCATTCATTTTCATATCATAATTGTAAGTATAAATATCGGTGGATTAAGTTTTTTATATTGCCGAAAGAAATTAATTAAAATTACATTTTAAAGAAAATTAAGAAATTTTAAATTTTTTTACTTTTTCGTTTTGTTAAGGTGTTGTGTTTGGTTTTGTTTTATCATTGTCATTAACAGTTGGCGGCCATGCCTTACGATTCTGAATTAGAAAGAACGACGTAAAAATCAAAAAATTAAAAATACAGAAAAGATAAAAATATTCAAATAAATGACAAATCATCAAGATCAAAATGTTAGCATCCATCAAGAATTAAGTCCTTTAAGAGATTATGTTAACCCTACAAATTACAAACTTTGCAGAAGATTAAAAGTTTTATCGTAGTTGCTAATTATTTTGCTTAAACTCCGCTATTATCCAAATGGTGTCCAATAATCAGTTTGTAAAGCAACAACCGAAGATCCTAATTGCATCTTGCTAAATTTCAAGAGTCGTGTGCTACTTTTAAATACGATGGTGTTTCGAATGATTCTATTAGACTTGACTTTTTTCCTTTCTCACTAAGGGATAAAGCTAAAATTTGATTACATTCGTGAGCACGTGGATCAATTAAAACTTGGGCTGAACTCGTCAAGCAAAAATTCCTTACTAAATATTTTCCACCATCTAAGATCGCTAAATCGAGAAATGATATTACATCTTTTCATTTCACGTTGGGAATCAATATATGAAGCATGGGAGATTTAAAGATCTCCTCAAGAAATGTCCACATCATTCGATACAAGATTGGTTAATAATTCAAACTTTTTATAATGGATTAGTTGGATCTCTTTAGATCGATCATCATCAAAGCCGTCATTGGTGTATCATTAATGTCTAAACCAAATCTCGATGCTTATGCTTTAATCGAAGGAATGTCTACTAATAATTTTCAATGGCCTTCGAAAGGTTAAATCCAAAAGGTAGCCAACATTTTTGAAAATGATGCTCTTTACAATGTTAGCAAATCAAGTTGCCGCCGTTTTAAGGAAGATGTACTTTCACTCAGATGAATTTTTCTCGCCTACATTCCATGTCAAGAAAATTCATTAAAGCCAAATAGTTGATTCCTATTCTTCACTAGAAACTCAATGCTATAATGAAGCCTAAAAACCTATATTCCAATTATTATAACCTGTGTCAAAGAATCATCCAAATTTTAACCGGAATACCAATAATCGTGTGGTGTTAATCAACAATTAGGAACTACCAAGTAAACCCATTTGTGAATCGAACAACCAAGGAAATAATAATACGATTAACTTATCCTTCGGGTTATAACAATGCTTTACAATTAAAGGAGAAGAAGCTTGCCTATTGAATAAGTGGTGTCATATACGGGAAATCAATTACAAATTCAAGGAGCAACTATTAGAAATATCAAAATCAATTTGGACAAATTGCAATGCCTCGTCGACCTCATTTTCGATTATAGTCTTCTCTTCTTCTCTTTAGTACTTCGGATCTAGCCTTAGGGCTTTTCCTTCACCATCTTGCAGGACTAGAACTGGGACCCACCTTTAGAAATTCAAACCACTTCTTAACTCCCCGCAAACTCTACAACTTCGACCGTAGACCCCTAATCACCCAGAGGTTGGAATCAAATGCGAAGTTTAGCCCGAGTTCCTATGTGACTCTTCGGGCCTTAGGATCGCCCCCAGTGGCTCGGGTCTCGGGTGAAGGGGCCGACTTACACACACACTACACTTATACACTACACCTATACACTACACTTTCACACACCCATACCTAACTCACCTCCCGACTCATGTAGGTGATTCCACGTATTTAATCCTAACCCCGAAGCCTCGCGTAGTGGTTGTGAACATGTTGAATGCCTCAACTGGTCCCTTCATGGCTCACATAGCTTTGACATGGTTTTACGGGTTCAACCAAAATGATTTACCCACTCAAATTCACCCAATCTTCAATTTCCTAAATTTTCACCTCAATTCTCGAGACTTACACCCGCTTAAATTTACCCAAAATTAAATTACCTAAATTTCTCAAAATTTCCAAATTACCCAAATTCTCCAAAATCATTCCCAAACATTTCCACATCACTTAAATTGATCATCCATACCCAAAAATACCAAAAATTCCAAGAAAACCTCCCAATACCCTCCAAATACCCAAAATAATTTCGACCTAAAAATCCAAAAATTCATAAAATTCCCAGAAAAATTCCCAGTAGAAAATCCTAAATATTCACAATTTCATTTTGTCCAACTACACCATAAATAATTTTGTCAATTTAACCTACTTTCGTCAAAACCTAATTGGACCCATTTTAACTCAAAGCTAACCTAACGTCAAACCAAACCTACCCAATTGACCCCAATTTTGGTCCAATTCAATTCTAAACTTCAATTCAACATCCCCAATACCAATCTAGACTAAATAAAAGTCTAATTCGATTTACACTGATCCAATCTCACTTTTGGCCTTTAAAGCCCAATTGACCCATGACCCAAACCTAACCCAAACTCACCCAATTCAATTCCAATTAACCCCAAATCTTTTCTAAATCTTCCTTAGAATTCCCAAAAATAAACACTAACATGATTTTGCCCCGTGGACTCAAACCCCACTCAAATTCAACTCAAAGTTAAGAGGCCATATTTCGACCTAAACCCAAACTCTACCCAAATGAGCCCAAACCCCAAAATCAAAGCCCAACCAAAGTCAAAACCTCTTTGAAAACACTCCCATAAACATTTCTCAACATTGATTTTATATCAATTTCAACCCTAGCCCAACATTACCAAGTTAGCCCAATCTGACCTACATGTGCCCACTTACCAAATAAATCCAAATTCAAACCAATTCAACTCCAACTACACCAAATTGATTCCAAGCCCTTCATAGAACATCCCTAAACCAATTATGACATTTATTTGACAAAGTTCTTCACAAAATCTTTACCCAAATGCCCATCCTAAAATCAAAAAGCCCATTTCCTTAAACTTTCCTAAAAGTTCTACTCTCACCACATCCAAAGGCCCAAAAATCTACCCTAAAGCCCACATGACATCTCCATTTGTCATCCACTTAATTAAAGACATTACTCTAAGTCCTAAATTCACCATCAAATTATTCCAAATCAAGTTTCATACAAATTTCCATCAAATTACCAAAAATTCTTAAAAACACATTTTCAAATTTAAATCACCAAACCTTTTCCCCAAGCCAAAGCGCGAGCTATGCAAGCCATGGACAGCCACATGAATCCATGGAAGGCTTGACATGTGATCAAGCCATTAATGGCAAAAGGAGGAGCCTCCTTTCCTAATCCTCCTTAACCCCTTTACTCCTTTAAGCATGTCACACACTAAACCATGTTTAGCCACCTCATCATGGATGTAGACCACACTACCTCCCTGGCCGACCCAACTGATCCCCAGCCCAAAATCAGGCCATGGGGAGGTGCACCCAACCCAAACTAATGGCTTCACCAAATTAAGGCCAAAATGACCCTCCCCATTCCATTTTAATTCAAAGCCTTTACACACCGCAATTGCCAACTGACCGCACAAACCTCCAACCCTCGACCCACCCGGGACCGAGGGTGACCCATGCCCGCCGGCCAAACCTCTCCCGGATCGCCGAAAACACCATGGCCGAGACCTCGGGAGGAGCCAAAGTTCGGAATTCCCACGGCTGAAAGTCGCCCCACGCTAAATGGTCACTGCGCGCTGTTCTTCTCCTCACCAGACAGCACTCGATCCCATGCCTCAACACCCCTGAAGGCTCTCCGCCTCTCCTATTTAAACCCCTCACCCTCACGGCCATGGAGGAGAGTTACAAAAACCTTGCCGAAACCTCGCCAAAATTGTTCCAAACCCTTCTCCACCCTGTAGTTAGCTGAGCCCGTGTCAATTCGTCTCTAATCCCCACCGATAAAATCCAATTTCCCAACCGAAATTCCACCCAAAACTGTGGATACCTCTCCATGCTGAGCCAATCCCCAAATTGATTGGCTCACACCTCACCACCAAGGACAGGTGTCCACCAAGAAAGCCCCATCTCCAGTTACCCACTGCCTACCCTCCAAGCTTCGTGATCGGGCTTGGTCGAAATCACACCTGTACACCCACTGCACTGTGAGACTTCATCCCAGTCACTAGATCCAATCGAAGGTACAACAAACTCGATCGAGTTCCTATACCGACCGGTCTTAGATTCCGAGGTAGTCGTCCGATACGACAATAAACCCTCACATCTTCTGTGCTATTTGCCTGATTTTATCATACAAATATAAGTCCTAATTAATCAAATCGCAAGATCAAATATCAAATAAACATTAGACCTTCCTAAATTCAAGACAAACAATAGGATAGTCGGGAAATTATCGAAGTTCACTTCGAATCGTTGATTTCTCCTACCTCTCTTCCTTTGGATTCACAAAACAAAATGTTCCAAAATTCGATCCATTCCCTAATAAATTCCAAAATTCAATCTTCGAAAACCTTAAACTTCAAATTCCGAGCGTACCATTTCGATTATTATCGAGAGTTTTCTGTGGGATTTCGTCACTTAAGATGTAATTAACTATGTGGCTCGTCTTTATAAAATTTTAAAGAACCAGTAAATATAAACCCCGTTTGATACTTTCATAATAAGGTGGAATTTGTCGGCTTATAAAATCGTTCGCAAACCAAATGGATGTCACAAAACTTCTAGTTTATTCGATCGAGCTCCACTATCAATAGCAGTGTCTATCCTTGGGGTGATGAGCATACGGCTTCGTGGTGCGGCGCCGTTTATATAAACTATTCTAGGATGCGAGATCGGTTTAATCTCATATCTTAAAACTTTCAAATTTTAAAATTATTTTCAAAATCAAATACTACTTTCTAAATTATATATATTTAAATTAAATTTAAAATAAAAAATTCGCCACACAACTTCACAGCGACCACTTTTCAAAATAAAACACACAACCCTAAAAAAAATAATGCCGATACTGCGATCTACTGTGGAGAATTCCTCTCTCCATTATAATCAACACCGTTTTCAAAAATTCCAGAAAGGTATCCATGTCCCTAATGGATCAAACTGTTCCTTCTTTCCGTCGGAATACTATGTTCATTTCATTCCGAACAAGTATACCAACATTCTCTCGGATTTAGGAGCCACCGTTTAGACACCCCTAAACAAGTAGGTTCGCATCCTTTACCTCATTTCTCGAGGCACCCCCACAGTGTTGGCCAGTGTGATCCTTCGAGCTCAGAAGTCTCGCTAAGACTTTTCCTTTCCGAATCGATCTTACCTTCTCTACACTCAATATCTACTAAATAAACAAACCCTCTAATAAGTGATTCTTTTAACAAATGATTCTTTTTTATAAATACATGAACAAAGAATGAGTTCGGACTTTTTCAATTCCTTTTCGTCCTAAAGAAAAGAAGTATAACTCGGACCGACAACCGTAATCTACCTCGTAAATGGAAGCCCCGAAACTCGATTTTCTCCTTCACCAATCTGATCGGACTTCGCCGGCCTATAAGGACGAACTCGCCCGACAATGGGGTCATCCGATTCGGAGCTGTGGATTTGAAAACACGAACGTCAAAGTCACCGACGTCTCCCTCTTTCGCACCGACGAACAAGGTATCAAGCCAAGGAATCACCGCTCGAGTTCAACTCCAGTCGACCCAAGAGTTTCCTCCCCCGCAAAGGGTCCCGACTAGAGGAGTACCGCTGTCCGCAGTGGAGGATCGTTCACTACCCCCACTCGGTCTAGTCGTTTCCCGCACCTACCCCGACTTCCGCCAAATCAAAGGGAAAGAAATCCAACTATGGCAAACTCCGTTACCGCGAGGGCAGCGCATCTTCCGTAAGACCCGTCTTCGAAATCGGGTCCGCCCGAAGATTCCCGCCGGGACAAAGACCCAAAGAAGAAATAGAAATAGAAGGATCGCCGTGGAAGCCGCAGCCGCCGAGATCGCTTCCGAGGAAATCCCGTAGTTACCGTAATATACACCGCCACTCGAATATACACCACCGCCCGACTACATACCACTTTCGGGAGGAAGCAAGTTCCATCCCCTCTCCGCCGCAGTAGACGAGGAGAATGTTCGCAAGATTGCCGCCATATTACTACGTACCGCATACTACAACGATAGCCGCAAGAAAAGAATCGTAACTACGCCTCGCTCGTCGACCGCAAACTTTGGCAGGTGCTTTACGAAGAAGGAAAACTCGCCTCGTGTCGGAAATTTACGAAGGATGTGGCGGGTGTTTGGCCAAATCCCGGCTCGCTCCTCCCGAGTGGGGAACCCGCCGTCATGATAGAAAGCGGCCAAGAGAATGAAGGCCACCGCCCGTCGTAGTAATCGTGTCGTTGTGACAAGGAGGATAGCCGCACCTTCCAGCATTTCCGCCGGATGTAATTATCCGGGCCGCGACCTTCCGCCGCGAAGGATGGTGCGGCGTCCCACTACGGGGGCGCTGAGACCGAAACAGCAGCCCGAGAAAGAAAGTCTCGCCAGAGGCCGGAATCAAGAAAGTGCTACCGCGATGAAGGACTCCCGTGAAAAAGGACCCGCAACCATCGACGACAACCACAAAGATACACGAAAGCTCCGCTTAAGATGCCATGGAAAAGCCGAGAACCGACATCCGACGGCCGGGCAAAAGAAAGAGAAGAAAGTTCGGAGATGAGATCGACTCATCGGAATTCATGGACAACGAATATGCAGAATCAACATGGTTGAGACACGAGCTTCATCATCTTCTCAAGGTGCTCCTCGCACCGCAGAAAGAGAGGAGCCGGAACCGATGAAGAGACAAAATGTGAAAAGGACGACACGATCGCTCAAATGGCGAAGAGGATGGAAGAGATGGCCGTAGCTCTAGCCACTCTCCAAAGTCAAGTACAACCACACAGAGACACCCCCCAAGTCATTCACATCGAGGACGGAGGAAAGGAGATTACATCCGTCAAATCTGGGATGCATCAACAAAAAGGATACAACACAAAGCATGATCCCTGAAAAGGATATCAAGAACTTGTAACAGCAAAGAGGAAGCCCTAGCACAATCGAAGAACGGGACATCTATTCGATCGCAGACCTTACCCGGAAGAATCTCGACGTCGTCCAATACCCAAAGGGCTTCGTACCACCTCCGTTTAAGACCTCGACGGAACCGGGAACCCTGGACGCATGTTGCACACTTTCGTGCCAGTTGTTGCAATGCCGGCTGGAGCGATGCGCTACTCTTCCGATGCTCGTTAGCGTCCGATGCCGGAATCGCCTTCGACCGGTATGCAGAATTACCCAACGATCCGTAAAGACATTCTCGTAGCTAGAGAGCCTCTTCATTGCCGACGAGCCGGAGCTCAGCACCACATCACTATAAAGATTTAGTGGTAGAGAAACAAAGGCCGAATGAAATTTTCAGTGGATTACATACTTCGATGGAGAAATTTAAGTATGAAGTGTGAACCACAACTGCAAGAACAACATGTACGCATCTCGCTTTAAAAGCATTCACGGTCCGATAGCACTTCTCCTCAAGGGATTCACTATTAAGACTTTCGAGAAGTTGTTAAGCAAGGCCGGAAGCTTGCAAGAAGAGGCGAAGCAATTAAGTTTCTACGACAAGACGGATGCGTGTCGTTGAAGACTTTCGAAAAGAAATCCGGGGTCGTTGCAGCAGCTTCTCGACAAAGGCAAACAACCGATGCAATGGCCACTCGCAACGGCCGCAAGAACTACAACAAAATTACCAGCAACCCCGGTCCAAACCTATCAGTCGTCTCCGCAGTATGAACAACCGTCCCGTCCGCCGCAACGTACATCGAGGGAGCTTCGAGCAGAATATCCGTTCAAAAATGAAGCAAGACTAAAGATGTTCAGAAATTAATAAAAAACCTGCATTTCCACTGCAGCCCAAAAAGACTGTGAGGAAGTCAACAAGAAGGTGATCCTAACTTTCGCCCCTACCATCGGATGCTTCTGGGCACAAGATGTGTAAGACCGCATTACTCTTCAAAAGTTGGTCTAACGACAACCTTCTAAAGGAAATATAACAATCCCGAAGGAGTACACGAAGGAACCCCGTAAAGGAGGTTCCGTCATCAAAGAGTCTCTCAACCGATCCCGTCATCGATGCGATCCTTATGCAACCGACGATGATGGACTACCGGACGAGATCTTCGAAGAAGATTTTAGACAACATCCGAACCGCTTCGGTGCGAGTCAATTCGCAGTTCGAGACTCGTTAAGCCGATACTATCACTCGCGATAAGAACCACCTCGACAGAGACAATCGAAGAGAAGAAGAAAATTGACGAAGAAGAGGGACCGAGACTCCTAAGGCTAGACTAGGGGCCGCTTATCCCCAGATAGCCGTTTCCGATCTCGGGAGAAACTTCGAACCCTCCTCGATTTCGTACGATTATCCGCTCACTTCGGGTGACTCACAGGAAGGATAAGGGTGATGGCGCTGGGTTACGTTTTCGACTCGTTTCTAACGATTACGTAACTAGCGACAATCCGCGCGATTTCGATACTCAACAACAATTCTCAAATCATACAAGATCTCGACGATCAAAACGACGAAGAAGGCATCCATCAAGGAGGCTACGAGAGTTCAACAAGCAACGGATCTTATCTCGCGAGTTTCGAGGAGCTCCGGCCATACCGAGTTAGAGCCTTCGCATTCGGGAAGATAATCCGTAAGAGCGCTCATTCCGATTCGTGAGGAGACACCGACAAACTCAATACTAGATTCAAGAAATTACTAAGTCAACCTAAGAAGTGGAAAAGTTCTACCTCCAAGAACGTCCAAAAGACAAAGGAAAGGTGGCTCGTTCGAAGAAGAACCAACCCCAAGAAGAAATACCCATTCGAGAAGAAGCCGAGACGCAGAGAACAAAGTGACTACAACGGCTAGCCCATCTTAGAAACTACCTACCAAACCGAGCATCTACGATGCTCTCATCTTATCAAAGGAGATGAGAGAAGCTCGATCAAGGCCTTACTTCGATCCGGAAATTGGCTAGCCTCAAATGGCCGGAGATTCCTTGGATGCCAGAGGTTTTACCGTTAAAGGAACAAATGAAAAGTTACCTTCACGTACAATGACCTACTACTTGGGGATACAGATCACAACCGACCGTCGTACATTTCAGTTACAATCGTTTACGCTCCGCAGTATTGGTGCATCCAGATATCAATCAATATAATGAGTCTTCTGACACTAAGATACTTGGAAATCGATGCTCGCGAGCTCGAGGCCGACAAAATGTTATTAAGAGGATTCAACTGTGAAGGAGAAAGAGCTCCTGTCAATAACGCTACCTACGAAGACCGGTGATTTAAAGAAAGACAACCGCAAAATTTCATATAATCGATCTCGTAAACGTCGTTCAACGCTCTTACCCAAGCCGACTCGCTGATATACGAAACAGGATGGTACCATCATCTCGTACGTTGCATCAACACATGGAGGGGAACAAAGCAGATCAAAGGAGACATACAACTATTCTCCGTACATGAAATTGGAATCCATGAAGATGCAGCCTTATTATGCACCGCCAAAAGAAAACAATCTTCTCCTGCAGATACCATAACAAATGAAGCAAAGAAAGTTCGTGACAACGAAGAACCTGAAGTTCTAGTCCAACAAATACCACCACTCCCTTCCTAGCGAGATGGTGAAGGTTTCTCCACAACTCGATCCGAGGTCGAGGCCGGTGGGACGAGGCCGCGGTGGTAGACACTAGACAATCGATGTAAGAAACCAACCATCAATGTCGATCGGGATGATGGGGCCTGAAGAAGAAAGAAATCAAGCAAGAAGCAGCAACAATAAGTCGAAAGAAGCCGCAATACAAGATCTCCTCGAAGATGAAAAGAACGAAGAATACAAATCAATGTACGAGAAGATTAACCACTACGTACATACTATGACCCTAACTCCGATCCATTCTAATAAGATCGAGGGTATGGAGGTCAAAGAGGTACGTAGTGACGGTGCAAAGCCGATCAAATTCTACCGTGGTGCTTCTTCCTCCAAAACCGAAATAATGTACAATTCAAGATGTCACTTCATCGAATTAATGGAATTACTCGAGCCAGATTTCCCGTGTTCAAAATTTAATTCAACGTGGTTTCTTACCTCGACAAATTCGACAAAAGGCCAATCACAACATTTCGAAAAGTTATGGAATAACTCCGGCCGTCCTCCCAATTCAAAGTATGGACTCGGATCTCGTTACGCAGTGGCCGGGCCGACGATACTGAATTTTGTTTCGCTGTTGTCACTCGCAAATCCAATGAAAACTGCATGGAAACTACCGACGAACTCGAAGATTTACAAAATCGGGAGACGCTCCAATTTAATTCGAAGAAGAAATCAAATTATACTAGATGAGTTAATTGCTAACTTGCATTAAAGGAAGAGCTCAGACGACTTTGTTACCTCCTTACTCAATAAAGAAGACTCAAGAAATAATCAAATTGTTAATGGAATTTAAGGACTGCTTTCGCTCGAGCTACGATGAAATGCCAGGATTAGCTCCGCAGGTTGCAGTCCATAAGCTAGAGATCCTACTGGCCCTGCCGACAAGGTCCTGCAGAATGCGTCTGGAAATCGAACAACAAGTCATAAATGGGTTAAAAAGCTAATAAGACGCTAAATTTGTCCGCGAAGAACAATACCCGACTGTTACCCAATGCGGTGCTGGCCGAAAGAAGAATGGTCGTATCAGAATTTGTGTGACTTCGTAGATTTAAACAAGGCATGTCCAAAAGATGAATTCCCTCTACCGATTCCTTAACTCGATGATCGATACTGCTTCGACACATGAAATATTCTCATTCATGGATGGATCTTCGTGATACAACCGTATAAATGTTCCAGAAGATGAAAAGCTTGCGCATTCGGCACGCCGATCGCAGCATTTTGCCACGCTGATGCCATTCGGATCAAGAACGCAGGAGCAACTTACCAAAGAGCAATGACAAGAATTTTGATGATCTCATCCACAATCAAGTCGAGTGCTACGTGGACGATGTCGTCATCAAAAGCAAAGTAAAGGAAAACCACCGTATGGATTCGAGAATCGTTTTCGAACGATTAAGACAATTTAACCTTAAGATGAATCCTTAAATGGCCAAGGCCACCTGGAAATTCTCAGATTCGTCGTCCGACATCGTGGAATCGTGGGGGACCGAATTCGGAGAAGATTAAAGCCATCTTAGAAATGCCGCCTCCCAAAACCTTAAAACAACTACGATCTTTTCAAGGGAAGTCGGCATATCTTCGACGCTTTATCTCAAACCTCCGTTCGTGTGCTGCACTTTTCTCATGACTAGCTTAAAAGGACGCCAAATTTATTCGGGAAGAGAATGCCAAGGCTCTTCGAAGACATTAAACAATATTTAATGACACCTCCGTCTTAAGAACCCCCTGGCCCCGTGTACCGTCGATACTTTACACCGCGGCTTTAGACGACTTCCTGGAGTCTGTTAAATTTCAGGTCACAGATGAGGGTAAAGAAAATGCTCTTACTACTTAAGCCGTCGTTTACTCCCGACGAAGCAAGGTATCCCGCAATCGCATCACTGGGCCCCGACTCCGCCGCTCAAAAGCTCAAAGCACTACATGCTTTCTCATAAGGTCAACTCGATTTCGGGTTTAATCCATCGTAATACTCGATGACTCGTCCAACACTTTCCGTACTAAGCGTATGGTCAATGATATTATTGCAATTCGATATAACTCGTGCCTCCGCGTGCCGTAAAGGACAAGTCTTACAGACTTCCGCAAGACACCCTTCGTCGCCGATCTCCTCTCAACGACGATCCGCGATGAACAACAACGAGCCTAGAAGACCCCGATGATCGACGTTGGGAATTGTATTTCGACGGAGCATCTTCGAAGACACAAAGACGAAGAATCGCAAGTGATAGTGCCCAGAAGGCAGGAATCGGGCTAATCTTGCACACGGTGAGCGGGGACGTGAAAGATACTCCTACCACTCTACCGAACCGCGTACAAACAACGAAGGCATCACGAGGGCCCCCCCTATAACGGATCGAATTAACGATTCAAATGGGGATAACAAGATACATCAACTATCTAATGGGATTCAGCTAATCATTCAATGACGCTGACAATACAAGATTTTTAAACCAAGACCTCGAACAATACTTCCAAGATGCCATCATATTGTTTAATAGATTCTTAAATGTGACAATTACAAAATTCTAGAAAAGAGGTTTTATGAGCGAACACATTTCCGTAAAAGAATTTGCCTGCTTGCAAGATGAATCAGCAATGCTGGCCACGGACGTTGTGTCCGTCACAACACATGAGCATGATACACAAATCAAAAAAGAAAAGAATCACTTGCAGCAGTTGAGCCGTAAAACACAAGATCACATGTACCATCGATGACTACCCGCAAATGTGAAAGCTACCAGACGATAGGTCGCTAGCCCATCGCATCAAGAAAAGAACTCGTCCTACGCATTAATAAACAACACATTATACGTAAGGTCTGATCAAATGCGTTTAAGGTGCCTAAGCGGGTCCGAGGCCCGAAATTGTTAAAGAGGTGCATTCAGAACTCGTGGCGCCACCGGTACCGGGGTCCAAAGATGAAAATGAAAAATTAAAAAAAAAAAAAAAAAAAAAAAAAAAAAAAAAAAAAAAAAAAAAAGACCAGGGTACCACTGCCCTCGATGATGACCGACCGCATGAAAATCGCCAAGAGCCGTCACCAATGCCAAGTGCACTGAGCGTGTTTGACACCAACCTCCAAATGTGCTACACCCGACAATTGCGTCGTGGCCATTTGAAAGTTGGGGCACAGAGCATAGTGGGTCCGATAGAACCACCATCTTCAAAAGGACATCGTTTCATTCTGCAAATTACAGATTACTTTTCTAAGCCAAGTAAGGCCCAATTCTTGCAGAAGTGAAAGCACACCACGTGCTACGCTTTTCAAGAACCAAGTTGTCTACCGTTTCGAGTGCCGCGCAGGATCATCTCGTATAATGGGTCAGCATTCGAAGCACACAAATCAACAATTTTTGTCGTGAGACACGGAATCGACCGGCGATACTCAACAATTTACTACCTAAGAGCAAACGGCTCGCCGAGTGCTTTTAATAAAACTCTCGTTCAAATCTTAAAGCAAAACCTCGACGATAATAAGAGAAATTGGCAGAAATTGTTAGAAGCCTTATGGGCCTACCGGACAACTCGTAACCCCTACTCAAGCTACACCTTACGCCCGGGGTGTATGTCCGAGGCAGTTGTTGGCCTTTAGAGGTTCAGCCTTTCCTTCACTCAGAATTGCAATTGCAAATAAGATCACGACAGAAGAAAACGCTGTATGACACTCGAAGAATTAGAAAGCTTGGAAGGGAAAAGACTTGCGCACAACAGAATTTAGAACTATACCAAGCTAAGATGGTTCAAGCCTTACGACAAACTAGTCCGCCCAAGAACCTTCAAAGTTGGTGACTTAGTTCTCGTTCTCAAGAGACCTATTCTTGCACACCGCAAGATAGGAGGAAAATTTGAACCCACTGAAGGACCGTTTGTGGTTGGGGCTAAACATACTCAGAGGTTCCTACCGCCTAGTGAATCGCTGTGAGAACGACATATGCTTCCAATCAACTAGACGATATCAAAAAGTATTACGCTACCCGATGTTTCAAAGGAATGAAATCTTCATCCCTAAGAAACACGGGCGAAGTAATTACTTATGATTGGGTCCGAACCCAAAAAATAATAAAATGTGTTAAAATAAATAAAGCGCGATAATTAAGTTTTCCTCGTTTCCTTTTTCAAATCAAAATCTCTTCCCTCATCTTATCCTATCATTCCCGTTAAATTTCAAAATATAAGAATAATAAAAATGTACTTAATTAAACATTTTCTTAATGTTCTTGTTCTTAGTATGTGCTTCCCGATCCTTTCTTGTCTTTCTAGTGAAATGTCGAATCCATGGCCGGGTCTTGAACTTTAAGAATGGCGTAAGCCTCGCACTCGATGAAAAGAGGTGAAAGATGGAGCGATAATCGAGGATCGACTCGCATTTCGCACCAAAGCAGTGCCTACAAGATGAGGAAAGTGGGACTGGTCCCGCTAACCGAGAAGAACTACCCCAGTGCATGATGAAAGTGGAAGTGCCCAAGCCACCAATCCAACAACAAGAAAAGAAAAGCAACACCGAAGAAGACAAGAAAATGAAGTCCGTAGTCACTACACAAGATATAAAGCTTGTCAAAGCCGCGCCCTCGCTATAGATTCAAGAAGCTCGGAGGGCTACTCCTCACAAACCCACGAACGAAGAAATAAGAAACGCCGCATCCGTAAAATGTTATCAAAACTACTGCGGACCAAATAAGGACGAGACAATCGTTAACAAGCAGACACACATTTCAAGGACACCGGCTCACTGTGAAATCGAAGAAAGGAGGCCAGTCTTACACAATAAAGAACTAGGAAATCTCCAAGATCGAAGAAAGAAGGTTACCACGCCACCGATAGAACCACCAAGCAAGGTACGCACTCCGTCGGGCAGGCTAACCCCCGGGATGTCCCGCCGTACATCATCCGGCGAGGAGCCGAGGTATGCAGGGGAACGGAAGGGATTGAACCATATATCCCGCAATATGTCATAAGGCCTCGCCATCCGTTGTAGACGGTTCCGAATACGAGCCGGAGGAGGATGCGTAATGTTGAAAAGAAAACTTTCGAATACTTCGAGAGAATTAAAGGAAGAAGAATCAACATACTGTGGCTGGCCTCGAGCTACACACCGACGTATTCTCGCAGTACGAACAACAGCAAATTGTGGACTGTATCCGGGATCTAAAAAGAATGGGCCGAGCAGCCGCCTCCGAGTGGAAAACACACATACTGAACCCCGGAGATGGGCGCGTGGAAAGGAAGAATCACAATACAATGCGGATGCTGCTACAACTTACGAAGATGTAAAAGGAAACCCACCGGGAATACTTCGCCGCTGGCAAGTAGATCCGATGCCATTAGTTATCAAGAGAATGGTAAAAAGATCGATAACATATGGGTACCGCGCGCATTGCATACCCAATAACCTGCATTATCACCACCCACAAAATGTAGATCGTATACCCCCACATATCGATCACCACGACTTCGTCGACCTTTCTGCACGGTCTCTTTCTGAATGAGTGCAACATCATGTTCGGATCTGACCTCCGGATAGCAGCTCCGGTGAGTTCCGAGGCCGCAAAGATACCTTTACCTAAGTGGGTTCCGTCATGATACCGCAAGGTAACGGAGCGTATATCGCAAAGCATCGTATACTGTGGGGCGCCAGTGATGACCCGGATACTTCGTGGAGGATGGACTACGCAAATACTCATCATTTCCAACTGCATCCGTAGCCAGAGAACCTCCCAGGGCCTACGAGCTCGCGGGGAAATAGCATGAAATATCACACCTCCAATGTACATCCACCCGGCATCCCCGCCAAGGATGGCCTTCGGAAGGTGATGTTATCGACTATGTACCTCACTATTCGTACATGGATTTTCGACGATGATTCTTTTCGATGGATCAACAAAGATCATACACACCCGTTTCGAGTCTACATGGATTGTATGAAATATATTCCGTGACGAGTTGTACGACGTATTTTCAACATGATTGGAATGAAAGTGACTATGTCACGTTTTCGGCCTTCACCTCTTTTGTGCAAATTGATCGGGAAACGCCATTAAAGTTAAATGAACTTCAAAAAGAAAACTTTAAAAGAAAAAAAGAGAATAAAAGAAAACTTTCTAAAAAATCTGAAATGATAAATACCAAGTTCACATGAACATTAAATAAACAACAAAATAAAATTAACCATTAAAAGAGCAACTAAATCAACACAAACCTCAAATCTAATCTTTCCAAATTCGAATCAAATTTCAATCTTTTCAAATCAAAATCAAATCTATCCTTCCAAACTTCAAAATCAAATTCTCAATCAAATTCCAAATCCACTCGACAAATTTCAAATTCGATCTTCCCAAATCTCAAATCAAATTCTCTCAATCAAAATCCAAACTAACTTCGATCAAGTTTCAAACTCGATCTTCAAATTTCAAATCAAATCTTAAATCAAATTTCAATCGAGTTCAAACTCATCCTTCCAAATCTCAAATTCAATCTTTCCAGATTTCAAGTCTCAATCAAATCAAATTCAAATCTTTTGGGTCGAGGATTTTACATCCAAGAATGTGACTGCTTTAGGATTCTTTCCTATTGCACCGAAATACATCAAATTCAAACTCCTTTTCGGGGTCGAGGATTTTACATCCAAGACCGCACCGCCTTAGATTCTTTTCCTATCGTACCGAAATACATCAAATTCAAACTCTTTCGGGGTCGAGGATTTTGTATATCCAAGCATCGCATCGCTTTAGGATTCTTCCTATCGCACCGAAATACATCAAATTCAAACTCTTCGGGTCGAGGATTTTACATCCAAGACCGTACCGCCTTAGGGATTCTTTCCTATCAGACCGAAATACATCAAATCTAAACTCTGGGTCGAGGATTTTACATCCACACCGCACCGCCAGATTCTTTTCCTACCGCACCGAAATACGTCAAATTCAAACTTCTTTGGGTCGAGGATTTTACATCCAAGATCACATCGCCTTAGGATTCTTTTCCTATCGCACCGAAATACGTCAATCTAAACTCTTTGTCGAGGATTTTACATCCAAGACCGTACCGCCTTAGGATTCTTTTCCTATCAGACCGAAATACATCAAATTCAAACTCTTTTGGGTCGAGGATTTTACATCTAAGATCGCATCGCCTTAGGATTCTTTCCTACTGCACTGAAATACATCAAATTCAAACCTTTTTGGTTTTAGTGGATTTTACATCCAAGACCGCACTCGCTTTTAGGATTCTTTTCCTATCAGACCGAAACACATTAAATTCAACCTTTTCGGTCAAGGATTTTACATCCAAGATCGTGACCGCTTTAGGATTCTTTTCCTATCGTATCGAAATACATCAAATTTAAACATTTTCTGGGTCGAGGATTTTACGTCCAAGACTGCACTGCTTTAGGATTCCTTCCCTATCGCACCGAAATACATCAATTCAAATCCTTTCGGGTCAAGGATTTTAGCATCCAAGATCGCACTGCTTTAGATTCTTCCCTATTGCATCGAAATACATCAAATCAAAATTCAACCTTTCGTCGAGGATTTTACATTCGAGATCGCATTGCTTTAATCTTTTTCCCTATCGCAATGAAATACATCACATCAAAATCAAACTCGAGGTTAAGGATTTTACATCCAACACCACTTGCTCGAGATATCTTCTCATTGCAACGATTCAATTCAATCAATTCAATTTTCTTTCGGTTGAGATGTTACATCTAAAAACCTCAAAATCCCAATTTTCATTTCAAATCAAATCCCTCAAATTAATTTCGACAAAACTTCAATCTAAATTGAAAACTCCAAAACTAAAAATTGTAGAATCTGCATCAAAACATAAATTGAAACGAAACATGAAATCTAAATCGAAATTCCCCGAGATCATGGGATTCGGGATTTACCTTTCCTTTCCCTGAGTTCAAGAATCTCCGGTTCCAGAGATATACTCGACACTCTTGGGCGAAACTCTTCTACTGACCTAAGTTCATCACTGACATCCGTGCTGGTTTTGTTGATCGCTGTCAACAATTACGCGTGTGTCTGTCACCACCACACCTATCAGTCTGATTGTCGAATTCCCATTTTGACGAGGTCTTCCTTTCTTCTTTTAAGGTTTTCAGATCTAGCCCAGCTTTTCCTTCTGAGCTCATCTTAGAGGACTAGAATTTGGACCCGCCTTTAGAAATTCAAACCACTTCTAAACTCCCCGCAAATCCCTACAAATTTCGACTATAGACCCCTAATCACCTAGAGGGTTGAAATCAAATGTGGAAGTTTAAAGGACGAGTTCCTATAGACTCTTTCGCCTTTGGGGACTCCTGGCCCGGGTCTCGGGTGAAGGGGCCGACATACACTACACTTACACACTACATTTCCACACACTAACTTTCAACTCTCGAAGTGATGCTCAAAGTGTTGCAAAGTTTTGATGAAGAATATATTTTGCGCATTTGGAATATTAAGAGTAATCATAACTGATGAGGGAAGTCATTTTAGAAATGCGATTAATGGAAAGTTAGCAAAGAAATATCATATTAATCATAAGATTGCTACTACTTATCATCCGTTAAAATTGGTTTGGTTGAATTATCCAATTTTGAAATTAAAATAATATTGGAAAAGATCATAAAAAATATGTGCCGTATCGTCAATCAAATCGGATTGATGCCAAGCGTTCCATGCGAATCGCCTACGGACTCCTATATGAATGTCCCTATATAGGTTGATTTTTGAAAAAGCTTGTCATTTACATATTAAACTTGAGCATAAATTATTTGGCTATTAAAGAGTTCAAATATAATTTGAAAAAAAAAGATGCTACCGAGGAAGAGAGATTATCGTAATTAAACGAGCTTCAAGAGATAAGGAATGAATCTTATGAAAGTGCTAATATTTATAAGGAAAAGATGAAGTTATGGCATGATCGAAGATTATTACTATAAATCTGTCCTTAGACAAAAATTTTTTCCGTATAATGCCGATTGAGAATTTTTTTGGAAAACTTAAGTCCAGGTGGATAGTTCTTTATCAGAATGAAAATTTATTCCCATGAGCTGTGGATATTCAAGATCCTCGTACTAGAAAAATATTTAAAGTTAATGGAAATAGACTTAACGATATTTTTTCAGCTTGTTAATCTAAGACTTATGAGAATATGATGTTCGGCCACTGCGTAATGAGTTCGTCTGTCAAGCGAAGATGTTAAACCAAGCACTTTGTGGGAGGCAACCCATATTTATCGGTGTGCTTGGCTTTATGTTTGTTTTCAGGTGCTTGCTTTGCTTGCTTGGTTTGTTTTTATGTTTTTAGTGGTAGTAATTTGGTTTTTAAACTAAATAGAGTTTATTCGACCTTATTTAATGATTTCCAGAGGAGTTGTAATAAAAATTTAGACATTCGCGATTCGTGCTAAATCGAGACCGGCGACTAAACGCCGGCTTACGCACTTAGGCGCCGGAGTTACAAAAACATGAAAATGAGATTCTAGAAGCCTAGATCGTGGTGAAGAAGTTTCGGGTTATTTTGAAGTTTTAAAACGTCTTGTAAGGGCTTTAAGACTTCCAAGTCTATAAAAAAGAACTCCAAGTTAAGAGAAACACTGCCACAAGTCCTTTTTTCCTTCCCGAGTTTTAAGAAGAGTATTTTAAGTACATCATGTCTCCTGGAGAATGAGATGAAGAAGAAGCAAAGATTCGACAAGAGTAAGTTCAATAGCCGATGGTACTGGCGAATTATTCAATGGATTTATCGTTAGTATTCAAGGGATTGCGTAAATGATCATGAAATACCGAAGCCCGAGCGACTTCAATTTCAAGAAAAGATTAATGAAACTAACTTTACAGTCAGAAAGCACATGGGATGGCAACTCAAGATGAAATTCAAGCCATTCAAGATATGTGGAAGAAGGTATAAGGCGATCTTTTCGTAACAAACAGATTGAAGAAGAAAATGTAAGAATGAACAATTACTTCACCGTTCTATCAAATTTTATATTCCCGTATGGGTCCAATGAGAATAATAGTGGTCTTGGATATAATTCACCTAATGGGGATGGAATTGGGTGAGTGTTTTGTTCTTATATGTTTTGTCTTCATATGTGTTTTATTTAATATGTTTAGTGTTCTTATGTGGTTTTGTTTGTTGTGTTTAGTTTTTATGTTTGAGTTTTTAATTACGCCTTATGATGTCATAGTTACATCCTAGAGATGTAAACTTAACAGTTTGAGATTAAGTCTTTTATATTTACAGAATTTCATCTTATGTATGTGGATAGAAATTCTAGGATTGTATAAGTGTTATGGTTGTTTTAATGAATATAAGTTTGTGTTTGTGTGAAATTTGATTGGAATCAATGAACAATAAACATTTGAATTGGAATATTGGATGATTTATGGGGAAAAAATGGGGGAAAAATAATTATTTTGAAGAGATTAAAGATGATTAACAAAGTGGTTTAAAGCATATACCTTAATTGTGAAAATCTGGGTATTGGCGGCTAAGCGCGTAGTGCTGGCGCTTAAGCGCCAGATTTCGTGGCTAAGCTCCGAAGGGTTCGCGCTTAGGCGCCAGTTCGCAAAAATTGGTTCCCACCAGTTAAAAAACTGTGAATCGCCATTTTTAACTCCCTGTTCATCTTCAACCCATCGTTTTCACACGAGAAAGAGTCTAAGGCATCCTTGATTTGGACCATTTAAGAGGCGATCTCAACAAAATTTTATAGATTTGGATTCATTGAGGTAGGAGCACTACTCCTAAGTAAAAATTTTTTATTTTCACCATGTATTTCAAGTACATTTTGGAAAATCTTAAAATCACGATTCGTGGTGAAATTTTGAGGAAAAACATAAGAAATTGCTTGGATTTAGTGGAAACATCTTTTGGAAGATAATTTAGCAAGTTTAGTGTGATTTCGGAATTTATGGTAAATTTTTCGTGAATTTTTAGAGATGGCTCCAAAGTCAAAGCGAGCTAGAGGAAAGACGAAGTTTGATTCCGACAAATTTGTTAGTACGAGGGCTGAGGAACGATACATCGATGTGTTGCAGTCATGTAAGTTGATTCCTGAAAGAGTGTTCAGTAAGCCAGGAGAAGTGATTGTAGATATGATTGTTAGGAGGAACTGGGAGAACTACCGTTGCTTCTCCGTTGTTGATGTTGTTTCTATTGTTGGAGAATTCTATGCGAATTTACTTGCATCAGAAGAGAATTTAGTGATGGTCAAGGGAAAGATGTGAACTTTTCTTCTGGGGCAATTAACACTTTTTATCAACTGCCTCCTGCTATGTTTTATTTTTATTCTAATTTTCATCCTACGGAGGGAGAGTTAGATGAGATAATGGGATTTTTGACTGATGGAAGAGGATTATGGAAAATAACAAATGATAGAAGAGTGAATTTTCTTGCTTCCAAATTAAATACCACTTCTAAGGCATGGCATTATTTTATCTCTTCTAAATCGTTGCCTTCAAGTCATACTAGTGAAGTGACGAGAGAATGTGTTGTTTTGAACCATTGCATTCAACGAAGGGAAACCTATAGATATTGGAGCGATCATTTATGATTATATTGTGAATTGTGCCAAATCCACCACTACTGCAGGTTTGGGATTTCCTTCCCTGATTCATTCAATATGTGAATGGTCTGAAGTGAAGTTTGAAACCTGGGAAGAGGTACTTCAGCCTTTGAAATCTATCTCTAGTGTAAACTTTGGAGCTTACACTGTACATTCAGAATTTTTCTAGAGAGGAGGATTTAGTGGGACTTCTACTACTTCTGCTTCTGCTACATCTACTTCTCGTGCTACTACTTCACATGCTTCATCATCTACTGATTCACAGACTGGTTTATTAAGAAAAATTTTGAAGAAAGTGAGTCTTACTCGTGATCATGTTAGAGACATGGATGGTAAGATGGATAATATGGAAAGATATATTATTAAACATGATGAGTATGAGGAGAATTATCAGCATTATTTGGATAGACTGATTAGAGGTGATCAGAGTGCTGAGATGCCCCCTCATCCATTCTACATACCTTATGTGTCATTCAGGGATTGGAACGAGCAGGATGATCTTGATGAGGATGAAGAGTAGATGTATGTTGTTTGTTCTAGTTGTTGTGTTGTTGTGTTGTATTACTGTGTACTTTGTCTAGTATTTTGTTTGATGAATGTGTTGTAATGTGAACTGCGATAGTACGCGATTGTAGTTGTACTATTTATTTGTAATGCATATTCGGATGTATTGTTGTTGGATTGATGTTTTATATGTTGCTTTGAGTGTAGTGTGCGGTAGTAAATGTTTTAATGTGTATGTTGTACTAGAGTTTTTTTTTGTGTACTTTAATTCTAAAACTGTTAGGAGATTAGAGAACACTATAGAAACTACTATTTAAGAAACTGCGTGCTTAAAAACTTTACAAAAATCTACCACTACCATTTTCTATCTAGTATCAGTGTGATTTCAGTTAGTGTGTATTTGCTTTGAAAATCTTCACTAGTGTAGAAGTCTTTTGAAATTTTTACTTTTCTTGTTATAAAAAGAAAATGTTTTGAAAATCTGAATTTGATTTCATTTTGCTCTTGTTGTTTAAATTGATATACTTGCATATTTAGGATATTTAAATTCCAGCAAGCATGTTATATTATTCTTTAATTCTCACCAATGTATCATTTCTATTCTTAATTGTTTTATCCTAACTAAAAATTAAAATTTGGGGGGGGATTTTTAAAACGTAAAATTTTAAAAAAACCTAAAATTTTATTTGTTCTCAAGAATATTTAAAATAAATCTTATTTCTTGATGGAGAACAATTATGTATATGAAGTTATATCTCGGGAACATAAATTTTGAATATAGAAATGAATAAAAGAATTTAGATGAAAATTTATAGTAATCATGAAAAACTTGAAGTTAAAATTTTCCTAGTAAAGAGATGTTATATATATATCTATTTATGTTTAGTGAGAAATTTTATATTTTTGGATAAATAGAAGATTTGACTTTTATTCTTCAAAGCTTAAATTTCTTTTATTGAAGAATAATTTTTAAATACTATTATTATGATTTTTAAGTGAAAGATATATATATCCGATCTTTATTTTAAATGGAAGGGTGGAATTCAAAATCTTTAAAGGCCTATCCAGATACAGTAATCCTTGCCTTAAAAAAAAAAGAAAAAAAGAAAAAACAGAAAAAGAAAGAAAAAGAAAAGAAAAAGAAAAAGTGAAAAAATAGTATGTAATAAGGGAGGAGAAGCTTGAGCATTTAAGGGCCTAATAAAAAATTGGTTCCATACCTAAAGTTTAACATATAAGTTCAGAGAAAATCTAAAGCTTAAAGTTATAATATAGTAAATAAAATTATTTTCAAATAAAGATGTTTAAGTGAGAAAAATAAGATGTTTGAATCCTATATTTTGAAGAATTTGCAATAATTTCTAAATTAGATAGAGACTTATATTTGTCATTTTCTTTCCTTAAGAACTTTCTAAACTTTAAGTTGGTCTTAATTACTGAAATTTTTTTCTAAATTGGACTATTCTATTTCTAGAACAAAATTTTGTTATCTTCCTAAGAAACTCATTATATAATTTGCATGTTAAACTTTTTCTATGAGATTAACCGTCACTTGAGGACAAGTAATATTTTAAGTTTGGGGGATTTTGATACACCTAAATTATATAGTGTTCTTTATGCACATTTTTATACCTATTTATGATCATATCGCACTTTAATGAAAGGTATTTTGTGCTTTTCTTGCAGGTGTGATGAAAATGAGTGATCATGATGAAAGGAGCAAAATTGGATCAAATTTGGAGTAAAAAAATGAAAAACAAAAATTTGGGCATTAGAAGCTAAGCGCCAGCTGGCCGGCGCTTAGCCGCCACAGTTAAAAATCGAGTTTAATTTGAATTTGGCGCCATTTTCAAAGGGGATGGGATGCAACTCTTGGTGATAACTTCCATAAATTCCTTTGGGTGGCAAGTTTGAATGAAGGGGAGCATTCTTTGATGGATACATCGAATCTGGACACATTTTGAAGAGACACCAAGGCACATTTTGGTTTAATACTTAAAGAGAGTCTTAGGAAAAATTAAGGAGCTCTTCCTTTGCATTTTGAAGGGTTCTTCCATTGCATTTTTACAGAGTTTTTATTTTAGTTTTAATTAGGAGTAGGAGTAGAGAGTAGAAAAAACAAAATGGTAGGATTGAAGCCTTCTTCTTTCCACTACTTTTCTTTCCTTTAGTTTGGTTTAATTTTTATTGAAGTCTAAAGTCTGTATTCTGAGTCATTGGAGTGGGGAGACTTTCTTTGAGGAGTAGTTTAGTGAAGAGTCAATGTTTCAGAGGAACTTACTGAGTCTTGTGAAGAGGATTTTCAGATAAGTCTTTACTTTTATTCTTACATTTAGTTTTTAATTAATACTTGTTTTTGTTTGTTGTTTTTCTTATGGTTTTTAATTTGAAATCAATGTGTTTTTATATTTTCTCAATGTATTCTGAGTAGTTTAATTTATCTTTTTCTTTCTTAAATGAAGAAGTAAGTAATTCATGAAATATTGTTGTGGAATGTTGACCCGACTCGCAATTACGCAGTAAATTAACTTCTGAAATATGGCAAAAAACTTGACCCGATTTATAAATAGCAGCTAGTGTGCAAAATCTTAAATAATATAAAAATTGGAAAATATTTTACACACTAGGGGTGCTACGCAAGTATATGTATCGCTTCAAATAATATAGAGTTTTCTTTTAAAACTCTAGTATCGATCCTACGAGGAAGTGAAGTAAGAGGACTTTAGTCAAATTCTAGTCTACTATTAATAGTCCTTAGTTTGGAATGTCAATTAAAATTGTGTTTTACCTAGCAACTACTCCTAAATGCAAGTGTTAAATGCAATAGTAACTACATCTAAATGCAAATAATAATTTTAAAGATAACCCTTTTTGGATGAATTGGTTTGGAGAATTTTAAGATACTAAAAACTACTATTCTTATGTAATGAAATGGATAATGTATAGGAATGAGTTGCATTTAATATTTTCTGTGTCAAATAGGAGCAATCATATTCTTTACCCTTTAGTCCAGACATAAAGAACATTGACTAATCCTATGCTTGGTTACTCAAATCTGCGGCTAGGCTGAGAGGATACCGGCTCTCACTTCTGAGCTCCCACGTTCCCCTCGCCTGAGCGCTAACATCTACACTTCAGCACAAACGATAGGACTGAATTGAGGATTTTAGTCTGTCACTCTAAAATCTCCAATTATATGCCCGATAATTATATTTCCCCATTTATTTGCACTCAATCCCCATGAATTACGACATTCATTCACGGACATTGAATGTGGTTCCACTTTGTTGAGAATTACACCGCCCATTTGGGACAATGCACTTACAATGAATTTTAACAATACAACAAGCCCTTATTGTAATGTAAACGAGGTGCAAGTCAAAACCATCACATTTATAATTAAATAATCTTTTAGCAAGCATCCCAATGTCCTAAACATGAGTCCTACTCATTGTAAAATAAAAGTAGAATGGAAACAATGACATAATTTTCTTATGCCACTATCTCAAAAGAAGAAGAAAGAGTAAGAAAGATACATCACAAAGCACGAAGAAAATACAACGGAAACTTCATTAAACCAAAGCAAATCCACTAGGTAAGTGTTAACAAAATCATAAGATAATGAAGAACAATACTTAGCTTTTTCCTTTTGAAAGAAAGATGAAGTTCTCTCCCATAAATTCTCCCGTAGAACCATGTAATGTTAGTGCAATCCCTTACAATTTCTCTCAAAATCTCCTCTCTAATCTCTCCAAAAGGGTAGAAATCTACATTTCTACTCTTAATCTAAGAATCATAAACATTCTCCAAGATTTTCCTAACATTCCTCTCTTATTTCTCTTTTCTTTCTCTATACTTTTCTAACCTAAATTTTCCATTTAAAGAGTATGGATGAATTTCTAAGAGTTCCCTAAAGCACCCCTTAGAAAAAGCGTCCAAATACGTTGAATTTCGGTCCAAAATAGCCAAAAGTCGGTCCATACTCATCCGAGGTGCTGTCGACGGGTTCGAGGGCGCTGTCGGTGAGCTTTCTGGTCATATTTCAGCCTTCTCGAGAAAATCCCGTCGTCGGCGGTCTCGAGGGCGTCGTCGGCGGGCGATACGCTGCGCGAGCCTCCACCCTTTTGCTCCATTAGGCTCCGTTTTAGCTCCGTTTCTCCCCATTTCGGCTGCATTGCATTCCTAACAGATGGCCCTATAAAATAAGCATAGAAATAACCTTTCTTTAAAGTGTAATCTCATTCAAAAATATGCAAGAATTGTAAATGAGATTAAGCATCGAAAGACTTATCAAAAGGTGTCAGGGCAAAATTTAATTTCTTGCTTGTTTTTACTCCAAATTGCACCGTTTTTGCTTGTTTTTCTCCAAAAGTCATTTCTTATACCTAAAACCAAAAAACATATAAAATACCTTCCTTTTAAAGTGTAATTTCACTTAAAATGAGTAAGATCATATAGCAAAAAGCATATATTTTTTAGGTGGGTCAAATGTATATGTTTTTAAAATTGGAAGAAGTTGTGAAAATTGATTCTCTAAACTTTATTTACTTCTTAATTTGGTATGTTAAGATGTAAAATTTGTGGTGAGATTATGTAACATCCAATATGGTATTGTCTTATAAAAGTTAGTAAGAATCGCATGGAATTATATGGGTGAAAATTGTAGTTCATATAATTGAATGTAATATATTATAAGATGTTTTAAAAAGGGGAGTAAAATTAGAGGATTTTTAGTGTAACAGGCTAAAAGCACCTAATTTGGTTTAAAGTTTTGAATTTTGTTATGAGAAGTTAGCCCTCTAGTGAAGGGAATCAAGGGAACTCTAGAGTGAGAGCTGGTATCTTCCCTGCATAACCATGTTCAAAATGATAAAATTTCAAATTAATCAATGTTCTTTATAGAACAAGGTAAGGGTAAAGAATACATTTGTTTCTATTTTTCACAACAAATTTAAATACTTCCATAACAATACTTTCATAATTATTTCTACATTATAAAAGAAAGAAAAAGATATTCTAGTTAATAGTGTTTTTCATACCGTGTTTCCAATTATAATCATTATAATTTCTTGTATGATTTTTATAAGAAAATTTAAAGAGTGAAATCAACTATCAAACTTTTCAAAATCAAAACATACTTTGAAAAGCCAATTAAAAAAGTAAAAAGATAATTTTCTTTTTTCTTTAAAGATTTATCACTTTCCCTATGGGTTCGTTATCTTAGGAATCAGAAAGTATTATATTATTTGATAAACGATACGTATACTTGCGTAGTATCCCATATTTTAAAATTATAATTTTCTTATCTAAATCATCAGCACATTTATTTAACGGCCGACCAAGTTTTTGGCGCACATTTATTTACCGGTGTGGAGTCAAGTTTTTGGCGCACATATATTTATCGGGGATCAATATTCCTCTGGCTCGTCCAAATCACACCTCATTTGTAGCTGATCAGATTGTGTCGGGAACTTCTCATCGACGCATCCCTCTGCTATAGGTGGAGCCTTAGAAACATACTCTAGCAGTAATGGGGTGGAAGGTATTTCTTCTACATAGCTTTCTTTATCTTCTCCCACTTTATAACCATACCGTTGAATTCACTTTTCATGTCTTTATATGTTCTCCCACCATAAATAGATACTCTTCTTCAACTTGATAGCAACTAATTTTACCTTCTTATCCTCTCGTACATACATATACTTGAAGGTTTGTTCAACATAATGCAGTCAATCAAAAAATTCTTCTAGATCTATACATCCTCAAATTTTGGTAGATCCGCCATAATTTTGTAGTCTGTGTCCTTTGACTGATGTCTCTTCTCTAGGCCGCCTCTGATACTGGATTCTGAAATGTCATGGCTTTTCATCTCTCACTAATATCCACTATGGAAGGGGTTGAAATTTTTTTCCCTTTCTCCTTTTGAACATTTCTTGTCACCATCGACGGCAAGTCCCTAAGGTTTCATCCTCAATGTCTGCCAATCTGCACTAAAGTTGACGGTTCTTTCAGTGTATCTCTTATTGCGTAGACTCGGTCATATATCTCCTAGGTGGCATGATTAAGGTTTGGGATTTGTGGAAGTGAAAATGGTATTTGGTGGTACGAACTAAAATTTTTGGCATATGGTGGTGCTACGAAATCCTAGAATATGGCTAGGGTTAGAGCTAGCTCGATTTCAAATGATACCGAAGTTAACCAAAACCACAATATAAATAGAAATATTTTTTCGAAAGTAAAATTAGATTACAATAGAGACACTTGAATCAATAAAAAGTAACAACACGTAAAAATAAATAACAAATAACACCCTAGGGAGGACGACGAGTCCGTTGGGAGGAGGGGGAAGTGATGGTCGGAAAGCGAGTAGAGAGGTTGGTTGGTTGTTGTAGGTAGAGTGGGAGGGTTGGAAAGGGTTAGCCAGCGGCCTCGGAAGGTCGAACCGAGAGTTGATCGTTGCATGGAGAAAAGGGGTAGGATGGTGACAACCGGCCGAAAGATTGGTGTTGAGCGGCAACAATGTTGGAAGGAAGTGTACAGCTCACTAGAAGGTTGGTGACAGGCAGTAGCAATGCTGGATGAAAGTGAGAAGCGCTTGAAAACAACAAACAAAAGGATGTGATGGCCAGCTACACCAAGATACAGTCACCGGAAGCAGTGGGGGAGGATGTGGAAGGGGATACAATAAAGATGATTATCATCTTGAGAGATAGATAAAGCCGAAACAATACATAATCCCTAAGACATAAGCCTTGAAGGGGAAAAAAGATGTCAGCGACTATCCTGACAAAAAGTTAAAATCTGGAATTAATCAAAAGCAAACCCTAAGCAAGCAAAAACATACATATATAATAGCTAATCGATAAAATAAGAAGATGGCAACCAGAAAGGAAGGAGGACGAAGTAGCAAACAAAGAAATATAGGAGGCTTCAGTGGTGCTTCCTACCCCTTGGGAGCGGAAGACGGGCCGGTCCAACCTCCTGCTGGACCAAATTACTCTAGGCTGAACCAGTTGGTTAATTCAACCATTCCCCTAAGCCTCGATCAGTCAATTCCACCTTTCACCCGAGCCCTGCATCAACAATGCCAACAAAAGGCAAACAATGTACATTGTATGACGTGCATATAAAAAACCTTAAACCCATCTAAATTCATAAATCCAAGTACTTGGTATGGCATTTAAGATGAATCAATACAAAAGTATGGAATAAAATATAGCTAGCAAGTTAGTTTACATTTGGATTTAAGCATTAAATTTACCCTCATTATCTTTATTTTCATAATTTATATATAGTCTACTATTTTATCATTTATATATTGTTTGATGAAATCATGAGTTATAGATCGGCTTAGAAAACTACGATACAATAAAATATTCTACATACAAAGGAGTATTTTAAGTTTAAAATATCACTACTAGCTAAGTCAAGTGTAGTGAAAATGAAAAGAGATAAACTAAGAAGTATGGTTCAAGAAATGATTTTGTAGGAGAGATTGTAAATCACATAATGAAAAATAAAACGAAAAAAAGGATTTAGTTGGTTTGGACAAATACAACAATGGATAAACATGAACTATTTAGGATGGTATATAAACTTAAAATGTGGGATTAAAAAAGAACAAGCTAGAATATTTGCAAAACAATTTTGAAAAAAATTAAATACCGCATGTAATACTCAATAAAAAAATAATGGGTTGGAAGAAGGTTAATGATTATGAGCTATTTATCCTATAGTTATTTTAGGGATTTCTAAGACTACATGAAAAGGCGATATAGGTAGGCCCATAAAAAAAACAAGTTATTTGTGACCAGCTCGTGTTTAAATCGTTCGTTAAGTAAACCAGTTAAGCACAAACAATTTTTTAAGCTCGGATTATAATTGAGTTGAACACGAATAACCCTTTGTTCAATACCGTTCAACTAATTTTCGCTCAAGATAAAATATTATATATATTATTTATATAAAAATATATTAGATATATTATTTATATATTAATATATTATATATATATAAATAATAACAGCTTTTGTGGTCTAGTTTTTGCGTCTTTTATCACATTGAATTGGTGCAACTTTAAATCTAACACCATTCTTTTTTCTAATAAATTTAAACAAGTAAATTTTAAGTCGAATACGAACACACTATTCACGAGCAATTTTGAACACGAGCCAAGATCGAACGAACTGAACATCAGCCAAGCTTAAATTCACTCAAGCCCGACCTATTTGAAGCCCTAAAAATAGGAAAGCATACAAAGCTAGTCAATCTGAAAACCAAAAAATATACAAAACTACATATAATGCAAAAAATGTAGCAAAAATACCTTTCCTAAGCTAAGCAAGACTTATGGGATAAGGCACCTAATGAAGAGAAGCAAAAATAATAGGATATCAAGTAAGAGTGCATGTAGCTAAGAAGTCTTTGCATGGAGAAGAAGATATTATGCACATTGATCTTATGCCATTTTCGACAGACTTAGCACATCATTAGATATTTGAGCTTTTGAAATAATCATTGATAATTTAGAATTTTGTCATCTTAATTAGAATTAAGATTGACTTAATTTGTTTTGATCATTATATTATCAGTTTTACTTGTCCATTTGTTCATGTAAACAAAATTTCAAGCATCAAATTTTGTTTTTCACTAGGTTTGGTTATTTATGGAAAATCTGCTGTGCAATTGCTAGAGCAAAGCTTCGTTTGCTTAAACTCTTTACCTATTCTAAAGTAGGATAAATATCAGAAAGCAGATGTGTGATGTTTATGTTTAGATGAAAAAGGTAGGGCGACCATTCCCATCATTTCGAACAATTTCAGCGAAAAAAGCAGTTACTAGGTAACCACATAAAAATTTAGCCCTAAATCATATTTTACAGAAGTTGCGAATGAAGAAAAAAAAAAAAAAGCGACAGAAAACTCAACTTGATCTCACTTTTAACATGTATTCCTTCACTGCATATCATGATATTGATCAAGGGTGAAAGAAATTTCACAATCTAATTCGTTTCAGTTATTTATATTGATTCATCCATCAAGTCACATTAAACTTTCTTGGAATTCTTATATTTAAACTGCATATAATCAACATGAAAGTATAAGAAAGCTCATTGTGATAAATTTAACATCTAATGTCGTAAAATTTTGGTAATCTACATGAAAGTTGTAATATTCCCTGTTTTAGGCTTATACATATAAACGTGTATTGCAATTCAATCGCTTATTTGTGTTTTGGTCCTGTCCCTTGTGTTTAAGAAACACCAAACAAAAAAAAAAAGGGAAAAAAAAGAAAAGAACACATGTTGCTATTATGAGTTACTCAATATGTGAGACGACAAAGGCTATACGTAAAAAGTCCAACCAGCTCTCATCAAGAGGCTTTCAAATATGAAATAATTGTTAACCTAGCAATAAGCAAGCTTAATCTAATAGTCCCTTAAGAAACAAATTGAGCAAATGAAGTCTAATTCTAGCCAAGTGGGAGAATTAACGTCAATATAAAGTAAGAAATCTAAAAGGTTTGATATAACCTCCATGAATAGGCGTAACTGATGTACGTGGTCTCGCCCTAGAAATTAGGGCTTGCGGTCCATTAGCTACATAAAAATGCAGCCAACCGACCACATATCAATTGCTGTTGTGTACTCCGAAGAATTTGACAAAAGTTCTGGTGCACGGTACCATCTTGTAGCAACATACTCCGTCATGAAATCAGTTTCTGATGTAGTACGAGCCAATCCAAAGTCGCATAAGTTCAAATCACAGTTAGCATTCAGTAGAAGGTTGCTGGGCTTCAAATCTTTTTATGAAGAACTCTAGCTGAATGTATGTATTAGTCCACGAAGGATCTGATATAGGAAATACTGCAAATAAAAGATGGGAAAACGCTTAAGTAGAGGTACATTTAAAAATCAAAAAATGATGCAATGCAGGAGACAGGCAAAACGCACGTAATGCATACTAAAAATCAAATGAAATTTGTTGGCTCATATTAATACAGCATATGCACCGAGCTATCAATAGGCAGAAATGGACAAAAAAACATAACAAAAAGTCCATGACTCTTAAAATTCCAAGCCATTCCCACGACAAGTAGAACAATGACTTTGAAAACTGCTTTCTATAGACAAACTTTTGATTTTCTCATCGAGGAATACCATGCCTACTTCACATTGGGGTCGTCTTGCTGCATGTATCTAGTATTCAAGTGCATTCTAAATGAAGTTCAAAGTAAATTCACTGTTTTTGAAATATTTTATGATGCTTGGTTAGTTATAGAATAAAATAAGGAGATTAATCTTTCGTCTTTGGATTGCTATAAAATAAATTCATAGTTTAACTTTTTGAATAATTTATCTTCTAGGCAACAAAGGCGGTGAGCGACATCTATCTGTGGTGGGAAGTGGCGCTGGAAGCAGTGTAGTAAAAAATCACATAGATTAGGTGATATTAGGAATACACAAAAAATAAACAAAAAGGTGAATTCCGAAGACATCAATAAACTACCATGCATTCCTTTTCTAATCAAACTACTAAAGTTTTAAAACACATGCATTCCTTTTTGACTAAGCTAGAAATATTTCAAACCAAATAATTCATAAGTAATTTATCAAAGGAATTTAATGGCATATGTGATGAGACTACCAAGGATGATACAAAAAGATGTAGTAGCAATTTCATATGGCCAAGCCCGCAAAAAAAAATTGAGGCACTATATGCATTTAATAATACCTTAAAGCTAAATTATTTTCTTGGTTAATGCACCAACATATAGTATGTATTGAAGAACGTAGAAGACATATTTCTTAGAAATACCAATAAGTAAAGCATCTTTGAATTAAGTAATGAAGGTTTTAAGATATCCAAAGCATAATTTCCAATTCATGGAGAATCAAGCAATTTATGATGAATTATTGCATCTTACACAAATCTTGAACTTGAGGGAATAACATAACACAATTTACAACACATGGTTCATGTCGGATCTTGAGGGTAAAAAAAAAAAAAGTTCAGCTTGAAAGCAAAACTTGACTTGAGTTCCTTTCACTGGTAGCAATCCTTGCCTTTTAACTTATAGTTTTCGGAATGATGAAATCCATTCATTAGTGTATTGGACTTAAATCGGGCGGTCCCCTAATTTTTCACCCACATATAAAGTAGTATAAAAGCTAACGGTATGAGCCTGATCAAGTGTTTCAAGTGATTTGCGGTTCTCATAGGACTTGCTAATTTCTAAAATGGTTGAGCAAGTTTATTATAGAGATCTAAATTTTTAATTTATCAAAAGGGCATAATGTGAATTTTGAGACTACTACGACAAAAGGATGCATTCTCTAATTTTTTATTTCCTAGATCAATTTTAGTTTAATATATGGACTGCTAGCAAGTCTATTCAATTCTCATTAGATTCAGCACTCACAATTCCAAATTTATGTCAAACCACTAAATTGCTGTTGTTGTAGTTTATATGCTTCCTTCCGAGTCTGTATTTTAGAAAAGATTGGATCCCTATAATTGGGGAATTTAGTGAGGGGTACTTTGGCTGTCGCCACTCTCCTAATTGGCGACTTGTTACTTGCAATAGAATATGTGATTTTTGAATGAAGCGGTCTTAGTCTAGTTTTAAGGATTCAGAGAAAATACCAATTATGGATTAGTGCTGGTTATAAATAAGGCCATAATGTAAATAAAATGAATGAAATGATTAATACAATTAATATTGTCTCCCTGATGCAGCAAAAATATATACGGTTTTTGCTATATGATTCTACACATTTTTTGTGATATTGCACTTTAAAAGAAAGTATTTTCCATGATTGTTGTATGTATGATAATTTTAGGTGATTGGAGCAAAAAAAAGTAAAAACGGTGCAATTTGGAGGAAAAACGAGCAAGAAAATAAATTTTGGTTTGACATCTTTCGATAAGTCTTTCTATGTTTAATCTATTTTTTACTTCTTGCATATTTCTAAATGAGATTTCACATTAAAGAAAGGTTTTTTTATACTTGTTTTGTAGGGCTATCTGTTAAGAACGCAATACAACTGAAACGGGGCGAATCAGAGCTGAAACGGAGCCAAACGGAGCAAAATGGTGGAGCTGCGTAGGATAGGCGCCGGGGGCGCCCAATTTGGCGGCGCCAGAAACTCAAGGGCACGAAAATAGGGCGCCGGCAGCAGCCATTCAGCACCGGCGACGCTCCGGACGGTTGGGATGCGATATTGGGCTGTTTTTGGCCATATACATCGAATATAAACGCTTTTTGGTAGGTTTCTTCATGCACATCTTGGGAAATTTGTCTCTAAACTATTTTAAACCAAATTTGAAGCCAAAAAAATAGAGGAGATGATAGAAAAAATATGGAGAATGTTGAAAGATCTTAGAATATGAGTATAAATGTTGATTTCTACCTTTTTGGAGAGATTGGTGAGGGGATTTTGAGAGAATTTGTAAGGGAATATTCTAGCATTGCATGGATCGGCGGGAGACTTTGTGGGAGAGATTTTCATCTTTCTTTCAAGGGAAAAAAGCTAAGTATTGTGTTCTTCATTATCTTATGATTTTGTAAACACTTATTTTGTGGATTTGAATTGAAATGAAGTTTTTTGTTGTGTTTTCTTTGTGTTTTGCGATGTCTTTCTCTTACTCTTTCTTTTTATTTGGAAATAGTAGCATAAGAAGATTATGCCATTATTTTCATTCTACTTTTCTTTTGCAATGAGTAGGATTAATGTTTAGGATATTGGGATGCTTGCTAAAATATGTTTTAATTATAAATGTGATGGCTTTTACTTGCACTTCATTTACATTACAAAAAGGGTCCGTTTTATTGTTAAAATTCGTTGTAATTGTATTCTCCCGAAAGGGCGGTGTAATTCTCAACAAAGTGGAACTACATTCAATGTCCATGTATGAGTTACATAGTTCATGGGGATTGAGTGCAAATAAATTGGGAAATATGGTTTCATGGGCATCGAATTGGAGGTTTCAGGGTGACAGGCTAAGAACCCTAATTTGGTCCTAAAGTTTGGTATCTAATGCTAGGGTTAGCCTTAGGTGAAGGGAAGTGGGAGCTCTGAAGTGTCATCCAGTATTCTCCCAGCCTAACTATGGATTTAGGGACCAAGCCTAATATTTGCCAATGTTCTTTATAGCACTCTGAAGAGTGGGTACTGATACACCAAAAATATATTGTATTTTTATGCACATTTTTATACCTATTTTTGATGATATTGCACTTTAATGGAAGGTATTTTATATTTTTCTTGCAGGTATGATGAAAATGAGTGATTATGATGAAAGGAGAAAAAATGGATCAAATTTGGAGCAAAAAATTGAAAAATAAAAATTTGGGCACTTGCGGCTAAGTGTCACTGGGCCGGCTCTTAGCCGCCACAATTAAAGATCGAGATTAACTTGAATTTGGCGCCATTTTTAAAGGGGTTGGAATGCAACTCTTAGTGGTAACTTCCATAACTTCCTTTGGGCGACAAGCTTAAATGAAGTGGTGCATTCTTTGGTCGATAGATCGAATATGGACACATTTTGAAGAGACACCAAGGCACCTTTTGGTTTAATTTTTAAAGAGTCTTAAGAAAGATTATAGGCTCTTCCATTGCATTTTGAAGAGTGTTTTTACAGAGTTTTTATTGTATTTTATAAGAGTTTTGACTAGGAGTAGGAGTAGAGAGTAGAAAAGAGAAAAGGGTAGGATTGAAGCCTTCTTCTTCCCACTTATTTTCTTTCCTTTAGTTTAATTTTTATTGAAGTCTGAAGTCTGTTTCTGATTCATTGGAGTTAGGAGACCAATTCTGAAGAGTAGTTTAGTGAAGAGTCAAAGTTTCAGAGGAACTTCCTGAGTTTTGTGGAGAGGATTTTCAGATAAGTGTTTACTTTTTTCTTACATTTAGTTTTTAATAAATACTTGTTGTGTTTGTTGTTTTTCTTATGGTTTTTAATTTCAAATCAATGTCTTTTTGTATTTTCTCAATGCATTATGAGTAGTTTACTTTATCTTTTTCTTTATTAAATGAAGAAGTAAGTATTTCATAAAAAAATTGTTGTGGAATGTATATGTGTTTAAAGTTGGAAGAAGTTGTGAAGATTGATTCTATAAACTTTATTTATTTCTTAATTTGGCCTGTTAAGTTTTAAAATTTGTGGTGATATTATGTAAGATTCAATGCGATATTGTCTGATAAAAGTTAGTAAGAATCACATACAATTATATGGGTGAAAATTGTAGTTCATATAAATGAATGCAATATATTAGAAGATGTTTTAAAGGGGAGTAAAATTAGAGGATTTTTAGTGTGACAGACTAAAAGCACCTAACTTGGTTTGATGTTTTGAATTTTTTTATGAGAAGTTAGCCTGCAGTGGAGGGAATTGAGGGAACTCTAGAGTGGGAGCTGCTATCTTCCCCGCCAACCAGGTTCAAACTAATAAAATTTCAAATTAACTCAATGTTCTTTATAGAACCAAGTAAGGGTAAAGAATACATTTGCTTCTATTTATCACAACAAATTTAAATAGTTCCACAACAATACTTTCATAATTATTACTACTTTATAAAGAAAAAAAAGATATTCTAGTTAATAGTGTTTTTCATACCTTTTTATAGTTATTATCATTTGAATTTCTTGTTTGACTTTTACAAGAAAATTTAAAGAGTGAAATCAACTATCAAACTTTTTAAAATCAAAACATACTTCAAAAGCCAATTAAAAAATTAAAAAGATAAATTTCTTATTTCTTTAAAGAATTTTCACTTTCCCCGTGGGTTCGATATCTCGGGGCTTAATCCAAAAGTCCTATATTACTCGATAAACGATACATATACTTGCTTAGTATCCACATTATAAATCATAATTTTCATATCAAAATCATAAAAATATATATCCGGCAGAGAAAAGTTTTTGTCGCCATTGTCCATTTTCATATCATAATTGTAAGTATAAATATCGGGTGGATTAAGTTTTTGGCGTCGTTGCCGGGGAAAGAAATTAATTAAAATTACATTTTAAAGAAAATTAAGAAATTTTAAATTTTTTTACTTTTTTTTGTTTTTGTTAGTGTGTTGTGTTTGGTTTTGTTTTATTGTTGTTTGTGTAGTTTAGGTTTTGAGGGGCTTGTGCCTTACGATTCTGAATTAGAAAGAACTATCAGAAAAATCAAAAAAATTAAAAATACAGAAAAAGATAAAAATATTCAAGAAATGACAAATCATCAAGATCAAAATGTTAGCATCCATCAAGAATTAAGTCCTTTAAGAGATTATGTTAACCCTACAATGGATAAACTTTGTGGTAGTATTTAAAAGCTTATTGTAGTTGCTAATTATTTTTTGCTTAAACCTGCTATTATCCAAATGGTGTCCAATAATCAGTTTGGGAAGCAACAATCGAAGATCCTAATTTGCATCTTGCTAAATTTTAAGAGTTGTGTGCTACTTTTAAATATGATGGTGTTTCGAATGATTCTATTAGACTTAGACTTTTTCCTTTCTCACTAAGGGATAAAGCTAAAATTTGATTACATTCGTGAGCACGTGGATCAATTAAAACTTGGGCTGAATCTGTCACAAAAATTCCTTACTAAATATTTTCCATCTAAGACTGCTAAATTGAGAAATGATATTACATCTTTTTGTCATTTTGATGGGGAATCAATATATGAAGCATGGGAAAGATTTAAAGATCTCCTCAAGAAATGTCCACATCATTCGATACAAGATTGGTTAATAATTCAAACTTTTTATAATGGATTAGTTGGATCTCTTAGATCGATCATCAATGCCGCTGCTTGGTGTATCATTAATGTCTAAACCAAATCGATGCTTATGCTTTAATTGAAGGAATGTCTACTAATAATTTTCAATGGCCTTCCGAAAGGTTAAATCCTAAAAAGGTAGCCAACATTTTTGAAAATGATGCCTTTACAATGTTAGCAAATCAAGTTGCTGCTGTTTTAAGGAAGATAGACCAATTTGGGATGAATTTTTCTCAGCTACATTCCATGATTGAAGAAAATTCATTAGGCCAAATAGTTGATTCCTATTCTTCACTAGAAACTGTGAATGCTATAATGAAGCCTAAAAACCTATATTCCAATTATTATAACCCAGGTTGAAAGAATCATCCAAATTTTAACTGGAATACCAATAATCAGGGTGGTGTTAATCAACAATGGGGGAACTACCAAGTAAACCCATTGGGGAATTGGAACAACCAAGGAAATAATAATAATAGATTAACTTATCCTTCAGGTTATAACAATGCTTTACAATTAAAGGAGAAGAAGTTGTCTATTGAATAAGTGGTGTCACATATGGGAAATCAATTACAAATTCAAGGAGCAACTATTAGAAATATTGAAAATCAATCGGGACAAATTGCAAATGCTCGTTGACCTCATTTTTGATGAGGTCTTCTCTTCTTCTCTTTAGTACTTTGGATCTAGCCTTAGGCTTTTCCTTTGACTATCTTAGAGGACTAGAATTGGGACCCACCTTTTAGAAATTCAAACCACTTCTTAACTCCCTGCAAACTCTACAAACTTGACTGTAGACCCCTAATCACCTAGAGGGTTGAAATCAAATGTGGAAGTTTAAATGGTGAGTTCCTATAGGACTCTTTGGCCTTAGGACTGCCCTAGGTGGCCTGGTCTGGTGAAGGGGCTGACTTACACACACACTACACTTATACACTACACCTATACACTACACTTTCACACACCCATACCTAACTTGACCTCCTGACTCATGTAGGTGATTCACATGGATGGTCCTTAACCCCTAAGCCCTTGGGCTAAGAGGGTTAGGAACAACATAGTGAATGCCTCGACCGGGTCCCTTCATGGCTCACATGGGCTTGACATGGCTTCATGGCTCAACCAAAATGATTTCACTCCACTCAAATTCACCCAATCTTCAATTTCCCAAATTTTCAATTTTTGACCCCGGGACCCTACACCCGCTAGCCTTACCCAAAACCCTCGAAATTACCCAAATTTCTCAAAAATTTCCAAATTACCCAAAATTCTCCAAAATCATTCCCAAACATTTCCACATCACTTAAATTGATCATCCATACCCAAAAATACCAAAAATTCCAAGAAAACCTCCCGATACCCTCCGAATACCCAAAATACCTCTCTTGACCTAAAAATCCAAAAATTCATAAAATTCCCGGAAAATTCCAAAAATCCCAAATATTCACAATTTCATTTTGTCCAACTACACCATGGGCCAATTTTGTCAATTTAACCTACTTTTGTCAAAACCCCCAATTTGACCCATTTTAACCCAAAGTGAACCCGATGTCGAACCAAACCTACCCAATTGACCCCAATTTTGGTCCAATTCAATTCTAAACTTCAATTAAACATCCCCAATACCAATCTAGACCAAATAAAAGTCTAATTTGATTTACATTTGGATCCAATCTCACTTTTGGCCTTAAAGCCCAATTTGGACCCATGACCCAAACCTAACCCAAACTCACCCAATTCAATTCCAATTAACCCCAAATCTTTTCTAAATCTTCCTTAGAATTCCCAAAAATAAAAAACTAACATGATTTGCCCAAAATTTGGACCCAAACCCCACTCAAATTCAACCCAAAGTTAAGAGGCCATATTTTGACCTAAACCCAAACCTAACCCAAATGAGCCCAAACCCCAAAATCAAAGCCCAACCAAAGTCAAAACCTCTTTGAAACACTCCCATAAACATTTCTCAACATTGATTTTATATCAATTTCAACCCTAGCCCAACATTAGCCCAAGTTAGCCCAATTTGACCTACATAGGCCCACTTACCAAATAAATCCAAATTCAAACCAATTCAACTCCAAATCACACCAAATTGATTCCAAGCCCTTCATAGAACATCCCTAAACCAATTATGACATTTATTTGACAAAGTTCTTCACAAAATCTTTACCCAAATGCCCATCCTAAAATCAAAAAAGCCCATTTCCCTTAAACTTTCCTAAAAGCCCACTTCACCACATCCAAAGGCCCAAAATCTACCCTAAAGCCCACATGACATCTCCATTTGTCATCCACTTAATTAAAGACATTACCTAAGTCCTAAATTCACCATCAAATTATTCCAAATCAAGTTTCATACAAATTTCCATCAAATTACCAAAAATTCTTAAAACACATTTTCATGAAATTGACCAAACCTTTTCCCAAGCCAAAGGTGAGCCATGCAAGCCATGGACAAGCCACATGAAGCCATGGAAGGCTTGACATGTGATCAAGCCATTAATGGCAAAAGGAGGAGCCCCTTTCCTAATCCTCCTTAACCCCTTTTTTACCTTAAGCATGTCACACACTAAACCATGTTTAGCCACCTCATCATGGATAGAGACCACACCACTCTCCCTTGGCTGACCCAACTGATCCTCTCAGCCCAAAATCAGGCCATGGGGAGGTGCACCCAACCCAAACTAATGGGTTGACCAAATTAAGGCCAAAATGACCCCCTCCCCATTCCATTTTAATTCAAAGCCTTTACACATGGCAATTGCCAATTGATTGCACAAACCTCCAACCCTGACCCACCTGGACCCGAGGGTGACCCATGCCCGCCGGCCGACCTCCTGGATCGCCGGAAAACACCATGGCCGAGACCTTGGGAGGAGCCAAAGTTTGGAATTCCCACTTGCTGAGCCTGCCCCATGCCAAATGGTCACTATGGCTGTTCTTCTCCTCACCGAAGCAGCTGATCCCATGCCTCGACACCCCCGGAAGGCTCTCCGGCCTCTCCTATTTAAACCCCTCACCCTCACGGCCATGGAGGAGAGTTACAAAAACCTTGCCGAAACTGCGCCAAAATTGTTCCAAACCCTTCTCCACCCTTAGAGCGAGTTGAGCCCCGGTGTCGATTTGCCCTAATCCCCACCGATAAAATCCGATTTCCCAACTGAAATTCCACCCAAAACCGGGACACTTCTCCACGGTGAGCCAATCCCCAAATTGATTGGTTCTACACCTTCACCGGACCGAGGGAAGGTGTCCACCGAGCAAAAGCCCCATCTCCGGGCCACCCGAGTTGCTCCGGCCTCCAAGCTTTATGATCGGGCTTGGTCGAAATCACACCTAGACAATTCACCAGACCAGGAGACTTCATCTGGAGCTTGCTGGGATCCAATCGAAGGTGCAACAACTCTCAGATTGAAGCCACACTTCTCTGAGCAAAGGTATGAGTTAATTTTTCATCCCGAGCTTCTAGAGATTCTCCATTTCGAATGCTTTAATTTCAATGCATGATAGCCGTATAGATGTGTTCGTCTCTTCAAGACGAATCCATAGAGCATAAGAACATGAAAATCCTTTGAGTATCCAATGAGATCTTAGGGATTTAGTGTGGACGGCTCTCGGGTGAGGACGCTCGGGGACGATGAACAGATGCCGTCCATTCAATACACGCGCGGACGAACGGCTCAGATGGCGTCGGACCAGGAGACGGTACGAGAACCGCGGGGCCCGGGCTGCTGACTCAGGTGGCGGTGTCGAATGGGAGCGCGACACGCGGCGTTTCGGAGATGCCGAGGATGAGTTGGCGCCGCGTGGATAAATAGAAAATTAGGGTATTTTTTGATTTATTTAATTCCCTAAACTTCAAAAATTCATAACTCGTGTAGAAAAATCAGAAAAATAAAATAAAAATACCCTTTTGCTCGGTGAACGAGAGGAGAATAATGTGGAAAAGAAATCATTTAATTTCATCAAGTATTTTATTTTTTATAATTTATTTACTCTCTGCATACTTTTAATTCTCCATGCATGTATACAATTCACCATGGCATGAGACCATAGGGCTTTTGAAGCCTCCGAATTTGGGAACATTCCACGAATTTTTCAAAGTCGAGGCCATCCCTATGAAAAGTTATTGATTTTTCAAATTCATGTTGCTGTTTTGAGTATTTTAATTCCAATAAATAGCATGTTGTGAAATAAATTCTAGGAAAATTTGGTGATGTTCCTTATGACTAGAGAACCCTAGGAAAAATAGGTTTTGAGTTAGTTCATTTAAAACAACCCTAATTGGCTTAAACACCCAAAATAGATCTCTTATTAATTAGAGCTAACCATATATCAAATTGACTTGAAATCAATTCTCCACTGACCTTTGGGATCAGAGGAACCCACCATAAAAATTTGAGGTCAATTGGACTTGGTTAGCCCCACTAATTGGGTTGATTAAGCCACTTAGTCATTTTAAACTTTAAAAATTCATAACTATTAAAATACTTTTTAAAAATTCACCAAATTTGTTTGGGAGCCTCTCTGATATCAGGGGAATTTAAGAAAATTAAAATTTCAATTTTCTAAAAAAGTTGATTTTTAGTAATATTTTAATATTTTTAATAATTAAAAAATAATAAAAATCACAAAAATAATAAAATTCACCAAAATGTCACATTTTGAATTTCAATCACATAGGAACAAATCCCACATTTTTCTTAGGTCTATTTAATGAGATATTAAATTTTAAAGCTTTAAGGTAATTTTAAAATTAAAAAAATGTATTTTTTAGCATTTTCACTAAAATAATTATAATAAATCATAGAAAAATCAGAAAATTGCAAAATTTACTTCTCTGATTTCCTTGATTCCAGAGAGATTTTTGAAAAATATAAAATTCATTTTTCAACATTTATTTTATTTTTAAATTAATTAACACTCCAAAACTTAAAATAATTATAATAAAAATAATATAATTCAAAAAATCACCAAAATTGGTCCAAGTGATCCTCTGGTCATTAGGAATGTCCCCTAATTTTCTTATGGATATAAATGTTCCCTTGGTCATGTTATTAAATTTTCCTTTAAAATCTCTATTTTCTACCAAAAATAATTATATAAATAAATTAAATACAGAAAAATCACATTTTCTCCTCTCATGTCTTTATTGACATATGAGTGAAGTCACATAAAAATTTTAAGTTCATTTAAGTTCAATTTAGTGAGTTATGAAATTATTAAGCTTAAAGGGTAAAATAGTAATTAAAATTTTAACCCTTAATTAAAACTTTAGGTTTAATAAAAAAATTAACAAGTAAAATATTTGATCCTAATCTGATTTGGATGATTGAAATTTAAATAATTAAAGGGTAGAAACCCATTAAGCAATTTAAAATGATTAAACTTTAATTAAATGATTGATTAAATTTGGAAGAATAATAAAATTGGAATTATTAAAATAGGGATATTATTAGGAAGAGATTTATCCTTTAATTTAAAAATCCCTAAATTAATTATCTCATTAATATTCAATTCTTAAATAAAATGATAACTCAAATTTAAAATATTAAAAGACTTAATCATTAAACTAAAATTAAATTATTAAACTCTTTTAAAAATTTCAATTAAAATTAAAAATAAAATTAAATTAAAATTAAATTAAATTAAATTAATTAAATTAAATTAAATTAAATTAAATTAAAATTAAAAATAAAATTAAATTAAAAATTAAATTAAATTAAATTAAATCAAATTAAATTAAATTAAACAAATTAAATTAAATTAAATCAAATTAAATTAAATTAAACAAATTAAATTAAATTAAATTAAATTAAATTAAAAATTAAATTAAATTAAATTAAATTAAATTAAATCAAATTAAATTAAATTAAATTAAATTAAACTAAATCAAATTAAATTTAAATTAAATCAAATCAAATTAATTAAACATCAAATCAAATTAAATTGAACTATATTGAATTAAATTAAATTAAAACTCAATTAAATTAAATTAAATTAAATTAAATATAACATCGCCTAAAACAGAAAGAAATTAAATCTAAAGCAACTTGAACACTATTCCAAATTTAAACCCATTAACTTAAATCAAATCATTTGAATACCAATCTACCCTTGAAAGTTTTGGTTATTATAACCCCTAAACAGAACATTAAATGAAATGTTACTTCACTTATAGGATATTCAAATGTCCTAGTTCACTGAGTAAGATAACAACAAAACTTGAATTCTCGGACGATTAATTCATTTGTATAATTAAACCCATTTGGACTTAAAACAATCCTAGAAAATATTGAAAAGATGTTTAAGATTATTCTTAAGCACTACCTCAATATGATAGGACATTTATAAGAACAATTGGACTTAATTATTCTTTGATGAAGAAAATCGTCTTCAAACAAAAACACAAAGAACCTAGACGTCATAGGAGATGACTAGCTATAGGATTAGGAATTTGGTAGAAAACCATAACCCTTCCCTTAGCTTTACCTAGGAACTTGCTTAAATATTCTAATTGTGTTTTAAGTGCAGCTTGGGATGACGGGAAGACCCTCCAGGTACGCTTTTATTTTATTGCAATTTACTTTATTGCAATTTACATTATTGCAATTTATTTAACTGCATTGCACTTATTTTTCTTGCATGATAAACAACTGTTGCATGAAAACTCACACCTTTAGGATAGACCCTAAAATTGAAACCAAAACTAAGTTAAAAGCCATTGCAAGATAAAATTCACCGCCACAACATTTCAAAACATAAAACAACTCAAAATTTAATCACAAACGAACACAAAACTACAATTACAACTAAATTAAAATGTCCTGTTGGATGATCGGGAATACCTCGGATGATGTAACCTACGTGTTGCTAACGGGATTTCCACGGTCTAAATGAAAGTGTGGAACTCATTCGGTTGAGTTTAGCAAATTCATACGGACTAAGTGAATCCGATAAAAATAATGATGCCGGAAGGATGGAACCGTGGGATCTTAACCGGTGTCGTTATAATCAACTTTAAGATTTGTTTTAATTAAAACATGAAAAACACCTGGAAATTAAGATTTTCTTTAAACCAAAACACTTTTCTCATCCCCTGATTTATAATTTCTAAAACTAAACCTCTGCAACAACAAGGAGCTCGGAGCATGGTGGGCAGCACGGCCATCGTCGTCAGCAAAACTTGAATCCACATCAGCAAAACTTTCCTAGAACTAAACAACAAAGCCATAGGACTTCGAGGTAGTTTGCACTAGTGCGACATAAACCCTCGACCTTTGTTAGGCATTTGCATGATCGGGTCATGTAAATTAAGCCCTAACCGGTTTTAGGATTCCGAGGTAGTCGTTCGATACGACATAAACCCTCACATCTTCGAGGCTTATTTGTGTGATTTTATCATACAAATATAAGCCCTAACTAATTAAACTTGGCAAAATCAAAACATTTAAATAAATATTAGGACTTCCCTAAATCCAAGCCAAACAATAGGATAGTCGGGAAATTACCGAAGTTCGCTTTGAATCTGTGATTTCTCCTACTTTTCTTCCTTTGGATTCCCAAAACAAAATGTTCCAAATTTGATCCATTCCACTATTGAAATTCCAAATTTCAATCCCTTGAAAATCTTAAACTTTGAAATTCTTGAGAGCGGAATTATTGATTATTATCGAGAGTTTTCTTAGGTGATTCCCATCACTTAAGATGTAATTAACTATAGGGGCTTGCCCTTATAGGGAATTTTAAAGAACCCGAGTAATATAAACCTGTTTAATGTTTTCATATTAAGCGGGGGAATTTTGTCGGCTTATAAAATTGGTTCGCGGACCGAACGGATGTCACAAATCTTCTAGTTTATTTAATCGAGCCCCATCGTCGAGCGGTGTGTCTATCCTTAGGGATAGATACACGGTTTGTGGTTCGGTGCTCGTTTATATAAACTATTTGGGATGTGAGATCGGTTCAATCTCATATCTTAAAACCTTGAATTTAAAATTATTTTCAAAATCAAATACTACTTTTCAAATTATTTATTTTAATTAAATTAAAAATTCGCCGACGACACGTTAGGCGACCCCCCCTTTAAAATAACACACAACCTAAAAATATGCCGACAGATTTTTGGCGACTCCGCTGGGGATTATTCCTCTCTCCATTATAATCAGATAGTTCTGCTTTCAAAAATCGGTAGTGCATCCATGTCCTTAGTGGATCAAACTACTCTTCTTTTCGTTGGAATACTATGTTCATTTCTATCTTGAATGAGTATAGCCAACATTCTCTCGGATTTAGGAGCCACTGTTTAGACACCCCTAAACGAGAGAGGTTACGAGATCCTTTTACCTCATTTTGAGGTGGGGTGGACCCCGATAGGTGTTAGTTTAGGAGTAATCCTTCGAGTCGAGAAGTCTTGCTTAAGACTTTCTTTTCCTTTCCAACTCTTCTTCTGACACTAAGATACTTGGAAATCGATGCTCGCGAGCTCGAGGCCGACAAAATGTTATTAAGAGGATTCAACTGTGAAGGAGAAAGAGCTCCTGTCAATAACGCTACCTACGAAGACCGGTGATTTAAAGAAAGACAACCGCAAAATTTCATATAATCGATCTCGTAAACGTCGTTCAACGCTCTTACCCAAGCCGACTCGCTGATATACGAAACAGGATGGTACCATCATCTCGTACGTTGCATCAACACATGGAGGGGAACAAAGCAGATCAAAGGAGACATACAACTATTCTCCGTACATGAAATTGGAATCCATGAAGATGCAGCCTTATTATGCACCGCCAAAAGAAAACAATCTTCTCCTGCAGATACCATAACAAATGAAGCAAAGAAAGTTCGTGACAACGAAGAACCTGAAGTTCTAGTCCAACAAATACCACCACTCCCTTCCTAGCGAGATGGTGAAGGTTTCTCCACAACTCGATCCGAGGTCGAGGCCGGTGGGACGAGGCCGCGGTGGTAGACACTAGACAATCGATGTAAGAAACCAACCATCAATGTCGATCGGGATGATGGGGCCTGAAGAAGAAAGAAATCAAGCAAGAAGCAGCAACAATAAGTCGAAAGAAGCCGCAATACAAGATCTCCTCGAAGATGAAAAGAACGAAGAATACAAATCAATGTACGAGAAGATTAACCACTACGTACATACTATGACCCTAACTCCGATCCATTCTAATAAGATCGAGGGTATGGAGGTCAAAGAGGTACGTAGTGACGGTGCAAAGCCGATCAAATTCTACCGTGGTGCTTCTTCCTCCAAAACCGAAATAATGTACAATTCAAGATGTCACTTCATCGAATTAATGGAATTACTCGAGCCAGATTTCCCGTGTTCAAAATTTAATTCAACGTGGTTTCTTACCTCGACAAATTCGACAAAAGGCCAATCACAACATTTCGAAAAGTTATGGAATAACTCCGGCCGTCCTCCCAATTCAAAGTATGGACTCGGATCTCGTTACGCAGTGGCCGGGCCGACGATACTGAATTTTGTTTCGCTGTTGTCACTCGCAAATCCAATGAAAACTGCATGGAAACTACCGACGAACTCGAAGATTTACAAAATCGGGAGACGCTCCAATTTAATTCGAAGAAGAAATCAAATTATACTAGATGAGTTAATTGCTAACTTGCATTAAAGGAAGAGCTCAGACGACTTTGTTACCTCCTTACTCAATAAAGAAGACTCAAGAAATAATCAAATTGTTAATGGAATTTAAGGACTGCTTTCGCTCGAGCTACGATGAAATGCCAGGATTAGCTCCGCAGGTTGCAGTCCATAAGCTAGAGATCCTACTGGCCCTGCCGACAAGGTCCTGCAGAATGCGTCTGGAAATCGAACAACAAGTCATAAATGGGTTAAAAAGCTAATAAGACGCTAAATTTGTCCGCGAAGAACAATACCCGACTGTTACCCAATGCGGTGCTGGCCGAAAGAAGAATGGTCGTATCAGAATTTGTGTGACTTCGTAGATTTAAACAAGGCATGTCCAAAAGATGAATTCCCTCTACCGATTCCTTAACTCGATGATCGATACTGCTTCGACACATGAAATATTCTCATTCATGGATGGATCTTCGTGATACAACCGTATAAATGTTCCAGAAGATGAAAAGCTTGCGCATTCGGCACGCCGATCGCAGCATTTTGCCACGCTGATGCCATTCGGATCAAGAACGCAGGAGCAACTTACCAAAGAGCAATGACAAGAATTTTGATGATCTCATCCACAATCAAGTCGAGTGCTACGTGGACGATGTCGTCATCAAAAGCAAAGTAAAGGAAAACCACCGTATGGATTCGAGAATCGTTTTCGAACGATTAAGACAATTTAACCTTAAGATGAATCCTTAAATGGCCAAGGCCACCTGGAAATTCTCAGATTCGTCGTCCGACATCGTGGAATCGTGGGGGACCGAATTCGGAGAAGATTAAAGCCATCTTAGAAATGCCGCCTCCCAAAACCTTAAAACAACTACGATCTTTTCAAGGGAAGTCGGCATATCTTCGACGCTTTATCTCAAACCTCCGTTCGTGTGCTGCACTTTTCTCATGACTAGCTTAAAAGGACGCCAAATTTATTCGGGAAGAGAATGCCAAGGCTCTTCGAAGACATTAAACAATATTTAATGACACCTCCGTCTTAAGAACCCCCTGGCCCCGTGTACCGTCGATACTTTACACCGCGGCTTTAGACGACTTCCTGGAGTCTGTTAAATTTCAGGTCACAGATGAGGGTAAAGAAAATGCTCTTACTACTTAAGCCGTCGTTTACTCCCGACGAAGCAAGGTATCCCGCAATCGCATCACTGGGCCCCGACTCCGCCGCTCAAAAGCTCAAAGCACTACATGCTTTCTCATAAGGTCAACTCGATTTCGGGTTTAATCCATCGTAATACTCGATGACTCGTCCAACACTTTCCGTACTAAGCGTATGGTCAATGATATTATTGCAATTCGATATAACTCGTGCCTCCGCGTGCCGTAAAGGACAAGTCTTACAGACTTCCGCAAGACACCCTTCGTCGCCGATCTCCTCTCAACGACGATCCGCGATGAACAACAACGAGCCTAGAAGACCCCGATGATCGACGTTGGGAATTGTATTTCGACGGAGCATCTTCGAAGACACAAAGACGAAGAATCGCAAGTGATAGTGCCCAGAAGGCAGGAATCGGGCTAATCTTGCACACGGTGAGCGGGGACGTGAAAGATACTCCTACCACTCTACCGAACCGCGTACAAACAACGAAGGCATCACGAGGGCCCCCCCTATAACGGATCGAATTAACGATTCAAATGGGGATAACAAGATACATCAACTATCTAATGGGATTCAGCTAATCATTCAATGACGCTGACAATACAAGATTTTTAAACCAAGACCTCGAACAATACTTCCAAGATGCCATCATATTGTTTAATAGATTCTTAAATGTGACAATTACAAAATTCTAGAAAAGAGGTTTTATGAGCGAACACATTTCCGTAAAAGAATTTGCCTGCTTGCAAGATGAATCAGCAATGCTGGCCACGGACGTTGTGTCCGTCACAACACATGAGCATGATACACAAATCAAAAAAGAAAAGAATCACTTGCAGCAGTTGAGCCGTAAAACACAAGATCACATGTACCATCGATGACTACCCGCAAATGTGAAAGCTACCAGACGATAGGTCGCTAGCCCATCGCATCAAGAAAAGAACTCGTCCTACGCATTAATAAACAACACATTATACGTAAGGTCTGATCAAATGCGTTTAAGGTGCCTAAGCGGGTCCGAGGCCCGAAATTGTTAAAGAGGTGCATTCAGAACTCGTGGCGCCACCGGTACCGGGGTCCAAAGATGAAAATGAAAAATTAAAAAAAAAAAAAAAAAAAAAAAAAAAAAAAAAAAAAAAAAAAAAAGACCAGGGTACCACTGCCCTCGATGATGACCGACCGCATGAAAATCGCCAAGAGCCGTCACCAATGCCAAGTGCACTGAGCGTGTTTGACACCAACCTCCAAATGTGCTACACCCGACAATTGCGTCGTGGCCATTTGAAAGTTGGGGCACAGAGCATAGTGGGTCCGATAGAACCACCATCTTCAAAAGGACATCGTTTCATTCTGCAAATTACAGATTACTTTTCTAAGCCAAGTAAGGCCCAATTCTTGCAGAAGTGAAAGCACACCACGTGCTACGCTTTTCAAGAACCAAGTTGTCTACCGTTTCGAGTGCCGCGCAGGATCATCTCGTATAATGGGTCAGCATTCGAAGCACACAAATCAACAATTTTTGTCGTGAGACACGGAATCGACCGGCGATACTCAACAATTTACTACCTAAGAGCAAACGGCTCGCCGAGTGCTTTTAATAAAACTCTCGTTCAAATCTTAAAGCAAAACCTCGACGATAATAAGAGAAATTGGCAGAAATTGTTAGAAGCCTTATGGGCCTACCGGACAACTCGTAACCCCTACTCAAGCTACACCTTACGCCCGGGGTGTATGTCCGAGGCAGTTGTTGGCCTTTAGAGGTTCAGCCTTTCCTTCACTCAGAATTGCAATTGCAAATAAGATCACGACAGAAGAAAACGCTGTATGACACTCGAAGAATTAGAAAGCTTGGAAGGGAAAAGACTTGCGCACAACAGAATTTAGAACTATACCAAGCTAAGATGGTTCAAGCCTTACGACAAACTAGTCCGCCCAAGAACCTTCAAAGTTGGTGACTTAGTTCTCGTTCTCAAGAGACCTATTCTTGCACACCGCAAGATAGGAGGAAAATTTGAACCCACTGAAGGACCGTTTGTGGTTGGGGCTAAACATACTCAGAGGTTCCTACCGCCTAGTGAATCGCTGTGAGAACGACATATGCTTCCAATCAACTAGACGATATCAAAAAGTATTACGCTACCCGATGTTTCAAAGGAATGAAATCTTCATCCCTAAGAAACACGGGCGAAGTAATTACTTATGATTGGGTCCGAACCCAAAAAATAATAAAATGTGTTAAAATAAATAAAGCGCGATAATTAAGTTTTCCTCGTTTCCTTTTTCAAATCAAAATCTCTTCCCTCATCTTATCCTATCATTCCCGTTAAATTTCAAAATATAAGAATAATAAAAATGTACTTAATTAAACATTTTCTTAATGTTCTTGTTCTTAGTATGTGCTTCCCGATCCTTTCTTGTCTTTCTAGTGAAATGTCGAATCCATGGCCGGGTCTTGAACTTTAAGAATGGCGTAAGCCTCGCACTCGATGAAAAGAGGTGAAAGATGGAGCGATAATCGAGGATCGACTCGCATTTCGCACCAAAGCAGTGCCTACAAGATGAGGAAAGTGGGACTGGTCCCGCTAACCGAGAAGAACTACCCCAGTGCATGATGAAAGTGGAAGTGCCCAAGCCACCAATCCAACAACAAGAAAAGAAAAGCAACACCGAAGAAGACAAGAAAATGAAGTCCGTAGTCACTACACAAGATATAAAGCTTGTCAAAGCCGCGCCCTCGCTATAGATTCAAGAAGCTCGGAGGGCTACTCCTCACAAACCCACGAACGAAGAAATAAGAAACGCCGCATCCGTAAAATGTTATCAAAACTACTGCGGACCAAATAAGGACGAGACAATCGTTAACAAGCAGACACACATTTCAAGGACACCGGCTCACTGTGAAATCGAAGAAAGGAGGCCAGTCTTACACAATAAAGAACTAGGAAATCTCCAAGATCGAAGAAAGAAGGTTACCACGCCACCGATAGAACCACCAAGCAAGGTACGCACTCCGTCGGGCAGGCTAACCCCCGGGATGTCCCGCCGTACATCATCCGGCGAGGAGCCGAGGTATGCAGGGGAACGGAAGGGATTGAACCATATATCCCGCAATATGTCATAAGGCCTCGCCATCCGTTGTAGACGGTTCCGAATACGAGCCGGAGGAGGATGCGTAATGTTGAAAAGAAAACTTTCGAATACTTCGAGAGAATTAAAGGAAGAAGAATCAACATACTGTGGCTGGCCTCGAGCTACACACCGACGTATTCTCGCAGTACGAACAACAGCAAATTGTGGACTGTATCCGGGATCTAAAAAGAATGGGCCGAGCAGCCGCCTCCGAGTGGAAAACACACATACTGAACCCCGGAGATGGGCGCGTGGAAAGGAAGAATCACAATACAATGCGGATGCTGCTACAACTTACGAAGATGTAAAAGGAAACCCACCGGGAATACTTCGCCGCTGGCAAGTAGATCCGATGCCATTAGTTATCAAGAGAATGGTAAAAAGATCGATAACATATGGGTACCGCGCGCATTGCATACCCAATAACCTGCATTATCACCACCCACAAAATGTAGATCGTATACCCCCACATATCGATCACCACGACTTCGTCGACCTTTCTGCACGGTCTCTTTCTGAATGAGTGCAACATCATGTTCGGATCTGACCTCCGGATAGCAGCTCCGGTGAGTTCCGAGGCCGCAAAGATACCTTTACCTAAGTGGGTTCCGTCATGATACCGCAAGGTAACGGAGCGTATATCGCAAAGCATCGTATACTGTGGGGCGCCAGTGATGACCCGGATACTTCGTGGAGGATGGACTACGCAAATACTCATCATTTCCAACTGCATCCGTAGCCAGAGAACCTCCCAGGGCCTACGAGCTCGCGGGGAAATAGCATGAAATATCACACCTCCAATGTACATCCACCCGGCATCCCCGCCAAGGATGGCCTTCGGAAGGTGATGTTATCGACTATGTACCTCACTATTCGTACATGGATTTTCGACGATGATTCTTTTCGATGGATCAACAAAGATCATACACACCCGTTTCGAGTCTACATGGATTGTATGAAATATATTCCGTGACGAGTTGTACGACGTATTTTCAACATGATTGGAATGAAAGTGACTATGTCACGTTTTCGGCCTTCACCTCTTTTGTGCAAATTGATCGGGAAACGCCATTAAAGTTAAATGAACTTCAAAAAGAAAACTTTAAAAGAAAAAAAGAGAATAAAAGAAAACTTTCTAAAAAATCTGAAATGATAAATACCAAGTTCACATGAACATTAAATAAACAACAAAATAAAATTAACCATTAAAAGAGCAACTAAATCAACACAAACCTCAAATCTAATCTTTCCAAATTCGAATCAAATTTCAATCTTTTCAAATCAAAATCAAATCTATCCTTCCAAACTTCAAAATCAAATTCTCAATCAAATTCCAAATCCACTCGACAAATTTCAAATTCGATCTTCCCAAATCTCAAATCAAATTCTCTCAATCAAAATCCAAACTAACTTCGATCAAGTTTCAAACTCGATCTTCAAATTTCAAATCAAATCTTAAATCAAATTTCAATCGAGTTCAAACTCATCCTTCCAAATCTCAAATTCAATCTTTCCAGATTTCAAGTCTCAATCAAATCAAATTCAAATCTTTTGGGTCGAGGATTTTACATCCAAGAATGTGACTGCTTTAGGATTCTTTCCTATTGCACCGAAATACATCAAATTCAAACTCCTTTTCGGGGTCGAGGATTTTACATCCAAGACCGCACCGCCTTAGATTCTTTTCCTATCGTACCGAAATACATCAAATTCAAACTCTTTCGGGGTCGAGGATTTTGTATATCCAAGCATCGCATCGCTTTAGGATTCTTCCTATCGCACCGAAATACATCAAATTCAAACTCTTCGGGTCGAGGATTTTACATCCAAGACCGTACCGCCTTAGGGATTCTTTCCTATCAGACCGAAATACATCAAATCTAAACTCTGGGTCGAGGATTTTACATCCACACCGCACCGCCAGATTCTTTTCCTACCGCACCGAAATACGTCAAATTCAAACTTCTTTGGGTCGAGGATTTTACATCCAAGATCACATCGCCTTAGGATTCTTTTCCTATCGCACCGAAATACGTCAATCTAAACTCTTTGTCGAGGATTTTACATCCAAGACCGTACCGCCTTAGGATTCTTTTCCTATCAGACCGAAATACATCAAATTCAAACTCTTTTGGGTCGAGGATTTTACATCTAAGATCGCATCGCCTTAGGATTCTTTCCTACTGCACTGAAATACATCAAATTCAAACCTTTTTGGTTTTAGTGGATTTTACATCCAAGACCGCACTCGCTTTTAGGATTCTTTTCCTATCAGACCGAAACACATTAAATTCAACCTTTTCGGTCAAGGATTTTACATCCAAGATCGTGACCGCTTTAGGATTCTTTTCCTATCGTATCGAAATACATCAAATTTAAACATTTTCTGGGTCGAGGATTTTACGTCCAAGACTGCACTGCTTTAGGATTCCTTCCCTATCGCACCGAAATACATCAATTCAAATCCTTTCGGGTCAAGGATTTTAGCATCCAAGATCGCACTGCTTTAGATTCTTCCCTATTGCATCGAAATACATCAAATCAAAATTCAACCTTTCGTCGAGGATTTTACATTCGAGATCGCATTGCTTTAATCTTTTTCCCTATCGCAATGAAATACATCACATCAAAATCAAACTCGAGGTTAAGGATTTTACATCCAACACCACTTGCTCGAGATATCTTCTCATTGCAACGATTCAATTCAATCAATTCAATTTTCTTTCGGTTGAGATGTTACATCTAAAAACCTCAAAATCCCAATTTTCATTTCAAATCAAATCCCTCAAATTAATTTCGACAAAACTTCAATCTAAATTGAAAACTCCAAAACTAAAAATTGTAGAATCTGCATCAAAACATAAATTGAAACGAAACATGAAATCTAAATCGAAATTCCCCGAGATCATGGGATTCGGGATTTACCTTTCCTTTCCCTGAGTTCAAGAATCTCCGGTTCCAGAGATATACTCGACACTCTTGGGCGAAACTCTTCTACTGACCTAAGTTCATCACTGACATCCGTGCTGGTTTTGTTGATCGCTGTCAACAATTACGCGTGTGTCTGTCACCACCACACCTATCAGTCTGATTGTCGAATTCCCATTTTGACGAGGTCTTCCTTTCTTCTTTTAAGGTTTTCAGATCTAGCCCAGCTTTTCCTTCTGAGCTCATCTTAGAGGACTAGAATTTGGACCCGCCTTTAGAAATTCAAACCACTTCTAAACTCCCCGCAAATCCCTACAAATTTCGACTATAGACCCCTAATCACCTAGAGGGTTGAAATCAAATGTGGAAGTTTAAAGGACGAGTTCCTATAGACTCTTTCGCCTTTGGGGACTCCTGGCCCGGGTCTCGGGTGAAGGGGCCGACATACACTACACTTACACACTACATTTCCACACACTAACTTTCAACTCTCGAAGTGATGCTCAAAGTGTTGCAAAGTTTTGATGAAGAATATATTTTGCGCATTTGGAATATTAAGAGTAATCATAACTGATGAGGGAAGTCATTTTAGAAATGCGATTAATGGAAAGTTAGCAAAGAAATATCATATTAATCATAAGATTGCTACTACTTATCATCCGTTAAAATTGGTTTGGTTGAATTATCCAATTTTGAAATTAAAATAATATTGGAAAAGATCATAAAAAATATGTGCCGTATCGTCAATCAAATCGGATTGATGCCAAGCGTTCCATGCGAATCGCCTACGGACTCCTATATGAATGTCCCTATATAGGTTGATTTTTGAAAAAGCTTGTCATTTACATATTAAACTTGAGCATAAATTATTTGGCTATTAAAGAGTTCAAATATAATTTGAAAAAAAAAGATGCTACCGAGGAAGAGAGATTATCGTAATTAAACGAGCTTCAAGAGATAAGGAATGAATCTTATGAAAGTGCTAATATTTATAAGGAAAAGATGAAGTTATGGCATGATCGAAGATTATTACTATAAATCTGTCCTTAGACAAAAATTTTTTCCGTATAATGCCGATTGAGAATTTTTTTGGAAAACTTAAGTCCAGGTGGATAGTTCTTTATCAGAATGAAAATTTATTCCCATGAGCTGTGGATATTCAAGATCCTCGTACTAGAAAAATATTTAAAGTTAATGGAAATAGACTTAACGATATTTTTTCAGCTTGTTAATCTAAGACTTATGAGAATATGATGTTCGGCCACTGCGTAATGAGTTCGTCTGTCAAGCGAAGATGTTAAACCAAGCACTTTGTGGGAGGCAACCCATATTTATCGGTGTGCTTGGCTTTATGTTTGTTTTCAGGTGCTTGCTTTGCTTGCTTGGTTTGTTTTTATGTTTTTAGTGGTAGTAATTTGGTTTTTAAACTAAATAGAGTTTATTCGACCTTATTTAATGATTTCCAGAGGAGTTGTAATAAAAATTTAGACATTCGCGATTCGTGCTAAATCGAGACCGGCGACTAAACGCCGGCTTACGCACTTAGGCGCCGGAGTTACAAAAACATGAAAATGAGATTCTAGAAGCCTAGATCGTGGTGAAGAAGTTTCGGGTTATTTTGAAGTTTTAAAACGTCTTGTAAGGGCTTTAAGACTTCCAAGTCTATAAAAAAGAACTCCAAGTTAAGAGAAACACTGCCACAAGTCCTTTTTTCCTTCCCGAGTTTTAAGAAGAGTATTTTAAGTACATCATGTCTCCTGGAGAATGAGATGAAGAAGAAGCAAAGATTCGACAAGAGTAAGTTCAATAGCCGATGGTACTGGCGAATTATTCAATGGATTTATCGTTAGTATTCAAGGGATTGCGTAAATGATCATGAAATACCGAAGCCCGAGCGACTTCAATTTCAAGAAAAGATTAATGAAACTAACTTTACAGTCAGAAAGCACATGGGATGGCAACTCAAGATGAAATTCAAGCCATTCAAGATATGTGGAAGAAGGTATAAGGCGATCTTTTCGTAACAAACAGATTGAAGAAGAAAATGTAAGAATGAACAATTACTTCACCGTTCTATCAAATTTTATATTCCCGTATGGGTCCAATGAGAATAATAGTGGTCTTGGATATAATTCACCTAATGGGGATGGAATTGGGTGAGTGTTTTGTTCTTATATGTTTTGTCTTCATATGTGTTTTATTTAATATGTTTAGTGTTCTTATGTGTTTTGTTTGTTGTGTTTATTTTATGCTCTGGCTTTAATTACGCTTATGATGTCATAGTTACATCCTGTGAGATGTAAACTTAACAGTTCGAGATTAAGTCTTTTATATTTGCTGCACTTCCATCTTATGTATGCGGATAGAAATTCTAGGATCGTATATGTTATGGTTGTTTTAATGAATATAAGTTTGTGTTTCGTGTGAAATTTGATTGGAATCAATGAACAATAAACATTCGAATTGGAATATCAGATGATTTATGGGAAAAATGGGGGAAAAATAATTATTTTGAAGAGATTAAAGATGATTAACAAAGTGGTTTAAAGCATATACCTTAATTGTGAAAATCCGGGTATTGGCGGCCAAGCGGCCAGAGGCCGGCGCTTAAGCGCCCATTTCGTGGCGAAGCTCCGAAGGGTTCGCGCTTAGGCGCCGGGCCGCAAAAATTGTTCCCACCGCTAAAAACTCGTGAATCGCCATTTTTTAACTCCCCCGTTCATCTTCAACCCATCGTTTTCACACGAGAAAGAGAGTCTAAGGCATCCTTGATTCGGACCATTTAAGAGGCGATCTCAACAAAATTTTATAGATTCGGATTCATCGAGGTAGGAGCACTACTCCTAAGTAAAATTTTATTTTCACCATGTATTTCAAGTACATTTCTGAAAATCTTAAAATCACGATTCGTGGTGAAATTTTTGAGGAAAACATAAGAAATTGCTCGGATTTGAGCGGAAACATCTTGGAAGATAATTTAGCAAGTTTAGCGATTTCTGAATTTATGGTAAATTTTTCGTTAATTTTTAGAGATTTCGCTCCAAAGTCGTTTAGCTGAGGAGACGAAGTTTCATTCCGAGCAAATTTGTTAGTACGTAGGGCCGAGGAACGATACATCGATGTGTTGTACTATGTAAGTCGATTCCCGAAAGAGTGTTCAGTAAAGTCAGAGAAGTGATCAGAGATATGATTGTTAGAGTGAACCTGAGAACTACCGCTGCTTCTCCGTTGTCGATGTTGCTTTCTTAATATGAATTTACGCAATTTACTCGCATCGAAGAGAATTTAGTGATGGTCAAGGGAAAGACGTGAACTTTTCTTCTCCGGGGCAATTAACACTTTTTATCAACCGCCTCCCCGCTATGTTTTATTTTTATTCTAATCTTCATCCTACGATGAGAGTTGCATGAGACAACGATTTTAATCGATGGAAGAGATTATGGAAAATAACAAATGATAGAAGAGTGAATTTTCGTCTAAATTAAATACCACGAAGGCATGGCATTATTTTATCTCTTCTAAATCACGCCCAAGTCATACTATGAAGTGACGAGAGAATGTGTCGTTTTTGAACCACTATCCTACAAGGGAAACCCATGACATTGGAGCGATCATTTATGATTATATTGTGAATTGTGCCAAATCCACCACTACCGCAGGTTCGGGATTTCCTTCCTCGATTCATTCAATATGTGAATGGTCCTAAGTGAAGTTCAAACCCGGGAAGAGGTACTTCAGCCTTTCGAAATCTATCTCTAGTGTAAACTTTGGAGCTTACATCGTACATTCAGAATTTTTCTGGGGAGAGGAGGATTTGTGACTTCTACTACTTCGCTCGGCTACATCTACTTCTCGTGCTACTACTTCACATGCTTCATCATCTACCGATTCGCGATCGGGTTTATTAAGAAAAATTTCGAAGAAAGTGAGTCTTACTCGCATCATGTTAGAGACATGATGGTAAGATGGATAATATGGAAAGATATATTATTAAACATGATGAGTATGAGGAGAATTATCAACATTATTCGATAAGATCGATTGTGAGGTGATCGTAGTGTTTAGATGCCCCCTCATCCATTCTACATACCTTATGTGTCATTCGTGATCGGAACGAGCAGATGATCTTTGGCGAGGATGAAGAGTACATGTATGTCGTTTGCTCTTAGCTTCGTTGTGTTGTTGTGTCGTATTACCGTGTACTTTGTCTAGTATTTTGTTCGATGAATGTGTTGTAATGCGAACTCGATAGTACGCATTGTAGTTGTACTATTTATTCGTAATGCATATTCGCATGTATTGTCATTGATCGATGTTTTATATGTTGCTTCGAGTGTAGTGTGCGGCAAGAAATGTTTTAATGTGTATGTCGTACTAGAGTTTTTTTTTTAGTAATTTCAATTTAAAACTTTATATTTCAGAACACTATAGAAACTACTATTTAAGAAACTCATGGGCTTAAAAAAACTTTACAAAAATCTACCACTACCATTTTCTATCTAGTATCAGTGTGATTTCGCTTAGTGTGTATTTGCTTCAAAATCTTCACTGGGCAGAAGTCTTTTCAAATTTTTACTTTTCTCGTTATAAAGAAAATGTTTTCAAAATCCGAATTCGATTTCATTTCGTTTGTTGTTTAAATTGATATACTTGCATATTTAGGATATTTAAAATTCCAGCAAGCATGTTATATTATTCTTTAATTTCACCAATGTATCATTTCTATTCTTAATCGTTTTATCCTAACTAAAAATTAAAATTGGGGGGGATTTTTAAAACGTAAAATTTTAAAAAAACCTAAAATTTTATTTGTTCTCAAGAATATTTAAAAAATAAATCTATTTCTTGATGGAGAACAATTATGTATATGAAGTTATATCTCGGGAACATAAATTTTGAATATGTAAATGAATAAGAATTGGGATTTAAAAATTGTGTGAATCATGAAACTTCAAGTTAAAAATTTTCCTAGTAAAGAGATGTTATATATATATCTATTTATGTTTAGTGAGAAATTTTATATTTTTGGATAAATAGAAGATTCACTTTTATTTCTTCAAAGCTTAAATTTCTTTTTATCAAGAATAATTTTAAATACTATTATTATGATTTTTAAGTGAAAGATATATATCTGATCTTTATTTTAAATGGAAGGGTGGAATTCAAAATCTTTGTGCGCTCATCTGCATACGTAATCCTTGCCTTAAAAGAAAAAAGAAAACAGAAAAAAAGAAATAAAAAGAAAAAGAAAAAAATAAGATGTAATAAGTGAGAAAGCTTCGAGCATTTGCTGCCCTAATGAAAAATTGGTTCCATACCTAAAGTTTAACATATAAGTTCAGAGAAAAAATTAAAGCTAGCACATAGTAAATAAAAGTATTTTCAAATAAAAGATTTTAAGTGGAGAAAAATAAGATGTTCAATCCTATATTTCAAGAATTTGCAATAATTTCTAAATTAGATAGAGACTTATATTTGTCATTTTCTTTCCTTAAGAACTTTCCAACTTTAAGTTGGTCTTAATTACTGAAATTTTTTTCTAAATCGACTATTCTATTTTCTAGAACAAAATTTTGTTATCTTCCTAAGAAACTCATTATATAATTTGCATGTTAAACTTTTTCTATGAGATTAACTGCCACTTCGAGGACAAGTAATATTTTAAGTTCGGGGGGATTTTGATACACCTAAATTATATAACCTGTTCTTTATGCACATTTTTATACCTATTTATGATCATATCGCACTTTAATGAAAGGTATTTTGTGCTTTTCTTGCAGGTGTGATGAAAATGAGTGATCATGATGAAAGGAGCAAAATTCGATCAAATTGGGAGTAAAAAAATGAAAACAAAAATTTGGGCATTAAGCTAAGCGCCTCGCCGGGCCGGCGCTTAGCCGCTTGCCGCTAAAAATCGAGTTTAATTTGAATTGCGCCATTTTCAAAGGGGATGGGATGCAACCTTGGTGATAACTTCCATAAATCTTTCTGGTGGCAAGTTTGAATGAAGGGGAGCATTCTTTGATGGATATCGAATCTGGACACATTTTGAAGAGACACCAAGGCACATTTTGGTTTAATACTTGCAAGAGAGTCTTAGAAAAATTAAGGAGCTCTTCCTTTGCATTTCAAGGGTTCTTTCCATTGCATTTTTACAGAGTTTTTATTTTAGTTTTAATTAGGAGTAGGAGTGGTAGAGTAGAAAACAAACAGTAGGATTGAAGCCTTCTTCTTTCCACTACTTTTCTTTCCTTTAGTTTGTCAATTTTTATCAAGTCTAAAGTCCGTATTCCGAGTCAGAGCTGGTACTTTCTTCGAGGAGTAGTTTAGTGAAGAGTCAATGTTTCGCAGGAACTTACTGAGTCTTGGTGGAAGAGGATTTTCAGATAAGTCTTTACTTTTATTCTTACATTTAGTTTTTAATTAATACTTGTGTTTTTATGTTTGCTGTTTTTCTTGTTTTAATTAAATCAATGTGTTTTTATATTTTCTCAATGTATTCGAGTGTTTAATTTATCTTTTTCTTTCTTAAATGAAGAAGTAAGTAATTCATGAAATATTGTCAGTGGAATGTTGACCCGACTCGCAATTACGCAAAGAATTAACTTCTGAAATATGGCAAAAATCTCAATTCGATTTATAAATGTTAATGGCAGTAAAATCTTAAATAATATAAAATTGAAAATATTTTACACACTAGTGGAAGCATGCAAGTGATACGTATCGCTTCAACAATATGGTTTTCTTTTAAAACTCTAGTATCGATCCTACGAGGAAGTGAAGTAAGAGGACTTGACAATTTCGAATGCCATTAATAATTCTTATTGAAATGTCAATTAAAAATTGTGTTTTGTCTAGAACTACCTTCTTAAATGTAAAATAAATGCAATAGTATCTATCTAAAATGCAATAATTTTAAAGATAACTCTTTTGGATGAATTGGTTCGAGAATTTTAAGATACTAAAAACTACTATTCTTATGTAAAATTTAAATCTGAGCAATGATATGAACGAGTCGCATTTAATATTTCTGCCACAACAGAGCAATCATATTCTTTACCCTTTAGTCCGTACATAAAGAATATCGACTAATCCTATGCTTGGTTACTCAAATCTGCGGCTAGGCTGAGAGGATACCGGCTCTCACTTGAGCTCCCCACGTTCCCCTCGCCCGAGCGCTAACATCTTACACTTCAAGACAACGTATGTGACCGAATTGAGGATTTTAGTCGTCACTCTAAAATCTCCAATTATATGCCCGTGGTAATTTATATTTCCTTACTTATTTGCACTCAATCCCCATGAATTACGACATTCATTCACGGACATTGAATGTGGTTCCACTTTGCCGAGAATTACACGCCCATTCGTACAATGCACTTACAATGAATTTTAACAATACAATAAGCCTTATTGTAATGTAAACGAGGTGCAAGTCAAAACCATCACATTTATAATTAAATAATCTTTTAGCAAGCATCCTAATGTCCTAAATATGAGTCCTACTCATTGTAAAATAAAAGTAGAATGGAAACAATGATATAATTTTCTATGCCACTATCTCAAAAGGTTAAAAGAGAAAGATACATCACAAAGACAAGAAATATAACGGAAACTTCATTAACCAAAGCAAATCCACTAGGTAAGTGTTAACAAAATCATAAGATAATGAAGAACAATACTTACTTTTTCCTTTTGAAAGAAAGATGAAGTTCTCTCCCATAAATTCTCCCGTAGAACCATGTAATGTTAAGGCAATCCTTTACAATTTCTCTCAAAATCTCCTCTCTAATCTCTCCAAAAGTAGAAATCTACATTTCTACTCTTAATCTAAGAATCATAAACATTCTCCAAGATTTTCCTAACATTCCCCCTTATTTCTCTTTTCTTTCTCTATACTTTTCTAACCTAAATTTTCCATTTAAAGAGTATGCATGAATTTCTAAGAGTTCCCTAAAGCACCCCTTAGAAAAAGCGTCCAAATACGTCAATTTCGGTCCAAATAGCCAAAAGTCGGTCCACAGTCATCTGGCGTGCCGGCTCACGGGGTTCGAGACGCCGTCGTTGAGCTTTTCGGTCATATTTCGGCTCGGGAAAATCCCGCCGTCGGCGGTCTCGAGGGCGTCGGCCGGCGGCGTACTGGGCCGCGCGTCTCCACCTCGCTCCATTGTAGCTCCGTTTTTAGCTCGTTTCTCCCCATTTCAGTTGCATTGCACTTAACAGATGGCCCTATAAAATAAGCATAGAAATAACCTTTTAAAGTGTAACTTAATTCAAAATATGCAAGAATTGTAAATGAGATTAAGCATCGAAAGACTTATCAAAAATATGTCGTGGCAAAATTTAATTTCTTGCTTGTTTTTACTCCAAATTGCATCGTTTTTGCTTGTTTTTTTCCAAAAGTCATTTCTTATACGAAACCAAAAACATATAAAATACCTTCCTTTTAAAGTGTAATTTCACTTAAAATGAGTAAGATCATATAGCAAAAAGCATATATTTTTTAAAGTGGGGTCAAATGTATATGTTTTTAAATTGAAGAAGTTGTGAAAATTGATTCTCTAAACTTATTTACTAATTTGGTATGTTAAGATGTAAAATTTGTGGTGAGATTATGTAACATCCAATATGGTATTGTCTTATAAAAAAGTTAGTAAGAATCGCATGGAATTATATGCAAAGGAAAATTGTAGCTCATATAATCAATGTAATATATTATAAGATGTTTTAAAAGGGGAGTAAAATTAGAGGATTTTTAGTGTAACAGGCTAAAAGCAATCGACCTGTTTAAAGTTTTGAATTTTGTTATGAGAAGTTAGCCCCCGTGAAGGGAATCAATAATCCCTAGAGTGAGAGCCAGATTCTCTCCTCGCATAACCATGTTCAAAATGATAAAATTTCAAATTAATCAATGTTCTTTATAGAACAAGGTAAGGGTAAAGAATACATTTGTTTCTATTTTTCACAACAAATTTAAATACTTCTCCATAACAATACTTTCATAATTATTTCTATAATATAAAAGAAAGAAAAAGATATTCTAAGCATGTTGTTTTTCTATACCGTGTTTCCAATTATAATCATTATAATTTCTTGTATGATTTTTATAAGAAAATTTAAAGAGTGAAATCAACTATCAAACTTTTCAAATCAAAACATACTTTGAAAAGCCAATTAAAAAAGTAAAAAGATAATTTTCTTTTTTCTTTAAAGATTTATCACTTTCCCTATGGGTTCACATTCAGAATCACGTAAAGTATTATAATATTTCATAAACGATACGTATACTCGCGTAGTATCCCATATTTTAAAATTATAATTTTTCTTATCTAAATCATCAAGACATTTATTTAACGTCGACCAAGTTTTTGGCGCATATTTATTTACTGCCAGGAGTCAAGTTTCGGCGCACATATATTTATCGGGGATCAATATTCCTCCTGGCCGTCCAAATCACACCTCATTTGTAGTCGATCGTATTGTGTCGGGAACTTTCATCGACGCATCCCTCCGCTATAGGTGGAGCTCAGAAACATACTCTAGCAAAGAATGGGGTGGAAGGTATTTTCCACATGCCTTTCTTTATCTTCTCCCACTTTATAACCATACCGTCGAATTCACTTTTCATGTCTTTATATGTTCTCCCACCATAAATAGATACTCTTCTTCAACTTGATAGCAACTAATTTTACCTTCTTATCCTCTCGTACATACATATACTTGAAGGTTTGTTCAACATAGATGTGTGCAATTAATCAAAAAATTCCTTCAGATCTATACATCCTCAAATCTCTCGTATCCGCCTACATACCTTCGTAGTCCGTGTCCTTCGACCGATGTCTCTTCTCTAGGCCGCCTCTGATACTGGATTCTGAAATGTCATGGCTTTTCATCTCTCACTAATATCCACTATGGAAGGGGTTGAAATTTTTTCCCTTTTCTCCAACATTTCTTCGTCACTATCGACTGCAAGTCCCTAGGTTTTCATCCTCAATGTCTACCAATCTTCACTAAAGTTTACATTGCCTTCAAGCAGTATCTCTTATTGCGTAGACTTAGTCATATATCTCCTCGGTGGAATGATTAAGGTTTGGGATTTGTGGAAGTGAAAATGGTATTTTGGTGGTACGAATCCAAATTTTTGGGTATGGTATGCTACGAAATCCCTGTAATACGGCTAGTGGTTAAAGCTATTTCCGATTTCAAATGATATCAAGTTAACCAAACCACAATATAAATAGAAATATTTTTTTCAAAGTAAAATTAGATTACAATGTAGACACTTGAATCAATAAAAAGTAACAACACAGTAGTAAAATAAATAACAAAGGACACCCTGGGAAGGTGGGGAGGACGACGAGTCCGTTTGGGAGGAGGGGGAAGCGGATGGCCTGAAAAGGTGTGCAGAGTGTTGGTTGGTTGTCAGGCAGAGTGGGAGGGTTGGAAAGGGTTAGCGCAGCCCTGGAAGGTCGAACCGAGAGTTGGATCGTCGTATTGGTGAAAAGGTGGTGGATGGTGACAACCGGCCGCATCGGTGTCGAGCGGTAACAATGCCGGGACGGAAGTGTACAACTCACTGTGGCGTCGGGGTGACGGCGTTAGCACGGATGAAAGTGAGAAGCGCTTGAAAACAACAAACAAAAGGATGTGGATGGCTACCACACCAAGATACAACACCAAGCAGCTGGGGAGGATGGAAGGATACAATAAAGATGATTATCCGAGAGATGATAAAGCCGAAACAATACATAATCCCTAAGACATAAGCCTCAAGGGAAAAAAAGATGCCGCCGACTATCCCGACAAAAAGTTAAAATCCGGAATTAATCAAAAGCAAACCCTAAGCAAGCAAAACATACATATATAATAGCTAATCGCTAAAATAAGAAGATGGCAACCGAAAGGAAGGAGGACGAAGTAGCAAACAAAGAAATACATGTGGAGGCTTCGAAAGGTGCTTCCCACCCCGGAGCCGAAGATAGTCGGTCCAACCTCCCCCCGCCGGACCAAATTACTCTAGCCGAACTACTGTTAATTCAACCATTCCCCTAAGCCTCGATCGACTAATTCCACCTTTCACCCGAGCCCCCGCATCAACAATGCCAACAAAAGGCAAACAATGTACATTGTATGACGTGCATATAAAAAACCTTAAACCCATCTAAATTCATAAATCCAAGTACTGGGTATGGCATTTAAGATGAATCAATACAAAAGTATGGAATAAAATATAGCTACAAAGTTGGTTTCACTGATTTAAGCATTAAATTTACCCTCATTATCTTTATTTTCTATAATTTATATATAGTCTACTATTTCATTTATATATTGTTTGATGAAATCATGAGTTATAATCGGCTAAAACTACGATACAATAAAATATTCTACATACAAAGGAGTATTTTAAGTTTAAAATATCACTACTAGCTAAGTCAAGTGTAGTGAAATGAAATGAGATAAACTAAGAAGTATTTAAGTTCAAGAAATGATTTTGCAGAGAGATTGTAAATCACATAATGAAAATAAAACGAAAAAAAGGATTTAGTTGGTTTGGACAAATACAACAATGGATAAACATGAACTATTTAGGATGGTATATAAATTTAAAAATGTGGGATTAAAAAAGAACAAGCTAATATTTGCAAACAAATGAAAAAAATTAAATACCGCATGTAATACTCAATAAAAAAATAATGGGTTGGAAGAAGGTTAATGATTATGAGCTATTTATCCTATACTTATTTTAGGGATTTCTAAGACTAAGGCCGAAAAGGCGATATAGGTAGGCCCATAAAAAAACAAGTTATTTGTGATCAGCTCGTGTTTAAATCGTTCGTTAAGTAAACTAAGCACAAACAATTTTTTAAGCTCGGATTATAAATTGAGTCAACACGAATAACCCTTTGTTCAATACCGTTCAACTAATTTTCGCTCAAGATAAAATATTATATATAATATTTATATAAAAATATTAGATATATTATTTATATATTAATATATTATATATATATAAATAATAACAGCTTTTTTGTGGTCTAGTTTTGCGTTTCTTTATCACATCAATTGGTGCAACTTTAAATCTAACACCATTCTTTTTTCTAATAAATTTAAACAAGTAAATTTTAAGCTCGAACAATAACACACCATTCACGCAGCAATTCTCAACACGAGCCAAGATCGAACGAACTGAACATCAGCCAAGCTTAAATTCACTCAAGCCCGACCTATTTGAAGCCCTAAAAATAGGAAAGCATACAAAGCTAGTCAATCTGAAAACCAAAAAGTTACAAAACTATACATATAATGCAAAAATGTAGCAAAAGTACTTTCCTAAGCTAAGCAAGACTTATGGGATAAGGCACTCAATGAAGAGAAGCAAAAATAATAGGATATCAAGTAAGAGTGCATGTAGCTAAGAAGTCTTTGCATGGAGAAGAAGATATTATGCACATTGATCTTATGCCATTTTCGACAGATTCTTATACATCATTAGATATTTGAGCTTTTGAAATAATCATTGATAATTTAGAATTTTGTCATCTTAATTAGAATTAAGATTGACTTAATTTGTTTTGATCATTATATTATCAGTTTTACTTGTCCATTTGTTCATGTAAACAAAATTTCAAGCATCAAATTTTGTTTTTCACTAGGTTTGGTTATTTATGTATAAATCTGCTGTGTGCAATTGCTAGAGCAAAGCTTCGTTTGCTTAAACTCTTTACCATTCTAAAGTAGGATAAATATCAGAAAGAAGATGTGTGATGTTTATGTTTAGATGAAAAAGGTAGGGCGACCATTCCCATCATTTCGAACAATTTCAGCGAAAAAAGCAGTTACTAGGTAACCACATAAAAATTTAGCCCTAAACACATTTTAAAGGTATAAATGAAGAAAAGCGACAGAAAACTCAACTTGATCTCACTTTTAACATGTATTCCTTCATCAAAATATCATGATATTGACTGGCGGGTAAAATTTCACAATCTAATTGCTTTAGCAGTTTATATTGATTCATCCATTTAGTCACATTAAACTTTCTTGGAATTCTTATATTTAAACTGCATATAATCAATATGAAAGTATAAGAAAGTTTCATTGTATAAATTTAACATCTAATGTCAAAATTTGGTAATCTATATATGCTGTAATATTCTGTTTTAGGCTTATACATATAAACGCGTATTGCAATTCAATCGCTTATTTGTGTTTTCGTCCTGTCCTCGTGTTTAAGAAACACCAAACAAAAAAAAAGGGAAAAAAAAAGAAAAGAACACATGTTGCTATTATGAGTTACTCAATATGTGAGACGACAAAAGGCTACACGTAAAAAGTCCAACCAGCTCTCATCACCAAGAGGCTTTCAATATAAATATCGTTAACCTAGCAATAAGCAAGCTTAATCTAATAGTCCCTTAAGAAACAAAATTGAGCAAATGAAGTCTAATTCTAGCCAAGTGGGAGAATTAACGTCAATATAAAGTAAGAAATCTAAAAGGTTTGATATAACTCCTCCATGAATAGCGTAACGACAAATACGGTCTCGCCCTAGAAATTAGGGCTTGCGGTCCATTAGCTACATAAAAATGCAGCCAACCGACCACATATCAATTGCTGTTGTGTACTCCGTGAAGAATTTGACAAAAGTTCTGGTGCACGGTACCATCTTGTAGCAACATACTCCGTCATGAAATCAGTTTCTGATGTAGTACGAGCCAATCCAAAGTCGCATAAGTTCAAATCACAGTTAGCATTCAGTAGAAGGTTGCTGGGCTTCAAATCTTTTTATGAAGAACTCTAGCTGAATGTATGTATTAGTCCACGAAGGATCTGATATAGGAAATACTGCAAATAAAAGATGGGAAAACGCTTATAGAGGTACATTTAAAAATCAAAAAAATGATGTAATGCAGGAGACAGGCAAAACGCACGTAATGCTACTAAAAAATCAAATGAAATTTGTTGGCTCATATTAATACAGCATATGCACCGAGCTATCAATAGGCAGAAATGGACAAAAAAACATAACAAAAGTCCATGACTCTTAAAATTCCAAGCCATTCCCACGACAAGTAGAACAATGACTTTGAAAACTGCTTTCTAGACAAACTTTTGATTTTCTCATCGAGGAATACTCATGCCTACTTCACATTGGGGTCGTCTTGCTGCATGATCTAGCATTCAGCATTCTAAATGAAGTTCAAAGTAAATTCACTGTTTTTGAAATATTTAAGGAGTTTAATAGTTATAGAAACAAAATAAGGAGATTAATCTTTCGTCTTTGGATTGCTATAAAATAAATTCATAGTTTAACTTTTTGAATAATTTATCTTCTAGGCAACAAAGGCGGTGAGCTATAATTCTATCTATGGGAAGTGGCGCTGGAAGCAGTAGTAAAAATCACATAGATTAGGTGATATTAGGAATACACAAAAAATAAACAAAAAGGTGAATTCCGAAGACATCAATAAACTACCATGCATTCCTTTTCTAATCAAACTATCAAAGTTTTAAAAACACATGCATTCCTTTTTGACTAAGCTAGAAAGTATTTCAAAACCAAATAATTCATAAGTAATTTATCAAAGGAATTTAATGGCATATGATGAGACTACCAAGGATGATACAAAAAGATGTAGTAGCAATTTCATATGGCCAAGCCCCGCAAAAAATTGAGGCACTATATGCATTTAATAATACCTTAAAGCTAAATTATTTTCTTGGTTAATGCACCAACATATAGTATGTATTGAAGAACGTAGAAGCGATATATTTTAGAAATACCAATAAGTAAAGCATCTTTGAATTAAGTAATGAAGGTTTTAAGATATCCAAAGCATAATTTCCAATCTACAGAGAATCAAGCAATTTATGATGAATTATTGCATCTTACACAAATTCAACTGAGGGAATAACATAACACAATTTACAACACATGGTTCATGTCGGATCTTGAGGGTAAAAAAAAAGTTCAGCTGAAAGCAAAACTCGACTTGAGTTCCTTTCACTCGGTAGCAACTCTGCCTTTTTAACTTATAGTTTTCAATGATGAAATCCATTCATTAGTGTATTGACTTTAAATCGGGCGGTCCCCTAATTTTTCACCCACATATAAAGTAGTATAAAAGCTAACGGTATGAGCCTGATCAAGTGTTTCAAGTGATTTGCAGTTCTTATAGACTTGCTAATTTCTAAAATGGCCGAGCAAGTTTATTATAGAGATCTAAATTTTTAATTTATCAAAAGGGCATAATGTGAATTTTGAGACTACTACGACAAAAGGATGCATTCTCTAATTTTTTATTTCCTAGATCAATTTTAGTTTAATATATGGACTGCTAGCAAGTCTATTCAATTCTCATTGATCTTAAGACTACAATTCCAAATTTATGTCAAACCACCAAATTGCTGTTGTTGTAGTTTATATGCTTCCTTCCGAGTCTCGTATTTTAAAAAGATTGGATCCCTATAATCGGGGAATTTAGTGAGGGGTACTTTGGCCGTCGCCACTCTCCTAATCGCTACTTGTTACTCGCAATGTAATATGTGATTTTTGAAACGAAGCGGTCTTAGTTCAGTTTTTATGATTCGTAGAAAATACCAAATTGTTGGATTAGTGCTGGTTATAAATAAGGCCATAATGTAAAAAAATGAATGAAAATGATTAATACAATTAATATTGTCTCCCCGATGCAACAAAAATATACGGTTTTGCTATACGATTCTACACATTTTTTGTGATATTGCACTTTAAAAGAAAGTATTTTCCATGATTGTTGTATGTATGATAATTTTAGGTGATTGGAGCAAAAAAAGTAAAAACGGTGCAATTGGAGGAAAACGAGCAAGAAAATAAATTGGCTCGATATCTTTCGATAAGTCTTTCTATGTTTAATCTATTTTTACTTCTTGCATATTTCTAAATGAGATTTCACATTAAAGAAAGGTTTTATACTTGTTTTCAGGGCTATCTCGTTAAGAACGCAATACAACTGAAACGGGGCGAATCAGAAATGGGAACGCAGCCAAATCTGAGCAAATGGTGGAGTCACAGAGGATGTGCGCTGTGGGCGCCCACCGGCGGGCGCTAGAAACTCGTGGGCACGAAAATAGGGTGCCGCAGGGCAGACATTCACACCGGCGGCGCTCCGAACGGTTGATGATATTGGTCAGTTTTTGGCCATATACATCGAATATAAACGCTTTTTGGTAGGTTTCTTCATGCACATCTTGGGAAATTCGTCTCTAAACTATTTTAAACCAAATCTAAGCCAAAAAAATAGAGGAGAGGATAGAAAAAATATGGAGAATGTTGAAAGATCTTAGAATATGAGTATAAATGCTGAGCCTTACCTTTTGGAGAGATTGGTGAGGGATTTTCAGAGAATTTGTAAGTGAACATTCTGAAGATTGCACGGATCAGCTGGAGATCAGGCGAGAGATTTTCATCTTCTTTCGGGCTTTAAATGCAAGATTTGGTGTTCTTCGTTATCTTATGATTTTGTAAACACTTATTTTGTGGATTTGAATTGAAATGAAGTTTTTTGTTGTGTTTTCTTTGTGTTTTGCGATGTCTTTCTCACTTTTCTTTTTTATTCGTAGCCGCAGCATGCTAAGATTATGCCATTATCTTCATTCTACTTTTCTTTTGCAATGAGTAGGATTAATGTTTAGGATATTGGGATGCTTGCTAAAATATGTTTTAATTATAAATGTGATGGCTTTTACTTCGCACTTCATTTACATTACAAAAAGGGTCCGTTTTATCGTTAAAATTGGCCAGAATTGTATTCTCCCGAAAGGGCGGTGTAATTTTCAACAAAGTGGAACTTACATTCAATGTCCATGTATGAGTTACATAGTTCATGGGGATTGAGTGCAAATAAATTGGGAAATATGGTTTCATGGGCATCGAATCGGGAGGTTTCAGTGATGTGCTAAGAACCCTAATTCGTCCTAAAGTTCGTGTATCTAATGCTGTGGTTAGCTCTGCAGTGAAGGGAAGGGAGCCTGAAGTGTCATCCAGTATTCTCCTAGCCTAACTATGGATTTAGGGACCAAGCCTAATATTTGCCAATGTTCTTTATAGCACTCCGAAGAGCGTGTGATCGATACACCAAAAATATATCAGATTTTTGCGCACATTTTTATACCTACTACGATATCGCACTTTAATGGAAGGTATTTTATATTTTTCTTGCAGGTATGATGAAAATGAGTGATTATGATGAAAGGAGAAAAAAATGGATCAAATTTGGAGCAAAAAATCAAAAATAAAAATTCTCAAATTTTGCGTGCCATGTCACTCTGGCTTACTCTTCTTAAAATTCTCGCCACAATTAAAGATCGAGATTAACTTGAATTTGGCGTCATTTTTAAAGGGGTTGGAATGCAACTCTTAGTGGTAACTTCCATAACTTCCTTTGGGCGACAAGCTTAAACAAAGTGGTGTATTCTTTTGGTCGACAGATCGAATACTAATATTTCACATATACCAAGCACTTACACTTTTTAAAGAGTCTTAAGAAAGATTATAGGCTCTTCCATTGCATTTTGAAGAGTGTTTTTACAGAGTTTTTATTGTATTTTATAAGAGTTTCGACTTCAGAGTAGGAGTAGAGAGTAGAAAAGAGAAAAGGGTAGGATCAAGCCTTCTCTTCCCACTTATTTTCTTTCCTTTATTTAATTTTATCAAGTCTCAAGTCCGTTTCCGATCTACTGGAGTTGTGGAGACCAATTCTGAAGAGTAGTTTAGTGAAGAGTCAAAGTTTCAGAGGAACTTCCCCGAGTTTCTCATGGAGAGGATTTTCGTATAAGTGTTTACTTTTTTCTTACATTTAGTTTTAATAAATACTTCGTTGTGTTTCCGTTGTTTTTCTTATGGTTTTTACCTCAAATCAATGTCTTTTTGTATTTTCTCAATGCATTATGAGTAGTTTACTTTATCTTTTTCTTTATTAAATGAAGAAGTAAGTATTTCATAAAAAAATTGTCAGGAATGTATATGTGTTTAAAGTTGGAAGAAGTCAGAAGATCGATTCTATAAACTTTATTTATTTCTTAATTGGCTCGTTAAGTTTAAAATTCGTGGTGATATTATGTAAGATTCAATGCGATATTGTCTCGATAAAAGTTAGTAAGAATCACATACAATTATATGGGGTGAAAATTGTAGTTCATATAAATGAATGCAATATATTAGAAGATGTTTTAAAGGGGAGTAAAATTAGAGGATTTTTAGTGTGACAGACTAAAAGCACCTAACTTGGTTTGATGTTTTGAATTTTTTTATGAGAAGTTAGCCTGCAGGTGGAGGGAATTGAGGGAACTCTAGAGTGGGAGCTGCTATCTTCCCTGCCAACCAGGTTCAAACTAATAAAATTTCAAATTAACCAATGTTCTTTATAGAACCAAGTAAGGGTAAAGAATACATTTGCTTCTATTTATCACAACAAATTTAAATAGTTCCACAACAATACTTTCATAATTATTACTACTTTATAAAGAAAAAAAAGATATTCTAGTTAATAGTGTTTTTCATACCTTTTTATAGTTATTATCATTTGAATTTCTTGTTTGACTTTTACAAGAAAATTTAAAGAGTGAAATCAACTATCAAACTTTTTAAAATCAAAACATACTTCAAAAGCCAATTAAAAAATTAAAAAGATAAATTTCTTATTTCTTTAAAGAATTTTCACTTTCCCCGTGGGTTCGATATCTCGGGGCTTAATCCAAAAGTCCTATATTACTCGATAAACGATACATATACTTGCTTAGTATCCACATTATAAATCATAATTTTCATATCAAAATCATAAAAATATATATCCGGCAGAGAAAAGTTTTTGTCGCCATTGTCCATTTTCATATCATAATTGTAAGTATAAATATCGGGTTTGGCGCCGTTGCCTGGGATCGAAATTAATTAAAATTTCATTTTAAAGAAAATTAAGAAATTTAAAATTTTTTACTTTTTTTGTTTTTGTTAGTGTGTTGTGTTTGGTTTTATTTTATTGTTGTTTGTTTAGTTTAGGTTTTGAGGGGCTTGTGCCTTACGATTCTGAATTAGAAAGAACTATCAGAAAAATCAAAAAAATTAAAAATACAGAAAAAGATAAAAATATTCAAGAAATGACAAATCATCAAGATCAAAATGTTAGCATCCATCAAGAATTAAGTCCTTTAAGAGATTATGTTAACCCTACAATGGATAAACTTTGTGGTAGTATTTAAAAGCTTATTGTAGTTGCTAATTATTTTTTGCTTAAACCTGCTATTATCCAAATGGTGTCCAATAATCAGTTTGGGGAAGCAACAACTGAAGATCCTAATTTGCATCTTGCTAAATTTTAAGAGTTGTGTGCTACTTTTAAATATGATGGTGTTTCGAATGATTCTATTAGACTTAGACTTTTTCCTTTCTCACTAAGGGATAAAGCTAAAATTTGATTACATTCGTGAGCACGTGGATCAATTAAAACTTGGGCTGAACTGTCACAAAAATTCCTTACTAAATATTTTCCACCATCTAAGACTGCTAAATTGAGAAATGATATTACATCTTTTTGTCATTTTGATGGGGAATCAATATATGAAGCATGGGAAAGATTTAAAGATCTCCTCAAGAAATGTCCACATCATTCGATACAAGATTGGTTAATAATTCAAACTTTTTATAATGGATTAGTTGGATCTCTTAGATCGATCATCAATGCTGCTGCTGGTGTATCATTAATGTCTAAACCAAATCTGATGCTTATGCTTTAATTGAAGGAATGTCTACTAATAATTTTCAATGGCCTTCTGAAAGGTTAAATCCTAAAAAGGTAGCCAACATTTTTGAAAATGATGCCTTTACAATGTTAGCAAATCAAGTTGCTGCTGTTTTAAGGAAGATAGACCAATTTGGGATGAATTTTTCTCAGCTACATTCCATGATTGAAGAAAATTCATTAGGCCAAATAGTTGATTCCTATTCTTCACTAGAAACTCGTGAATGCTATAATGAAGCCTAAAAACCTATATTCCAATTATTATAACCCAGAGTTGAAAGAATCATCCAAATTTTAACTGGAATACCAATAATCGAGGTGGTGTTAATCAACAATGGGGAACTACCAAGTAAACCCATCGTGGAATTGGAACAACCAAGGAAATAATAATAATAGATTAACTTATCCTTCGGGTTATAACAATGCTTTACAATTAAAGGAGAAGAAGTTGTCTATTGAATAAGTGGTGTCATATATGGGAAATCAATTACAAATTCAAGGAGCAACTATTAGAAATATTGAAAATCAATTGGGACAAATTGCAAATGCCTGTTGACCTCATTTTTGATGAGGTCTTCTCTTCTTCTCTTTAGTACTTTGGATCTAGCCTTAGGCTTTTCCTTTGACTATCTTAGAGGACTAGAATTGGGACCCACCTTTTAGAAATTCAAACCACTTCTTAACTCCCCGCAAACTCTACAAACTTGACTGTAGACCCCTAATCACCTAGAGGGTTGAAATCAAATGTGGAAGTTTAAATGGTGAGTTCCTATAGGACTCTTTGGCCTTAGGACCGCCTCTAGGTGGCTCGGTCCGGTGAAGGGGCCGACTTACACACACACTACACTTATACACTACACCTATACACTACACTTTCACACACCCATACCTAACTTGACCTCCTGACTCATGTAGGTGATTCACATGGATGGTCCTTAACCCCTAAGCCCTTGGCTAAGAGGGTTAGGAACAACATAGTGAATGCCTCAACTGGGTCCCTTCATGGCTCACATGGGCTTGACATGGCTTCATGGCTCAACCAAAATGATTTCACTCCACTCAAATTCACCCAATCTTCAATTTCCCAAATTTTCAATTTTTGACCCCCGGGACCCTACACCCGCTTAGCCTACCCAAAACCCTCGAAATTACCCAAATTTCTCAAAAATTTCCAAATTACCCAAAATTCTCCAAAATCATTCCCAAACATTTCCACATCACTTAAATTGATCATCCATACCCAAAAATACCAAAAATTCCAAGAAAACCTCCCAATACCCTCCAAATACCCAAAATACCTCTCTTGACCTAAAAATCCAAAAATTCATAAAATTCCCAGAAAATTCCAGAAAATCCCAAATATTCACAATTTCATTTTGTCCAACTACACCATGGGCCAATTTTGTCAATTTAACCTACTTTTGTCAAAACCCCCAATTTGACCCATTTTAACCCAAAGTGAACCCAATGTCAAACCAAACCTACCCAATTGACCCCAATTTTGGTCCAATTCAATTCTAAACTTCAATTCAACATCCCCAATACCAATCTAGACCAAATAAAAGTCTAATTTGATTTACATTTGGATCCAATCTCACTTTTGGCCTTAAAGCCCAATTTGGACCCATGACCCAAACCTAACCCAAACTCACCCAATTCAATTCCAATTAACCCCAAATCTTTTCTAAATCTTCCTTAGAATTCCCAAAAATAAAACACTAACATGATTTGCCCAAAATTTGGACCCAAACCCCACTCAAATTCAACCCAAAGTTAAGAGGCCATATTTTGACCTAAACCCAAACCTAACCCAAATGAGCCCAAACCCCAAAATCAAAGCCCAACCAAAGTCAAAACCTCTTTGAAACACTCCCATAAACATTTCTCAACATTGATTTTATATCAATTTCAACCCTAGCCCAACATTAGCCCAAGTTAGCCCAATTTGACCTACATAGGCCCACTTACCAAATAAATCCAAATTCAAACCAATTCAACTCCAAATCACACCAAATTGATTCCAAGCCCTTCATAGAACATCCCTAAACCAATTATGACATTTATTTGACAAAGTTCTTCACAAAATCTTTACCCAAATGCCCATCCTAAAATCAAAAAAGCCCATTTCCCTTAAACTTTCCTAAAAGCCCACTTCACCACATCCAAAGGCCCAAAATCTACCCTAAAGCCCACATGACATCTCCATTTGTCATCCACTTAATTAAAGACATTACCTAAGTCCTAAATTCACCATCAAATTATTCCAAATCAAGTTTCATACAAATTTCCATCAAATTACCAAAAATTCTTAAAACACATTTTCATGAAATTGACCAAACCTTTTCCCAAGCCAAAGGTGAGCCATGCAAGCCATGGACAAGCCACATGAATCCATGGAAGGCTTGACATGTGATCAAGCCATTAATGGCAAAAGGAGGAGCCCCTTTCCTAATCCTCCTTAACCCCTTTTTACCTTAAGCATGTCACACACTAAACCATGTTTAGCCACCTCATCATGGATAGAGACCACACCACTCTCCCTCGGTCGACCCAACCGATCCTCTCAGCCCAAAATCAGAGCCATGGGGAGGTGCACCCAACCCAAACTAATGGGTTGACCAAATTAAGGCCAAAATGACCCCCTCCCCATTCCATTTTAATTCAAAGCCTTTACACATGGCAATTGCCAATTGATTGCACAAACCTCCAACCCCGACCCACCCGGACCCGAGGGTGACCCATGCCCGCCGGCCAGCCCTCCCGGATCGCCGGAAAACACCATGGCCGAGACCTCGGGAGGAGCCAAAGTTTGGAATTCCCACTTGCTGAGCTGCCCCATGCCAAATGGTCACTATGGCTGTTCTTCTCCTCACCAGAGCAGCTGATCCCATGCCTCAACTCCCCCTGGAAGGCTCTCCAGCCTCTCCTATTTAAACCCCTCACCCTCACGGCCATGGAGGAGAGTTACAAAAACCTTGCCGAAACTCTGCCAAAATTGTTCCAAACCCTTCTCCACCCTTAGAGCAGTTGAGCCCCAGTGTCAATTTGCCCTAATCCCCACTGATAAAATCCAATTTCCCAACTGAAATTCCACCCAAAACCGGGACACTTCTCCACAAGTGAGCCAATCCCCAAATTGATTGGTTCTACACCTTCACCGGACCAAGGGAAGGTGTCCACCAGCAAAAGCCCCATCTCCAAAGCCACCCGGTTGCTCCAGCCTCCAAGCTTTGTGATCGGGCTTGGTCGAAATCACACCTAGACAATTCACCAGACCAGGAGACTTCATCTGGAGCTTGCTGGGATCCAATCGAAGGTACAACAACTCTCAGATTGAGTTCCTATACTGACCGGTCTTAGGATTCCGAGGTAGTCGTCCGATACGACAATAAACCCTCACATCTTCTAGGCTATTTGTTTGATTTTATCATACAAATATAAGCCCTAATTAATTGAAATTGGCAAGATTGAAATATCAAATAAACATTAGGACCTTCCTAAATTCAAGACAAACAATAGGATAGTCGGGAAATTATCGAAGTTCACTTCGAATCAGTGATTTCTCCTACCTCTCTTCCTTTGGATTCACAAAACAAAATGTTCCAAAATTTGATCCATTCCCTATTGAAATTCCAAAATTCAATCTTTGAAAACCTTAAACTTTGAAATTCTTGAAAGCAGAATTATTGATTATTATCGAGAGTTTTCTTAGGTGATTCCCGTCACTTAAGATGTAATTAACTATAGGGGCTTGCCCTTATAGGGAATTTTAAAGAACCTGTGTAATATAAACCCTGTTTGATACTTTCATATTAAGCGGGGAATTTGTCGGCTTATAAAATTGGTTCGCAAACCAAATGGATGTCACAAAACTTCTAGTTTATTTGATCGAGCCCCACCATCAAGCGAGTGTGTCTATCCTTAGGGATAGATATACGGTTTGTGGTGCGGCGCTCGTTTATATAAACTATTTGGGGATGTGAGATCGGTTTAATCTCATATCTTAAAACTTTCAAATTTTAAAATTATTTTCAAAATCAAATACTACTTTCTAAATTATATATATTTAAATTAAATTTAAAATAAAAATTCGCCACACAACTTCTGTTAGGCGACCACTTTTCAAAATAAAACACACAACCCTAAAAAAAATAATGCCGACAATTTCGGCGACTACCGTGGGAGAATTCCTCTCTCCATTATAATCAAATAATTCCGCTTTCAAAAATCGGTAGTGTATCCATGTCCCTAATGGATCAAACTACCCTTCTTTCCGTTGGAATACTATGTTCATTTCTATCTTGAACAAGTATAGCCAACATTCTCTCGGATTTAGGAGCCACTGTTTAGACACCCCTAAACAGAGAGGTTCCGAGATCCTTTTACCTCATTTCTGAGGTGGGGTGGACCCCCAATAGGTGTTAGTTTAGGGGTGATCCTTCGAGTCGGGAAGTCTTGCTTAAGACTTTCTTTTCCTTTCTGAATCGGATTCCTTACCTTCTCTACACCTTTGAACATTCCGTTCTAAATAAACAAACCCTCTAATAAGTGATTCTTTTAACAAATGATTCTTTTTTATAAATACATGAACAAAGAATGAGTTCGGACTCTTTTCAATTCCTTTTCGTCCTAAAGAAAAGAAGCATAACTTGGGACTGACAACCGGAATCTACCTTGCGTAAATGGAAGCCCCGAAACCGATTTTCTCCTTCACCAACGGATCGGACTTCGCCGGTCTATAAGGATGAACGCGCCCGACAATGGGGTCATCCGATTTGGACGAGGATTTGAAAACACGAACGTCAAAGTCACCGACGTCTCCCTCTTTGCACTGACGAACAAGGTATCTGAAGCTAAGGAATCACCGCTTGAGTTCAACCTTAGGTCGACCCAAGAGTTTCCTCCCCTGCAAAGGGTCCCGACTAGGAGGAGTACTGCCGTCCGCAGGAGGACTGTTCTCACTACCCCCACCGGTCTAGTTGTTTCGCACCTACCCCGACTTCCGCCAAATCAAAGGGGAAAGAAATCCGGAACTATGGTAAACTCCGTTACCGTGGAGGGTACGCATCTTCCGTAAGACCTCGTCTTCGAAATCGGGTCCGGTTCGAAGATTCCTTCGCCGACAAAGACCCAAAGAAGAAATAGAAATAGAAGGATCGCCGAGGAAGCCGTAGCCGCCGAGATTGCCTTCCTGGAGGAAATTCCAGAGTTACCAGAATATACACCGCTACCAGAATATACACCACTGCCTGACTACATACCACTTTTGGGAGGAAGCAAGTTCCATCCCCTCTCCGCCGCAGAGGATGAGGAGAATGTTCGCAAGATTGCTGCCATATTACCACAGCCCGCATACTACAACGATAGCCGCAAGAAAAGAATCAGAACTACGCCGTTTGCTCGACTGCAAACTTTGGTAGAAAAGCTAGCGAAGAAGGAAAACTCGCCCTGTGTCGGAAATTCTACGAAGGATAGGGCGGGTGCTTGGTCAAATCCCGTCTTGGGCCCCGAGTAGAACCCGCCGTCATGATAGAAAAGCCAAGCAAGAGAATGAAGGCCACCCGCCCGTCGTAGTATCGTGGTTACGGATTAGGGAGGATACCACCTTCCAGCATTTGGCCGATGGACCATCCGGTCATAGACCTTCGCCGCTAGAAGGATGGTGTGGCGTCCCACTACGGGGCGACTGAGATCGAAACAGCGAGCCCGAGAAAGAAAGTCTCGCCGGGAGGCTGGAATGCGAAGAAAGTGCTACTCGCGATGAAGGGGACTCGTGAAAAAAGGACCCGGCAACCATCGCATGACAACCACAAAGATACACAGAAGCTCCGCTAGAAGATGCCATGGAAAAGCCGAGAACCGACATCCGACGGTTGGCAAAAGAAAGAGAAGAAAAGTTCGGAGATGAGATCGACTCATCGGAATTCATGGACAACGAATATGCGGAAATCAACATGGTTGAGACACGAGCTTCATCATCTTCTCAAGGTGCTCCCGCAGCCGCAGAAGAGAGGAGCCGGAACCGATGAAGAGACAGCTTAAGAAAAGGACGACACGATCGCTCAAATGGCGAAGAGGATGGAAGAGATGGCCGTAGCTCTAGCCACTCTCCAAAGTCAAGTACAACCACATAGAGAGACACCCCCAGAAGTCATTCACATCGTAGACGGAGGAAAGGAGATTACATCCGTCAATGGGGATGACCAACTGAAAAAGGATACAACACAAAGTATGATCCCTGAAAAGGATATCAAGAACTTGGTAGAACAGCAGGTGCGAGAAGCCCTAGCACAATCGAAGAACGGGACATCTATTCGGACGGGTAGACCTTACCCGGAAGAATTCGACGCTGTCCAATACCCAAAGGGCTTCGTACCACCTCCGTTTAAGACCTTCGACGGAACCGGAACCCCGACGAGCATGTTGCACACTTTCGTGCCAGTTGTTGCAATGCCGGCGGGAGCGATGCGCTACTCTTCCGACGCTTCGTTAGCGATCCGTCGAGAATCGCCTTCGACCGGTATGCGAGACTACCCAACGGATCCGTAAAGACATTCTCGTAGCTAGAGAGCCTCTTCATTAAGCGATTTGCCGGAGCTCAGCACCACATCACTATAGGTGATTTAGTGGTAGAGAAACAAAGGCCGAATGAAACTCTAGTGGATTACATACTTCGATGGAGAAATTTAAGTATGAAGTGTGAACCACAACTGCAAGAACAACATGCAATCGGCATCTTGCTTAAAAGCATTCACGGCCCGATAGCACTTCTCCTCAAGGGATTCACTATTAAGACTTTTGAGAAGTTGTTAAGCAAGGCCGGAAGCTTGCAAGAAGAGGCGAAGCAATTAAGTTTTGCCGACAAGACGGACAATCAGAAGCCGGTGAAGACTTTCGAAAAGAAATTTGGGGTCGTTGCAGCAGTTGACAAAGGCAAACAACCGATGCAAATACCACCGAACGGCCGCAAAGAACCACAACAAAATTACCAAGCAACCCCGGTCCAGCTATCAGTCGTCTCCGCAAGTATGAACAACCGTCTCGTCCGCAACGTACATCGAGGGAGCTTCGAGCGAGAGAATATCCGTTCAAAAATGAAGCAAGTACCAAAGATGTTCCGTAGCTTAATAAAAACTCCAGATTTCCACCGCTGCAGCCCAAAAGACTCGGAGGAAGTCAACAAGAAAGGTGATCCCAACTTTCGCCCCTACCATCGGATGCTCGGGCACAAGATAGAAGATCGCATTACCTTCAAAAGTTGGCTCAACGACAACCTTCGGAAAGGAAATATAACAATCCCGAAGGAGTACATGAAGGAACCCCGTAAAGGAGGTTCCGTCAATGTTATCTCAACCGATCCCGTCATCCCGATAGATCCTTATGCAACTCGACGATGGATGGACTACCGCTCGGACGAGATCTTCGAAGAAGATTTTAGATAACATCCGAACCGCTTCGGTGCGAGCTTCAATTCAGAGTTCGAGACCCGTTAAGCCGATACTATCACTTGCGATAGAAGAACCACCTCGACAGGAGACAATCGAAGAGAAGAAGAAAATTGACGAAGAAGAGGGGACTGAGACTCCTAAGGCTAGACTAGGGGCTGCTTATCCTAGGATAGTTGTTTCCGATTCGGGGGAGAAATCCCTCGAACCTCTCATTTTGTATGATTATCTGCTCACTTCGGTGGGATCATATAATGATAAGGGTGATGGCGTTGGCTACGTTTTGACTCGTTTCTAACGATTACGTAACTAGCGACAATCCGGGCGTCGATTTCGATACCAACAACAATTCTCAAATCATACAAGATCTCGACGATCAAAATGACGAAGAAGGCATCCATCAAGGAGGCTACGAGAGTTCAACAAGCAACGGATCTATCTCGTGAGTTTCGAGGAGCTCCAGTTACAATAGAGTTAGAGCCTTCAGATTTGGAAGATAATCCAGAAGAGCCAGTCATTCCGATTCAGGAGGAGACACCGACAAACTCAATACTAGATTCAGAAGAAATTACGGAAGTCAACCTAAGAAGTGGAAAAGTTCTACCTCCAAGAATGGGTCCAAAAGACAAAGGAAAGCAGGTGGTTGTTCAAGAAGAACCAACCCCAGCAGAAGAAATACCCATTCGAGAGGAAGCCGAGACGCAGGAGAACAAAGTGGACTACAACGTGCTAGCCCATCTTAGGAAACTACCTGCCAAACTGAGCATCTACGATGCTCTCATCTTATCAAAGGAGATGAGAGAAGCTCGATCAAGGCCTTACTTGATCCGGAAATTTGCTTAGCTCAAATGGCCGGAGATTCCTTGGATGAGGTTTGCTCGTTAAAGGAACAGACGAGGTGTTACCTTCACGTACAATGACCTACTACTTGGGACGCGAGATCACAACCGACCGTTGTACATTTCGAGTTACAATCGGGAAGTTTACGCTCTCCGGAGTATTGGTGGATCCAGGAGCATCAATCAATATAATGAGTCTTCGGACACTAGCATACTTGGAAATCGATGCTCGTGAGCTCGAGGCCGACAAAATGTTATTAAGAGGATTCAACCGTAAAGGAGAAAGAGCCCTCGGGTCAATAACGCTACCGATGAAGACCGGTGATTTAGCAAAGACAACCGCAAAATTTCATATAATCGATTCGTAAACGTCGTTCAACGCTCTATCGGGCCGACCATGGATACATGAAAACAGGATGGTACCATCATCTCCGCATCGATGCATCAAATATTACGATGGAGGGGAACGATGCATCAAAGGAGACATACAACCATTCTCCGTACATGAAATTGGAATCCATGAAGATGCAGCTTATTATGCACCGCCAAAGAAAACAATCTTCTCCAGAGATACCATAACAAATGAAGCAAAGAAAGTTCGGGACAACGAAGAACCTGAAGTTCTAGTCCAACAGCCACTCACCACTCCCTTCCGGCGAGATGGTGAAGGTTTCTCCACAACTCGCATCCGAGGTCGAGGCCGGGGACGAGGCCGTGGTAGAGACACTAGGACAATTGGATCGAAGAAACCAACCATCAATGTTGATCGGGATGATAGTTCTGAAGAAGAAAAAGAAATCAAGCAAGAAGCAGCAACAATAAGTCGAAAGAAGCCGCAATACAAGATTCTCCTCGAAGATGAAAAGAACGAAGAATACAAATCAATGTACGAGAAGATTAACCACTACGTACATACTATGACCCTAACTCCGATCCATTCTAATAAGATCGAGGGTATGGAGGTCAAAGAGGTACGTAGTGACGGTGCAAAGCCGATCAAATTCTACCGTGGTGCTTCTTCCTCCAAAACCGAAAATAATGTACAATTCGAAGATGTCACTTCATCGAATTAATGGAATTACCTTTTGAGTGGTACTCTCCCCGTGTTCAAAATTTAATTCAACGTGGTTTCTTACCTCGACAATGGACAAAAGGCCAATCACAACATTTTGAAAAGTTATGGAATAACTCCGGCCGTCCTCCCAATTCAAAGTATGGACTCGGATTCGGCACGGTAGGGTCGGTTGACGATACTGAATTTTGCTTGGTTGTCACTTGCAAATCCAATGAAAACCGCATGGAAACTACCGACGAACTCGAAGATTTACAAATTGGAGACGCTCCACCGAATTCGAAGAAGAAATCAAATCTACAATAGATGAGTTAACGGAAGTTAACTTGGGTACTAACGAAGAGCTCAGACCTACCTTTGTTAGCTCCTTACTCAATAAAGAAGACTCCGAAGAAATAATCAAATTGTTAATGGAATTTAAGGACTCGTTTTGCTTGGAGCTACGATGAAATGCCGGGATTAGCTCCGCAGGTTGCGATCCATAAGCTAGGAGTAGATCCTACTTCGTCCTGGCCGGACAAGGTCCCGGAAGAATGCGTCCGGAAATCGAACAACAAGTCATAGCCGAAGTTAAAAAGCTAATAGACGCTAAATTTGTCCGTGAAGAACAATACCCGACTCGGTTAGCCAATGTGGTGCCGGTCGAAAGAAGAATGGTCGGATCGAATTTGTGTGGACTTCGGAGATTTAAACAAGGCATGTCCAAAAGATGAATTCCCTCTACCGATTCCGGAACCGATGATCGATATTGCTTCGACACATGAAATATTCTCATTCATGGATGGATCTTCGGGATACAACCGGATAAAAATGGCTCCGGAAGATGAAAAGCTTACGACATTCGAACGCCGATCGGAGTATTTTGCTACACAGAGTGATGCCATTCGGACCGAAGAACGCAGGAGCAACTTACCAAAGAGCAATGACAAGAATTTTTGATGATCTCATCCACAATCAAGTCGAGTGCTACGTGGACGATGTCGTCATCAAAAGCAAAGTAAAGGAAAACCACTCGTATGATTTGAGAATTGTTTTCGAACGATTAAGACAATTTAACCTTAAGATGAATCCCTTAAAATGCGCCTTCGGCGTCACCTCCGGAAATTCTTAGGATTCGTTGTCCGACATCGTGGAATTGAAATCGACCCGGAGAAGATTAAAGCCATCTTAGAAATGCCGCCTCCCAAAACCTTAAAACAACTACGATCTTTTCAAGGGAAGTCGGCATATCTTCGACGCTTTATCTCAAACCTCGTCGTGTAGGTGTCGACCTTTCTCGGCACTAGTTAAAAAGGACGCCAAATTTATTTGGGAAGAGAAATGCCGTAAGGCCTTCGAAGACATTAAACAATATTTAATGACACCTCCCGTCTTAGCAGCCCCGGTCTCGTGTAGACCGCCGATACTTTACACCGCGGCTTTAGACGACTCTCTCGGAGCCCCGTTAGCCTGTGTCAATGATGAGGGTAAAGAAAATGCTCTTTACTACTTAAGCCGTCGTTTACTCCCGACGGAAGTAAGGTATCCCGCAATTGAAAAGCATTGTTTGGCCCCGATCTTCGCCGCTCAAAAGCTCGAGGCACTACATGCTTTCTCATAAGGTCAACTTGATTTCGAAGTTTAATCCATTGCAATACTTGATGACTCGTCCAACACTTTCCGGCGGACTTGCCGGATGGTCAATGATATTATTGCAATTCGATATAACTTTCGTGCCTCCGCGTGCCGTAAAGGGACAAGTCTTAGCGGACTTCCTCGCAAGACACCCTTTGCCGGCCGAATCTCCTCTCAATGACGATCCGCCGGATGAACAAATAATGAGCCTAGAAGACCCCGATGATCGACGTTGGGAATTGTATTTCGACGGAGCATCTTCAAGCACACAAAGACGAAGAATCGCAAGTGATAGTGCCCGGTAAGGCAGGAATCGGGCTAATCTTTATAACACCGGAGCGGGGATGTTAAGATACTCCTACCACTTAACGAACCGTGTACAAACAACGAGCGGAATACGAGGCCCTCATAACGGACTGGAATTAACCATTCAAATGGGGATAACGGACATCAACATCTACGGGGATTCACGCTTAATCATTCAACAGATCGTCGGACAATACGGGATTTTTAAACCAAGACTCGAACAATACTTCCAAGTATGCCATACAGTATTGGAACGGATTCCAAATGTGACAATCTACAAAATTCCTAGAAAAGAGAATGCTTTAGCAGATGCTTTAGCCCGTCTCGCAAAAGAATTTGCCTGTTTGCAAGATGAATCGATGGAAGTGTCGGTTCACGGACGTCGGGTCCTATCACGACTTGACATAGACATGATACACAAATCGAAAAAGAAAAAGAATCGCTTGCAGCAGTGATGTGAAAACACGGAAGATCGGCGACGTACCATCGATAGACTCACCCGCAAACAGAAAGCTACCGGACGATAGGTCGCTAGCCCATCGGATCAAGAAAAGAACTCGTCCTACGCATTAATAAACAACACATTATACGAAGGTCTTTCGATCAAATGTGGCTAAGGTGCCTAAGCGGGTCCGAGGCCCGTGAAATTGTTAAAGAGGTGCATTCAGAACTCGTGGCGCTCACCGATCGGGTCCAAAGATGAAAATGAAAATTAAAAGACTAGGGTACTACCGGCCCTCGATGATGACCGATCGCATGAAAATCGCCAAGAGCCGTCACCAATGCCAAGTGCACGGAGTGGTTCTGACACCAACCTCCAAATGTGCTACACCCGACAATTGCGTCGTGGCCATTCGAATGTTGGGGCACGGATATAGTGGGTCCGATAGAACCACCATCTTCAAAAGGACATCGTTTCATTCTTGCAGCTTACAGATTACTTTTCTAAGTGGGCGTAAGCCGATTCACTTAGAGAAGTGAAAGCACACCACGTGCTACGCTTTTCAAGAACCAAGTTGTCTACCGTTTCGGAGTGCCGCGCGGATCATCTCGGATAATGGGTCCGCATTCGAAGCACACAAATCAACAATTTTGTCGGAGACACGGAATCGACCGGCGATACTCAACAATTTACTACCCAAGAGCAAACGGCCTCGCCGAGGCTTTTAATAAAACTCTCGTTCAAATCTTAAAGAAAACCTTGGACGATAATAAGAGAAATTGGCACGAGAAATTGTTAGAAGCCTTATGGGCCTACCGGACAACCTTCAGAACCCCTACTCAAGCTACACCTTACGCTCTGGTGTATGGGTCCGAGGCAGTGTTACCTTTAGAGGTTCAGCTTCCTTCACTCAGAATTGCAATTGCAAATAAGATCACGACAGAAGAAAACGCCAGATTACGACTCGAAGAATTAGAAAGCTTGGAAGGGAAAAGACTTGCAGCACAACAGAATTTAGAACTATACCAAGCTAAGATGGTTCAAGCCCATGACAAACTGGTCCGCCCAAGAACCTTCAAAGTTGGTGACTTAGTTCTCGTTCTCAAGAGACCTATTCTTGCACACCGCAAGATAGGAGGAAAATTTGAACCCACTTGGGAAGGACCGTTTGTGGTTGAAGCAGTATACTCGTGGAGGTTCCTACCGACTAGTGAATTGCCGGGAGAACGACATATGCTTCCAATCAACGGACGATACTTGAAAAAGTATTACGCTACCTGATGTTTCGAAGGAATGAAATCTTCATCCCTAAGAAACACGGGCGAAGTAATTACTTATGATTGGGTCCGAACCCAAAAAATAATAAAATGTGTTAAAATAAATAAAGTCATGATAATTAAGTTTTCCTTGTTTCCTTTTTCAAATCAAAATCTCTTCCCTCATCTTATCCTACTTCATTCTTGTTAAATTTCAAAATATAAGAATAATAAAAAATGTATCTTTAATAAACATTTTCTTAATGTTCTTGTTCTTAGTACAGCCCCCGATCCTTTTCCTTGTCTTTTCGCAGGGAAATGTCGAACGGGCGGTTGGTCTTGAACTTTAAGAATGGCGTAAGCCTTGCACTCGATGAAAAGAGGGTGAAAGATGGAGCGATAATCGAGATTGACTCGGATTTCGCACCGACGAGCCTACGAGTACGAGGAAAGTGACTGGGTCCCGACTAACCGAGAAGAACTACCCGAGCGGACAAGTGATGAAAGTGGGTGGCCCAAGCCACCAATCCAACAACAAGAAAAGAAAAGCAAACACCGAAGAAGACAAGAAAATGAAGTCCGTAGTCACTACGGCGGAGGGCAGAGCTTGTCAGCGCCGCGCCCGCAGAGATTCAAGAAGTTCGGAGGGCTACTCTCACAGCCACGCAACGAAGAAATAAGAATCGCCGCATCCGTAAAATGTTAACAAAACTAGCTGCGGACCAGCGCGACGAGACAATTGCTAATGCCAGCACACACATTTCAAGGACACCGGTTCACCAGGAACCTGAAGAAAGGAGGCCAGCTCCTACAATAACAGAAAGAACCAGGGAAATCTCCGTAAGATCGAAGAAAGAAGGCTACCACGCCACCGGATAGAACCACCGAGCAGTGCATGACCTTGTTGCGAAGCAACCCCGGGGATGTCCCGACGGACATCATCCGCGAGGAGCCGAGGTATGCGGGGGAACGTGAAGGGATTGAACCATATATCCCACAATATGTCACAAGGCCTCGCCATCTGCAGATCATTCCGGAATACGAGCTGGAGAGGATGCAGAATGTTGAAAAGAAAACTTTCGAATACTTCGAGAGAATTAAAGGAAGAAGAATCAACATACTAGAAGGCCTCGAGCTACACACCGACGTATTCTCGGAGTATGAACAACGAGCAAATCGTGGATCGTATCCGGGATCTGAAAAGAATGGGCCGAGCAGGCCGCCTGAGGGAAAACACATACTCGGAACCCCGGAGATGGATGCCAGGGAAAGGAAGAATCACAATACAATGCGGATGCTGCTACAACTTTGCTGAAGACAGAAAAGGAAACCCACCGGGAATACTTCGTCATGGGCAAGTAGATCCGATGCCATTAGTTATCAAGAGAATGGTAAAAAGATTGATAACATGGAGGGTACGCCAGCAGATTGCATACCCAATAGCTGCATTATCAACATCTACAAACAAGGGTGACCGCATACCCCCACATATTGATCACCACGACTTCGTCGACCTTTCCGCACGGTCTCTTTCTTGAATGAGTGCAACATCATGTTCGGATCCGACCTCCGGATAGCGAGCCCGGGTGAGTTCCGAGGGCCGGTAAAGATACCTTTACCGGTGGGTTCCGTCATGATACCGCAAGGTAACGGAGCGGATATCGCAAAGCATTGCATACCGGGGGTGCCAGTGGAGCGAATCTCGGATACTTTCGGGAGGATGGACGACAGCAAAATACCTTACCATTTCCAACCGGATCCGGAGCTAGAGAACCTCCGGCCTTACGAGCTCGTGAGTTACATGGGAAATATCACACCTCCAATGTACATCCAGCTGGCATCCTTGCCAAGGATGGCTTGGAAGGTGATGTTATCGACCATGTACCTCACTATTCGGACATGGATTTTTGACAGATGATTCTTTTGATGGATCAACAAAGATCATACACGATCCGTTTTGAGTCTACATGGATTGTATGAAATATATTCCGGATCGAGTTGTACGACGTATTTTCAACATGATTGGAATGAAAGTGACCATGTCACGTTTTTGGCCTTCACCTCTTTTGTGCAAATTGATTGGGAAACGCCATTAAAGTTAAATGAACTTCGAAAAAAGAACGAGAAAAGAAAAAAGAGAATAAAAGAAAACTTTCTAAAAAAATCGAAAAATGACAAATACCAAGTTCACATGAACATTAAATAAACAACAAAATAAAATTTGAACCATTAAAAGATAAACGAAATCAACACAAACCTCAAATTCAATCTTTCCAAATTCCGAATCAAATTTCAATCTTTTCAAACTTCAAAATCAAATTCCATCCTTCCAAACTTCAAAATCAAATTCTCAATCAAATTCCAAATCCACTCTCGATCAAATTTCAAATTTGATCTTCCCAAATCTCAAATCAAATTCTCAATCAAAATCCAAATCCAATCTCGATCAAGTTTCAAACTTGATCTTTCAAATTTCAAATCAAATCTTAAATCAAATTTCAATCGAGTTCAAACTCATCCTTCCAAATCTCAAATTCAATCTTTCCAGATTTCAAGTCTCAATCAAATCAAATTCAAATCTTTTGGGTCGAGGATTTTACATCCAAGACTGCACTGCTTTAGGATTCTTTTCCTATTGCACTGAAATACATCAAATTCAAACTCTTTTGGGTCGAGGATTTTACATCCAAGACTCGCACCGCCTTAGGATTCTTTTCCTATTGCACCGAAATACATCAAATTCAAACTCTTTTGGGTCGAGGATTTTACATCCAAGATCTGCACCGCTTTAGGATTCTTTTCCTATCGCACTGAAATACATCAAATTCAAACTCTTTTGGGTCGAGGATTTTACATCCAAGACTGCACTGCCTTAGGATTCTTTTCCTATTGCACTGAAATACATCAAATTCAAACTCTTTTGGGTCGAGGATTTTACATCCAAGACTGCACTGCCTTAGGATTCTTTTCCTATTGCACTGAAATACGTCAAATTCAAACTCTTTTGGGTCGAGGATTTTACATCCAAGACTGCACTGCCTTAGGATTCTTTTCCTATTGCACTGAAATACGTCAAATTCAAACTCTTTTGGGTCGAGGATTTTACATCCAAGACTGCACTGCCTTAGGATTCTTTTCCTATTGCACTGAAATACATCAAATTCAAACTCTTTTGGGTCGAGGATTTTACATCCAAGACTGCACTGCCTTAGGATTCTTTTCCTATTGCACTGAAATACATCAAATTCAAACCTTTTGGGTCGAGGATTTTACATCCAAGACTGCACTGCTTTAGGATTCTTTTCCTATTGCACTGAAACACATTAAATTCAACCTTTTGGGTCAAGGATTTTACATCCAAGACTGCACTGCTTTAGGATTCTTTTCCTATTGCACTGAAATACATCAAATTCAAACATTTTGGGTCGAGGATTTTACGTCCAAGACTGCACTGCTTTAGGATTCCTTCCCTATTGCACTGAAATACATCAATTCAAACTTTTGGGTCAAGGATTTTACATCCAAGACTGCACTGCTTTAGGATTCTTTCCCTATTGCACTGAAATACATCAAATCAAAATTCAACCTTTGGGTCGAGGATTTTACATTCGAGACTGCATTGCTTTAGAATCTTTTCCCTATCGCAATGAAATACATCACATCAAAATCAAACTCTTGAGGTTAAGGATTTTACATCCAACACCACTTTGCTCTGAGATATCTTCTCATTGCAACGATTCAATCTAATCAATTCAATTTTCTTTCGAAGTTGGAGATGTTACATCTAAAACCTCAAAATCCCAATTTTCATTTCAAATCAAATCCCTCAAATTAATTTTGACAAAACTTCAATCTAAATTGAAACTCCAAACTAAAATTTAAACTCACACATCAAAACATAAATTGAAACGAAATAAAATCTAAATCGAAATTCCCTCAGATCATGTGATTTGGGATTTACCTCCTTTTCCTTTCCCCAGCGAGAGTTCAAGAATCTCCGGTTCCAGAGATATACTTGACACTCCCCAGCAGAAACTCTTCTACTTCGTCCTAAGTTCATCACTTGGACATCTGTGTTGGTTTTGTTGATCGCTTCGGTCAACACCAATACGCGCGGTGTGCTCCGTCAGCTCACCACACCTATTGGGGGTCCATTTGTTGACCTCATTTTTGATGAGGTCTTCCTTTCTTCTTTTTAGTGCTTAGGATCTAGCCTTAGGCTTTTCCTTTGATGGACTAGAATTGGGACCCGCCTTTTAGAAATTCAAACCACTTCTAAACTCCCCGCAAACTCCACAAACTCGACCATGCACCCCTAATCACCCAGACAGGGTCGAAATCAACAGAAGTTTAAAGGATGAGTTCCTATAGGACTCTTTGGCCTTAGACTGCCCCGGGTGGCCCGGTCCGGTGAAGGGGCTGACATACACTACCACTTACACACTACATTTCCACACACTTCCTAAAACCACACCCATACCCAACTTCGAATTCTCCCGACTCATGTAGGTGATTCACATGGATGGTCCTTAACCCCTAAGCCCTCGCTAAGGGGTTAGGAACAACATGTTGAATGCCTCAAATGAGTCCTCGGCTTCATAATGGCTTGAAATGGCTTCATGGCTCACCCATAAAATGATTTCACCCCACCCAAATTCACCCAATCTTCACCCCCCCAAATTTTCACCTCGAATTCTCGGGACCCTACACCTACTAAACCTACCCAATTGACCCCAATTTTGGTCCAATTCAATTCTAAACTTCAATTCAACACTTAACACCAATTCTGGGGATCAAATCCAAGTCCAATTTGATCGACATTTGGATCCAATTTCACTTTCGGCCTTAAAGCCCAAATTTGGACCCATGACCCAAACTTTAGCCCAAACTAACCCAATTCAACTCCAATTAACCCCAAATCTTTCTAAACCTTCCTTAACATCCCCATAAACAAAACACTAACATGATTCGCCCAAGATTTCTAGACCCAAACCCACTCAAATTCAACCCAAAATCAAAAAAGCCTGGCACTTTGACCTAAACCCAAATCTAACCCAAATAGCTCCAAACCCCAAAATTAAACCCAAATCAAAGCCAAAACCTCTTTGAAACATCTTCATAAACATTTCTTGATATTTATTTACATCACTAACCCCTAGCCCAACATTGGCCCAAGTTAGCTCCACTCACCTACATTGGCCCATTTACCAAATAAACCCAAATTCAACCCAATTCAACCCAAACCACCTTAAATCTATTTCAAGTTATTCATGAAACATCCCTAAACCAAAACCAAACAACTATTTGGCCCAAACCTCTACAAAAATTCCCATCCATGAACACATCCTTAAACTTAAAAGCCCACTTCCTTAAACCTTCTTAAAAGCCCATTTCCTTCCAAATTCAAAAGCCTAAAATTCTTCCAAGGCCCATATGACATTTCCCTCATCATACTTTCACTCAAAATCATCCCTAAGTCCTAAATTCATCATCAAATAATTCCAAATCAAGCCTCATGCCAAATCACCCCTAAATACCAAAATTTTCCTTAAATCCATTTCCATGAAATCGACTTCACTTTTCCCAAGCCAAATGGAGCCATGGAGCCATGCATAAGCCATATGCAAGCCATGAGAGCCTCTTTACATGTCACCATGCCATTTGGGCAAAAGGAGGAGGCTCTTTCCTTAACTCCTAAAGGTGGTTAACCACTTACATGATTCCACTAAACCATGCTTAAGCCTAATCGTACTTGATCACACTTTGACCCCACTAATCAAGCTGATCCAAATCACTTTCTCCTCAAATTTCAAACTGTGTCAGGAAAGTAATCTAGTTCAAATGGGTGGGTTGACCCATTTAGGTCCAAATCTAGCCATGCCCCATTCCACTTCGATCAAAGCCTTTACACATGTCCATGACCAACTGCCTACACTAAACCTCAAATTTCCGACTCCACTCCGACCAAGACAGACTATCGTCGACGGCGCCACCAAAGCCACGGAAAACACCATGGCCGAGAGCTCACATGTGAGCCAACATCACCCTCACTTCATTGAGCCGGCCCATGCCGCGGGTCACCACATCATCTTCTCACGGAGGCAACGCATCCCAAGCCCTAACTCGAGAGGCCTTCCACCCTCTCCTATTTAAATCACCCTCTCGGCCATGAGAGGAGCAGAACAAACCGACAACTGCCAAATCACCTGCATCACTTTCACACAGAGCACTCCGATCCCCACCGACCTGTACCCCCACCTCTAGCCTGCTTCCAATTTCAAGCTCAAACTTTAGCCCAAAACCAGACACTTCTCCACAAAGGAGCCACCCCCCCCCCCCCCCCCCCCCCCCCCCCCCCCCCCCAACGATTGGTTCTACACCTTCACTGTATCATGGGAAGGTGTCCACCACCAAAAGCCCCATCTCCAGTGCCACCCGCCTGCTCCAGCTCTCCAAGCTTTGTGATCGGGCTTTGCCGAAATCATATCCGCACAATTCACTGCATCAGAGACTGCCGTCCGGAGCTGGCCGGGACCCTAATCGAAGGTGCAACAACTCGTATCGTCACACTTCTCTCGAGCCAAGGTATGAGCCAATCCTCCATCCCAGCTTCGGAGATTCTCTCATTTCGAATGCCTTAGTTTCAATACATGTTAGCCGTATAGATGTGTTCGTCTCTTCAAGACGAATCCATAGAGCATAAGAACATGAAAATCCATCGAGAATCGAGTGAGATCTTAGCATTTAGTGGACGCGCTCTCAGCGAGAACACGGTGGGACGCTGGAACGCATGCCGTCCATTCGATACACGCGCGCACCGACGCGCTCGTGATCGGGCGGCCGACCGTACCCGCACGAGAACCGCGGGGCCCGGCCGCCGACTCGCGCGGGCGGCGTCGAACAGGAGCGCGACGCGTGTGCGTCGGAGCCGCCGAGGTTTCGCCGGCGCCGCGTGGATAATAGAAAATTAGGGTATTTTTCTTATTTATTTAATTCCTCAAACTTCAAAAAATCCATATCTTTGTGTAGAAAAATCACAAAATAAAAATAAAATACCCCCTTGCTCGCTGAAATCGTAGGAGAATAATGTGGAAAAGAAATCATTTAATTTAATTAAAAGATTTTATTTTTTATGATTTATTTACTCTCTCGCATACATTTAATTCTCCATGCATGTATACAATTCACCATGGCATGAGACCATAGGGCTAGCTCTCCCGAACTTGGGAACATTCCCTCGAATTTTCCAAGGTCGCAGGCCATCTCCGTGAAAAGTTATTTATTTTTCAAATGCATGTTGTCGTTTTCGAGTATTTTAATTCCAAAATTAGCATGTTGTGAAATAAATTCTAGAAATATTTGGTGACGTTCCCATTTTTACCGCAGAACTCTAAAAATAAAGGACTCGAGTTAATTCACTCGTATTGTCCCCTGACCAAGCGAAACACCCAAAATAAGTCTTTAATTAATTAGAGTTAACTGTGCATCAAATTGACTTGAAATCAATTCTCCACTGACCTTTAGGATCAGAGGAACCCACCATAAAAATTTGAAGTCAATTGGACTTGGTTAGTCCTGACTAATCGTCGATTAAGTCATTTAGCCATTTTAAACTTTAAAATTCATAACTTTAAAAATACTTTTTAAAAATTCACCAAATTGGTTTTGGAGCCTCTCTATATCAGAACCTAAGAAAATTAAAATTTCAATTTTCTAAAAAGTTGATTTTTAATAATATTTTAATATTTTTAATAATTAAAAAATAATAAAAATCACAAAATAATAAAATTCACCAAAATGTCACATTTTGAATTTTAATCACTTAGAGCAAATCCCACATTTTTCCTAGGTCTATTTAGTGAGATATTGAATTTTAAAGCCCTAAGGTAATTTTAAAAATTAAAAAATGTATTTTCTAGCATTTTCACTAAAATAATTATAATAAATCATAGAAAAAATAAGAAAATTGCAAAATTTATCTTCTGGTTTCCTTGATATCAGAGAGATTTTTGAAAAATATAAAACCCATTTTTCAACATTTATTTTATTTTTAAATTAATTAACACTCCAAAATTCAAAATAATTATAATAAAACAATATAATTCAAAAAATCACCAAAATTGGTCCAAGTGCTTCTCTGGTCATTAGGAATGTCCCCTAATTTTCTTAAGGACAGAAACTTTCCTTTGGTCATATCAAATTCTCTCTAAAATCTCTATTTTCCACCAAAAATACCATATAGTATAAATAAAATTAAATACAGAAAAATCACATTTTTCCTCTCATGTCTTTATTGACATATGAGTGAAGTATAAAAATTTCAAATTCATTTAAGCTTAATTTAGTGAGTTATTAAAATTACGTTTTGCATGAAAAATTGCAATTAAACTTTCAACCCTTAATTAAAACTTTAGGTTTAATAAAAATTAACAAGTAAAAATATTTGATCCTAATTCGATGCACGATTGAAATTTAAATAATTAAAGGGTAGAAACCATTAAATAATTTTAAAAATGATTAAACTTTAATTAAATAATAGATTAAATTAATAATAAAATTCTAATTATTAAAATAAGGACTTTACAGAGATTTTTATTTTTAATTAAAAATCCCAACGAATTCTCTGATATCAACACACTAAATTTTAATTAAAATGATAACTCAAATTTTAAAAAACATTAAAAGACTTAATTAAATTATTAAATCTTTTTAAATTTCAATTAAAATTAAAAATAAAGTAAATTAAAGATAAATTAAATTAAGATTAAATTAAATTTAATAATTAAATTAATTAAATTAAACAATTAAATTAAATTTAATTAAATTAAATTAAATTAAATTAAACAATTAAATTAAATTAATTAAAATTAAATTAAATTAAATTAAACAATTAAATTAAATTAAATTAAATAATTAAATTAAATTAAATTAAATAATTAAATTAATGAAATTAGAAATTAAATTAAATTAAATAATTAAATTGCTAAATTAAATTAAATTAAATTAAATAATTAAATTAAATTAAATTAAATCAAATTAATTAAACATCAAATCAAATTAAATTAAATTAAACTAAATATAAAGCAACTTGACCACTATTCCAAATTTAAACCCTTTAACTTAAATCAAATCATTCAATACTAATTTACCCTCAAAAGCTTGATTATTATAATTCCAAATGAAACATTAAATGGTGTTACTTCACCATGTGATATTCAAATGTCCTAGTTCATCGAGCAAGTTACAAGACTTCAAACTTTATTGATCGATTCATTTATATAATTAATTCATTCTTTGACTTAAACAATCCTAGAAATATTGAAAGATGTTTAAGATTCTTCTTTAAGCACTTCCTCAATATGATAGGATATTTATAAGAACAATTGAATTCGATTATTCTTTGATGAAGAAAATCGTCCTTAAAACTAAAACCTAAAGAACCTAGACGTCATAAAGAGATGACCACTTATATATCAGAATTCCGTGTAAAACCATAACCTTTCCCTTACCAATTTAGAACTTGCTTAAATATTCTAATTGTGTTTTAAGTGCAAATTGATGACGGAAGACCTCCTTGTGCACGCTTTTATTTTATCAGAATTTACTATAATTTACTTATTGCAAATGCATTTTACTTTTCAGGAACATAAACAACGCTGTACGAAAACCCACACCTTTAGGATGCCTCCTAAACCGAAACCAAAATTGCTTAAAAGTCATCGCAAGATAAAATTCACCGCCACAACATTTCAAAATATAAAACAACTCAAAATTTAATCACAAATGTAACGTCAAAACTACAATTACAACTAAATTAAAACGTCCTGTTACATGATCGCAATACCTCGATGATGTAACCTACGTGTCACAACGGGATTTCCCACGGTCTAAATGAAAGTGTGGAACTCATTCAAATTGAGTTTAGCAAATTCATCTCGGGATTTTATGAATCCGATAAAAATAATGATGCCGAAGCGATGGAACCGCGGGATCTAACCGGTGTCGTTATAATCAACTTTAAGATTTGTTTTAAATAAAAACATAAAAAACACCTGGAAATTCAACATTTTCTAAACCAAAACACTTTTCTCAACTCCCCGGGATGACATTTCTAAAACTAAACCTCTCGCAACAACAAGGAGCTCGAGCATGGTGGGCGTACGACCATCGTCATCGCAAAACCTCGAGCTCCATTTCAAGAAACTTTCCTAATTAAAACAACCAAGCCATGTGACTTCGAGGTAGCTCGCTCTAGTGCAACATAAATCCTCAACTCTTCGTTAGGCTTCGTACGCCCATAGCAATACAAGCCCTAACACTTTAGGATTCTCGAGGTCGTCGTCCGATACGACATAAACCCTCACATCTTCGAGGCTATTCGTATGACTTCATCATGCAAATATAAGTCCTAATTAATTAAAATTGGCAGGATGGAAACATTAAGTAAATTTCAAATTGAAGCCAAACCATTAGTGATAAAGGTGGGAAGTTCCCAAGATTCTTCTTGGATCCTCAGCTTCTCCTACTTATCTTTCTTCGACTCCCGAAAATAAATGTTCCAAATTGAAATAATCTCTTTTCAAATTTCAAAATCCACCTCAAAAAACTTAAACTTTCAAATCCTCGAGAGCAGAATTATTGGTTATTATCGAGAGTTTTCTTAGGTGATTCCCGTCACTTAAGATGTAATTAACTATGTGGGTCGTCTTTATGTGGAATTTTAAAGAACCTGTGTAATATAAACTCCCGTTTACTTTCATTGGGTTGTAGGAAACTTGTCGGCTTATAAAATTGGTTCGCACCAAACGGATGTCACTAATCTTCAGTTTATTTAATCAAGCCCCACCATCAAGCAAAGGTGTCTATCCTTAGGATAGATACACTAAGCCAGGGTGCGGTGCTCGTTTATATAAACTATTCGGGATGTGAGATCGGCTTAATCTCATATCTTAAAACCTTCAAATTTAAAATTATTTTCAAAATCAAATACTACTTTTCAAATTATTTATTTTAATTAAATTAAAATTCGCCGACAGATTTCTGTTAGGCGACCCTCTTCAAATAAAAACACGACCTAAAAATATACGACATCCGCTACGAAAACTTAAATTTTGACCCTTTCCGAATAAGCCTCGTTGTCGGCGGCCTCAATCTAGCCGTCGGTGGGCTCCCTTATAATATATTCTGAACTCTCGGAAAAAAAAGCAGTTGGCGCCATCAACCTTGCCGTCGGCGCCGTCGACCTCACCGTCGGCACCCTAAATCAAATTTTCATAATTTGATCCTTTTTGCTCCAAACTCGTTCCTTTTCGCATATTTTCGCTCCATTGTCCTTAAATCAACACATCTGCAGAAAAACATAAAAATTACTGTTCTTTAATGTGCAATATCATCAAAATCAATATCACACGATAAAATAAAGAAAATACGCTTTCTTTAAAGTGCAATTTCATCAAAAATAAGTATGAATTTCTTAATAAATTTTTCAGTGATCAGCGGGAAACGACCTCGCATTCAGCGGGACTTCTAGAAGGTCTTCAAACCGCGCTATCTCGCTGTTGGCGAGCTCGGGCTCACTGTCGGCGAGGTAGTTATAAATCCTTCAGAAATTTTCTTAATAATCTCGCCGTCGGCGGCCTCGATCTCGCCGTCGGCAACTTAGTTCAATTTGCATGAATTTCTTCCTTTTTTATCCAAATTCGCTTCATTTCATGCTTTTTGCTTTAATCACTTATAAATCTTCATTCCTGCAGTAAAAATAAAAAAAAATACTTTTTTTAAAATGCAATTTCATCAAAAAATAGATAAGAATTTCTTAATGAATTTTTCTGTGATCAAAATCCCCCAAACTTAATTATTACTTGTCCTCAAGTAATTTTAATACTAAATAAATATAATGATTTCTATAATAGAATTTTTCAATTCAGTATAATATAAATTAAATTTAAATAACATTACAATAAAGTTAAATATAAATATTTCGAGTAATTAAATTAACTTTATAGATATAAGATTATTTAGTTATCGGTCTAAGATTTCTAGCTTTCTATTTATTTTAGGAATTAGCTATATTTAAAAAGAGTAAATTACTTAAGATATTTAGATGATAGGAAGTTCAAGAAAATACTATTTAGTAAAATACTAATCAACAAATATAAGTTTAGAAATATACTTAAGTTTTATCCTTTAGGTTGATTTCATTGAAGCCAATTTTTGATAAGGCATCTCCTCAAGCTTCTCCTCACTTTATGTTTTTCTTTTCTTTTCTTTTATTTTTGGATTGATTTTCAATCATTTTTCTTCTTTTTCTTTTTCAGTGAGGATTATCAGTATCCTGGATAACTTCGTTAATAATTTTGAACTTCAATTTCTCTTCCTAAATTTGAAACTTAAAATATTTCCTTGCTTATATATATTTCATAGCCTTTACTTACATTGAAGTTTCAATCCTTTCTTTTTCACTTAAATACTTAAGAATTTTCAATTTTTAGAATATAGTTTTCCTTACTTTAAATAGTTTACTATATTCTTATTCCTTTTAACCAAATATCTTATTCTATTAATTAATTGAATTACTAGAAACATTTTATTTAACTTTATATAATAATTAAATAAAGTAATTCATGTTTATTGAATTGAAAAACTACTTATAGAAAATCATTTAATAATAATTTTTGAAAATAGAAATTGAGAACAATTTTAATAATTAAATTTGTATTTTTACCTTCCCCAAACTTAAATTTTTCTATCTATACTAAATAGTGAAAAAGGGAAAGTATATAGTAAAATTCATCATAACTTTGAGCTTTAGGTATTTCTTTTCTTTGAAATTTTTGCGAGCTTTTTATTACTTACGTAACCTGTCATCGTTAGTATTCTTCCACATATAGTATTTAAAAGAAAGTGCGAGGATGAAATTTTAAAATAAGTATCAAACATAACAATTGAAAACTTAATCTATTACTACACATACAATTAATTAATCTATTTTAAAACATATTAAAACAATCTAAACAATGTTAACATTCATAACTTATAAAAACTTAAACTAATATCCTATATATATAAAAAATTGCAAACTAATTTAACACACATAAGAAGTTTAATATCATAGCATAAGCAAATATACCAATATCCATAGTCTCTAGAAAGTACAGAATAATTACATCCAAAATAATAAAGTTTCCCAAAATAACAACAAATCTAAACAAACTGAATAAACTAAACAAAGGCTCTAATCTTCTGCATCAAAATCCCAAGCTATGTCATCTCCCTGATCTCCAGGCTGAGAAGGCTGAGCAGGTTGGTACTGTGAATAGCGGGGGCACTCAGGAAAGACAACATCTAAATCACCACTCCTATATCGACGTTCAGCCTCATAGTATGCAATTTCGTACTCTGAATGTCGCTGGAGATATTCGCTATCATAATCGTGTCTTTTTTCCAAGCCTCCGATCCTTTGGTCTATATGCTCAAATCTTCTTTCCATATTTTCTCCAAATAACTCAAAACTCTTTCTACTCAGGGTTAATTCATTCATCGGATCTTGAAGGGTAGGGTGGTGGGCTGAGGAGGATCATAACTGGTAGAGGGGATATCTCTACTTGATGAAGGCATGTAACTCCTCGTTCCTGATCTCCATCCCTCATGGGATTCATAAGTCTTAATATTGGCGGGAGTGATAGGTTTCATGGGCTATATCCATTCCTCATCTTCTTTGCCTCAACTCCGAGAGAGTTGGCGAGTGCGAAAATCAAACCGGGATGTCCCAATCCTCCTCCACTCTCACTTCGAGCAGTGGCTAAGATTTTTCTATAAATAATGTTACATATGTTTATGCTCCTATTGTTCTGAATACAGAAATTTAGAATTGCTCTATCTCTTGTTACCTCACTATGGTGATAAGTGGGTAACAATGTAGAGCAAATAAAATAATGTCAGGCTTTAGAGATTGCATTTAACATAGAAAGAGGGAAATTTACCCTTTCCCGCTGCTTAATCTTCCAAACTCCTTTCCCGTCAGTGAGAAAGTCTATAACTTCTTCCAGAGGTCCTTCCGCAGTACCGAAAGTATCATACTCGCTAGTATGCAGATCACAAACTTCATAGAACAAGTTTATTCTTACAGCGCTGAATTCAACCATAAATCCCCGTACCTTTACCGGTGCATCCTCGATTGTCGTCAAATTCGCATAGAATTCCTTCACTACTTCCACAGCTGTTCTATATGAAACATAACAGAAGTTTTCCCATCCTCGTTTCTTTTATAACTCGCTCCACTTCTCCTCCTGGATTCTTGAAAACTCGATCCGCAATGCACTTCATTCCTTGAATATTTTCAAAATATCGATTTTGCGCTAGTGCATTAATGAATCGGTCAGTGTCGTAATCTACTCTTCGTTTTTGTCGAGGAGCCATTCGTTCGATCTATAAAAATCACAAAAAATTCTAACTAAACTTCGAAATATTAATAAGATGGCTTCCAACAACATCTAAAATCGATTTAAATCAATTTCCATGGATTTCTTCTAAGTAATTTCTCCACATTTCGAATTTTTCCAAAATTCTCCAATGTAGAAGAAATCCATGGTGAAAAAAAAAATTTTTTGCATAGAAGTGAATCTCTTACCAAGGGAAGATGAAATCTGGTGTCAAAAAGTGTTGAAATTGCCTCAAATCCAAGATCTCTCAAGCCCTAGGTTGGGTTTTTCGAAAATTTGAGGAAAGGGATGATGAATAGTGTCGGTTGACCGGTCAAATATAGGTCTTTTCGCGATCTCGCTGTCGGCGAGATTTTTCTCGCCGTCGGCGAGCTAATTAATTTGATAAGGCAAAAGTTTCGGAAAAAATCCTTCGTCGGCGAGCTCGGTCTCGCTGTCAGCGGGTTTTCTCGCTGTCGGTGAGATAATTCTCGCCGTCGGCGAGATCCCAAAATTTTTAAATTTTTGAAATTCGTCAATCATTTTCAACCTCGATTTGCCTTTAATCAATCTTCCGATCACTTAATTTAATAATAGTATGAAGATTAGATACTTAAACTCACAAAAAGTTCACATAACACAAACAATATAACTTTATATATGAAATCCATGAGACTTACAAATTTCACACTAACAACTTAACACATACTTAACTTAAATGTTCAAGTCCATAATACTCAGCATCACAATCCACACCACAACACTCTAAATGTTGAGACATAACAATTACATAAAATCTCTTCAATTCTGAGATGATCAAATCAAAGTTCGACTCATAATAAAACCTAAATCCAAATCAACACATATATACACAAATATATGACATAAACATAGAAATCTTTCCTACTCTTCAGTGTCTGAACTAACATCTTCTCTGATATTCCCGATGCGACGCGAGTACACAAATAAATTGTAGAAAGGCCTAAAAGGGAATTCGCACAGTAGATTCTTCATTAATCCATCCTTTTTGTCTTAGTAGATGAATAAAACTGGCCTCCAAATGTCCAGTATGATCAAAGTGCTCCTTCATTCTTCAGTCAATGTGATTAAACATATCAGAGATATTGTCGATGGAATTCATCACATTTTGCAATTCTTTCTCAAATCCTTTAATCTTCTTCAGAATGAAATTAGTTTTATCAGTAAAGGGCCTTGCTAAAGGATTGTTCTGTGATGCTCTGTCAGAAATAATGGTAATCACATCATTGTTATCCAAAGTTGGAAACATATCGGTAGGATCCAAGTGGTTTCCATGGTAAAAGTACTTTTTCCCAAGCCTCATAAGAAACTTGGTACCGATCGCATAAAGCAAATATAGTTGATGGGTGTCCAAGTCCATGCACCGACCCATGCACAATCAATCCCAATGCGGACTTTACTTATTATTGATCCAACATCGATAGGTAATCCAATTTGAATACGGTAGTTTAAAATAGACGCATTCATTTGAAACTTTATTTACCCTCATAGTAGGTAATAATTTTGATGATATAAAGAAATGCCAATGCTTCGAGACGAGGTTAAGAAGTGATGTAGAAAAAGCCGACATACCCGTCTTCGCGTAACTCCCAATCATCGGGTTCGTCGGTCGCGTATCTATAGATCTCGTTCATATTGTATCTTGAAGGCACAAAGTTGGAATAATGACAAACAGAGGTATTCTCTATAGAAAATGATTCATTTACCCTTGAAGGAGTAAATGTTACTCATCTTCCTCTGACGTAGACATTTCCATTATTGATCGCATGTAAATTAGAGTAAAACTATTTAACTACTGGAATAACTACAGCGGATGTTGTATAACGAAATATCTCCCAATGCCGTTGTGCGATCAGTTCTTCGATTTTTGTAGTGGAATTCTCTACTCCTCTATTGACAAGTCCTCTTTCTTTAATAAGTCTTTTCTTCATCAAGCCTTTGTTGAAGATACGCTGCACTTCCAAATTGACGAATTTTCTTCGGTTGAAAACTTCAGTTTTTGTGGTTTCTAAGAGTTTGGTGGCCATTTCGGATTAAAAGGATTGGTCTCTAGTCGTTTCTAAGGAAGCAAACAATGTAAATTGGATTTGGGATAATTTCTTACGAAGAAATGGCCAAGATCAGTCCAAAACCGCATGAAAAATCTTTAAGAAACCAAAATTTCAACTACCTCACCGTCGGCGGGAAGCTTCTCGCCGTCGGCGAGCTAGTTATAGAACTGACTCAAGTCATGGCGCACGATCTCGCTGTCAGCGGGCTCGGGCTTGTTGTCGGCGAGATTCGTAAAAATCATCCAATTTCGCTAAGGTCCGAATATTTTCTGATCTCATCATATAGGTTCAATTTTGTGATGATTTTAATAAAAAATTTTGAGTAGTAAGATTTATTTTAATAATATAGACTCACTAATTTGTAGATAATTAAAATAAAAGACTACTATGGGTTGCCTCCCATAAAGCGCTTGGTTTAACGTCGTTAGCCCGACCTAATTCAATTAGTAATCAGGTTGACAAGCATTAAAACCTCTTAAAAATTTGGTCTTCTACCTTCAAAATATGGTTTTTAACCTATGTCCGTTTACCTTAAATTTATGTCCTGTTTTTGGATCTTCAATTTCTATAGTTCCATATGAAAATATTTGAGTTATGGTGAAAGGTCCTAACCATCGAGATTTCAATTTCCCAGGAAATAATTTCAATCTAGTATTATAAAGCAAAACTTCTTGTCCTGGTTCAAAATTTCTCTGATTAATCTTCCGATCATGCCATAATTTCATTCTTTCTTTATAAATCCTATCATTATCATATGATTCGTTTCTTAATTCTTCCAATTCATTTAATTGCAACAATTTCTTCTCACCAGCTTCTTTCATAATTGGATTTAATCTCCTTTGTGGATCTGCTTTAGGTTTATGTTCATTATCTAAAATAATTCTGTGCATACAAATTGAAGGACTAATTCCTTTAATATCTGCTAAAGTCCAACCAAAAATTTTCTTATATTTTTTTAATGTATCTAAAAGTTTTTCTTCTTGAGATTCATTTAATTCGGATGAAATAATAACTGGTAGAGTTGAAGAATTACCTAAGTAAGCATACTTTAAATGATTAGTTAACATTTTTAACTCAAGTTTAGGAGGTTTAATAATCGATGGAACTATATTTTTTTCGGTGTTTTCGTGTTATCCAAAATTCAAATTTCTCTTGAATATAATCTAGCTTCTTCATTTATCTCAGATTTTTCAATTAATTCAATATTTTCTTTTTCTAATTTTTCTTCGTAATATTCCTTAAAATGTTCTTTTTGTAAATGATCGAGTACTTCCATTCGAAAACACTCATCATCTTTTTCTAACGCAGGATATTTCATTGATTTAACAATATTAAAAGTAATTTTTTGGTCATTTATCCTCATAGTCAATTCTCCTTTCTGAACATCAATCATAGTTTTTCTAGTGGCTAAAAACGGTCTTCCTAAAATGATAGGAATTTCTTTATCTTCTTCCATATCTAAGACAATAAAATCTATAGGGAAGATAAATTTGTCCACTTTTACTAATACATCTTCAATAACTCCCTTAGGTAATGTATCAGAACGATCAGCTAACTGAAGAGTTACTGTACTGGGTGAAATTTCTCCCAATCCTAATCTTTTAAAAATTGATAGAGGCATTAGATTGATTCTTGCTCTTAAGTTACACAAAGCTTTTCCATAGAATTTTTCTCCAATAGCGACGGGTATAGTGAAACTACCGGGATCTTTTAATTTTTCGGAAGTTTTTTCGAATAATAAGACTACACTCTTCACTAAGTGCGACCATTTCATTATCGGTAAATTTTCTTTTTTATTTAGAATATCTTTTATGAATTTTACATAGTTTGGTATCTGTTCTAAAGCTTCTACGAAAGGAATATTTATCATTAATTTTTTCAAAATTTCAAGGAATTTAGCAAATTGTTTATCTTTTTTATGTTGAATTAGTCGTTGAGGAAATGGTGGTGGAGGTTTTTAACAGAAATTTTCATAGGTATTAAAGGATTTTCTAAGTTTGGATCTTGTTGATTCTTTTCTTTTTCAATTTCCACTTCCTCTTTTTGACTTTTAAGTTCTTTCTGAATTCGAGGTTCTAATTCTTTTCCACTTCGTAATTGTATCACTTTAATTTGTTCATTTCCCTTGTCTTTGGGTTTTATTTCCACATTACTAGGAAATGTTCCAGTATTCTATTATTAAGTGCGATAGCGATATGTCCAAGTTGAGTTTCAATATTTTTGATAGTTGTTCCTTGATTTTGTAATTGGTTTCCTTGTATTTGTAATTGATTTCCTTGATTTTGTAAATGTTGACCCATATTTAATATTACTTCTTCTATCGATAATTTCTTGTCTTCAAATTGTGGGTTATTAAATCCAGGTGGATAATTAGGTTTATAATTAGGATTTCCTTGATTAGATGGATTTCCTAATGGTTGTGTCATATTATTTATCCATGGTTGATTAGTTATGTTATTATTTCAATTAAAATTAGGATGATTTTTCCATCCAGGATTATAATAATTTGCATAAGGATTATTGGGTCTGTTGTTAATTGCATTAATAATTTCATATTGAGATTGGGATTCTATAAGTTGTCCAGATGAATTTTCTTCTGATATATTTGGAGAGTAATTCATTCCAAAATGATCTAATTTTTTAGATATAGCAGCGATTTGCGAAGCTAACATAGATATTGCATCATTTTCATGAATACTAGCTATTTTTTCGGATTCATTCTATCGACGAGCCATTGAAAATTATTGGTTGCCATTTCTTCGATTAGTGCATAGGCTTCATCAAATTGTTTTGACATTAATGATCCTCCAAGAATGAAGATCGATGATTGATCTTAAAGATCCTACTAATCCATTATAGAAAGTTTGGATAATTAACCAATCTCGTAACACATGATGTGGGCATTTCCTAAGAAGTTCTTTAAATCTCTCCCAAGCTTCATATATTGACTCTCCATCAAACTGACTAAAAGAAGTTATATCATTTCTAAGCTTAGCAGTTTTAGATGGTAGAAAATATTTGGATATAAATTTTTCTGATAATTCTCCCCAAGTTTTAATAGATCCAAGGTCTAACAAATTTAACCACATTTTAGCCTTATCCCTTAAAGAAAAAGAAAAAGTCTAAGTCTAATAAGCATCGTTAGATACTCCTTCATATTTGAAAGTAGCACATAGTTCTAAAAAACTAGCAAGATGTAAATTAGGATCTTCGGTAGGTGAACCACTAAATTAATTATTTTGTACCATTTGGATAATTGCGGGTTTAAGTTCAAATGAATTAGCAACTACATCGTGGTTTTGAATAGTTAAATGAATTTCATCTAATGTAGGGTTGGCATAATCTCGTAATGGTCTTGGTTGATTGATATTTTCATTTTCAGGAATATTTGTCATTTGTGTTAAATTTATAATTAGTCTTTTTTGTTTTCTAATTCTTTTAATTGTACGCTCTAATTTTCGTTTCCAAATTTTCGCATACAATTTTATAAAACAAAATAGTCCGTTACTCTATTAAATAATTTCTTTACTTCCCCGGCAACGGCGCCAAAAACTTGGCCCACTTTTAATTTGTTTGCAATTTACGTTTATAGCAACGGCACCAAAACCTTGATTCCGCTTTAATATATATATATATATATATATATCTTTAATTATATGATTGAATGTTTAATGTGGATTATATGCAAGTATACGTATCGTATCAAGTAATACAGAGCTCTAGTGGAGTCCTGGTTATCGATCCCACAGGGAAGTTTTTAACAGATTTGTTATCAGCTAAATTTAAAGGAATTACTTACTAATATAAGTAAACGAAAATTTAAAGTAACTAAAGCAAACTAAACTAAACTAATGCTTGAAATAAAGTTGATTTAAATAATTCAGAAAAAGTATCCTTCTCCTTGTTTTTAGAAAATTAAGTGAATGATGAATCTAAATAGAATTCTTAAATTGTATTGTGACAAATAAGAGCATTCATATTCTTTACGATTTGGTCCAGGTGCAAAGAACATCGACTAATCCTATGTTTGATTACCGAATCGTGGCTAAAGTCGGGAGGATACCGGCTGCCACTTCGTAGCTCCCACGTTCCCTCACTCGAGGGCTAACATCTACATTTCAGCTCTCAAACAATAGGTCCAAATTGAATATTTTAGTCTGTCACACTAAAATGTCCAATTCTATGTCCGATAATTAATATTTCCCTATTTATTTGCACCCTCCTTCCAAGGTTTTGACTTCCCTGAATATTGGATGTAATTTTTACTATAGTTGATAATTCAACATATTTTAACAACTAAATTGGCCAGATTGAAAGTAAATTAAGTTTTAAGTAAAAATTATCACAAATTATTTTAATATATTAGGTACTTCTATTTAATTTCATCAATTCGCATAATTTTCATAAACAAGGAGAAAGACTAAGAAAACTACTCAGAATGCATGGGACTAAAACAAAGCATGGATTTCATTTAAAGTTAACAACAACAATAAACAAAGATACTTATCTTAATTTCCTCCCAAGCGTACTCCTCAAGTTCCTTTGACTTTTCCTTCTAGTACAACAAACTTCTAAATAAAGACTCAAATAAACTAAAGAAACTCACTAATGATAAACAACGAGACACACTTAAGACACCAAAAAGAGACTCAGACTCTCTAAAATAGACACACCTAGACACTAGAATTCGGCCTCTATTTATAGAGGTAGGCAAAGGTCCAAGGGGTGCTTAAACACCTCTTCAAAAAGTGTCCAGGTTTAAAGTATTTGCATTTTGAACTGTCTCGCCTTCGGCGGGAAACGACCTAGCCGTCAGCGGGGCTTCTAGAAGGTCTTCAAACCGCGCTATCTCACTGTCGGCAGGCTCGGGCTCACTGTCGGTGAGGTAGTTATAAATCTTTCAAAAATTTTCTTAATAATCTCGTTGTCGGCGGCCTCGATCTCGCCGTCGGCGACTTAGCTCAATTTGCATGAATTTCTTCCTTTTTGATCCAAATTCGCTCTATTTCATGCTTTTTGCTTTAATCACTTATAAATCTTCATTCCTGCAGTAAAAATAAATAAAATACCTTTCTTTAAAGTGCAATTTCATCAAAAAATAGATAAGAATTTCTTAATGAATTTTTCTGTGATCACTCCTATAAGAAACCAGCTATCATACATTGTCGAATCATCTAATGATGCCCCCTACAGAGTTAAAAAAACATCCATAGTTGAGATGATTCGACTTCTTGAAGCAGATCCAGAATTTTCAGGGAACTTGACTTTTTCTACTTTTCTCTCGACCTCCTCCGTGATTTGGTCCATAGAGACTTCTTTGAAGCACTTAGTACAAAGCGAAGGGTGACATATATATGTTATTATTATTATTGACGAAACTTATAATTTGGAATTGCTATTATATGTTATTTCGTATTGGAAATTTATATTTGCTACTGATGTGGTTGTGTGGGACAGTTGTAACCTAGTATTTACTTCAGTGATTTTAGTGATTGAAAATCAACTCATTTTCTTATATTGATTCTGAATGCATTTGTTTGTCTTGTACAGTTTATATTGTCATGGACCCTGAGGTACATGACGCAGAAGGAGAAATGCAGCTATAAATTTACTTGTCGATTACTACAACACATACATCGATCGCGCGCCCTATTACACATCATATCAAATTAGGGACAAATAGATGGAAAACTGCTTAAAGGACACCCAACGAGATTTAGAAACATCTTCTGTATGTCACGGGATGTTTTCAACGACCTATTAGCAAAACTAACAAAATCTCATGGACTTCATGGGTCATCTAGAACAACTGACTGTGAGGATTTAGACATCACACTATATATATTATCACAGAACGAGTCAAGGCGTGGGGTGACCCGACCCGCAATTACACAGTAAATTAACTTCCAAAAGATGGCCAAAAACTTGACTTGATTTATAAATAGCGGCTAGTGTGCAAAATCTTAAATGATACAAAAATTAGAAAATATTTTACACACTAGGGGTACTACGCAAGTATACGTATCGTTTCAAGTAATATATAGTTTTCTTTAAAAACCCCAGTATCGATCCCACAAGAAAGTGAAGTAAGAGGTCTTTAGTCAAATTCTAGTATACTACAATTACTCCTTAAGTTGGAATGTTGATTAAAATTGTGTTTTATCTAGCAACTACTCCTAAATGCAAGTGTTAAATGTAATAGTAACTATAACTAAGTGTAAATAATAATTCTAAAGATAACCCTTTTTGGATGAATTGGTTTGGAGAATTTTGAGATACTAAAAACAATTCTTATGTAATAAAATAGATAATGTATAGGAATGAGATGCATTAAATATTGTATGTGCCAAATAGGAACAATCCTATTCTTTACCCTTTGGTCCAGACATAAAGAACATTGACTAATCTTATGCTTGGTTACTGAATCTGAGGCTAGGCTGGGAGGATACCGGCTCTCACTTCGGAGCTCCCACGTTTCCCTCACCTGAGGGCTAACAATCTACACTTCAGCACCCAAACGATAGGACCGAATTGAGGATTTTAGCCTGTCACACTAAAATCTCAAATTCTACGCCTGATTAATATTATTTCCCTATTTATTTGCATTCAATCCCCATGAAATTTACCATCCATGGAATTTGAATGTGGTTCGTACTTAGTTGTACAAAACATAACCCTCTCGGATCGTATGTTTTCACAACAAATTTTAACATTACAACAGGCCTTAATTGCAATGTAAATTAAGTGCAAGTAAAAACCATTACATTTATGATTAAATTTACTTCTACCATGCATCACAAAATCCTAAACAAGATTTCTACTCATTACAAAAGAAAAGTAAAAGGAAAATAATGACATAATCTTCTCATGTTGCTATTTCCAAAGAAGAAGAAAAAGTAAGAGAGATATGTCACAAAGCACGAAGAAAACACAACGGAAACTTCATGTAACCAAAGTAAATCCACTAGGTAAGTGTTTACAAAATCATAAGATAATGAAGAACAATACTTAGTTTTTTCCCTTTGAAAGAAAGACGAAGATCTCTCCCATAAAGTCTCCCGGGGATCCATGCAATGCTAGCGAAATCCCTTACAAATTCTCTTAAAATCTCCTCTCCAATATCTCCAAAAGGGTAGAAATCTACATTTCTACTCTTAATCTAAGAATCCTAAACATTTCTCAAGTTTTTCTTCACTTTTTATCCTCTTCATTCCCCTTTTTCTCTTCAAATTCGTTTATATTTTAAAGAGGTAGAAAAATTCCCAAAGGTTGCTTAAGCGCCTCTTCAGAAGGCGTCCAGATTCAATGAGTTTGTGCTTGAATAGACCTTATCGCCGTTGGCGGGCTCGATCTTGCAGTCGGTGGGCTTCTAGAAGAATGGATAACCGCTCATGCTCGCTGTCGGCGGGCTCGATCTCGCCGTCGGCGAGCTCCTTTATAATATATTCGAAACTTTCTAGAAAATCTCGCTGTCGGCGGGAACTATCTCGCCGTCGACAGGATTTTTTAATTTTCATTTATTTTTAGTCTTTTTTTGTTTCAGATTCATTCCTTTTTGCTCTTTTTGCTCTCAGTACCTATAAATTTTCATTCCTGCAATAAAACATAAAAAATATCTTTCTTTAAAGTGTAATATCATAAAAAATGAGTAAAATTATATAGCAAAAAGCGTATATATTTTAGGCATGTCAAAATCCCTAAAACTTAACTGTTACTTGTCCTCAAGTAACCCTTTTACTACATAAAAATATAACTCAAGGCAATGTACTTTTCACCTGTAAGACACTAAAATTTTTCATTCAAAAGAATATATTGGTTAGACTTTTAGAAAGAAATTCGATAACTCGAGTTAACACTACAAGTATAAGAATATTCAGCAATCAAGTCTAAGGGTTCTAGTTTTCTATTTATTTCAAGATAAACCATAATTTGTCACATTAAGAGTGCCTTGAAAGATTATGTGAAAAAGGAGTTCATGCAAACTTCATCAAAATGTAGGCCAATACTTTAAATATAAATTCAGAAATGAAATCAAGTTCTCCCTTTAAGGTGACTCAAGTGAAGCCAATTTTTGATTAGGCATATTCTCAAGCTTCTACTCATAAATATTTTTCTCTCTTTTTTTTTCTTTTCTTCCGGGATCATTTTCAATCCCTTTTTTTCACTCCCTTTTCTTTTTCTCTCTCTTTTTTTTCTTTTTAATGAGGATTACTATATCTGGAGAGCCTGTAATGATTTTGAACTTCACTCTCCTCTTTCTAATGTTCAAACTTGAAACACATCCTTATTTTATAATTAGGTATGAGTCTTATTATTCATCATAAAGTCACAATCTCTTCTTAACACACAATACTTTAAGTCTCTTAACATTTCAAAAATACAGTTTTCTTTACTTTAAATAGTTAACTATAATAAAATTCTTTTATATCAAATATCTTATCCTTATAAAATTAACTTTTATTACTAAAAACTTTCATCCAATCCTTCCATAATATTCATCTAAAATAAAAAGTTTTAGTTATCTCAAGCGAGGTTCAACTGCCAGAAGTTCTACTAATAATTTTTGAAAATATAACAATTGAGAACATATAAGAGTTAATATTTTTCTTCCCCCCAAACTTAAATTTCAAAAATATTTTGCAATTAATTCCATAAAATATAGCAGGAAGAAAAAGTAAAGGTTGAATCTTCTTATTACTACAACATCCTATCAAATTCATATACATGCATAATTAGGATAGAATGACTGTAGCAGAAAGTAAATCTAACCTAAAACATGCTTGTAATAAAATTACACTAAAATGAAGTATTTTTACATTAAAATCTTATTTTTCTTCCTACCCCCAAACTTAATTTTTAACATGTATAGCATTCAGTACAGAAAATACAAGCAAGAAAAGAAACAGTTTAGAAATTCTATCTACCACAAATGTCTATCAAAACCATTTACAAGTATTCATTAGGATAGAACAATATGTAGCTGAAAGTAAATCTAAACTAATCATGTCATAATGAAATTAACTAAACCAAAGTCTAACTAGCATAGCATGTATCAGCATGGGAATATAAAAATGTTCTTCAAGACCTAAATAAAGTTTAACACAAACGTAAACACACATATGATAAATGAGGTTAATTCATCCTTTAACTCAACCAATCACATTGATTTACTTCCAATCTCTAACGGAATCACTACACTAGTAAATTAGGTACTTTAAAATGAATTTATAGATTACAATCCTAAAGATAAGATTATCTCTGATAAATTGGTTTCCGGACACCAATCTCAGGCATCATCTAATCCTTATAATTAAGCACATCTAACAATTATAAAGATAGTGTAAGATCATCCTAATGGTATTCATCAAAACTCCTATCTAATGAAAATAAAGTAGCAGAAAGGAAGTAACAAATTAAGATGTAATTATCAATGTTCAAAATTCATGATTTCTCTTGTAAAACTCAAGTCTGGGTGAGACCCAAGTCACAGTGGACTCATTAATCCAACTACTACAAGAGATCAAGTCTAGCCATAATAAGAAGTTTAGGAATCACCTCACTCATGACACACAAAGATCAAATCAAATACTAATAATCCAAACATCTACCAATCATCAATCAAACTGATCAATCCACTATAAAGCAAATACAATAGATCACTAATAATCATGACTCTCAAGCACTCTGATAACTATAGGTTGCCTCCCATAAAGCGCTTGGTTTAACGTCGTTAGCCCGACAAATGATTCCACCTGGATCAAAATTCCATTTAAGTAATCCTCGATCAATTGCTCAATCATTTCCAGATCCAGGGATTCCTATAAAATCCTCAAATTTAATTTTTCATTAGCTCTTCATTTTCAGTTGGATTTATATCATAATTCTTCGTATTTCTTTCTAGATCCAATATTCTTCTATTGATTTTCTGAATTTGCATATTAATATCATCCTTGAAATTTATTAGAAATGGATCTTTATAAAATACTTCAATATCTCCCAAATTTTGGATTAAATTATCTCTAGATAATTCAGATTCAGGTTCAAATTCTTCTATGTCACTCTTATGATTCAAGTTATATTCCAATTCTTTCCAAACTCGAGAGGAATACTACCGTCCATGAGGATCAAGTATTCACTCCTACCGGTCTAGTCGTCTCTCGCACCTACCCCGGCTTCCGCCAAACCGGGCGGGGAAGGAAGTTCAAATTTGTAACAAGCATGTTACCGTAGAGGGTGGCGATTTCCGCGCAAGACCTTCGTTTTCGAAATTGGATCTACCAAGGTTCCACCCCTAACACATACTCGCTTCAGAGAAGAAACAGAGGTAGAAAGATTGCCGAAAGGCCAAAGCCGCCGAAGTCGCTTTCGAAGAGAGATCCCGCAGTACACACCATTACCCGAATACGTACCATCGTCGCCGAGTATACACCGCTTTTGGAAGGAAGTAGATTCCATCCCCTTCGTCATACCGACGAGAAAATGTCCGCAAGATTGTTTCTACATTACCTCGACCCGCATACTATAGCGACAAATAAAGAAAGGGCCAGCTTACACCATCCGCTTCCGACTCGCGCATCAGATAGAAGTTAACAAAGAAAGAGAGATGTCTATGTCGAGATTTTAAGAAGAATAGGCGGGTGCGCCCAAGTCCCGTCTTGGGCTGCGAGTAGAACCCGTTATCGCCACGGAAAAGCCGAATAAGAAGATGAAGGCTAGTCCACCCGTTGCTCCCGCCATGCATCGCAGGATACCACTCCTTCAAAGATTCACCGAATGCACCATCCTGGGCCCTGGGCCTTCATCGCTAGAAGGATGGTATGCGGGCCCTACTACCGGCCAATTAAGACCGAAACAACGACCAGAAAGGAAAGTCTCGTCGTAAGACTCGAGTCCGAAGAGAGCGCCACCGCAAATGGCGGGGACTCCAAGAAGGAAACCCAAATGGTACACGCATGATAACCGCGAAACCGCACGAAAAAGACCATCGGAAGACGCTATGGAAAAGCTAAGAACCGACATTCAACGATTAGCAAGAGAAAGAGAAGAAAAGTTCGGAGATGAAGTCGACTCGTCGGAGTTCATGGATGACAATATACGCATTCGCCATGGCTGAGAAACGAGCATCGTCACTTCGCAAGGTGCCCCGCAAATTTCATGAGAGAGATGAACCGAAGCATTAAGAGCACAAATTCGAGAAAAAGATGATACAATCTCCCAAATGGCAAAAAGGATGGAAGAGATGGCCGGCAGCCCCTAGCCACTCTTCTAGTCGTGCTCAACCCCAAGAGAAACGCCTCTTAAGTTATTCATATTGGCGTACGTAGGAAAAGAGATTACATCCGTTAACGGAGACGTATCAACCAAGAAATATTCACCGTAATATGATTCTGAGAAGGACATCAAGAACATGAAGTGAACAGCTGTGTGCGAGAAGCCTTAGCACACTCTAAGAGAGGAACATCTATTCGACGGTGTATCTTACCCCGAAGAATTTGATGCAAGACAATACCTAAAAGGCTTCGTACCACCTATGTTTAAGACTTTTGATGGCACTTAAACCCTCGACAAGATGCCGCACATTTTCGCGCAGTTTTTGCAACGCCTATGGAAGTGACGCCTACTCTTCCGACACCCGTCGCTGTTCGTCGTGGATCGCTTCGCCGAGTACGCAGTTACCGAACGGTTCGGTAAAGACATTTTTAATTAGAAAACTTTTCGTGAAACGTTTGCCGTAGCTCGCCACCATATCACCATCGCCGACTTAGTGGTAGAGAAACGAAACCGAACGAAACTTTAGCTGACTACATACTTCGACTAGAGAAATCTAAGCATGAAGTGCGAGCCACAGCCTACAAGAGCAAGATGCAGTCGCGCATCTCGCTTAAAAGCATTCACGGGCCGATAAGATTCTCCTTAAGGGATTTACGATTAAGACTTTCGAGAAGTTGTTAAGCAAGGCCAAGCTCGCAAGAGGAAGCGAAACAACTAAGCTTTGCCGACAAGACACAAGCAGAAGCCTCGTGAAGACATTTGAAAAGAAATCCGGATTGTCGCGCCGATATGCGGGCAAGCAGCCAATGCAAATACAAATTTAGAAAGGCCTCATACCTACCATCAACAACCTCAAGAGAACTACCAACAACCTCAACCCGAAGTATCGCCCAACTCAACAATACGAGCACTTCGCCCACAAGGCACGTTAAAGGAGCTTATAAACGTAGAGTATCCATTCAAGAATGAGGCGTGCCCAAGATGTTCCGCAACTTGATGAAGACTTTTGATTTTCGATCACAGAACCCAGAAGCCGTAAGAAGTCAATAAGAAAAGACCATCCCAACTACCGCCCTTACCACTCGCATGCTTCGGACATAAGATGGGGAGGATTGCATCACCCTTCAAAAAGTTGGTTCGACAATCTCCGAAAAGGGAACATAATGATCCTAAAGGAATACATGAAAGAACCCCTTTAAAGGAGGTTCTCATTGTAATATTTCAACGGATCCCATTGTTCCGATACACCTTACACGACCGATAATGACGAGCAACTGGATGAAGTCATCAAAGAAAATCTTTGATCGCATCCAAACCGCTTCGGCGCGTTTCCACCCGTAGCTTGAACCCTCGTCGAGCCAAGGCGACGCTGCAATCAAGAACTGCTTCTAGGAAGAAAAGACCCAGAAAAGAAGGAGATCGCAGAAGAAGAAAAGACCGGTGCCCCCAAGGCGTACTCAGTGTCGCTTATCCTAGGATGGTTGTTTCCGATTCGAGGGAAAAATTCCTCGAACCTCCGACTCCTCGTATGATTATTTGCTTCGCTTCGCGGGATTTGATAATGATAAGAAGAGTTATGGCGTTGGCTACGTCAATCGTTTCTAACGATTACGTAACTAATGACAACCAATCTAATTCGGATCTCGATTCCGATACAAATAACAATTCTCAAATCATACACAACCTCGATAATCACGATGACAAAGAAAACATTCACCAAGAAGGCTACGAAAGTTCAACAAGCAATGAATCTATTTGTGAATTCCAAGGAACTCCAATCACAATAGAAAGTTAGAGCTTTCGTATTCGAAGCAACCTGCATTAGAACCCGTCATACCGATTCAAAAGGAGACACCGCAAACCTGCGATCGTATTCGAAGAAGTCACGTAAGTCAACTTAAGGAGCGGAAAGGTTCTACCTCCGAGAATGGGTCCAAGAAAGGAAACAAAGGTCGTTCGCAGAAGAATCAACCCCAAGAAGAATCAACATTCGGGAAGAAACCGAAACACATGCAGAATAAAGCTGACTATATCGTGCTAGCCCATCTTAGGAAACTACCTTACAACCGAGTATCTACGACGCTCTCATCTTATCAAAAGAGATGAGGGAAGCTCGATCAAGGCCTTACTTGATCCAGAATGGTTTCACTGGGGAGCTTACCGGAGATTCCTTAGACGAGGCTCGCTCGGCTAGCAAACAACGAGGTGTTACCTTCACGGACAGTGATCACTACTTGGGACAAACGATCATAACCTACCGTTGTACATTTCTACCACAATCGAAAGTTTACGCTCTCCCGTAGTATTGGTGGATCCAGGAGCGTCAATCAACATAATGAATCTTCTGGACGCTGAAGATGGAAATCGATGCTCGCGAGCTTGAAGGACAAGATGTTACTAAGAGGATTCCAACCCGTGTGAAGGAGAAAGAGCCCTTGGATCAATAACACTATTGATGAAGACCGGTGACTTAGCAAAGACAACCGCAAAATTCCACATAATTGACTCCCCGAGACATCGTTCAACGCTTTATCACGACCGTGGATCCATGAAAACCGGATGGTACCATCATCTCTGCATCAGTGCATAAAATACTACGAAGGAGGAGAACAAGCAGCATTAAAGGTGATTTGCACTTTTCTCCGTACATGAGATTGGAATCCATGAAGATGCAAATTATTACGCACCCTCCAAAGAAAACAATCTTCTCCAAACACCGTGCCAAATGAGGCAAAAGAAATTCGAGACAATGAAGAACGGAGTTCATCAATAGTCACTCACCACTTCCTTACGGCGAGATGGTGAAGGCTTCCTAACTCGCATCCGAGGTCGAGGGCCGGGGACGAGGTTGTGGAAGAGACCGAGACAAGCTTGACAGAAAAAGCCGATGATCAACGTCGATCGGGAGAACAACTTCCGAAGAAGAAGAGGAAGTCAAAAAGAAGCACACAATAAAACCGCTCGAAGAAACCACAATTCAAGATTTCTCTCAAGACGAGAAGAACGAAGAATACAAATCGATGTACGAGAATTAACCACTATGTACACACTATGACCCCGACCCCGATCTAGTCTAATACATCGAGGGTATGGTGGTCAAAGAAGTACATAAGAAGGAAAAAAACCAATCAAATTTTACCGCGGCACTTCTTCTTCCAATACCGAAAACAATGTACACTAAGATGTCACTTCTTCCGAATTAATGGAATTACCATTTGAGTGGTACTTCCCCGTGTTCAAAATTTAATTCATTATGGTGTCTACTCGACAATGGACAAAAGATCCATCACAACACTTCGAAAAATTATGTAACAATGCGGGCTCTGCCCCAATTCAAAACATGGTCTCGACTCCGGCACAAGAGTTCGCCGACGCATACGAAATTCTGTTTGGTTGCCTCTACGAACCTAATGAAGACCGGCTGAAACCACAGAAGAGCTTCAAGATCCGCAAATCGGAGACGCTCCACCGTAGTTCGAAGAAGAAATCAAATCTACAATTGGGAGATGAGTTACTCAAGTTAACTTAAAGTACTAAATAAAGCCTGTGACTAACCTTTTGTTAGTCTACTCAATAAAGAAGATTCCGAGGAAATGATCAAGCTATTAATGCAATCTAAGGATCGTTTTGCTTCGGAGTTACGACGAATGTCAGGATTAGTCTAAGTCGTTGGGGCCTGCGTACGTATGGATCCGACTTCCGTTCCGCCGACAAGCTTCCGAAGAATGCGTTGAAATTGAACAACAAGTAATAGCCGAAGTTAAGAAGCTAATCGATGCTAAATTTGTCCGTGAGGAACAATACCCTACGAGCTAGCCAATGTTGTACCCGCCAAAGAAGAAGAATGGTCGATCGACCGCGCGATTTCGCAGACTCGAACAAAGCATGTCCAAAGGATGAATTTCCACTACCAATTCCAAGAGTTAATGATCGATACATCAATTTCGACACATAAACACTTTTCATGGATGGATCTTCGTGATACAACCATAAAGATGGCACCGAAGACGAGCCACGGTATTTAGAACACCACCGAGTGTATTACATAAAGAATGCCATTCGGACTAAAGAACGCAGGAGCAACATACCAAAGAGAAGACAGCATTCTTTTGATGATCTCATCTACAACCAAGTCGAGTGCTACGTGACGATGTGGTCATCAAAAGCAACCGAAGGAAGATCACCGTATGATTCGAGAATTGTTTTCGAGTGACTGAGGGCATCATAACCTTAAGATGAATCCCTTAAAATGATTTCTTCGGCGTCACCTCCCGGAAATTTAGGATTGCCGTCAACATCGCGGAATCGAAATTGATCCGGAAAAGATTAAAGTTATCTGAGATGTCAGCCCCAAACCTTTAAAACAAATTTTTACGATCCTCGTGAAGCTGCATACTTTCGACGCTATTTCGAACTTGTGCCAGTAGGTGCCGCCCTTCTCAAGATTAGCCAAAAAGGACGCCACCCGTTCGGGAAGAGAAATGCCAACGGGCCTTCGATGACATTACAATACTTGATGACACCTCCCGTCTTATCACCTGGGCCTCGTGGGGACTATTGATACTTTATACCACGGCTCTGACGACTCCCTGAGCCCCGTTAAATTACAGTCAACGATGAGGAAAAGAGCGTTCTACTACTCGGCCGTCGTTCGATTCCGATGGAAGTAAAGCATCTTCCACCGAGAAGCATTGTTTGGCCTGATTTTCACAAGACGTAACTCTCGGCATTACACGCTCTCTCATAAGGTCAACCTTATCTCGAAAGTTAATCCGTTACACATTTGATGACCCGTCCAACACTTTCCGGTGACTTGCCGTGGTCGATGATACTATTGCAATTCGACATAACTTTTGTTCCTCTTCGAGCGTAAAGGATAAGTTCTAGCTGATTTCCTTGCAAAGACACCTTAATGCGAGATTCGCCTCTCGACGACGACTCGCCACGAACAAAAATGAGCCTGTGCCACACCGATGATCAACGTTGGGAACTATACTTCGACGGAGCATCCTCGGCACAAGAAGACAAAGAATTGCAAAAGATAGTGCCCGGTAAGGCAGAATCGGACTAATCTTTATAACACCGAGCGGGGATGTTAAGATACTTACCACTTAACAGCCATGCACAAATAATGAGGCGTAATACGAAGCCCTTTGCTATCAGATCAGAACCGACCATCTGCACTGTGAATACCGTATATCAACATCTACGTGAGGATTCTCGCTGATCATTCAATGTGCCGCCTATACTGCGGCCTTGAAGCCAAGACTCGAGCAATACTTTCAAGACGCTACGAAACCGTCGAACAAATTTAACGTAACAATCTACAAGATCTCGAAGAGAAAATGCTCTCGCGAATGCGCTAGCTCGCCGCGAAAGAATTTGGCTCGCTCGCGCATGAGCCGGCTTGAAGTGTTAGTTCAAGGATCACAGTGTCCTATCATTTTCACTTGATACGGATATGATACAGAACGTAAAAGCAGAGAATCAATAAGTAAAGAAGGATTTGAAAACACATAAGATCGTTGCCAATGCCGCCATTGGGATTACCCCGCAAATAAAGGAAATTACCAGATGATAAGTCATTAGTACATCAAATCAAGAAAAGAACTCTATCTTACGCATTAATAAACAAGACATTATAATGTGAAGGTCTTTGATCAAATGTGGTTAGATGCCCGAACGGGTCCGAGGCTCGCGAATTGCCAAAGAAGCATTCAAGACTTCAGGCGCCACGCCCATCCCGAAATGAAAGAAAATTAAAAGACTAGGCACATCGGCCCTCAATGATGACCGATTGCATGAAGATTGCCAAAAGTTGTCACTGCGGTTACAGACGGAGGGTTCTACACCAACCTCCAAATGTGCTTCATCCGACAATTGCATCGTAGCCATTCGAGTGCTAGTCAGATATAGTGGTCCCGATAACCACCTTCTTCAAGAGGACATCGCTTCATCCTGCGCCATGTGATTATTAAATGGGCAAGTAGTTCACCAGAGAAGTAAAGGCACACCACGTGCTACAGTTTTTCAAAATCAAGTCGTTCTACTGTTGAGTACTGCCAATCATTTCACATAATATAGTCTCGCATTCAAAAGTACAAAGATCAACAATTTTGTCAAAGACACAGATCGATCGGGCGATACTCAACGATCTATTACCCAAGAGCAAACGGCTCGTCGAGGCTTTTAATAAAACTCGTTCAAATTTTAAAGAAAACTTTGAGGACAACAAGAGAAATTGGCACGAAGTTGTTAGAAGCCTTAAGGGCCTACGTGACGACTTTCGGACTCCTACCGCCTACACCTTATGCTTAGTATACGGGTCCGAGGCAAAGGTTACCATTGGAAGTCCACGATCACTCGTGTTGCAAGCTTGCAAATAAAATTACTACGTAAGAAATGCTGACACACTGAAGAACTGAAAACAAGAAAAAAGACTTGCAACAAGAACAAAATTTGGAACTCGTACTGCCAAGATGATCCGTGCCCATGATAAATCGGTCCGCCCGAGAACTTTCAAAGTTGGTGACTTAGCTAATGAAGTAGGATAAGATCAGGGAAGAGATTTTGATTTGGAAAAGAAAACAAGGAAAACTTAATTATCATGATTTTATTTATTTTAGCACATTTTATTATTTTTGGGTTCAGACCCAATCATGAGTAATTACTTCGCATGTGTATCTTAGGGATGAAGAATTCATTCCTTCGAAACATCAGGTAGCGTAATACTTTTTCAAGTATCGTCCGTTGATCGGCGACGAAATGTCGTTCTCCCCGGCAATTCACTAGCTAGTAGGAACCTCCGAGTATACTTGCTTCAACCACAAACGGTCCTTCCCAAGTGGGTTCAAATTTTCCTCTCTATCTTGCGGTGTGCAAGAATAGGTCTCTTGAGAACGAGAACTAAGTCACCAACTTTGAAGGTTCTTGGGCGGACCGGTTGTCATGGGCTTGAACCATCTTAGCTTGGTATAGTTCTAAATTCTTTTGCGCTGCAAGTCTTTTCCCTTCCAAGCTTTCTAATTCTTCGAGTCGTAATTTGGCGTTCTCTTCTGTCGTGATCTTGTTTGCAACTGCAATTCTGAGTGAAGGAAGCTGAACCTCTAAAGGTAACACTCGCCTCGGACCCATACACCGGAGCGTAAGGTGTAGCTTGGGTAGGAGTTCGAAGGTTGTCCGGTAGGCCCATAAGGCTTCTAACAATTTCTCGTGCCAATTTCTCTTATTATCGTCCAAGGTTTTCTTTAAGATTTGAACGAGAGTTTTATTAAAAGCCTCGGCGAGGCCGTTTGCTCTTGGGTAGTAAATTGTTGAGTATCGCCGGTCGATTCCGTGTCTCCCGACAAAATTGTTGATTTGCGTGCTTCGAATGTTGTCCCATTATCCGAGATAATTCGCGCGGCACTCCGAAACGGTAGACAACTTGGTTCTTGAAAAGCCGTAGCACGTGGTGTGCTTTCACTTCTCTAAGTGGAACCGCCTCTGCCCACTTGGAAAAGTAATCGTAGCCGCAAGAAAGAAGCGATGTCCTTTTGAAGATGGTGGTTCTATTGGACCCACTATATCCGTGCCCCAACATTCGAAATCGCCACGATGCAATTGTCGGATGTAGCACATTTGGAGGTTGGTGTAGAACCACTCCGTGCACTTGGCATTGGTGACAGCTCTTGGCGATTTTCATGCAGTCGGTCATCATCGAGGGCCAGTAGTATCCTAATCTTTTAATTTTAATTTTCATTTTCATCTTCGGACCCGACTGGTGAGCGCCACAGAGTCCTGAATGCACCTCCTTAACAATTTCACGAGCCTCGGACCCGCTTAGGCACCTTAGCCACATTTGATCAAAAGACCTTCTGTATTGTATGTTGTTTATTAATGAGTAAGACGGAGTTCTTTTCTTGATACGATGGGCTAGCGACCTATCGTCTGGTTGCTTTCTGTTTGCGGGTAGTCCATCAATGGTCGTCGCCGAACTTCGTGTTTTCACATCACTTCTGCAATCGATTCTTTTTCTTTTTCTGATTTGTGTATTGTGTCTATGTCGAGCTGTGATAGGACCTGACATCCATGAACTGACACCTCTACTGATTCATCTTACAAACAGGCAAATTCTTTTGTGAGACGGGCTAAAGTATCTGCTAAAGCATTTTCTTTTATGGGAATTTTGTAGATTGTCACATTTGGAATCTGTTCCAACAGCTGTATGGCATACTGGAAGTATTGTTCGAGTCTTGGCTTTAAAATTTTGTATTGTCCGGTGATCTGTTGAATGATCAACTGCGAATCCCCGTAGATGTTGATGTCTGTTATTCCCATTTGAATAGTTAATTCCAGTCCCGTTACAAGGGCTTCGTATTCTGCTTCATTGTTTGTACACGGTTACGTCAGTGGTAGGAGTATCTTAACATCCCCGCTCCGGTGTTATAAAGATTAGCCCGATTCCTGCCTTACCGGGCACTATCACTTGCGATTCTTCGTCTTTGTGTGCTGAAGATGCTCCGTCAAAATACAATTCCCAACGTCGATCATCAAGGTCTTCTAGATTCATTATTTGTTGATCTGGCAAATCGTCATTGAGAGGAGATTCTGCCGGCAAAGGGTGTGCTGTGCGAGAAAGTCTGCTAAGACTTGTCCCTTCACGGCACGCAGAGGCACGAAAGTTATATCGAATTGCAATAATATCATTGACCATCCGGCAAGTCCGCCGGAAAGTGTTGGACGAGTCATCAAGTATTGCAATGGATTAAACTTCGAGATCGGGTTGACGTTATGAGAAAGCATGTAATGACCGAGCTTTTGAGCGGCGAAGATCGGGGCCAAACAATGCTTTTCAATTGCGGGATACCTTACTTCCGTCGGAAGTAAACGACGGCTTAAGTAGTAAAGAGCATTTTCTTTACCCTCATCATTGACTCAGGCTAACGAGGCTCCGAGAGAGTCGTCTAGAGCCGCGGTGTAAAGTATCGCCGGTCTACACGAGGCTCGGGACTGCTAAGACAGGAGGTGTCATTAAATATTGTTTAATGTCCTCGAAGGCCTTCCGGCATTTCTCTTCCCAAATAAATTTGGCGTCCTTTTTAACTAGTGCCGAGAAAGGTTGACACCTACTCGACGGGTTTGAGATAAAGCGTCGAAGATATGCCAGCTTCCCTTGAAAAGATCGTAGTTGTTTTAAGGTTTTGGGAGGCGGCATTTCTATGATAGCTTTAATCTTTTCCGGGTCGATTTCAATTCCACGATGTCGGACAACGAATCCTAAGAATTTCCCGGAGGTGATGCCGAAGGCGCACTTTAAGGGATTCATCTTAAGGTTAAATTGTCTTAATCGTTCGAAAACAATTCTCAAATCATACAGGTGGTTTTCCTTTACTTTGCTTTTGATGACCACATCGTCCACGTAGCATTCGACTTGATTGTGGATGATATCATCAAAAATTCTTGTCATTGCTCTCTGGTAGGTTGCTCCTGCGTTCTTCAGTCCGAATGGCATTACTGTGTAGCAAAATACTCCGATCGGCGTTCTGAATGCTGTAAGCTTTTCATCTTCTGGAGCCATTTTTATCTGGTTGTATCCTGAAGATCCATCCATGAACGAGAATATTTCATGTGTTGAAGCAATGTCGATCATTAATTCTGGGATCGGTAGAGGGAATTCATACTTTGGACATGCCTTGTTTAAATCTCTGAAGTCCACACAAATTCTGATCTGATCATTCTTCTTTCTGACTGGCACCACATTGGCTAACCAAGTCGGGTATTTTTCTTCACGGATAAATTTAGCATCTATTAGCTTTTTAACTTCGGTTATGACTTGTTGTTCGATTTCTAGACGCATTCTTCTGGGACCTTGTCTGACGGGAACAGAAGTAGGATCCACTCCTAGCTTATGAACTGCAACCTCTGGAGCTAATCCCGGCATTTCATCGTAGCTCCAAGCAAAACAGTCTTTAAATTTCATTAATAACTTGATTATTTCTTCGGAGTCTTCTTTATTGAGTAAGGAGCTAACAAAGGTAGGTCTAGGCTCTTCGCTAGTACCTAAGTTAACTTCCGTTAACTCATCTATTGTAGATTTAATTTCTTCTTCGAATTTTGGTGGAGCATCTCCAATTTGTAAATCTTCGAGTTCGTCTGTAGTTTCCATGTAGTTTTCATTGGATTCGCAAGTGACAACCAAGCAAAATTCAGTATCGTCAACTAACCCTACTGTGCCGAATCCGAGACCATGCTTTGAATTGGGTGGACGACAGGAGTTATTCCATAATTTTTCAAAATGTTGTGATTGGACTTTTGTCCATTGTCGAGGTAAGAAACCACGTTGAATTAAATTTTGAACACAGGGAGAGTACCACTCAAAAGGTAATTCCATTAATTCGATGAAGTGACATCTTCGAATGGTACATTATTTTCGAGCTTTGGAGGAAGAAGCACCACGGTAGAATTTGATTGGCCTTGCACCGTCGTTACGTACCTCTTTGACCACCATACCCTCGATCTTATTAGAATGGATCGGGGTCGTGGTCATAGTATGTACATAGTGGTTAATCTTCTCGTACATTGATTTGTATTCTTCGTTCTTCTCATCTTCGAGAGAGATCTTGAATTGCGGCTTCTTCGACTTATTGTCGCTTGCTTCTTGTTTGATTTCTTTTTCTTCTTTAGAACTATCTTCCCAATCAACATTGATGGCTGGTTTCCTCTGTCCAACTCGTCCTAACGTCTCTACCACGACCTCGTCCCCGGCCTCGACCTCGGATGCGAGTTGTGGAGAAACCTTCACCATCTCACCGGAAGGGAGTGGTGAGTGATCGTTGGACTAGAACTTCGAGGTTCTTCGTTGTCCCGAACTTTCTTTACTTCATTTGTTACGGTATCTCCGGAGAAGATTGTTTTCTTTGGCGGTGCATAATAAGTCGCATCTTCATGGATTCCAATCTCATGTACGGAGAATGGTTGTAAGTCGCCTTTGATGCACTCGTTCCCCTCCATCGTAGTATTTGATGCACTGATGCAGAGATGATGGTACCATCCTGTTTTCATGTATCCATGGTCGGCCCAGCAGAGCGTTGAACGATGTTTCCGAATCGATTGTGTGAAATTTTGTGGTTGTCTTTGCTAAGTCACCGGTCTTCATCAGTAGCGTTATTGACCTGAGGGCTCTTTCTCCTTTCTGGTTGAATCCTCTTAATAACATTTTGTCGGCTTCGAGCTCGCTAGCATCAATTTCCAAATATGCTAGTGTTCGAAGACTCATTATATTTATTGATGCTCCTGGATCCACCAATACTCTGGAGAGCGTAAACTTCCCAATTGTAATCGAAATGTACAACGGTTGGTTGTGATCTCGCTGTCCCAAGTAGTAGGTCATTGTCCGTGAAGGTAACACCTCGCCGTTCCTTTAACAAACAAACCTCATCTAAGGAATCCTCGACCATTCGAGCTAAGCAAATTTCTGGATCAAGTAAGGCTTTGATCAGAGCTTCTCTCATCTCCTTTGATAAGATGAGAGCATCGTAAATTCTCAGTTTGGCCGGTAGTTTCCTAAGATGGGCTAGCACGTTGTAGTCCACTTTATTTCCATGTGTCTCGGCTTCTTCTCGAACGGGTATTTCTTCTTTCTTCTGCTGGGGTTGGTTCTTCTTGAACAACCACCTGTCTTCCTTTGTCTTTTGGACCCATTCTTGGAGGTAGAACTCTTCCACTTCTTAAGTTGACTTCTATAATTTCTTCTGAATCTAGTGTTGAGTTCGCCGGTGTCTCCTCCTGAATCAGAACGACAGGTTCTTCCGAATTATCTTCAGAATCTGAAGGCTCTATCTCTATCGTGACTGGAGCTCCTCGAAACTCACAGATAGATCCGTTGCTTGTTGAACTCTCGTAGTCTCCTTGATGGATATCTTCTTCGTTATTTTGATTGTCGAGATCGTGTATGATTTGAGAATTGTCGTTGGTATCGAAATCGATGTCCGGATTGTCGCTAGTTACGTAATCGTTAGAAACAGTCAAAACATAGCTAACGCCATCACCCTTATCATTATATGATCCCACCGAAGTGAGCAGATAATCATACAAAATCAGAGGTTCGAGGGATTTCTCCCCCGAATCGGAAACAACTATCCTAGGATAAGCGGCCCCTAGTCTAGCCTTAGGAGTCTCGGTCCTCTCTTCTTCGTCGATTTTCTTCTTCTCTTCAATCGTCTCCTGTTGAGGTGGTTCTTCTATCGCAAGTGATAGTACCGGCTTAACGGGTCTCGAACTCTGAATTGAAGCTCGCACCGAGGCGGTTCGGATGTTGTCTAAAATCTTCTTTGAAGACCTCGTCCAGGCGGTAGTCCATCCATCGTCAGTTGCATAGGGATCTATCGGAATGACGGGATCGGTTGAGATAACATTGACGGAACCTCCTTTCTGGGGTTCCTTCATGTACTCCTTCGGGATAGTTATATTTCCTTTCCGAAGGTTGTCGTTGAGCCAACTTTTAAAGGTAATGCAATCTTCTATCTTGTGCCCAAGCATCCGATGGTAGGGGCAAAAGTTGGGATCACCGTTCTTGTTGACTTCCTCTGGTCTTTTAGGCTCTGGCAGCTGGAAATGCGGAGTCTTCATTAGGCTACGGAACATTTTCGGTATCGCTTCATTTTTGAACGGATATTCTCTCGCTCGAAGTTCCCTTAATGTACGTTGCGGACGAGACGGTTGTTCATACTCGCGGAGACGACCGATAGCTGGACCGGGGTTGCTGGTAATTCTGTTGTGGTTGCTGCGGCCGTTCGGGTGGTATTTGCATCGGTTGCTTGCCTTTATCAACTGCTGCAATGATCCCAGAATTCTTTTCGAAGGTCTTCACCGGCTTCTGCTTGTCCGTCTTGTCGGCAAAACTTAATTGCTTCGCCTCTTCTTGCATGCTTCCGGCCTTGCTTAACAACTTCTCGAAAGTCTTAATAGTGAATCCTTTGAGGAGAAGTGCTATCGGGCCGTGAATGCTTTTAAGCAAGATGCCGATTGCATGTTGTTCTTGCAGTTGTGGTTCACACTTCATGCTTAAGTTTCTCCATCGAAGTATGTAATCCACCAAAGTTTCGTTCGGCCTTTGTTTCTCTACCACTAAATCACCTATAGTGATGTGGTGCCGAGCTCCGACGAATCGCTTGATGAAGAGGCCCTCCGGCTCGAGAATGTCTTCACCGAACCATTGGGTAATTCCGCATACCCGGTCGAAGGCGATTCCCGACGGACTGCCGACGAACTCGTCGGAAGAGTAATGCATCGCTCCCGCCGGCATTGCAACAACCGGCACGAAAGTGTGCAACATGCTCGTCGGGGTTCCCGGTTCGTCGAAGGTCTTGAACATAGGTGGTACGAAGCCTTTCGGGTATTGGACGGCGTCGAATTCTTCCGGGTAAGGTCTACCCGTCCGAATGGATGTCCCGTTCTTCGATTGTGCTAAGGCTTCTCGCACTCGCTTGTTCTACCAAGTTCTTGATATCCTTTTCAGGGATCATACTTTGTGCTTGTATCCTTTTTAGCTGATCATCCCCATCGACGGATGTAATCTCCTTTCCTCCATCTACAATGTGAATGACCTCCGGGGGTGTCTCTCATGTGGTTGTACTTCGACTGCGGAGAGTGGCCGGAGCTACGGCCATCTCTTCCATCCTTTTCGCCATTTGAGCGATCGTGTCGTCTTTTTCCGAAGTCGTCTTCTCATCGGTTCGGCTCCTCTCTTCTCGCGGCTGCAAGAGCACCTTGCGAAGGCGATGAAGCTCGTGTCTCAACCATATTGATTTCTCGCATATTCGTCGTCCATGAACTCCGATGAATCGATCTCATCTCCGAACTTTTCTTCTCTTTCTTTTGCCAACCGTCGGATATCGGTTCTCAACTTTTTCATGGCATCTTCTAGCGGGGCTTTCTGTGTGTCTTTGCGGTTGTCGTGCGATAGCTGTCGGGTCCCTTTTTCACGAGTCCCCTTTATCGCGAGTAGCACTTTCTTCGATTCCGGCCTCCGGCGAGACTTTCTTTCTCGGGCTGTCGTTTCGATCTTAATCGCCCGATGATGGGACGCCATACCATCCTTTTAGCGACGAAGGTCTAGGACCGGATGGTGCCGTCGGCCAAATGTCTGGAAGGTGGTATCCTCCCTAATCCGTAATCCCGAGACTACGACGGGCGGGCTAGCCTTCATTCTTTTACTTGGCTTTTCGTCATGACGGCGGGCTCTACTCGGGGCCCAAGACGGGATTTGACCGGCACCCGCCCTATCCTTCGTAGAATCTCCGATACGGGGCGGTTTTCCTTCCTTGCCAACTTTTCTACCAAAGTTTGCGGTCGAGCAAACGGCGTAGTTCTAGTTCTTTTCTTGCGGCTATCGTTGTAATATGCGGGCCGAGGTAATGTGGCGACAATCTTGCGAACATTCTCCTCATCCTCTGCGGCGGAGAGGGGATGGAACCCGCTTCCTCCCAAAAGTGGTATGTAGTCGAGCGACGGTGTATATTCGGTAGCGGTGTATATTCAGCGGTTACGGAATTTCCTCAGGAAAGCGATCTCGGCAGCTACGGCTTCTGCGGCGATCCTTCTACTTGTTTCTTCTTTGGGTCCTTATCGGTGATGTAATCTTTGAACCGGACCCGATTTCGAAAACGAAGGTCTTACGGAAGATTTGTACCCTCCACGGTAACGGAGTTTACCATAGTTCTGGATTTCTTTCCCCTTTGATTTGGCAGAAGTCGGGGTAGGTGCAGAAATAACTAGACCAGTGGGGGTAGTAAGAACAGTCCTCCTGCGGATGGCGGTACTCCTCCTAGTCGGGACCCTTTGCAGGGGAGGAAACTCTTGGGTCGACCTATGGTTAAACTCAAGCAGTGGTTCCTCAGCTTCAGATACCTTCTTCGTCAGTGCAAAGAGGGAGACGTCGGTGACTTTGACATTCGTGTTTTCAAATCCTTGTCCGAATCGGATGATCCCATTGTCGGGCAGCTCATCCTTATAGACGGCGAAGTCCAGTCCATTGGTGAAGGAGAAAATCGGCTTCGGGGCTTCCATTTCGCGGGGTAGATTCGGTTGTCAGTCCCAAGCTATGCTTCTTTTCTTTAGGACGAAAAGAAAGGAATTGAAAAGTGTCCGAACTCATTCTTATTCATGTATTTATAAGAAGGAATCATTTGTTAAAAGAGTCACTTATTAGAGGGTTTGTTTTTTTAGAACGGAATGTTGAAAGGTGTAAAGAAGGTAAGGAATCCGATTCAGAGTTGGAAAGGAAAAGAAAGTCTTAAGCAAGACTTCTCGACTCGAAGGATCATTCCTAAACTAACACCTATTGGGGTCCACCCCACCTCGAAAATGAGGTAAAAGGATCTCGGAACCTCTCTGTTTAGGGGTGTCTAAACAGTGGCTCCTAAATTCGAGAGAATGTTGGCTATACTTATTCAAGATAGAAATGAACATAGTATTCCAACGGAAAGAAGGGTAGTTTGATCCACTAAGGACATGGATACACTACCGATTTTTGAAAGCAGAATTATCTGATTATAATGGAGAGAGGAATTTTCCCCAGCGGAGTCGCCAGAAATCTGTCGGCATATTTTTAGGTTGTGTTTTTTATTTTGAAAAGGGGGTTGCCTAACAGAAGCTGCCGGCGAATTTTTAATTTAATTAAAATAAATAATTTGAAAAGTAGTATTTGATTTCGAAAATAATTTTAAATCTGAAGGTTTTAAGATATGAGACTAAACCGATCTCACATCCCAAATAGTTTATATAAACGAGCACCACACCACAAACCGTGTATCTATCCCTAAGGATAGACACACTACTTGACGGTGGGGCTCGATTAAATAAACTAGAAGATTTGTGACATCCGTTTGGTTTGCGAACCAATTTTATAAGCCGACAAAATTCCCTGCTTAATATGAAAACATTAAACGGGGTTTATATTACACAGGTTCTTTAAAATTCCCTATAAGGGCAAGCCCCTATAGTTAATTACATCTTAAGTGATGGGAATCACCTAAGAAAACTCTCGATAATAATCAATAATTCTGCTCTCAAGAATTTCAAAGTTTAAGATTTTCGAGGATTGAAATTTGGAATTTCAATAGGGAATGAATCAAATTTGGAACATTTTGTTTTGGGAATCCAAAGAAAGAAAGGTAGGAGAAATCACAGACTCGAAGCGAACTTCGGTAATTTCCCGACTATCCTATTGTTTGGCTTGGATTTAAGGAAGTCCTAATATTTATTTAATGTTTTGATCTTGTCAATTTTTAATTAATTAGCGCTTATATTTGTATGATAAAATCACACAAATAGCCTCGAAGATGTGAGGGTTTATGTCGTATCGAACGACTACCTCGGAATCCTAAAACCGGTTAGGGCTTAATTTACATGACCTGATCATGCAAATGCCTAACAAAGGGTTGAGGATTTATGTTGCACTAGGCAAACTACCTCGAAGTCCTATGGCTTTGTTATTTAATTCTAGGAAAGTTTTGTTGAAGTAGCTTCAAGTTTTGCTGACGACGATGGCCGTGCTCCCCACCATGCTCCGAGCTCCTTGTTGTTGCAGAGGTTTAGTTTTAGAAGTCATAAATCAGGGGATAAGAAAAGTGTTTTGGTTTAGAGAAAATCTTAATTTCCAGGTGTTTTCAATATTTTAATTAAAACAAATCTTAAAGTTGATTATAACGACACCGGTTAAGATCCCACGGTTCCATCCTTCCGGCATCATTATTTTTATCGGATTCACTTAGTCCAGATGAATTTGCTAAACTCAACTGAATGAGTTCCACACTTTCATTTAGACCGTGGGAAATCCCGTTAAGCAACACGTAGGTTACATCATCCGAGGTATTCCCGATCATCCAACGGGACGTTTTAATTTAGTTGTAATTGTAGTTTTGTGTTCTCGTTTGTGATTAAATTTTGAGTTGTTTTATATTTTGAAATGTTGTGGCGGTGAATTTTATCTTGCAATGACTTTTAACTTAGTTTTGGTTTCAGCTTTAGGGTCTATCCTAAAGGTGTGAGTTTTCATGCAACGGTTGTTTATCTTGCAAGAAAAGTAAGTGCAATGCGGTTAAATAAATTGCAAGAAAGTAAATCGCAATAAAATAAAAGCGTACCTGGAGGGTCTTCCCGTTATCCCAAGCTGCACTTAAAACACAATTAGAATATTTAAGCAAGTTCCTAGGTAAAGCTAAGGTAAGGGTTATGGTTTTTTACCAAATTCCTAATCCTATAGCTAGTTATTTCCTATGACGTCTAGGTCTTTGTGTTTTGGTTTGAGGACGATTTTCTTCATCAAAGAATAATTAAGTTCAATTGTTCTTATGAACATCCTATCATATCGAGGAAGTGCTTAAGACAAATCTTAAACATCTTTTCAATATTTCTAGGATTGTTTTAAGTCCAAATGAATTTAATTATATAAATGAATTAATCATCCGAGAATTCAAGTTTTGTTGTTATCTTGCTCAGTGAACTAGTACATTTGAATATCCTATAAGTGAAGTAACATTTCATTTAATGTTTTATTTAGGGGTTATGATGACCAAAGCATTTGAGGGTAAATTGGTGTTCAGATGGTTTGTGATTTAGTTTAATTTCAATTAATGAGGGTGATGTTATATTTAATTCAATTTAATTTAATTTAATTGAGTTTTAATTTAATTTAATTCAATTTAATTCAATTTAATTTGATTTGATGTCACATTAATTAATTTGATTTGATTTAGTTTTAATTTAATTTGATTTAATTTAATTTAATTTGATTTAATTTAATTTAATTTAATTTAATTTGATTTAATTTAATTTAATTTAATTTAATTATTTAATTTAATTTAATTTAATTTAATTTATTTAATTTAATTTAATTATTTAATTTAATTTAATTTGATTTAATTTAATTTAATTTAATCTTTAATTTAATTTAATTTTTAATCTTAATTTAATTTAATTTATTTAATTTAATTTAATTTTAATTTAATTTTATTTTTTAATTTTAATTGAAATTTTTAAAAGAGTTTAATAATTTAATTTTAGTTTAATGATTAAGTCTTTCAATATTTTAAATTTGAGTTATCATTTTAATTAAGAATTGAATATTAATGAGATAATTGATTTAGGGATTTTTAAATTAAAGAATAAATCTCTTCCTAATAATATCCCTATTTTAATAATTCCAATTTTATTATTCTTCCAAATTTAATCCATTATTTAATTAAAGTTTAATCATTTTAAAATTGCTTAATGGGTTTCTACCCTTTAATTATTTAAATTTCAATCATCCAAATCAGATTAGGATCAAATATTTTACTTGTTAATTTTTTATTAAACCTAAAGTTTTAATTAAGGATTAAAAATTTTAATTACCACTTTACCCTTTAAGCTTAATAATTTCATAACTCACTAAATTAAACTCAAATGAACTTGAAATTTTTATATGACTTCACTCATATGTCAATAAAGACATGAGAGGAGAAAATGTGATTTTTCTCGTATTTAATTTATTTATATAATTATTTTTGGTAGAAAATAGAGATTTCCAAGGAAAATTTAATAACATGACCAAGGGAAAGTTTCTGTCCTTAAGAAAATTAGGAGACATTCCTAATGACCAGAGGACCACTTGGACCAATTTTGGTGATTTTTTGAATTATATTATTTTTATTATAATTATTTTAAGTTTTGGAGTGTTAATTAATTTAAAAATAAAATAAATGTTGAAAAATGAATTTTATATTTTTCAAAAATCTCTCTGATATTAAGGAAATCAGAGAAGCAAATTTTGCAATTTTCTGATTTTTCTATGATTTATTATAATTATTTTAGTGAAAATGCTAGAAAATACATTTTTTTAATTTTAAAATTACCTTAAAGCTTTAAAATTTAATATCTTACTAAATAGACCTAAGAAAAATGTGGGGTTTGTTCCTAAGTGATTAAAATTCAAAATGTGACATTTTGGTGAATTTTATTGTTTTTGTGATTTTTATTATTTTTTAATTATTAAAAATATTAAAATATTATTAAAAATCAACTTTTTTAGAAAATTGAAATTTTAATTTTCTTAGGTTCCCCTGATATCAGAGAGGCTCCAAAACCAATTTGGTGAATTTTTGAAAGGTATTTTAAAAGTTATGAATTTTTAAAGTTTAAAATGACTAAGTGGCTTAATAAACCCAATTAGTGGGGCTAACCAAGTCCAATTGACCTCAAACTTTTATGGTGGATTTCTCAGACCCTAAAGGTCAGTGGAGAATTGATTTTAAGTCAATTTGATGCATGGTTAACTCTAATGAATTAGAGACCTATTTTGGGTGTTTAAGCCAATTAAGGTTGTTTTAAATGAACTAACTCAAAACCTATTTTTCCTAGTGGTTCTCTCGGTCATAAGGAACATCACCAAATTTTTCTAGAATTTATTTCACAACATGCTATTTATTGGAATTAAAATACTCAAAACAACAACATGAATTTGAAAAATCAATAACTTTTTATAGGATGGACTCGACTTTGGAAAATTCAGTGGAATGTTCCCAAATTCAGAGGCTTCAAAAGCCCTATGGTCTCATGCCATGGTGAATTGTATACATGCATGGAGAATTAAATGTATGCAGAGAGTAAATAAATTATAAAAAATAAAATACTTGATGAAATTAAATGATATCTTTTCCACATTATTCTCCTCTGTTCACTGAGCAAGAGGGTATTTTTACTTTATTTTTCTGATTTTTCTACACAGAGTTATGAATTTTTGAAGTTTAGGGAATTAAATAAATAAGAAAATACCCTAATTTTGTATTTATCCATGCGGCGCCAACTCATCCTCAGCATCTCCGAAACGCCGCGTGTCGCGCTCCCATTTGACGCCGCCATCTGACTCAGCGCTCCGGGCCCCGCGGTTCTCGTACCGTCTCCTGGTCCGACGCCATCTGAGCCGTCTGTCCGTGCGTGTATTGAATGGACGACATCCGTTCATCGTCCCCGAGCGTCCTCACCCGAGAGCCATCCACACTAAATCTCTAAGATCTCACTCGATACTCAATGGATTTTCATTTTCTTATGCTCTATGGATTCGTCTTGAAGAGACGAACATATCTATACAGCTATCATGTATTGAAATTAAGGCATTTGAAATGGAGAATCTCCAGAAGCTCGGGATGAAGAATCAGCTCATACCTTTGCTCAGAGAAGTGTGGCTTCGATCTGAGAGTTGTTGCACCTTCGATTGGATCCTAAGCAAGCTCCGGATGAAGTCTCCTGGTCCGGTGAATTGTCTAGATGTGATTTCGACCAAGCCCGATCACAAAGCTTGGAGGCCGGAGCAACCGGGTGGCTCCGGAGATGGGGCTTTTGCTCGGTGGACACCTTCCTCGGTCCGGTGAAGGTGTAGAACCAATCAATTTGGGAATTGACTCACCGTGGAGAAGTGTCCCGGTTTTGAGTGGAATTTCGACTGGGAAATCGGATTTTATCGCAGGGATTAGGGCAAATCGACACCGGGATCAACCGCTCTAAGGATGGAGAAGGGTTTGGAACAATTTTGCGCAGTTTCGGCAATGTTTGTGCAACTCTCTTCCATGGCCGCGAGGGTGAGGGGTTTGGATCGGAGAGGCTTCGAGAGCCTTCCGTGGGGAGTCGAGGCATGGGATCAGCCTGCTCGGTGAGGAGAAGAACAGCCATAGTGACCATTCGGCATGGGACGGCTCAGCAAGTGGGAATTCCAAACTTCGACTCCTCCCAAGGTCTCGGCCATGGTGTTTTCCGACGATCCGAGCGGCCGGCCGGCAGCATGGGTCACTCTCGGTGTCCAGGTAGGTCGTGGCTGAGGTTTGTGCAATCAATCTGGCAATTGCCATGTGTAAAGGCTTTGAATTAAAATGGAATGGGGAGGGGGTCATTTTGGCCTTAATTTGGTCAACCCATTGGTTTGGGTTGGGTGCACCTCCCCATGGCTCGATTTTGGGCCGAGAGGATCGGCTGGGTCGCCCAAGGGAGAGTGGTGTGGTCTCTATCCATGATGAGGTGGCTAGACATGGTTTAGTGTGTGACATGCTTAAGGTAAAAAATGCTTAATGAAAGATTAGGAAGGGGCCCCTCCTTTTACCATTAATGGCATGGTCACATGTCAAGCCTTCCATGGCTTCATGTGGCTTGTCCATGGCTTGCATGGCTTGTCTTTGGCTTGGGGAAAGTTGAGTCAATTTCATGGAAATGGGTTTTAAGAATTTTGGATATTTTGGTGAAAATTTGCATGAAGCTTGATTTGGAATGGTTTAATTGATGATTTTGAAACTTAGGGGTGATTTTGATTAAATGGATGATGAGGGGAAGTGCCATGTGGGCTTTGGATGGATTTGGGCTTTTGAATGTGGTGAAGTGGGCTTTTAGAAAAGTTTAAGGGGAATGGGCTTTTTGATTTTAGGATGAGCATTTGGGTAAAGATTTTGTGAAGAAATTTGTCAAATAAATGTCATAATTGGTTTAGGGATGTTCTATGAAGGGCTTGGAGTCAATTTGGTGTGATTTGGAGTTGAATTGGTTTGAATTTGGGTTTATTTGGTAAGTGGGCCTATGTAGGTCCAAGTGGGCCAAGTTGGGCTAATGTTGGGCTAGAGTTGAAATTGATGTAAAACCAATGTTGAGAAATGTTCATGGGAGTGTTTCAAAGAGGTTTTGACTTTGGTTGGGCTTTGATTTTGGGGTTTGGGCTCATTTGGGTTAGGTTTGGGTTTAGGTCAAAATAGGGCCTTTTAGCTTTGGGTTGAGTTTGAGTGGGGTTTGGGTCTAAATTTTGGGCAAATCATGTTAGTGTTTTGTTTGTGGGAATGTTAAGGAAGATTTAGAAAAGATTTGGGTTAATTGGAGTTGAATTGGGTGAGTTTGGGTTAGGTTTGGGTCATGGGTCCAAATTGGGCTTTAAGGCCAAAAGTGAGATTGGATCCAAATGTCAATCAAATTGGACTTGGATTTGGTCTAGATTGGTATTGGGGATATTGAATTGAAGATTAGAATTGAATTGGACCAAAATTGGGGTCAATTGGGTAGGTTTGGTTTGACATTGGGTTCACTTTGGGTTAAAATGGGTCAAATTGGGGGTTTTGACAAACGTAGTGTAAATTGACAAAATTGGCCCATGGTGTAGTTGGACAAAATAAAATTGGGAATATTTGGGATTTTCTGGAATTTTCTGGGAATTTTCTGAATTTTTGGATTTTTTGGCCAAGAGGGGTATTTTGGGTATTTGGAGGGTATTGGGAGGTTTTCTTTGAATTTTTGGTATTTTTGGGTATGGATGATCAATTTAAGTGATGTGGAAATGTTTGGGAATGATTTTGGAGAATTTTGGGTAATTTGGAAATTTTTGAGAAATTTGGGTAATTTCGAGGATTTGGGTAGCTAAGTAGGTGTAGGGCTCCGGGGTCAAAAATCGAAATTTTGGAAAATTGAAGATTGGGTGGATGTAAGTGGAAAGAAGTCATTTTGGTTGAGCCATGAAGCCATATCAAGCCCACATGAGCCATGAAGGGACCCATTTGAGGCATTCACTATGTTGTTCCTAACCCTCTTGCTCAAGGGCTTAGTGGGTTAAGGACCATCCATGTGAATCACCCACATGAGTCAGAAGGTCAAGTTAGTTATGGGTGTGTGAAAGTGTCGTGTATAGGTGTAGTGTATAAATGTAGTGTGTGTGTAAGCCAACCCCTTCACCAGACCAGGCCACCCAGGGCAGTCCTAAGGCCAAAGAGTCCTATAGGAACTCATCCTTTAAACTTCCACATCTGATTTCAACCCTCTAGGTGATTAGGGGTCTACAGTCAAGTTTGTGGAGTTTGCAGGGAGTTAAGAAGTGGTTTGAATTTCTAAAAGGTGGGTCTCAATTCTAGTCCTCTAAGATAGTCAAAGGAAAAGCCTAAGGCTAGATCCTAAGTACTAAAGAGAAGAAGAGAAGACCTCATCAAAAATGAGGTCAACAATGTAATAGATAATAATAGTGACTAGTGTATACAAATATAATTTTATCGAAAATATTTTACACACTAGGGGTACTACGTAAGTATACGTATCGTATCAAGTAATATAAGACTTTGAAACAAAGACCCTAGTATCGATCCCACAAGGAGTGAGTTATGAATTTTTAAATATTTTAATTTTATTTTTAGGTATTTCATTTATAATTATAAATTTGATATTTTTAATTTACTAGATGCAATAATAATGCAGTAATGAAAGATGCAATAATAAAGAAGTAATGAAATGATTGATGTAAATAACAATAAGAACACAACTTTCTTCCTTTCAATTAATCTAAGATTTTTTAAGATAATGATAATATTCATGGAGAATATAAATTTATGGTATTGTGCCAAATAGAAGCTTTCATATTCTTTACCCTTTGATCCAGGTTTAACGAACATTGGCTGGCCTATAGATCAAGTCCGGACGTATTGTTAGTAGAATGGGTTATTCTAGGCTCACACTACTAGATGACCAAGGCTGGCCTAACGAACACTACTAGATCTTCCTATTTATTTGGACTTCACCTTGAATAACCTGCCCAAGGCCTTCGACTACCCAAGTATTCATGTGATATCTACTAGTTATGAATTTATCTCCTTCTAGGTATCAAAAATCTTTAACAGATTTTAACAATACAAGTGATCAATTTGTAAAGTAAATGAAGATCCGGTATTAATATCATCACAATGTTTTAAAATATAAATAGTTTTTAATTCTCCAATGAATTTTTTATTATCTTATTTATCTTTTCATAATTGAAAGGAGAAAGTAAACTAACTACTCATAACACATTGAATTTAAACAACAAAACATGATAATAAAACTTTGAATAAAATTACAAATACTTATCTCAAGTGTTTCTCCTACTGAACCTCTGAATTCTTCTGACTCCAAAGCAAATAAAATTCAAAAGCACCGACTGTTCAAATACTCTCAATAAAAACTCTAAATAAAATAACTAACTAATAAAAGTGGCCCTAAAATATTTCTCTAATTTCTCTCTCTAAAGGAACTCTAGACTCTCTCTCTCTGATGGGGCGTTTTTCTCAGAGGGAGTACCCTCCTATTTATAGGCTTCAAGGGTTGCCTTGAGGCCCCTCTTTAAAATGTGTCCACATTCAATGAATCTTCTAGAAGGTGTGTTTGGCGCCTAGGCGCCGAACTCTGCGTCCAGTTCTTCGCACCTCTTCACTTTGGATCGCACCTCTTCGTGATTAAAACCGTTTCCAAGCATCCAAATACATTGTATCACATGTCCTATAAACCAGGAACAACTGCCAGTCTTCTAGAAGGTCCAATAACCGCTAACACCGTCAAAACAACCGTCCAAAAGTTGTCAAAAATCTTTACAGATCCCGTATCGACCTGGCACTTAGGCGCCGGATTATGGCGCCTAGGCGGCAGACCAATAATTTCGACAATTTTGCATTTTGGCTCCATTTTTTCTCCTTTTTGCTCCTTTTTGCTCCTTTCTCACTTTTTTTCTTCTTGAACATTTTTCCATCACCTATATCCAAAAACACAAAAATAACTTTCATTAAAGCATAATATCCTTAAAAATTTGATAAAAATCAAGGAATAAAAATGGGTATTTTTTCATGGATCAAAATCCAAACACTGAAAAGTCATCCATAAAAACTTCAATTCCTTTTGCTATTAAATCACAAAAAAATTGTAATCATACATCTCTGAAATGTAGTAGGGGCATTACATAAACCAAAGGGCATTCTTCTAAAAGCAAATGTACCATAAGGACTGGTAAACATTTTTTTCTCTTGATCCTCAGGAGCAATTTGAATTTGGTGGTAACAAGTATATCTATTCAGAAAACAAAATTATTTATGCCCAGTCACTCTATCAAACATTTGATTTAGAAAATGATGTGGAAAATGATCTTTCCTAGTGCGAAAGTTTAATTTTCTATAATCAATGCACATTCACCATCTTTTAACTTGTCTTACTGGTATTATTTCATTCTTTTCATTTACAGTCACAGTAACTCCTCCTTTCTTAGGTACACTGTGAATAGGACTAATCCATCCACTATCAAAAATAGGGTAGATAATTCTAGCATCTTATCACTTTAAGATTTCTTTCTTAACAACTTCTATCATAATAAGATTTAATCTCCTTTGAGGATAAACCTGAGGTTTGCAGTTATCCTCCATAAGGATTCTATGCATACAAATTGAAGGACTAATTCCTTTATTATCAACTATTGTCCATCCAAAGGCATTCTTATATTTCTTTAAAATTCTAAGAATACTTTCTTCTTCTTTTTTTGTTAATTGAAAGGAAATTATAACTAACAAAGTTGAGGAATTACTTAAAAAGGCATACTTTAAATGATTAGTAACCATCATTAAATTATGTTCAGGAGGTTTTTTATTTGATGGACCAAAAGATTCATCTTTTTCAGTCTTATCTAAAATTTCAAAATTTTCATGAATATAATTTAAATCTTCCTTATGAAAATCTTTAGAATCTTGTAATTTATCTTCTTGCTTGTGTTCTAATTCTTTACTTTCAATTTTTTCTTTATAAGTTGACTTGAAATGGAATTCAATCAAATATTTGATAACATCCATCCTATAACATTCATCATCTTTACCTATTTGCAGGATATTTCATTGACTTTGAAATACTAAATGTAACAGTTTGATCATTAACTCACATCATTAATTCCCCCTTTTTTCACATCTATCATCGCTCTGCCTATGGCTAGGAAAGGTCTTCCTATAATTATGGGTATCTCTTTATCTTCCTCCATATCCAAAACAACGAAATTAACAAAAAAAAAAAATTGATCCACTTTTACCAAAACATCCTCTATAACTCCTATAGGATATGTGATCGAACAATCAGCTAATTGCAATGTTACAGTGGAAGGGGTTATTTCTCCTAATCCCAGTCTTTTGAATATTGATATGGAATAAGGTTAATTCTTGCAGCAAAATCACATAAAGCTTTTCCAAAAAATCTGTCTCTGATTGCACATGGAATTGTGAAACTTCTAGGATATTTAAGTATTTTAGGAAGCTTTTTTCTAAATTATTGCACTGCACTCTTCACAAAGGGAAACAGTCTCATTATCTTCAAACTTCCTCTTTCAGTTGAGTATATCTTTTAATAAATTACATATAGCTTGGCATTTGTTCTAAAGCTTCAGCAAATGGAATGTTAACTGTAAGCTTCTTAAATATCTCCAAGAATTTTAAAAATTGTTTATCCAATTTTTGTTGTCGAAGTTTATGAGGATATGGAGGTGGTGGCTTTTCTAAATTAACCTTAGGTGGAGAAATTAGTTTTTCCAAACCTTTCAAAGCATCCTCTTTTTGTTTTTTCAATTTCTACTTTCTCTCCTTCAGTCTCTTTTTGAACTCTACCTTCCAACTCTCTTCCACTTCTCAACTAAATAGCTTGTACTTTCTCTTTAGTTTTGTCTCTTGAATTTACTTCAATATTACAAAGAAGTGTTCCTTGGGATCTATTACTTAATGAAATGATAATCTGTCCCAATTGATTCTAAATATTTTTTATTATAGCTCCTTGACTTTGTAATTAATTTTCCATTTATAACACCACTTCTTCAATAGACAACTTCTTCTACTTAAATTGTGAAGTATTGTTATAAACCTAGAACATAGGTTGGTCTATAATAATTATTCCCTTGGATGTTATAGTTTCCAATGGGTTTACTTGTTTGTTCCCCCATTGTTGGTTACTATCACCCTGATTATTAGTATTCCAATTTATGTTTGGATGGTTTTTCTAACCTGGGTTATAAAAATTAGAATATGGAATATTAGGCTTACTTATAGTATTTAAAGTTTCTAGTGAAGTTTGAGAATCAACCATTTGACCAAATGAATTTTTCTTCAATTATGGAAGTTGACTAAAAAATTCATCCCAAATTGGTCTATCTTCCTTGAAATTGCAACAACTTAATTTGCTAGCATCACAAAAGCATCATTTTCATGAATTTTGGCTACCTTTTTAGGATTTAACTTTTCAAAAGGCCATTGAAAATTATTAGTAGCTATTTCTTCAATTAAAGCATAAGCATCAGCAAACTGTTTAGACATCAATGAACCACAAGCAGTGGCATCGATAAAAGATCTAAGTGATCCAACTAATACATTAAAAAAGGTCTGAATTATTAACCAATCTGGTATCGAATGGTGTAGGCACTTTTTTAAGAGATCTTTAACACATTCCCATGCTTCATATATAGGTTTCCCTCTAAACTGACAAAATAATGTGATATCATTTATAAGGTTCATAGTCTTCGATGGTGGAAATTATATATCAAGGAATTTTGTACTAAATCACCCCAAGTTCTGATAGATCCAGTTGCTAACGAATTTAACCAAATATTAGCTTTATCCCTCAGTGAAAAAGGAAAAAGTCTTAGTCTATAAGCATCATCCAAAACACCATCGTATTTAAAAGCAGCAGACAATTTTAGAAAATTGGCAGGATGTAAATTAGGATCTTTAGTTGGTCCTCCCCCAAACTAATTATTATATAACATCTGAATAATAGCAGGTTTCAGTTCAAACGAATTAGCAGCTACAACAGGGTGCTGAATACTACCATGAAGTTCATCCATTATAGGGTTAACATAATCTCTTAAAGGTATAAATTCTTGATGGATTTCAACATTTTAATGACCTTGATTTGACAATTATTGAATATTTTTATCATTTTCTAAATATTTAATTTTTTTTATTCTTCTTATAGTTCTCTCTAATTCAGAAACATAAGGTACAAGTCCCTCAAAACCTGAACAATGCATACAAAATTAATAAAATAAAATAGAACACACTAACAAAAATAATGAAAGGTAAAAACTTAATTTTTCTTGAATTTTCTTTAAATAAAATTTAAATTAATTTCCCCAACAACGGTGCCAAAAACATGATCCCTGAATATTTATGCTTACCATATAAATATGAAATTGAACTTTAATTATTTATAATATGAGATACTACACAAGTATATTTATCCTTAATAAAGTAATATATGACTTTTTTTATTAAGCCTTGAGATATCAAACCCACAAGGTAATGTCTAAAATTTTAAAGAAATAAGAAAAATAACTTTTTACATTTTAAAATGATTTTTAAAGTATGTTTTAAGATATAAAATTTTTCAACATTTTTTTGGTATTTTCTAAATATAAATAACTAAAATTAACACAACTATAAAATAGTACGAAAGCAAATGAGAATAAAATATCTTTTTCCTCTTTCAATGAATCAATAATAATTATAGAATTTTGTTGTGGAAGTATCTAAAATGTGTTGTGCCAAATAGAAGAAATTATATTCTTTACCCTTACTTAGTTCTATAAAGAACATTGGTTAATTTGACGATATGAAATCTTGTTGATCAGTTAGGCAGGAAAGATACTAGCTCTCACTCTAGAGTTCCCTCGATTCCCTCCACATGGGGGCTAACATCTCATAACAAAATTTTTCACATCAAACTAAATTTGGGGGCTTTAACCTGTCACTCTAAAGTCCTCTAAATTTACTCCCCATTATAAGCATATATTCATATTTATTGGCACCCAACCATATAGACTACAACTCCCATCCATACACTTGCATGTGATTCTTTCCAATTGTTGATTAAGACAATACCGCAATGAATCTTACATAATATCCCAATAAATTTTAACATCTTAACTGGATAAATCAAAAAGTAAATGAAGTACAAGGTAGTGAATCATCACAACTTCTTCCAACATTAAAATCCTATACTCCACACAACTTCCTTCGTTAATTTAATTACTTCATAATTTAAAAGGAAAAAGATAAAGAAAACTACTCAGAATCCATGGAGAAAACACAACACTTGATTTGAAAGTAGAAACTATAGTGAAAACACAACAAGTTTTACTTAAAATCCAAATGTAAAACAAAGATAAACACTTATCTAAAAATCCTCTCCACAAGACCCTTGAAGTTCCTTTGAAACTTTGCTTTACTTTTACAAGACAAAATAGAGGTTGGCGCCCAACTCTGTTGACTCCAAATCTCTATTCTAACCTTAATAAAAACTAGATACAATTGATAATAAAAGTGGTGAAGTGGAAATTTGTACTCTCAATAACTCTCTAACATAAAAACTTAACTCTTAACACTAATCACACCCTCCAACAACAACCATTTTTCTGATCTTCAACTCTTCTTTTTAAAATTTTCCAAAACTTATCATGGCATCTCTTCAAAATATGTCCAAATTCAATGTATCCACCAAGAATACATCCATCCGTTCAAATTTTAAATCAGTTTTGGAGCTGATGGGAAGTTAGTGAAGTTTAAACCAAAGGATGCTTCAAAACCTCTTCAAATTTGCACCAAAATCAAATAAAATTCTTCACTTTAACTGTGGCGCCTATGCGCCAACCAGCCGGCGCTTAGACACTAGAAGCCTAATTTACACATCTTTCAATTTTTGCTCCAAATTTAATTCTTTATTGCTCCTTTCATCATAATCACTCATTTTAATCATACCTGCAAGAAAAACACAAAAATAACTTCCATTAAAGTGCAATATCATCAAAAATATGTATAAAAATGTATTTAAAAATATTATATATTTTGGGTATATCGATGATCCATCCATAAAAGAAAATATTGCATGTGGGGATGATATGTCGTCCATCAATTCTGAGATTGGTAAAGGAAATTCATCCTTCTCACATGCTTTGTTTAAATATCTGAAATCTATACATACCATAATTTAAACAATTTTCTTTTTAACCGACACTATTTTAGCTAGTAATGTCAGATAATTTTCTTCACGTATAAAACTAGCCTCGTATAATTTCTTAACTTCAGCAGCGACTTGTTGTTTTATTTCAACACACATCCTCTCTGAGCTTGTGTAATATGAATTGCAATTTGATTTATCCCAAGTTTGTAGACTGCGACTTCTAGACTATCCCATGCATTTCGTCGTAAGTCTAAGCAAAGCAGTCTATATATTCATTCAACAGTTGAATTATTTCTTTTGCTTTTATGTCATTATGTAATGAACTAATGAAAGTTGGTTTTGAATTTTCATTAGTACCTAAATTTACTTCTTTTAAATCATCAACTATTGATTTAATTTCTTCTTCCAACTCTAGAGGAGCATCTTTGATTAGAAGATCAGATATTTGTTCAGAATTAAGATCTTCAGTGATGATTAAGCAAAATTTTGTATCATCTAGAGGTTCTAGAGTGCCAAATCCAATACCCTCTTTAGAGTTAAAGTTTCGTTTATTGTTATCCCACATCTGTTCAATAAAATGTTCTTATTTTAAAGACCAATGTTTGATCATTAAACTATTTTGAATAAATTTTTGTGCCCAAGCAGAATACAACTCAAAAGAGATTTTCATTGTATTTTCAAGATTTTCATCTTCTAATTATTCATCAGATTCAATATTAGAAGAAGTAGAACCAAGTCTAAATTTGATAGGCTTTTTATCTTCACTATATACTTCTTTGACCACTAAGTTTTCAATTTTAGAAGTAGAGATTGGAGTTAGGGTCACAGTGAGTATATAATGATTTATTTTCTCAGACATATATTCAAATTGTTTTTCTTTATCTTCTTCTTTAAGAGGTATCTTGAACTGAGGTTCATTTAGAACCACCAATGTTGTCTTTTCTTCTTTTGTATCTTCTTCAGAATCCAGGTGAATTTTGAATTTTAATGCTTTCTTCATTTTGACTGTTTGGTTTTCTCTCCCTCGTCCTCATCCCCGGCCTTGATCTTGGGTGTGAGTCTGATGAGAATTATCACTTTTTGTCTGTGCTGAAGAAGAGTAGTCTTTTTCATTTTCTTTCTTTTCTTCATCTTTTTCTTTTATATTCACCACTGTCTCTCTGTATAATATTGTATTCTTTATTGGAACATAATATGATGCGTCTTCATGCACTCCAATGTCATGAATTGAAAATGGTTGTAAATCTCTCATAATACAACATTCTTACCATTTTTGTAAGTATTTTAGGCATTAATGCAGTGAAGAAGGAACCATTTTGTGCTCACAAAGCCATGATCTACCAAGTAGAGCATTAAAAGTGGTATCAAAATCAATGATATGGAATTTTTTCATTGTTACCAAGTCATCTATCTTTAAGAACAATGTTATTGATCCTAGAGCTCGTTCTCCTCACTTGTTAAACCCTCGTAACATTAATGTATCTTTTGACAATTGAGACACATTAATATCCAAATACACAAGACTCCTTAAATTCATTATGTTAATTGAAGCACTGGATCAATAAACACTATTGAAAGTGTTGTGTTGTTTATATTTATTGTGATGTATAGTGGACGATTATGTTCGGTCATCCCAAGTAACAAGTCATTGTCAGAAAAGGTATTTTTTATCTATTCTTCTAATGAACAGGCTTCATTCTGTGTGATATTAGCAAGTTGAGCTATGAAAATGTTTGGGTATGAAAGGGCTTTATCAATGACTTCCTCATTTCTTTGGAATGCATAAAAGGCATCATAAATGCTCAATTATACTTATAATTTTCTCAGATGAGCTAATACATTATAATCCACTTTATTGTGAGGATTGTCTTCATTTCTTTCAGATAATTTTGTATGTATCGGAGGAACAATCTTTTTCGATGTGACTATTTGTTTCTCTTTTATTTTGGAAGCCATTCTAGGAGGCAGAACTTTTCCACTTCATAAATTAATGTCAACTATTTCTTCTAGTTTACTGTATGAATCTTTTGTCTCTGAATCTGAAGGTTCCAATTCTATGTTACTTGTTGTTTCGTGTAGCTAGAATGTGACAGTGTCGTCCCCATATTTGTCATTATCAGAATTGTCACTAATGTTAATGATTTTTTCTATTGTCGTTATACTAGTCGGAATCGTGTATGATTTGAGTATTGTCTACAGGATTAAAATTGGAACAACTATTCTCAGAGGTATCATCAAAAATAAATAAAATGTAAACAGAACTGGGATTATTATTATTCACAGTAAAGGTAAAAAAAAAATTTATACAAAGTTATCGGTTCAAGGGATTTCCTCCCTTTATTCGAGATAACTATCCTAGTGGAAGATAAAGGAACATGAGAACTAGAGTATACAAAAGGAATAGTAGTTCCTGTGTCCAAAAGAACTCTAACCCTTTTTGGTTCTTTAATTTTTTTCATTATTTATCTTGGCAGAGTTTGTGATTTGTAAGTCCGCAAGGATCTCCTCAGAAGATTTAACTTGAACAGTGTCGTTTTGTCTTTTTCATCATGGTCACGAATAAGTTTATAAACTGAAATCATATTAACTAAACCTTTTTCAAGTTCTTTCATGTACACTTTCTGGATTGCTATATTCCCTTTTTTAAAGTTGCGCTCTAACCAGTCCTTGAAGATAAAACATTTTTCAATTTTATATCCAAGCATTCTATGATAAGGATAATAATTGGGATTGTCCTTCATATCAACTTCTCCTAGCCTCTTAGCCTCAGGAAACATGAACTCTGGTATCTTCGGCAGGCTATAGAAAATTTTACCACAACTTCTGTCTTGAACGGGTATTCCTTATTCATTCTTTCAATCATCATTCTCTTGTCTGTGGGCACTGGAACTAGTTGTTGAAATTGTAATTGAGAATTTTTCTATTGTGGAGATTGGTTCTTTCGTTCTTTCATTTGTTCGGGATGAACTTGCATCTCTTGTTTACCCTTTTTTGATATGTTTCCCGGTTTCTTCTCAAATGTTTTAACATATTTTGTAGTTTTTCATCTTTTTGACTACACTCATTGACCCAATGCTATATAAATGCGTACTAAAAATTCAATCCCCGGCAACGGTGCCGAAAACTTGACACACGCTCCGTTGATGACAAATATAATAATTAATGCTTTCAAATATATGTAATAGTTAATAATAGCGACTATTGTATACAAATATAATTTTATCGAAAATATTTTACACACTAGGGATACTACGCAAGTATACATATCGTATCAAGTAATATAGGGATTTGAAATAAAAGACACCAGTATCGATCCCATGAGTAGTGAGTTATGGATTTTTAAATATTTTAATTTTATTTTTAGGTATTTCTTTTATAGTTATAAAATTTTATATTTTTAATTTACTAGATTCAATAATAAAGTAGTAATGAAAGATGCAATAATAAAGAAGTAATGAAATGATTGATGTAAATAGCAAAAAGAACACAACTTTCTTCCTTTCAATTAATCCAAGATTTTCTAAGATAATGATAATATTCATGGAGAATATATGTTTATGGTATTGTGCCAAATAGAAGCATTCATATTCTTTACCCTTTGATTCAGGTGTAACGAAAATTGGCTAGCCTATAGATCAGGTTGATAGCGATGAAATATATGGATAGCATGTCGTCGTCGTAAATTCCTGTATCATGTCAATGTCAATGAGTCACCACTCTCTTTCTCTATCCATTACCCTAATTCTTATTCTACTTAGACTTTTTGTCAAATGTCTTTGGAGAAATTGAAGAAGGATTAATCATGATAAAGATTGAGAGAAAAAGAGGTCGAATGATAATCTCATAGAATAAATCTTTAGATTGTCTGATTACTGAAGTTTTTCGTATAAGAAAATCAAATGAAAATCTTGGATAACCAGAGAGATCTTATAGGTGAAATACCTATCCCGAGTTCATTAATGTCCTATAGGAGCAAGCTCCTATAGTTAATTACATCCTGACCAATTAATATTGCTTAGGAAAATTCCCGATTAAGGTTTACATTTATCCTCGAAAAAGTGTAAATGTTGTCGTGGCAGTGTGTTTTTGAAGAATTGATACTACCAGAAAGTTTTGTTTATGTTGGGTGTATGTCTTTGCTTTGTGGTATTTTGTTTAGTAATGTCATTTTTGTCATTTTGTATATCATGTCATATGTCATGTCGGGAAGTCGTAGTTTTTATATCTTGTTGCTTTATGTCATGTCGTAATGTCATAAGATTTCGTGATTCATATCTTGATTTCTCATGAGATAGTTTATCTCTTATAAGATGTTGTTATTATATCATGAGATACCTTCTATGATGTCAAGAAGATATCATTATTTATTTATTTTTGTTATTTTGTTTATGATTCCCTTTTGTTCTAAATTTTAGTTTTGTCATGTCATTTTGTTATGTATTTGTTTTGATTTAGTGTCATGTCATCATTTTATTGTGGTTTAGAAATGTCATCGTATTTTTTTGTTAATGTTGATGTTATGTCAATGTCAATGTTAATGATTTTGTCATTTTATTTCATATTTCATTACTAACCTAAAAGTCCAGTTGTCTTTGTTGTCATGTCATTTTTATTTTGTTGTTTGTAGAAAGTTTAAGTTTTGTGGCTATCCTAAAAATCATGATTTTGTTGTCAATGTTCCGTCGTCGACGTCCTGCAAAAAAAATGTTAGCACATTCTATAACATGCGAAGAAAATCTAAACGAAACTTCGTGTCTTCATCCTGCAAGGAAAATAAAGTTAGAAACAATGTCATATCAAGATATTTAGATTACCTGGTCAAAGTGTCTGTTGATCCAGAGTTGTCGGATGTTCAAGTTTGGTAGAAATGTCGAATTAGGTCATTTAAAGTCAGTGATTGTTCAATTTGATTTGAAATGTCATTTAATGTCGGTGATTGTTTAATTTGGTTTGAAATGCCGATTAATGTCAGTTTGTGTTTGGGAATGTTGATTAATGTCGAATAATTTCATTTGAAATGACGAATTTATTGAGTTTCGTTTGGAATGTCGGATTTATGTTGGTTATGTTGATTTTTGTTTGAAATATAAAATTTATGTCAATTATGCCAATTTTGGTTTAAAATGTCGATTTTATGTCAGTTATGTTTGAAATGTAGAACTTATGTCGGTTATGTCGATTTTTGTTTGAAATGTCAAATTTATGTTGATTATGTCAATTTTGGTTTAAAATGTCGATTTTATGTCAGTTATGTTTGAAATGTCGAATTTAAGTGGTTATGTCGACTTTTGTTTGAAATGCCAAATTTATGTCGATTATGTCGATTTTGGTTTAAAATGTCAATTTTATGTTAGTTATGTTTGAAAAGTCGAATTTATGTCGGTTTTATCGATTTTTATTTGAAATGTCAAAATTATGTTGATTATGTTAATTTTAGTTTAAATTGTTGATTTTATGTTAAATATGTTTGAAAAGTCGAATTTATGTCGGTTATGTCGATTTTTGTTTGAAATGTCAAATTTATGTCGATTATGTCAATTTCAGTTTAAAATGTCAATTTTATGTCGGTTATGTCGATTTTGGTTTAAAATGTCGATTTTATGTCAGTTATGTTTGAAATGTCGAATTTATGTCACTTATGTCGATTTTGGTTTAAATGTCGATTTTATGACAGTTATGTTTGAAATGTCGAATTTATGTCGGTTTTGTCGATTTTTGTTTGAAATGTCAAATTTATGTTGATTTGAGTTCAATTTTGTCTATCCTAAAGCTTATGTTGATTTCGATTCTATTTTGTCTATTTAGGTTCAATTTAGGTTAAACCTAAGGTTTTTTGTCGATTTAGGTTCAATTTGGGTTGAACCTATAGTTTATGTCGATTTAGGTTCAATTTGGGTTGAACCTATAGTTTATGTTGACTTTGTCTGTTTAATATTGGTTTCAGGTTTTGATGAGGTTTTTTTTGGGTTTTATGTCGATTTGAGTTTGGTTAGGTTCATTGTCAGTTGAACCTAAGATTTATATCAAGTTGAATTGAGTTAGTTATCATTTTAACCTAAGGTTTATGTCGAGTTGAGTTGAGTTAGGTTCATTGTCTGTTGAACCTAAGGTTTATGTTGAATTGAGTGTAGTTAGGTTCATTTTCAGTTGAACCTAAGGTTTAGATTTTGACTTAAATTCAATATGAGTTGAACCTAAGTTAGGATTTGGTTTAGATTCAAGTTAAGTTGAACCTAAGGATTAGGTTTGGACTTAAGTTCAATGTGAATTGAACTTAAATTAGTTTTAAGTTAGACTTGGGTTCATGTTATGTTAAACCTAAGTATGAATTGATTTAAGTCTAATATGGATTAAACTTATGTTGGGTTTAGGTTAGACTTAGGTTCATGTCAGGTTGAATCTTAAGTATGATTTAACTTCAGTCTAATGTGGGTTAGACTTAAGTTAGGCTTGAGTTAGGTTTGAACCTAAGTGTATTTTGACTTAAGTTTAATGTAGGTTAGACTTAAGTTAGGTTTAAGTTAGGTTCATCTCAGGTTGAACCTAAGTTTGGTTTGACTTAAGTTTAATATGGGTTAGACTTAAGTTAAGTTTGAGTTAGGTTCATGTCAGGTTGATCCTAAGTTTGGTTTGACTTAAATCTAATATGGGTTAGACTTAAGTTAAGTTTAATTTTAGGTTAAGTTTGGCTCAAGTCAGGTTGAACCTAGACTTAAGGTCAACTTAAGTTCAATATGGGTTGAACTTAAGTTAAGGTTTGAGTTTAAGTTAGGTTCAAGTTAGGTTGAACCAAAGTTTGGTTTAACTTAAGTCTAATATGGGTTAGACTTAAGTTAGGTTTAGATAAGTTCATGTCAGGTTGAACCTAAGTATGGTTTGACTTAAGTCTAATATTGGTTAGACTTAAGTTAGGTTTGGGTTAGGTTCATGTCAGGTTGAACCTAAGTATTGTTTGACTTAAGTCTTATATGGGTCAGACTTAAGTTAAGTTTGAGTTTAGGTTAAGTTAGGTTCAAGTCAGGTTGAACCTAGACTTAAGGTCGACTTAAGTTCAATATGGGTTGAACTTAAGTTAAGGTTTGAGTTTAAGTTAGGTTCAAGTTAGGTTGAACCTAAGTTTGGTTTGACTTAAGTCTAATATGTGTTAGACTTAAGTTAGGTTTGGGTTAGGTTCATGTCAGGTTGAACCTAAGTATGGTTTGACTTAAGTCTAATATGGGTTAGACTTAAGTTAGGTTTGGGTTAGGTTCATGTCAGGTTGAACCTAAGTATGGTTTGACTTAAGTCTAATATGGGTTAGACTTAAGTTAAGTTTGAGTTTAGGTTACGTTGGGTTCAAGTCAGGTTGAACCTAGACTTAAGGTCGACTTAAGTTCAATATGGTTGAACATAAGTTAAGGTTTGAGTTTAAGTTAGATTCAAGTTAGGTTGAACCTAAGTTTGGTTTGACTTAAGTCTAATATGGGTTAGACTTAAGTTAGGTTTGGGTTAGAATCATGTCAGGTTTAACCTAAGTATGGCTTGACTTAACTCTAATATTGGTTAGACTTAAGTTAGGTTTGGGTTAGGTTCATGTCAGGTTGAACCTAAGTATGGTTTGACTTAAGTCTAATATGGGTTAGACTTAAGTTAAGTTTGGATTAGACTTAGGTTCAAGTTGGGTTGAACGTAAGTATGGTTTAACTTAAGTCTAACATGGTTTAGACTTAAGTTATATTTGGGTTTGGTTAAACCTTAGTTAGTTAAGGCTTAATGAATTAATTAGGTCTAATGGGTTAAACCAAATTAGGGTTTATGTTTGATTAAACCCTAGTTAGTTAACATTTAATGGTTTAATTAGGTCTAATGGCTTAGACCTAATTAGGGTTTATGTTTGATTAAACCTCGGTTAGTTAAGATTTAATGGTTTAATTAAGTTTAATATGTCTTTAAACTTAACTAAAGGTTTGATTTTGCTTAATTAAGTTTAATATGTCCTTAAACTTAATTAAAATATTTGATTTTGATTAATTAAGTCTAATATGTCCTTAAACTCAATTAAAGGGGTTGATTTTTTTGTATTAAACCTAATTTAGGTTAGGTTTAATGAGTTAATTAAGTTTAATATGTCCTTAAACTTAATTAAAGAAGTTTGATTTTGATTAATTAAGTCTAATATGTCCTTAAACTTAATTAAAAGAGTTTGAAATGGGTTAATAAAGTTTAATATGTCCTTAAACTTAATTAAAGATTTGATTTTTAAATTAAACCTAATTTAGGTAAATTTTAATGGGTTAATTAAGTTTAATATGTCCTTAAACTTAATTAAAGGTTTGATTTTTGTATTAAACCTAATTTAGGTAAGGTTTAATGGGTTTAAATGATTTTTTAAATCTAATTAAGTCTATTTTTATCATTTTAGACTTAATTGATTATGCTTAAGGTTTAATCGGTTTAAATGATGTTTTAAACCTAATTAAGTCTAATCTTGTCATTTTTGACTTAATTGATTAAGCTTAAGGTTTAATAGTTTTAAATGATGTTTTACACCTAATTAAGTCTAATTTTGTCATTTTAGACTTAATTGATTAAGCTTAAGGTTTAATAGGTTTAAATGATATTTTAAACCTAATTAAAGTTTATCAAGTCTAATTTATCATTTTTTAGACTTAGTTAAAGTTTTTCATGAGTCTAACATGGACTAGATTCATTTCAAACTTAGACTTTTAAAGGAAGTAGGCTAAATTTATAAAAAGATGATTTTTAAGATTAAAATTATTTAATTAATAAATAAATTTAATTCTAAATTTTAAAATATCATTTAAAAATATTTTTATGGCTTAGAAATGATTTTCCTAGGGTTATTTTTTGTTGCCCTAACATTTCTAACCATTTTTATTTTAATTTTCTTAATTTTCATTTTTTTATAATTATTTATTTGAAATAATTACACAATGATTTGAAAATTAGAAAAAAGTGTCCTAGACATGTTTTCTGTCCTTGAAAAAATCATGAAACATTCCTAAGAGCATAAAGATAAATGCTTCAAAATTTCATATTTTTCTGATTTATAATTAAGTTTTAATAATTAAAATACTCCAGAGAGTATTTAATTTTTCAAAAATTAAATAATGGGAATAAAATTATGATTTTTATTTCATAATTTTCCTCTCTTCAAGAGCTTTCCAGAGTTATTTTTATTTTATTTTTGTGACCTCTGGATCAAAAGATATGAATTTTTTAAGTGTTTAAGGTTTTCTGGAATTTATTAATTCCAGAAAATCGGCCGAGCGATGCGTGTCCTCGTACGCATCGAAGAGCGGGAAGATCCCTTGGGCGGATCCGAACAGCGTACACCGGATAGCGCGATCAGCGCCGTCTGTTCCAAAACACGGGAACGAACGGCAGAGATAAATCCCTTATTAATTCAAAAAAATCCTGAACCTTTAATATCTCACTCATTTCTCAACAAAATTGAGTGATTTTTGAACCTATGGAATCATCTGGACATATAAAATGTATCTATATGGTGATGATACATTTCTGGGCTAGGTTAACCCATGATATTTCAAAAATATGAATTATTTTGGAGAAAATAAATCCAAACCTTGGCCACAAGTAAATCAAGCTTGATCAGACCTTGTAGTTGTCTTCTAAGATTCCAGAGGAAGATTGTTGCTGCACCAATTGGGTTCAAAAGTCGGCCTCATAGGATAATTTTAAGAAGGTGGCTAATTTGGGCTTTTTTTGAATTGTGATCAAATTGGCTCGATTGGGCTCAATCTATGGCTTCGGTTTTATCAAAATAGATTGCTAAGACTCTTGGGAAGAGTTTTTTTGTTGGGAGCCAGAAGATTTGAGCAGCCTATAGGTCTCACTAAACTTTTTTCTTCTCCTTTGGTAAGGCTCGAGTATGGCCCTATTTATAGCCATGGGGAGGTCATGGCTTGGCTTAGGCTGTACTAGGGGAGTTGTTATCTTCCCTATTAATGAATTGAAGATAAAATTTCAGCTGAGGGGATAACTATGGTTGTCTTTCCAAAGTTCTCCATCATGAGCTCATTGTTTTGGCTCCTTTCCATTGGATCATGCATGAGGTGGTTTAGCTCTTTGAAATGAGTTGTAATTTCTCTTCCTCATGAGCTTACAAGTCACCCCTTAGCTTTGGCAAATGGTGACACATATGCTCTCCCCTCATGATTTCATTTAACCATGGCGAGGAGTGGAGTTTAAGCTTTGTTCCCTTCCCATTGGTTAGTTTAGGAGGTGGGAAGTGTTGGTCGACCACCTCATTGTTGAGTAGAGGTGAGTCATGGCTTAGAATGAAGAAGAAAGAGCCACCTCATTTTCTTCACCATGATGGGAGTTAACCTATGGTTAGCCAAAATTTAAGCTAAGCTTTGTCATGTGTTAATTATGTCTTATGATGTGTTTAATTTAGTTTTAACTTTAATTAATTATGGGAAGGCCAAGTGTCATTTCCATTTTAATTAATTATGTTATTAAAAATTGTTGGAAATTATTTCATTAATCAATTTATTAATTGAAAATATTTTAAATTAATTAATTGGTTAATTTTATCATTTTTATTTAATATTGTCATTTTATGATTTTAATTTAATTTTCATTTTAATTAATTATGTCATTTAATTAAAATACTGAAAATTAAATCATTAATTAATTTAATAAATCAAAATAATTTTGAAATTAATTATTTGATTAATTTTGTTATTTTTTTTTTCATTTTGACCTATTTTGATTAAAATAGATAAGTGTTGACAAATTTTGATTTAGGTTGACCCAAGTCAGTCTAAATTGATCAATTTAATTTCAAGATGTCCAATGTGGCCTTTTTCAACTTTGTCATGGTTAATTTGAGCACAATATTTGTGATTTTATCATTGTGGGGTTTTAAACATGTCATTGGGTCAAAGGTTGACCTATGGGGTCAAGAGGTTTGGTCATTGGGTCTAGTTTGGTCATTTTGACCAAAGTTAACTTTTTAGGTCAAAAGGTTGACCTATGGGGTCAACAGGATTGGTCAATGGGTCTGGATTGACCATTTTAACCAAAGTTGACTTTTTATGTCAAAAGGGTGACCTATGGGGTCAACAGGATTAGTCATTGGGTCTGGATTGACCATTTTGATTAACGTTGACTTTTAGGTCAAATGGGTGACCTATGGGGTCAACAGGGTTGGTCATTGGGTCTGGTTTGACCATTTTGACCAAAGTTGACTTTTTAGGTCAAAAGGGTGACCTATGGGGTCCACAGGGTTGGTCATTGGGTCTGGTTTGACCATTTTGACTAAAGTTGACTTTTTAGGTCAAAAGGGTGACCTATGGGGTCAACAAGGTTGGTCATTGGGTTTGGTTTGACCATTTTGACCAAAGTTGACTTATTAGGTCAAAAGGGTGACCTATTGGGTCAACAGTATTGGTCATTCGGTCTGGTTTGACCATTTTTACCAAAGTTGACTTTTTAGGTCAAAATGTCAGGGTTGGTCATTGGGTCTTGTTTGACCATTTTGACCAAAGTTGACTTTTTAGGTCAAAAGGGTGACATATGGGGTCAACAGGGTTGGTCATTGGGTCTGGTTTGACCATTTTCACAAAAGTTAATATTTTAGGTTAAAAGGGTGACCTATTGGGTCAACAGGGTTGATCATTTGGTCTGGTTTGACCATTTTGGCCAAAGTTGACTTTTTAGGTTAAAAGGTTGACCTATGGGGTCAACGATGATTGGTCATTAGTCCGGTTTGACCATTTTGACCAAAGTTGACTTTTTAGGTCAAAAGGGTGACCTATGGGGTCAACAGGGTTGGTCATTGGGTCTGGTTTGACCATTTTGACCAAAGTTGACTTTTTAGGTCAAAAGGTGACCTATGGGGTCAACAGGGTTGGTCATTAGGTCTGGTTTGACCATTTTAACCAAAGTTGACTTTTTGGTTCAAAAGGTATTGACTCATTATAAAAATGAGATCAACAAAAGGGCCCACAATATGTGTAGAATACTATATAAGTATTCTGCACATATTGGCGTTGACCGAAGTGATCTAAGAGATGTCCCATAACAATCAGGAAAAGAGTGGGTATCATACTGCTCTTAGAGGATGTCAGATGTCTTGTTTGTCGGTTCTTAGAAGGAATATTCTTCTCGTGTCTGAAAAGGAATCTACCGGGAGAGAAAATGGATGTCATATTCCATTTCTCAAAATGACAATGTTGCTATTTTGTTAAAGGAATGTCATGATTTTCGTGTCAGGAGAGGGCTTATATCCAATAACCGGGGAGAGAAAATAGATGTCATTTTCTATTTTTCTCAAAATGTCAATGTCAAGATTTGGTTAAAGGAAGCCATGTTTTCCGTGTCAGGAAAGGACTTACATCCAATAACAGGAGAGAGAAAATAGATGCCTTTTTCTATTTTCTTCAAAATGTCAATGTCAAGATTTGGTTAGAGGAAAGTCATGATTTCCGTGTCAGGAAAGGACTTACATCCAATAACCGAAGAGAGAAAATAGATGTCATATTCTATTTTCCTCAAGATGTCAATGTCAAGATATGGTTAGAGGAAAGCCATGATTTCCGTGTCAGGAAAGGACTTACATCCAATAACCGGAGAGAAAATAGATGTCATTTTCTATTTTCCTCAAAATGTCAATGTCAAGTTTTGGTTAGAGGAAAGCCATGATTTCCGTGTCAGGAAAGGACTTACATCCAATAACTGGAGAGAGAAAATGGATGTCATTTTCCATTTCTCGAAACGTCAATGTCGATATTTGGTTAAAGGAAAGCCGTCATTTCCGTTTCAGGAAATGACTTACATCCAATAACTGGAGAGAGAAAATGGATGTCATATTCCATTTCTCGAAATGTCAATGTCGATATTTGGTTAGAGGAAAGCTGTGATTTCCGTGTCAGGAAAGGACTTACATCCAATAACTAGAGAGAGAAAATGGATGTCATTTTCCATTTCTCAAAATGTCAATGTTGATATTGTGATAAAAGAATGTCATTTCCGTGTCAGGAAAGGACTTAATTCCGATAGCAAAGGAGAGGATGAGTGTCAAACGTTGATATGTAAAATGTCGCAATGTCGATATGTCAGAAGTCGATAATAATTATTGATATATCAAAGGTCGAAATATAGATGTGTCAAATGTTGATAACGATTGTTGATATGTTGAAATGTTGATATGTTAAATGTCGAAAGATCGATATCTCAAATGTCTATAACAATTATCGATATGTCAAATGTCAAATGTCGAGATGTTGATATGTCAAATGTCGATATGTTGATATGCCAAATGTCGAAAGATCGATATCTTAAATGTTGATAACAATTGTCTATATGTCAAATGTCGAAAGGTCAATATATATTAAATGCCGCTAACAATTGTCAAAGGTCGGAATGTCGATGTGTCAAATGTTTATAATTGTTGATATGTTGAAATGTTGATATGTCAAATGTTGAAAGATTGATATCTCAACTGTCGATAACAATTGTTGATATGTCAAATGTCGAAAGGTCAATATGTCAAATGTCGTTAACAATTGTCGATATGTCAAATGTCGAAAGGTTGATATGTCAAATGTCGAAATGTTGATACGTCAAATGTCGAGATGTTGATATGTCGAATGTCAAAATATCGTTATGTCAAATGTCAGAATGTCTGTCAAATGTGGTGAAGTAAATTATAAGAATGTCATAATTTTTATGACAGGAAAGGACTTTCATCTGAAAGTTATAAAGTGAAAATGAATGTCGTATTCCATTTCTCAGAAATGTCAAATGTCAATGTTGAGTTATAGGAATGCCATAATTTTTGTGTCAGGAAATGACATATATCCGATAACTGGGAAGAGAAAATGGATGTCATGTTCCATTTCTCGAAAATGTCAGATATCGATGTCGTGTTATAGGAATGCCATAACTTCCGTGTCAGGAAAGGTCTTATATCCATTAATTATAAAGAGAGAGTAGCAAACTCAGAACGAAGAGTGTATCCGCTGGGGATTTGATCTTTACAGGTCAAAAAATGTTAATCGTCAAAAGTTGTTTATTAAGTCATTTTTAATTCAAAGTCCTTATTTTGGCATTTTGGAACTATCGATGTACTTTAGACAATTGAGGAAAGAGAGTAAATGACATATTCAACTTTCTCAGAAAAAGTGCCAATGTTAAAATGTCGATTTTGGAATAGGAATGTGTATGAGACTTATATCCTATCCAAAGAAAAATTGCTAAAGGAAAACCAATGTCTGATGGTCTTATATCCAATAGCGAAAAAAGTGAGTAGAGGCTATGTTCCATTTAAGAAGGTCTTACACTATATCATAGAAATGTCAATGTCAAAATGTCGATTTTGGAATAGGAATGCGTATGAGACTTATATCCTATCCAATGAAAGATTTCTAAAGGAAGGCCACTGTCATGATGGTCTTACATCCAATAACGAGAAAGTGAGTAGATGTCGTTTTCCATTTAAGGAGGTCTTACACTACCTCTTAGAAATGTCAATGTCAAAATGTTGATTTTGGAATAGGAATGCGTATGAGACTTATATCCTATCCAAAGAAAGATTGCTAAAGGAAAGCGAATTTCATGATGGTCTTACATCCAATAGATGTTATTTTTCATTTAAGGAGGTCTTACACTATTTCTTAGAAATGTCAATGTCAAAATGTCGATTTTGTTTTCTTTTGTCTTGGTTGTTTGTTTCCCAATTTACAAGACAAGTCATTTATTTTGTTTATGTCTCATCTTTTCAAATACTTCCCATTGATTGGGTGTATTATGTCTTCTTGATAGTCTACCAACTGACAGGATTTCCCCAAATGTGTCTTCTTAACAAGCATATGGGCCCTCCCATGAGGGTAGCTGTTTGAAGTACTAAATCAAAATCCCTGATCTGAGTGTCCTAGGGTGAACCAATTAATTATGGGCCAGTACAATGATTGTCAGTCATGTAGGTTCATAAAGCTTCCATTAATCACCAATTCTATAAAGATCATTCAGATTGTCCTTCAAAAATCACTTTAACATTTCCAAATTGGGATTGGGGTTGGATCTTTGAAAAATTATGACTTCGCAGTATAATTTCCATTAATCTCCAATAACAAAGCCCTTTACCTTAGTTCTTTCTTTCTGGGTCTTAGGAATTTTTCGAAAATGTGATCAAAATATCTTTTATCTTCTAAAGATATGTCTGAACCAATTAATAGTCAACCAAAAGACAAGATCACTTAATTCTTTCCTGAATATAACATCGGAAGAATTTTCTTAAGACGTTTTTCAGGTTTTATCAATTAGGGGAGAATTTGGACACCAATTTTTAATTTTATGCTCACCTCAAGCTTCTTCTCAGAGAATTACTATATCTGGTGGAGCATGCTAAAGATTTTGAATGTTTGAATTGAGACACCAAATTTTGATTTTGTACCCGCCTCAAGCTTCTTTTTAGAAACCATTTTTTTTTTGGTAGGGTAATCTTTAATGATTTTGAATGCCTGAACTCAAATACCAATTTTTGATTTGCTAGTCACCTCAAGCTTCTTCTCAGAGAATTACTATATCTGGTGGAGCATATTTTAATGATTTTGAATGTCCAAACTCCCCTAATTCATAATGCTTAAATATTTCTTAAGATGAATTCTGGGATATTATAACTCATTCAGAAGTCAGGACCCAATCACATGGTAGAAGATTAAGAGGTTCATGACATCTTTAGTCAATTACTTGTATTTTGATCACAATATTTTATTTTTCATTTAGGACCCAGTCTGAAGATTTAAGATAAAGGGCCCAGTTATTAGGGCATTAATTTTATTTTCCCCTTGAAATCATAATTTTCTTATCAAAATGTCAAAAATTTTGTCTTGGATTCTTCCTTTCTGAGTTGTCTTTTTGTCAATAGGTGAATGATAAGAATATTTCCAAAGATATTAAATCCAAAGATTTCAAATTTCATTCAACCTCACAGATCAATTTGGGTTTTATTTCCAAAGATATTAGATCCAAAGATTTCAAAGTTCATCCCTCGTCACAGATCAATTTTCATTCCTCCATAAAGGACATGCTACTTGACTAGTCCTAGAGCTAGACTAAACATAGATCAGATTTTCATTCAGTCGATTTCTTTCTTTCTGCAAAGCTGTCCTAAGGGAAACCCTTGATGGAATTCATCCAAAAGTGATTGTCTTCCCAAAATTTGATTAATGATTTTGATTTTTAGATTCTTTGGTAGATTGACAAATCAGAACCTTGAGGGTAAGAAAAGGTCAACTAGAGGAGTGGTTCATAGGCTGTGAAAGCATAACCATGAATAATAGGTTCATAGGCCATAAAAAGCATAACCTAGGGGAGTGGTTCAGAGGCTGTAGAAAGGATAACCACGCAGAATAGGTTCAGAGCCATAAAGGCATAACCTAGGGAAATGGTTCAGAGGCCATAAGGGCATAACCTAAGGGAAGTGGTTCAGAGGCTGTAAAAAGCATAACCACGAAGAATAGGTTCAGAGGCCATAAGGGCATAACCTAAGGGAGTGGTTCAGAGGCTGTAAAAAGTAAAACCACGAAGAATAGGTTTAAAGGCCATAAACGAATAACCTAGGGAAGTGGTTCAGAGGCTATAAAAAGCATAAGGCCTTAAAGGCATAACCTAGGGAAGTGGTTCAGAGGCTGTAAAAAGCATAACCACGAAGAATAGGTTCAAAGGTCATAAAGGCATAACCTAGGGAAGTAGTTCAGAGGCTGTAAAAAGCATAACCACGAAGAATAGGTTCAGAAGTCATAAGGGCATAACCTAAGGGAGTGGTTCAGAGGCTGTAAAAAGGACGACCACGAAGAATAGGTTTAGAGGCCATAAAGGTATAACCTAGGGAAGTGGTTCAGAGGCTGTAAAAAGCATAACCACGAAGAATAGGTTCAGAGTTCATAAGGGCATAACCTATGGGAAGTGGTTCATAGGCTGTAAAAAACATAACCATGAAGAATAGGTTCAGAGGCCATAAAAAAGCATAACCTAGGGGAGTGGTTCAGAGGTTGTAAAAAGAATAACCAGGAAGAATAGGTTCAGAGGCCATAAAGGCATAACCTATGGAAATGGTTTAGAGGCTGTAAAAAGCATAACCACGAAGAATAGGTTCAGAGGCCATAAATTCATAACCTAGGGAAATGGTTCAGAGGCTGTAAAAAGCATAACCACGAAGAATAGGTTCAGAGGAAATAAGGGCATAACCTAAGGGAGTGGTTCAGAGGCTATAAAAAGCATAACCACCAAGCCAGATAAACTGAACATGTTTGGCTGAGAAAGTATTTGCCTGAACTTATTAAAAACGATAATATCGGTCTGTCTGACAACAAAATCGATGAACACTCCGTACCTGGGTGGGAAGGGAGGGAACACATGTAGTTTTTGTATGTCATTTATGTCATTTTGGTCTGTCGGTTATGGAAATGTAAGATTCTAGGATTTGTTTTTCGTGAACAAATCTTTGAATCGAAGAGGTCTTAGTTCTATTTTACTCGAGATTGAGTAAGATATAGAACAAAAGAAAGCATTATCTAGCCTTTCAAAAGACAAATTATTATAGTCACGAGGACAAATTGATTAATCAAAGATAGGGAGAGAGAATATCCCCAGCGGAGTCGCCACTCTCTGATGGCAATGAAATATATGGATAGCATGTCGTCGCCGTCAATTCCTGTATCATGTCAATGTCAAGGAGTCGCCACTCTCTTTCTCTATCCATTACCCTAATTCTTATTCTAATTAGACTTTTTGTCAGAAGTGTTTGGAGAAATTGAAGAAGGATTAATCATGATAGAGATTGAGAGAAAAAAAGGTCGAATGATAATCTCATAGAATAAATCTTCAGATTTTGTGATTACTGATGTTTTTTGTATAAGAAAATCAAATGAAAATCTTGGATAACCAGAGAGATCTTATAGGTGAAATACCTATCCCGAGTTCTTTAAACTCCTATAGGAGCAAACTCCTATAGTTAATTACATCCTGAGCAATTAATATTGTCTAGGAAAACTCCCGATTAAGGTTAACATTTATCCTCTAAAAAGTGTAAGTGTTGTCGTGGAAGTGTGTTTCTGAAGAATCGATACTACCAGAAAGTTTTGTTTATGTTGGGTGTATGTCTTTGCTTAGTGGTGTTTTGTTTTGTAATGTCATTTTTGTCATTTTGTATATAATGTCAAATGTCATGTCGGGATGTCGTAGTTTGTATATTATGTTGTTTTATGTCATGTCGTAATGTCATAAGATGTCATGATTCATATCTCGATTTTTCATGAGATAGTTTATTTCCTATAAGAGGTGTTATTATATCATGAGATACCTTCTATGATGTCAAGAAGATATCATTATTTATTTATTTTTGTTATTTTGTTTATGATTCCCTTTTGTTCTAAATTTTAGTTTTGTCATGTCATTTTATTAAGTATTTGTTTTGGTTTAGTGTCATGTCTTCATTTTATTGTGGTTTAGAAATGTCATCGTATGTTTTTGTTAATTTTGATGTTATGTCGATGTCAATGTTAATGATTTTGTCGTTTATTTCATATTTCATTACTAACCTAAAAGTCCAGATGTCTTTGTTATCATGTCATTTTTATTTTGTTGTTTGTAGAAAGTTTAAGTTTTGTGGATATCCTAAAAGTCATGGTTTTGTTGTCAATGTTCCGTCTTTGACGTCCTGCAAACCAGAGTTAGCACACCCTATAGCATGCAAAGAATATCTAAATGAAACTTCATGTCTTCATCCTGCAAGGAAAATAAAGTTAGAAACAATGTCATATCAAGATATTTAGATTACCTGGTCAAAGTGTCTGTTGATCTAGAGTTGTTGGATGTCCGAGTTTGGTTGAAATGTCGATTTAGGTTATTTAAAGTCGGTGATTGTTTAATTTGGTTTAAAATATCATTTAATGTCAGTGATTGTTTAATTTGGTTTGAAATACCGATTAATGTCAGTTTGTGTTTGGAAATGTTGATTAATGTCGAATAATTTCATTTGAAATGTCGAATTTATTGAGTTTCGTTGAAACGTCAGATTTATGTTGGTTATGTTGATTTTTTTTTGAAATGTCAAATTTATGTCGATTTTGGTTTAAAATGTCGATTTTATGTCGGTTATGTCGATTTTGGTTTAAAATGTCGATTTTATGTCAGTTATGTTTGAAATGTCGAATTTATGTCGGTTATGTCGATTTTGGTTTAAAATGTCAATTTTATGTCAGTTATGTTTGAAATGTCTAATTTATGTTGGTTTTATCGTTTTTTGTTTGAAATGTTAAATTTATGTTGATTTGAGTTCAATTTTGTCTATCCTAAAGCTTATGTTGATTTCGATTCAATTTTGTCGATTTAGGTTCAATTTGGGTTGAACTTAAGGTTTTTTGTCGATTTAGGTTCGATTTGGGTTGAACTTATAGTTTTTGTCGATTCAGGTTCAATTTGGGTTGAACCTATAGTTTATGTCGACTTTTGTCTATTTAAATTTGGTTTCAGGTTTTGATCTTGATTTGAGTTTTGTTTTGGATTTTATGTTGATTTCAGTTTGGTTAGGTTCATTGTCAGTTGAACCTAAGATTTATATCAAGTAAAATTGAGTTAGTTGTCATTTTAACCTAAGGTTTATGTCGAGTTGAGTTGAGTTAGGTTCATTGTCAGTTGAACCTAAGGTTAATGTCGAATTGAGTTTAGTTAGGTTCATTTTCAGTTGAACCTAAGTTTTAGATTTTGACTTAAGTTCAATATGAGTTGAACCTAAGTTAGGTTTTGGTTTAGATTCAAGTTAAGTTGAACCTAAGGATTAGGTTTGGACTTAAGTTCAATGTGAATTGAACTTAAATTAGGTTTAGGTTAGACTTGGGTTCATGTTATGTTAAACCTAAGTATGATTAAGTCTAATATGGCTTAGACTTAAGTTGGGTTTAGGTTGGACTTAGGTTCATGTCAGATTGAATCTTAAGTATGATTTAAAATAAGTCTAATGTGGGTTAGACATAAGTTAGGTTTGAGTTAGGTCTGAACCTAAGTGTAGTTTGACTTAAGTCTAATGTAGGTTAGACTTAAGTTAGGTTTAAGTTAGGTTCATGTTAGGTTGAACCTAAGTTTGGTTTGACTTAAGTCTAATATGGGTTAAACTTAAGTTAAGTTTGAGTTAGGTTCATGTCAGGTTGAACGTAAGTTTGGTTTGACTTAAGTCTAATATGGGTTAAACTTAAGTTAAGTTTAAGTTTAGGTTAAGTTAGGTTCAAGTCAGGTTGAACCTAGACTTAAGGTAGACTTAAGTTCAATATGGGTTGAACTTAAGTTAAATTTGAGTTTAAGTTAGGTTCAAGTTAGGTTGAGCCTAAGTTTGGTTTGAATTAGGTCTAATATGGGTTAGACTTAAGTTAGGTTTGGGTTCGGTTCATGTCAGGTTGAACTTAAGTATGGTTTGACTTAAGTCTAATATGGGTTAGACTTAAGTTAGATTTGGGTTAGGTTCATGTCAGGTTGGACCTAAGTATGGTTTGACTTAAGTCTAATATGGGTTAGACTTAAGTTAAGTTTGAGTTTAGGTTAAGTTAGGTTCAAGTTTGGTTGAACCTAGACTTAAGGTCGATTTAAGTTCAATATGGGTTGAACTTAAGTTAAGGTTTGAATTTAAGTTAGATTCATGTTAGGTTGAACCTAAGTTTGGTTTGACTTAAGTCTAATATGGGTTAGACTTAAGTTAGGTTTGGGTTAGGTTCATGTCAGGTTGAACCTAAGTATGGTTTAACTTAAATCTAATTGTCGGCATATTTTTAGATTTTAAATTTAATTTAAGCCCAAATAGCATATTAACCTCTTTTCCTACTTATATCCTGCAGATGGCTTACTTAAAGAAAAGTTCCAGGAATCAGATTGAAAGAATATTTAACAGATTTCTATGGTCTGGTCATAGAAAACAGTTTCATTGGGCTAGCTGACAAAGAGTAGCCATGCCTAAAGTTGCTGGTGGTTTAGGTTTTAAAGGCTTGAAACACCTATAGCAAGTTAATTTCTGTAAGCTATGGATTCATTTCAGGGAGCAGAATTCTCTTTGGGCTCATTTCATGAAAGGGAAATATTGTAGAACCACTCATCCCTTAGCTCCTCAAATCAAAACAGGTATTTCTAGAATCTGGAAACATATGCTCATTAACAAGGAAACAGCTGAATCTCTTATTTACTGGGAGTTGGGCAAGGGTGACATCCTATTTTGGCAAGATAATTGGTGTCAAAAGGAACTTTTGGTTCCCCTACCTAATATTAACAAAGACCACTTCCCTATTTCCTGCTATTGGGTCAAGTTTGGGTTTGGTTTAGGAACCTTTAAGTTAAATCGGCCAAGTTGGGATTTTGGATTGAAAGTGTATTAATTTGGCAAAATTGACCCATAGTGTAGTTAAACAAAATGAAATTAAGGATTTTTAGGATTTTCTGGAATTTTTAAAGATTTTGTTGGAATTTTTGGATTTTTAGGCAAAAAGATTATTTTGGGTATTTTGAGGGTATTGGGGGTATTTTTGGAAATTTTGGAATTTTTGGTCATGGATGGTCAATTTGAGTGGTAAGGAATATCTTGGAATGATTTTTGGGGAATTTTGGTGAATTTGGGTAATTTTGGAAATTTGAAGGTGGCTTCAAGGTGAGCAGGATGTAATGACCAAGGGTCACTTACATTTGGTCCTCTATGTGTTGGTCCCTACCACTTAGTCATAGACTGAGGGCTGGCCTATCCACATGAGTTTACAAAGAGTTCAAGGTTGAAATTAGAATGTGCAGTGTGTGTACATTGTGAATGCGAAGTGTATGAGTGGTGATCTCTAGACCTCCCTCAGGGCAAATCCTAAGGTCTGACCACCTATAGGAGACTTCCCCTAGGATTCCTTATGCTTGCCTTTTTCCTACCAAAAGGTGGAGGTTATGCCTTAAGAATATGAAAACCCCCTAGTGAAGCAAGAAGAGTTTTGAATTTCTATGGGAAGAGTTCCATAACTAGTTCTCTGAGAAAGTCACCATGAGGGTCCTATGGCTAGACCCTAGGCTATTCTAAAGAGAGACTAGACCTCAACCATAAGTGAGGTCAACACTAATGTGGGTTAGACTTAAGTTAGGTTTGGGTTAGGTTCATGTCAGGTTGAACCTAAGTATGGTTTGACTTAAGTCTAATATGGGTTAGACTTAAGTTAAGATTGGATTAGACTTAGGTTCAAGTCGGGTTAAACCTAAGTATGGTTTAACTTAAGTCTAATATGGTTTAGACTTAAGTTATATTTTGGTTTGGTTAAACCTTAGTTAGTTAAGGCTTAATGATTTAATTAGGTCTAATGGCTTAAACCTAATTAGGGTTTATGTTTGATTAAACCTTATTTAGTAAAGATTTAATGGTTTAATTAGGTCTAAACGGTTAGACCTAATTAGGCTTTATGTTTGATTAAACCTTGTTTAGTTAAGATTTAATGGTTTAATTAAGTTTAATATGTCTTTAAACTTAACTAAAAGTTTGATTTTGGTTAATTAAGTTAAATATGTCCTTAAACTTAATTAAAAGATTTGATTTTGAATAATTAAGTCTAATATGTCCTTAAACATAATTAAAAGGGTTAATTTTTTTGTATTAAACCTAATTTAGGTAAGGTTTAATGAGTTAATTAAGCTTAATATGTCCTTAAACTTAATTAAAAGAGTTTAATTTTGATTAATTAAGTCTAGGATGTCCTTAAACTTAATTAAAAGAGTTTGAAATGGCTTAATAAAGTTTAATATGTCCTTAAACTTAATTAAAGATTTGATTTTTGTATTAAACCTAATTTAGGTAAGGTTTAATGGGTTAATTAAGTTTAACAAGTCCTTAAACTTAATTAAAGGTTTGATTTTTGTAATAAACCTAATTTAGGTAAGGTTTAATGGGTTTAAATGATGTTTTAAGTCTAATTAAGTCTAATTTTGTCATTTTAGACTTAATTGAATATGCTTAAGGTTTAATAGGTTTAAATGATGTTTTAAACCTAATTAAGTCTAATTTTTGTCATTTTAGACTTAATTGATTAAGCTTAAGGTTTAATAGGTTTAAATGATGTTTTAAACCTAATTAAGTCTAATTTTGTCATTTTAGACTTAATTGATTAAGCTTAATGTTTATAGGTTTAAATGATGTTTTGAACCTAATTAAAGTTTATCAAGTCTAATTTATCATTTATTAGACTTAGTTAATGTTTTCCATGAGTCTAACATGGACTAGATTCATTTCAAACTTAGACTATTAAAGGAAATAGGGTAAGTTTATAAAAAGATGATTTTTAAGATTAAAATTATTTAATTAATAAAGAATTTTAATCCTAAATTTTAGAATATCATTTAAAATTATTTTTATGACTTAGAAATGATTTTCCCGGGGTTATTTTCTGTTGACCTTACATTTCTAACCATTTTTATTTTATTTTTCTTAATTTTCATTTTTTTATAATTATTTATTTGAAATAATTACAAAATGACTTGAAAATTAGAAAAAAGTGTCCTAGACATTATTTTTGTCCTTGGAAAAATCATGAAACATTCCTAAGAGCATAAAGATAAATGCCTCAAAATTTCATATTTTTTTTATTTATAATTATTTTTTAATAATTGAAATACTCCAGAGAGTACATAATTATTTAAACATTAAATAATGGGATTAAAATTATGATTTTTATTTCATAATTTTCCTCTCTTCAAGAGGTTTCCAGAGGTATTTTTATTTTATTTTTGTGACCTCTGGATCAAAAGATATGAATTTTTGAAGTTTTTAAGGTTTTTTGGAATTTATTAATTCCAGAAAATCGGCCGAGCGATGCGTGTCCTCGTACACGTAGAAAAGCGGGAAGATCCCGTGCGCGGATCTGAACAGCGTACATCGGATAGCGCGATCAACGCCGTCCATTCCAAAACACCGGAACGGACGGCAGAGATAAATCCCTTATTAATTCGAAAAAATTTCGATCCGTTAATATCTCACTCATTTCTCAATGAAATTGATTGATTTTTGAACCTATGGAATCATCTTGATGTATAGAATGTATCTATACGGTGATGATACATTTCTAGGCTAGGTTAACGGATGATATTTCAAAAATATGAATTATTTTGGAGAAAATAAATCCATACCTTGGCCACAAGTAGATCAAGCTTGATCAGACCTTGTAGTTGTCTTCTAAGACTCTAGAGAAGATTGTTGCGCACCAATTTGGTTCAAAAGTTAGCCTCAGAGGAGAATTTTTAGAAGGTGGCTGGTTTGGGCTATTTTTGAATTTTGATCAAATTGGCTCGATTGGGCTCAATCTATGGCTTGGGTTTGATCAAAATGGGTTGCTAAGACTCTTGGGAAGAGTTTTTGTGTTGGGAGCCAGAAGATTTGAGCAGCCTATAGGTCTCACTAAATTTTTTTCTTCTCCTTTAGTAAGGCTCAGGTATGTCCCTATTTATAGCCATGGGGAGATCATGGCTTGGCTTAGGCTGTACTAGGGGAGTTGTTATCTGTGGGGATAACTATGGTTGATTAAAATTTCGTTGAGATAGGTTGTACTCGTTGATTAGGAGGGGATTACTATTAATGAATTGAAGATAAAATTTTAGCTGAGGGGATAACTATGGTTGTCTTTCCAAAGTTCTCCATCATGAGCTCATTGTTTTGGCTCATTTCCGTTGGATCATGCATGAGGTGGTTTAGCTCTTTGAAATGAGCTGTAATTTCTCTTCCTCATGAGCTTACAAGTCACCCCTTAACTTTGGCAAATGGTGATACATATTCTCTCCCCTCATGATTTCATTTAACCATGGTGAGGAGTGGAGTTTAATCTTTGTTCCCTTCCCATTGGTTAATTTAGGAGGTGGGAAGTGGTGGCCGGCCACCTCATTGTTGAATAGAGGTGAGTCATGGCTTAGAATGAAAGAGAAAGAGCCACCTATTTTATTCACCATGATGGGAGTTAACCTATGGTTAGCCAAAATTTAAGCTAAGCTTTGCCATGTGTTATTTATGTCTTATGATGGGTTTAATTAAGTTTTAACTTTAATTAATTATGGGAAGGCCATGTGTCATTTCCATTTTAATTAATTATGTTATTAAAAATTGTTGGAAATTATTTCATTAATCAATTTAATAATTGAAAATAATTTCAAATTAATTAATTGATTAATTTTATCATTTTTATTTAATTTTGTCATTTTATGATTTTAATTTAATTTTCATTTTAATTAATTATGTCATTTAATTAAAATACTGAAAATTAAATCATTATTTAATTTAATTAATCAAAATAATTTTGAAATTAATTATTTGATTAATTTTGTTGTTTTTATTTCATTTTTACCTATTTTGATTAAAATAGATAAGTGTTGACCAATTTTGATTTATGTTGACCCAAGTCAGCCTAAATTGATCCATTTAATTTCAAGATGTCCAATGTGACCTTTTTCAACTTTGTAATGGTTGATTTAAGCAAAATATTTGTGATTTTATCCTTGTGGGGTTTTAAACATGTCATTTGGTCAAAGGGTTGACCTGTGGGGTCAACAGGTTTGGTCATTGGGTCTAGTTTGGTCATTTTGACAAAAATTGACTTTTTAGGTCAAAATGGTGACCTATGGAGTCAACAGGGTTGGTCATTGGGTCTAGTTTGACCATTTTGACAAAAGTTGACTTTTAGGTCAAAAGAGTGACCTATGGGGTCAACAGGATTGGTCATTGGGTTTGGTTTGACCATTTTGACCAAAGTTCACTTTTTAGGTCAAAAGGGTGACCTATGGGGTCAACAGGGTTGGTCATTGGGTCTGGTTTGACCATTTTGACTAAACTTGACTTTTTAGGTCAAAAGGGTGACTTATGGGGTCAATAGGGTTGGTCATTGGGTCTGATTTGACCATTTTAACCAATGTTAACTTTTTAGGTCAAAAGGGTGACCTATGGGGTCAACAGGGTTGGACATTGGGTCTGGTTTGACCGTTTTTACCAAAGTTAACTTTTTAGGTCAAAAGGGTGACCTAGTGGGTCAACAGGGTTGGTCATTGGGTCTGGTTTAACCATTTTGACAAAAGTTGACTTTTTAGGTCAAAAGGGTGACCTATGGGGTCAACAGGATTAGTCATTAGGTCCAGTTTGACCATTTTGACTAAAGTTGACTTTTTAGGTCAAAAGGTTGACCTATGGGGTCAAGAGGGTTGGTCATTGGATCTGGTTTGACCATTTTGACCAAAGTTGACTTTTTAGGTCAAAAGGGTGACCTATGGGGTCAACAGGGTTGGTCATTGGGTATGGTTTGACCATTTTGAATAAAGTTGACTTTTTAGTTCAAACAGGTGACCTATGGGGTCACCAGGATTTGTCATTGGGTCTGGTTTGACCATTTTGACCAAAGTTGACTTTTTTAGGTCAAAAGGGTGACCTCTGGGGTCAACAGGGTTGGTCATTGGGTCTGGTTTAACCATTATGACCAAAGTTGATTTTTTAGGTCAAAAGGGTGACCTATTGGGTCAACAGGGTTGGTCATTGGGTCTGGTTTGACCATTTTGACCAAAGTTGACTTTTTAGGTCAAAAGGTTGACCTATGGGGTCAACAGGATTGGTCATGGGTCTGGTTTGACCATTTTGACCAAAGTTGACTTTTTAGGTCAAAAGGTTGACCTATGGGGTCAACAGAGTTGGTCATTGGGTCTGGTTTGACCATTTTGACCAAAGTTGACTTTTTAGGTCAAAAGGTATTGACTCATTATAAAAATGAGGTCAACACAGGTCCAAATGTATTGTTAGTAGAATGGGTTAATCAAGGCTCACACTACTAGATGTCCAAGGGTGGCTATGGTCGACCCTACTAGTGACCCTTTTCTTCTCTATAAACCAAATCACATGAATTTAGTCTGTCACACTAAAAACTTATTAATTCTACGCCCATTATATAATATCTTCCTATTTATTTGCACTTCACCTTGAATAACCCGCACAAGGCCTTCGACTACTCAAGGATTTATGTGATATCTACTAGTTAAGAATTTATCTCCTTCTAGGAATGAAAACTCTTCAACAGATTTTAACAATACAAGTGATCAATTTGTAAAGTAAATGAAGATCTGGTATTAATATCATCACAATGTTTTTAAATATAAATAATTTTTAATTCTCCAACGAATTTTATATTATATTATTTCTCTTTTCATAATTGAAAGGAGAAAGTAAACTAACTACTCAGAACACATTGAATTTAAACAACAAAACATGATAATAAAACTTTGAATAAAATTACAAATACTTATCTCAAGTGTTTCTCCTACTGAACCTCTGAATTCTTCTGACTCCAAAGCAAATAAACTTCAAAAGCACCGACTCTTCAAATACTCTCAATACAAACTCTAAATAAAATAACTAACTAATAAAAGTGGCACTAAAATATTTCTCTAATTTCTCTCTCTAAAGGAACTCTAGACACTCTCTCTCTGATGGGGCTATGGGCTTTTTTCTCTGAAGGAGTACTCTCCTATTTATAAGCTTCAAGGGTTGCCTTGAGGCATTTATTCAAAATGTGTCCACATTCAATGAATCTTCTAGAAGGTGTGTTTGGCGCCTAGTCGCCGGACTCTACGTCCAGTTCTTCGCAACTCTTCACTTTGGATCGCACCTCTTCGAGATTAAAACTGTTTCCAAGCGTCCAAATACATTGTATTACATGTCCTATAAACCAGGAACAACTGTCAGTCTTCTAGAAGGTCCAATAACCGCTAATACCGTCAAAATAACTGTCCAAAAGTCGTCAAAAATCTTGACAGATCCCGTATCGACCTGGCGCTTTGGTGCCGGATTTTGGCGCCTAGGCGCCAGACCAATAATTTCGACAATTTTGCATTTTGGCTCCATTTTTGCTACTTTTTGCTCCTTTTTGCTCCTTTTTCATTTTTTTTCTTCTTGAACATTTTTCCATCACCTATATACAAAAACAAAAAAATACATTTCATTAAAGCATAATATCCTTAAAAATTTGATAAAAATCAGGGCATAAAAATGGGTATTTTTTTCATGGATCAAAATCCCCTAAACTTAAACGTTACTTGTCCTCAAGTAACCCTTTTTATTATATAAAATGTATAACATTTGGAATGAAAGATAAATATTTAAGACTCCTTGTAATTCTTGATCTTATAAAGGCTTTAGTAAATCGTTAACTAAATTTTACAAACTAAGTTTAATTTTAAGAATTTAAAGAATATTCAACTACCAAATCATAAGACTTCAAAAATTTTTCATTCATTTCGAAAATAATAGAAGTTTATTATATTAAGATCACATAGATTATTTACAAGAAAAAGATTTTCATGAAAAGTCTTTCTTAAATAAAGATTCATGCATGAAAATTAAGTAAAGTATGTAACTAGTTTTCTTCATATAAGATAATTCAAATGAAGCCAATTTTTGATTAGGCATATCCTCATGCTTCTCCTCCTTTCCTTTTTTTTTCACAGTGAGGATTACTGTATGTGGATAACCTGTTAATAATTTTGAACTTCACTATACTTAATTTATATTTTCAAACTTTTACATTTTCACTTAATTATTATAACATGAATATAATTTCAAAAAGATTTTCAATCTTTTCTTTTTCAAGTTATAATTTTTTATTTCTTAATACTTCTAAAATTCAATTATTTGTATTATGAATAAGAAAATTTCTTAATCTTATTATTCTTTAAATTAAATAATTCTATTCTTAAAATCAATCAAAGTTATTAAAATTTTGGTTGTCCAATAAATTATTTATAATTTCAAAAATTTAAGTGATCTTAAATAGATTCTTCATTCCTTATGTTATGTTAAGATTTTTTTTTAGAAAATATTAGTTTATTAAGGACAAAAAAAATTTAAATTTGCATGTTTTTTCTCTTCCCCCAAACTTAAGTTTTGGTATATCATGAAAATAATAAAGTATGAGAGAAAGAAAAGTATAATTTAAAAATGAATTTCATAAGCATGGAAAAAAAAATTTCTAGAAAGAAATATAATTTACTTTTACACATGCTTTTTATGAACATTACAGAAATAATGGAGCATATAAAAGTAAGCAGGCTCAAAAATTTTATATAGCAGTAGTTGAATTAAATAACTATATTACTAACAAAAATAAAATAACACAACTAACTATTCTAGAATACTAAGCAGTAGGCTGAAACCAAAAATAAACACAAATTCATTCAAATTTCAGTCTGCAACTAAATATCTAAAATAGTCTCAACATTAAATAATTCATACAAAGTCTCATAAACAAATCTAAACTAGTAAACAGCAAACAACAATCATTACTAGCAAACAAAAATTATACTAACAACAGACTCAACACATTTCAGAGGTAAATCTGGCCACTAATCACTATCTGTAGCCTCTTCATCGTCATCACCAAAAGAAAACTCCACATCCTTAGGATCAACATATGGTAAAAATCTAGGACAGGTGGGAAACTGAATATCATGCTCACCCTTCAAGAATCTGACTAAAGACTCTGAAAACTCAGCATCATATTCACTCTTCCTCTGGGTGTAATCAGATAGGTGATCAATCTTTTTATCCATAGTATCAACTCTGCATTGAGTTAGAAATAACTCATTCTGCTGCTCCAGAAATTGATCATGCATCGATTCCCAAAAACTAGATGGTGGCTTAGCAGTAGAAGTAGAAAGTCTGGAAGTGGAAGCTCTACCTGGAGTAGGTGCAGAAGTAGAAGGGGCTGTAGATCTCTTCCCACGAAGACGATCATAGATACTAACACTCTCCTACCCAATTGGCTTAGTAGACTTCAGCTTCTCCTCAGAAACATCAGCAGTGACTTCATTATTTACACATAAAGAATAAATCAGAGATGGGAATCCTAGTCCTACAGAAGTACTAGATCTAGCAGTAGACTCCACAGAATCATAAATAATACTGTCGACATCTATCGGCTTTCTCTCCTGAATGTAGTAGTTTAAGATAGCTCGATCTCTAGTCACTTCGCCCAGGTGGTTGGAAGGTATAAGTCTTGCAGAAATAAAGTAATGCCATGCCTTCGAAATACCATTTAACTTAGAAGATTTGAAATTTACCCGTTTATCGTTCCGGATCTTCAAAGTTCCAGCGTCGTCAGTCAAATCAACAATAATCATCTCAAGATCTCCCTCAGATGGAGATAATCCAAAATAGTGGCACTCGATGGTAGGTGGCAGTCCATAAAAAACATTGATCCTTTCTGGAGTAAATCCTACTCCAACACCTCTGACGAAGACTTCGTAGTCTTCCGCATCCAAAAAGTTAGCATAAAATTCGCGCATGACTGGAATAACAGCAATATCGGTGAAATAACAGAATCATTTCCAGTTGTGCGCAACGATCGTTTTCTCGAACATTTCACTGGGATTGTGAAAGCTTCGCTCTGAGATAAATTTTCTGGAAGTCGCAAATTTGTGATATCGAAAATGCGCTGCCGCAGTCGCGAACTTGCTACTGTCAAAATTTTCTCGTGCCTTTCCATGCTTAGATTTCGGTGCCATCTAAATGTGAAAGAAAACACAAATAAATTTAGGAATCAAAGATTTAAACTCTTTATAAGCTTATGAAACTTAAAATGAGTTTATAAATTCATGGAGAAACACTAAAAATCAAAAATTTTCTCAAAATTTCAGTTTTTAGTCAAAAATAGGAAAAACTATGGTGAAAATAAAAAATAAATGGATTAGAGTGTAGATCAGACCTTGAGATGAAGAAGTCAAGTGATTTTGGGCTCAAAATCTTGATTTTTTGACCTCAAAATAGATTTAAGTGGTGGGTTTTTGCGAAAAAGAGGAAGAAGATGATGCTTAGGCATCAAAAATGGCTAATGGGGGTTTAAATTGTGTTTTTCGGGTAAGCAGGCCGAACCGGCGCCAAGGCGCCGAATTCTGGCTCCTAGGCGCCGAATTCTGGCGCCTAGGAGCCAGACTCACCTTTCCAAAAAAAATCTCTTAAAAATTTTATTTTCCACCAAAATTCATAAATTAAACTTCTAATTACTCATATAAGAGTATTGCTTCAGTTTCCATCTTCCAAAATATTTTCCAAAATTTTTAAAAACTAAAAATTAAATCCACCAATTAAACACAAGTATAAATCAAACTCTTCTAATTCCATTCATGATTTTCAATTTCGGGCTCAATACAATTCAGATAAGTATTATAACAAGATTCAAGTTCTAACAACAATCAAACAACACAAATTTGAAAGCAAATACATCACACATTGAACATGAAAGCAAGCACACAAACAAACACAATCGATTCACTAAATCGAAACAACGACACACTAGATAAATCACAATCTCACCACATCACTATATAATTCCCATTATCTTCACAATGAAGATTGCTTGGCCTACTGGGGAAGAATACTAACGCTTTCAAAAAATCCGTAGCCGTTTCCTCGTCGATCCAACTGTTCTTCGCATACATCTCCACTTGAGCATCTTGATAAGCCACTAGATGATCAAATTGAAGTTTCGCCTACCATTCCAGATGTTCAACTTGATGATACATCTCATGGAGGCAATCTCCAGTGCTTTTAAACTCTACTTCAAACTTATCTAGATGACTAGAAATTTTCTCCAAACTTACAGCGATGAAACCATTGAGGTAGGGTTGAGGACCCTTTGAAACCTTGTCTCTAGCCTCTTCTCCAAGATTTCTCCTCTCCATTTCTTCAAAAATCCTCTCTAATCTCTCAAGAATGGAGTGTATGGGTCGAAATATTGATTGCATATAAATTGGGGACAAAGATAGGGTCATTTATAAGAGAAAATTGTGTGAAAAACTGAAGATTTTTGGATCTGACACGATCCAGTAACTGTGGTGCTTAGGCGCCAAATCTGGAGCCTAGGCGCCGGACCCATCGATACTAATTTTTACTCTGGAGCTTAGGCGCCTAATCTGGCTCCTAGGCGCCAGAACCATGTTCGACTCCGTTTCACCTAACGTCAAATTTCAAATTTTCGTTCTCCAAAATAGGTAGTTTAGAATGGTAAGATCAATATAGACTCAGTAACACAAATTATAAGAAATCCTAATGAAGGTTAACTTGATCTCCTTTTTACTCATATATGAAATAGGGTGATCCAATGTCTAAGCTTTATATAATTCGAGATAATTTTCAGCTTAAGTTAAAAAAGACTTGTTAGCATTAAAATTTTCTAAAATAATACAAAATTAAATAAGACCGAGGCATAACCTTACATTAAAAATGTAAAAACACATAAAATAATGAAAAACTATGGGTTGCCCCCCACAAAGCACTTGGTTTAACGTCGTCAGCCCAACCTAATTAAGTCTTTTAATCAAGTAGACTCAACTCATAAGCCTCTTTATAAATCTTTTTAAAATCTCCCAAATAAGGCTTCAATCTTAATCCATTAACTTTAAAAATTTTTCCTGTTTTGGGATCTTTAATATCCACAGCTCCATAATGGTATACATTTTCAATTATATACGGTCCTATCAATTTAGATCTTAATTTCCAGGAAAAAGTCTTAAACGAGTATTAAATAATAATACTTCTTTGCCAGGCTCAAATATTTTTCCTAAAATTTTTTTATCATGTAATATTTTCATTTTCTCTTTATAAATCCTTGCATTTTCATATGATTCATTTCTTATTTCATTAATCTCATTTAATTGCAATAATCGTTTTTTCTCCTGCAGTATTCAAATCAAAATTAAACTTCTTTATCGCTCAATAAGCTTTATGTTCAAGTTCAACAGGTAAGTGACAATGTTTACCATAAACTAACAGGTAAGGTGACATTCCGATTGGTGTTTTATAAGTTGTTCTATAAGCACATAATGTAGAATCAAGTTTATCAACGCAATCAGTTCTTTTAGGATTAACAGTCTTCTCTAAAATTCATTTAATTTCTCTGTTAGATACTTCAGCCATTCTACTTGTTTGTGGGTGATATGCAGTTGCAATTCTGTATTTGATTCCAAATTTTTTCAATAATGATTGAATTCTTATATTTCTAAAATAACTTCCACCATCTGTGATAATTACCTTAGGCATTCCAAATCTTGAAAAAATCATCTTCATTAAAAATTTTGAAACACTTTTGGAATCACATCTAGGTAAAGCTACAGCTTCAATCCACTTTGAAACGTAGTCAACCGCTAATAAAATATAAATCTTTCCAGAAGATGGTACAAATGGTCCCATAAAGTCTAAACCCCATATATCAAAAATTTCAACTTCCAATATATAGTTTAAAGGAATTTCATCTTTCTTGGATATATTTCCCATCCTTTGACATCGATCACATGTTTTCACATATCTCACATCTTTAAATAAGGTAGGCAAATAAAATCCTGAATTTAAAATTTTAAATGCAGTTTTATATACTCCAAAGTGTCCTCCAAATTCGAAATCATGACATTTTTGAATAATAGCATAAGTTTCTTCATAAGGTACGCATCTACGATATAAAAAATCTCTTCCTAATTTAAATAAAAGAGGATCATCCCAAATATAAAATTTAGCATCATTTTTAAATTTATTAATAAATTTGATATCCAATCCATAAGGTAAAATATTGCTAACTAAATAGTTAACTATATCTGCATACAAAGGTGTTTGGTATTCTTGAATAACATACAAATCTTCATCAGGAAATTTCTCATTTATATTTTCTTCAGTAATAACATCATTATTAATTCTAGATAAATGATCAGCAATTTGGTTGTCCGTTCCTTTTATATCCACTATTTGAAAATCAAATTCTTGTAGAAGTAAAACCCATCTTATCAGTCTAGTTTTAGCATCTTTTTTCGTCTTTAAATAATTAATAGCGGAATGATCAGTATGAACTAAGCATTTGGTACCAAGAAGATAAGTTCAAAATTTATCAAAGGCATATACTATAGTTAAAAGCTCTTTCTCAGTAGTAGTGTAATTTCTTTGAGTTTAAGTAAGAGTTTTACTAGCATAATATATAACTTTGAAAATTTTCTCATATTTTTGTCTCAATACAGCTCCAATTGCAAAATCACTTGCATCGTTAATTCAAATGGTTTATTCCAATTAGGTGCAATAATTATAGGTGCAATTATTAATTTGTCTTTAAAAATATTGATAGTGTTAACACATTCTTCATTAAATTCAAATTTAGCTTCTTTTTCCAATAAATGACAAAGAGGTTTAGCAATTTTATAAAAATCCTTTATAGATCTTCTATAAAATCCAACATGACCTAGAAAGCTTCTCACATCAGTAACATTAGTAAGAGGTTGCAGTTCCGCAATAAGTTTTACTTTTGCTTGATCAACTTCCATCCCTTTTTGTGAAACTTTATGACCAAGGACAATGCCTTCCGTGAACATAAATTGACATTTTTCGCAGTTAAGAACTAAATTTGTTTCTTCACATCTTTTCAGAACTTTGGAAATATTTTCCAAACAAGCTCAAAGGAAGTTCCAAAAACTGAAAAATCATCCATGAATACTTCAATTCCTTTGTCAATCAAATCACAAAATATTGATATCATACATCTTTGAAAAGTTTCAGGTGCATTACATAAACCAAAAGGCATTCTTCTAAAGAAAATGTTCCATAAGAACTTGTAAATGTTGTTTTCTCTTGGTCCTTAGGAGCAATAAGTAATTGATGATAACCAGAATATCCATACATAAATCATAAAAATGAGTGTCCAGCTAATTTGTCAAGCATTTGATCCAAGAAAGGTAAAGGGAAATGATCCTTTCTAGTGGCGTCATTTAACTTCCGATAATCAATACAAATTCGCTATCTAGTAACTTGTCTTGTGGGAATTAGTTCATTTTTATCATTGACAGTGACAGTTACTCCTCCTTTCTTCGGAACACAATGAATAGGACTTACCCATTGTCTATCCGAAATAAGATAAATAATTCCAGCATCTAACCATTTTAAAATTTCCTTTTTAACAACCTCATTCATGATAGGATTTAATTTTCTTTGCGGTTCAGTAGTAGGTTTAAAATTTTCTTCCATTAAAATTCTATGCATACAAATGAAAGGGCTTATTCCTCTTATATCAGCAATAGTCCAACCAAAAGCTGTTTTATAATTCTTTAACACTTCTATTAATTTTTCTTCTTGATCTAAACTTAGCTCAGAAGAAATAATAACAGGTAAGGTTAATGAATTTCCAAGAAATGCATACTTTAAATGTGAAGGTAACATTTTTAATTCCAGTTCGGGGGCTTTTTTAATTGAGGGTAAAAGTATATCATTTTGAGTTATGTCTAAAGTTTCTCAGTTGTCTTTAATATAATGAGTTTCTTTAAGTAATTCATCTTCTTTTAGTTCTTCATTTTCATCAGTTAAAAATTCAATTTCTTCTTCAAGAATGATTTTACATTTTTCTCGATAGTGTTTTTCAATTATAAAATCAAAAATATCCATTCGATAACATTTTTCTTTGTCAGGGTACTTCATCGATTTAAGAACATTGAATTTAATCTCTTGATCATTAACTCTCATAGTTAATTCTCTTTTTTGCACATCAATCGTAGCTCGTCTAGTAGCTAAAAAGGGTCTCCCTAAAATATTGGTATTTCTTTATCTTCTTCCATATCAAGTACAATGAAATCCACAGGAAAGATAAATTTATCTACTTTAACAAGTACATCCTCTATAACTCCTTTAGGGTAAGTGATAGATCTATCAGCTAACTGAAGGGTTACAGTGGTGGGAGTAATCTCTCCTAAATTCAACCTTCGATAAATAGAAAATGGCATGAGATTATTACTTGCTCCTAAATCACACAAAGCTTTTACACAAAATTTTTCTCCAACAGCACAAGGTATAGTAAAAAGTCCAGGATCTTTAAGTTTTTGAGGTAATTTCTTTTGAATTATTGCACTACATTCTTCACTTAGTGCAACAGTTTCAAAAGCTTCAAATTTTCATTTCTTACTTAATATATCCTTCATAAATTTCACATAAGTTGGCATCTGTTCCAAGGCTTCAACAAAGGGTATATTTATATTAAGTTTCTTAAAAATTTCAAAGAACTTAGAAAATTTATGATTAAGCTTCTGCTGTTTTAATCTTTGAGGAAAAGGTAGTGATGGTTTTTCAACTTCCACATTAATAGAAATATAGTTTGATATTGATTAGGAGAAGGAGTTTCTTTAGGTTTTTCAATCTCTTCATCCTCAATCTCTTTTTCAATTTCATTCTGCATTCTTTCTTTTAATTCCTTTCCACTTCTAAGTTGTACAGCTTTAACATGTTCATGTTATTTTCTAGTTTCTTTTGGATTAATTTCAACATTACTAGGAAGTGTTCCTGAAGGTCTGTAATTAATTAAATTAGCGATTTGTCCTATTTGATTTTCAATATTATGAATAACAATATTTTAATTTTTGTAATTGATTACTCATTTGTAAAATTAATTCTTCTATTGAAAACTTTTTCTGTTGATTATTAAATCCAGGTGTTTTATAATTTGAATTTATTTGATTATTCCAATTTCTTGTTGGATGGGATTGATTATTACCCTATTGTTGTTGTTGATTATTCCAGTTAAAATTAGGGTGATTTTTCCATCCAGGATTATAATAGTTTGAATATGGATTATTTTTACTAGCAATAGCTTGTAAAGTTTCAATAGTTTGAGAATCTTCAATATTATATGAGTTGTTATGTGATATGTTGATGGCAAAATTATCTAATTTCTTAGATATTGCAGCTACTTGTGAAGCTAAGATAGAAAATGCTTCGTTATCTTGAATACTTGACATTCTTTTAGGATTAATCTTTTCAGAAGACCATTGAAAATTATTATTAGCCATTTCTTCAATTAAAGTATAAACTTATTCAAATGATTTAGACATTAAAGAACCTCTAGCAGCAGCATCAATAATTGATTTTAGTGATCCAATTAAACAATTGTAAAATGTTTGAATAATTAACCAATCAGGTAAAGCATGATGAGGACATTTTCTTAATAGTTCTTTAAATCTTTCCCAACTTTCATAAATTGTCTCCCCGTCAAATTGACTAAATGAAGTAATATCATTTCTTAATTTAGCAGTTTTAGAAGGAGGAAAATATTTAGCAAGGAATTTTTGTGTCATTTCAGCCCATGTTTTAATAGAACCTGTTGCTAATGAGTTCAACCACATCTTTGCTTTATCTCTTAAAGAAAAAGGAAAGATTCTAAGTCTAATAGCATCATCAGAAACATTATTATATTTAAAGGTAGCACAAAGTTGTAAAAAACTAGCAAGGTGTAAATTTGGATCCTCATTTGGTGTTCCTCCAAATTGATTATTTTGAACCATTTGAATGATAGATGGTTTAAGCTCAAAAGAATTAGCATCTACGGTAGGTATTTGAATACTACTATGAAGTTCATCAACTTGTAGGGTTAGCATAATCCCTTAATGGTTTGTAAACATTTTGTTCATTAATTTCAATTGGATTTTTTAAATTGTTATGTAAATTAGCCATCTCTTGAATTTTTTTAGTTGATTTTCCTTTTTTAATTCTTTTAATAGTTCTTTCTAATTCAAAATCTAAAGGTGATAATCCTTCAGATCCAGCACTACGCATAAAAAGTAAATTAACAAGAAATAAAATCTCTACTTAAAAAATTTTTTTTATTATATATATATATATATATATATATATTGGTATTTTATATTTTTGACAATAAAAGAAAATGAATAAAATAAAAATATTTAAAATCTAAAAATTTTCCTCCGTTTTTTCCCCAGCAATGGCGCCAAAAACATGACCCACGCTCCGTTAATGACAAATATAATAATTAATTCTATCAAATATATGTAATAGATAATAATAGCGACTAGTGTACACAAATATAATTTTATCGAAAATATTTTACACACTAGGGGTACTACGCAAGTATACGTATCATATCAAGTAATATAGGGCTTTGAAATAAAGACCCCAGTATCGATCCCACGAGGAGTGAGTTATGGATTTTTAAATATTTTAATTTTATTTTTATGTATTTCTTTTATAGTTATAAAATTTGATATTTTAAATTTGCTAGATGCAATAATAAATTAGTAATGAAAGATGCAATAAAAAAGCAGTAATGAAATGATTGATGTAAATAGCAATAAGAACACAACTTTCTTCCTTTCAATTAATCCAAGATTTTCTAAGATAATGATAATATTCGTGGAGAATATAAATTTATAGTATTGTGCCAAATAGAAGCATTCATATTCTTTACCCTTTGATCCAGGTGTAACAAACATTGGCTAGCCTATAGATTAGGTCCGGATGTATTGTTAGTAGAATGGGTTAATCTAGGCTCACACTACTAGATGTCCAAGGGTGGCTATGGTCAGCCCCTTTCCTTCTCTATAAACCAAATCACAAGTATTTAGTCTGTCACTCTAAAAACGTATTAATTCTATGCCCATTATATAATATCTTCCTATTTATTTACACTTCACCTTAAATAACCCGCACAAGGCCTTTGACTACCCAAGGATTCATGTGATATCTACTAGTTAAGAATTTATCTCCTTCTAGGTATCAAATTGTAAAGTAAATGAAGATCCGCTATTAATATCATCACAATGTTTTAAAATATAAATAGTTTTTAATTCTCCAACGAATTTTATATTATCTTAATTATTTTTTCATAATTGAAAGTATGAACTAACTACTCATAACACATTGAATTTAAACAACAAAACATGATAATAAAACTTTGAATAAAATTACAAATACTGATCTCAAGTGTTTCTCCTACTGAACCTCTAAATTCATCTGACTCCAAAGCAAATAAACTTCAAAAGCACCGACTCTTCAAATACTCTCAATACAAACTCTAAATAAAATAACTAACTAATAAAAGTGGCCCTAAAATATTTCTCTAATTTCTCTCTCTAAAGGAACTCTAGACTCTCACTCTCTGATGGGGTTATGGGACCTTTTTCTCTGAAGGAGTACCCTCCTATTTATAGGCTTCAAGGGTTGGCTTGAGGCACCTCTTCAAAATGTGTCCAAATTCAATGAATCTTCTAGAAGGTGTGTCTGGCGCCTAGGCACCAGACTCCGCGTCCAGTTCTTCGCATCTCTTCACTTTGGATCGCACCTCTTCGCATTTAAAACCTTTTCCAAGCATCCAAATACATTGTATCACATGTCATACAAATCAGGAACAATTGCCAGTCTTCTAGAAGGTCCAATAACCGCTAACACTGTCAAAATAACCGTCCAAAAGTCATTAAAAATCTTGACAGATCCCGTATCAACCTGGCACTTAAGCGCCAGATTTTGGCGCCTAAGCGCCAGACCAATAATTTCGACAATTTTGCATTTTGGCTCCATTTTTGTTCTATTTTATTCCTTTTTGCTCCTTTTACACTCTTTTTTTTTTCTTTAACATTTTTCCATCACCTATATCCAAAAACACAAAAATACCTTTCATTAAAGCATAATATCCTTAAAAATATGATAACAATCAAGGAATAAAAATGGGTATTTTTTTCATGGATCACTCATCTTCTTAGCTTCTTTCTAAACATTCGTAGCTTTAGTGAACAGTATTTCAAATTTTTTTATTGTAAATCCTTTTAGCATGAATGCTATAGTATCGTAGATATTCTAAGTAAGATTTTGATAGCAAGTTATTATTGGAGTTGTGGTTCACATTTCATGCTATTATTTCTCCAGTGCAAAATGTAATCCACCAAACTCTCTCCTGGTTTTTATTTTTGTACTACCAAGTCACAAACTGTTTTATGGTGTTGTGCTCCAGGGAAACTTTGAACGAAGAGGCTTCAATCTCTACAAAAATTTTAAAAGACCCATTAAGAAGTTTTGTATACCAGTCAAAGGCAACTCTTGTGAGACTGTTAACGAATTGATGGAATAGAAGAGCGTCACTTCCTCCAGTTTTACTGCTACTTGCTCTGAAGTGTGCATGATGCTGACAAGGATTACCAGTCCCATCAAAAATTTTGAAAAATGTGGAAAAAACCTTTAGGGTATTGGATAGAATCAAATTCCTCTAGATGGGGTCTACCCTTTGGAATTAATGATCCAGCCTTTACCTTAGCCATTGTTACTTTTATCTTTTGTTCTTCTAATTATGTGATTTCTTTTTCTATAATTCCACCTTAGGGGAAATCACTTTTTTTTAGAGTGCTTTCTTTAATTTCCATTAGCTCTCTTTTATCCTCTGATGCACCAAAAATATATTAGGTTTTTGCTATATAATTTTACTTATTTTTGGTGATATTACACTTTAAAAGAATGAATTATTCATAATTTGCTGCATGTATGATGATTTTAGGTGATTGAAGCAATAGGAAGCGAAAAGGAATGAATTTAGAGCAAAAAAGGAACAAAACGAAGAAAATTAACTTCTGGCGCCATCGACGCCTAATTCCAGAGAGATCAAACAATTACTTGGCAGACTAGTGCCGCCGGCGCCCAAAGTCGGTGGAACTCAAATTCAGTGTATTTGGACAAATTTTTCAAGGGGTGCTTGAAGAAACTCTTGGGGAATTCATTTCTAACTTATTTTATACAATTTTAGACGCCAAAAGAAGTGGTGTGAGTGTGCATGGGTGTGAGAGAGAGTAGTGTGAGTTTGAGAGGATTGAAGAGAATGTGTTAAGGTTTGTAGTAAGTGTGAGGAAAGTGTGTAGAAGTCTTATGTTGTGAGGGATTCTTCTCTAAGGAGTGTAGGAGAAGAAGTAAAGTGAGATATTGCTTCTTCTTTACCATTCTAAAGAGCTAATTGAGTGTTGAAGAGAAGAGAGAAAAGGATTCAAACGAACTGCAAGAGATTTTCTTGGGGAAGAGAAAGAAATAAGTTTTATTTACTTTTGTGTTTGTATCACTTTGCTTTTATATATAAAATTTGTGTTTTATTGTATCTTCCTCATGAGTTCTGAGTATATCTATTCGTCGTTCTTTTTGCAATTAGATGTTGTGAAGTGTTGATGTAGATTTAATGTGCCATAAAAATCTTAAAGAAATTGTGATGGTTTTTCATTTCAAACTTCATTTATTTTTCAATTTGGCTAATTGAATTGTTAAAATTTGTTGTGAATCATCAAATCTGAAAGGACAAAGTGTTTTTATAACAATAGTGGAGAATTCATTCAATGTCCATGAATGGGTTGCATAGTTCATGGGAATTGAGTGCAAATAAATAGGAAAATATGGTTTAATTGGCGTCGAAATGGAGATTTTAGAGTGACAGGCTGAAATCCCTAATTTAGTCATAAGGTTTGGTAACTAAAGCTAGGGTTAGCCTTTAAGTGAAAGGAAGTGGGAGCTCTGAAGTGACGATCAATATCCTCCCAGCCTAACCATGGATAGAGTGACTAGGCCTAGGATTTGTTAAGGTTCTTTTCATACTTGGAAGAGGGGGTACTCTGAAGAGGGTAAAGAGTATGAATGCTTCTATTTTGAATAATACAAATCTATTAATAATCTATATCAATTACTCACCATAGAATCATTACAAGAGGAAAGACAATATTCCATATATAAAACTTTCAATTACAAAACTTTGTGTGTGTGTTAGTTAATCCTACTTGGAAAATTTAGAATTAAGTTGCAGTAAAACTAGTTGTTGTTGTTTTTATGTTAGCATATTAAATAGTAATTGAACTTGCGTTGTGAATTGAGTATTAGGTTTCTACATCTTTGCTATTTTTTTGTAAAGTTCTTGCCTTCCTCGTGGGATCGATAACCAGGACTCCACTAGAGTCTTGTATTACTTGAACGATACGTATACTTGCGTATATGGGTGACTGCTTAATTATTAAATTAATTTATTTGCAGAACTAAATTGAAACTATCTTTTGAATATTGACTTTTGAGGCAGTTCGCAGTCACAACCTGATCAAGTTTTTGGAACCATTGTCGTGGAAGGTATAAATGTTAACTAATCAAATTGTAGTAGTTGAAACCTTTACTTTGTAGTTTGCAATTGTGTGTGCTTGTTTACTTTTTAGTATGTTTTGTGTGATTTTATATGCATAGGAGTGGATCTACAGATTTAGTGCCTTACGATTCAGAGTTAGAACATATTATTAGAAAAATTCAAAAACAACAAAAACAAGCTGAAAATCCTCACAAGATGGTGAACAACCTAGAAAATAGAAGAAATGAAAATGAAAATTTATTAAGACCTTTAAGAGATTATGCTAACCCAACAGCGAATGAAATTCATATAACTATTTAAAACCCTAATATTGCTGGTAAGTCATTTGAGCTTAAATCTGCTATTATCCAAATGATACAAAATAATCAATTCAGAGAAACGCCTAATGATGATCCTAATTTACATCTCGGTAGTTTTCTAGAACTGTGTGCTACTTTTAAATATGATGGAGTGTCAAATGAGGTTGTTAGACTTATACTTTTCCTTTTTCATTAAGGGATAAAGCCAAGGCATGGTTAAATTCGTTAGCACCAAGATCTATTAGAGCTTTGGGAGAACTTTCACAAAAGTTGATGTCAAAATATTTTCCACCATAAAAAACTGCTAAGCTAAGAAATGATATTACATCTTTTGGTCAGTTTTAAGGGGAATCAATATAAGAAACTTGGGAAAGATTTAAAGATCTCCTTAGGAAATGTCCACATCATGCTTTACCAGAGTGGTTAATAATTCAAACATTTTATAATGTATTAGTGAGATATTTGAGATCTATTATAGATACTGCTACTGGTGGATCATTAATGTAAAAACCTTTTGATGAATCATATTCGTTAATAGAAGACATGGCTACTAATAATTTCCATTGTCCCTCTGAATGGTTAAATCCTAAGAGAGTAGCTAGTATTCATGATTATGATGCTGTAACTATGATAGTCTCTCAAATTTCTACCCTTTCAAAGAAAAAAGATCAATACAAAATAAATTATTCTCAAACAATCCCACTATTAGAGAAAAATTCTGTAGGACAGACAATAGAATCTCAGACACCTTATGAGACCTTGAATGTTATAAATAATAGACCCAACAATCCTTATTCAAACTATTATAATCCTGGTTGGAAGAATCACCCGAAATTCAACTAGAACAATAACAACAATGCTACTGTTTACCGACAATGGGAAAACAATCCGATCAACCCAGTTGGAAATTTGAACAACCAAGGAAACACCAATTATAGACCTTCTTATCCTCATGGCTTTAATAGTAACCTATAATTTAAAGAAAAAAAAGTTGTCTGCTAAAGACTTAATGCTGAACATGGGTAATCAATTACAAGCTCAAGGTGTTGCGATTAAGAACATTGATAATAAATTAGGACATATTTTCACTGCGCTTAATAATAAACCTTCTGGAGCTCTTCCTAAAAATGTTGAGAACAAAACAATGAGCAAATTAAAGCTATTCAATTAAGGAGTGGAAAGGAATTAGAAACAAGAGTGCAAAAACAAGTTGAAGTTAAGAAAGAGAAGGTGGATATTGAAAAAGGTTCTAGTAAGATATATCCAGATTTAGAATATCCACTTGAACCAATAAAGATTACTATTGAAAAATCACCTCCCTTTCCTCAAAGATTGAAAAATAAAATAGGGATACAGATTTACAAAAATATTGGAAATTCTGAAGAAAATAATGGTAAATATTCCCTTTGTTGAAGCATTAGAGAAGATGCATGATTATGCAAAGTTTATGAAAAATATTCTTAATAGGAAAAAAAGTTCACAGATCACGAGACTGTTGCACTTAGCATATAGTGTAGTGCAATTATTTAGAAGAAGCTTCTCGAAAAACCTAAGGACCCTGGTAGTTTCACTATCACATGTCAATAGATGAGAAATTTTTTTAGAAGAGCTTTATGTCTTCTAGGAGCTAATATTAATCTTATGCCTTTCTCAACATTCAAATGATTGGGAATATGAGAAATTTCACCTACATCTGTGACTCTTCAGTTGGCTGAACGTTCCATTACTTATCCTAAAGGAGTGGTGGAAGATGTGTTAGTGAAAGTGGATAAATTTAACTTTTGTGTAGATTTTATTTTACTAGATATGGAGGAAGATGGAGAAATTCCAATTATTTTGGGAAAACCATTCCTTGCTACTTGGAAAGCTATGATTGATGTTCAAAAAGGAGAATTAACTATGAGGGTTAATGACCAAGAGTTGATCTTTAATATTTTGAAATCTATGAAATATCCCTCAGCAAAAAAAGATGATGATGTTGGCATATTTTTAAGTTATGTGTTTTGAAAAGGGGGTCGCCTACAGAAATTGTCGGCAATTTTCATATTTTAAATTTAATTTAAATATATATATAGTTTAAAAGATAACATTTGATTTTGAATGTAATTTTAAGTTTAAAAGTTTTAAGATATGAAATTAAACCGATCTCACATCCCAAATAGTTTATGTAAACGACCACCGCACCACAAACCGTGTATCTATCCCGAAGAATAGACACACTGCTTGATGATGGGGCTCGATTAAACAAACTAGGAGATTTGTGACATCCGTTTGGTCTACGAACCAATTTTATAAGCCGACAAGTTCCCTCGCTTAATATAAATGAATTAAGCGGGGTTTATATTACTCAGGTTCTTAAAGTTCCCTATAAGGGCAAGCCCCTATAGTTATTTACATCTTAAATGACGGGAATCATTCAAGAAAACTCTCGATAATGATCAGTGGTTTTGCTCTCAAGAATTTCAAAGTTTAAGGTTTTCACGAGATGGAATTTTGGAAATTCAAAAGGGAATGACTCAAAATTTGGGACAATTTCTTTTAGGAGTCCAAAGGAAGAGAAGTAGGAGAAGCTGAGGATCCAAGAAAAATCTTGGCAACTTCCCAAACTATCCTATTGTTTGGCTTCAATTTAGGGAGAATTATTTAGTATTTCAGTCCTGCCAATTAATTATAGGAATTACATTTACATAATCACCTGGTTATGCAAATAACCTGAAAGATGAGAGGGTTTACGCCGTACCGGACGGCAACCTCAGAATCCTAAGCGAGTTAGGGCTTATATCGCACAGTAAGGCTATGCAAAGGCCTAAAAGAACAGGTGAGGATTTATTTCGCACTAGGAGGATGTTGACCTCATTTTTGATGAGGTCTTCTCTTCTTCCCTTTAGTACTTAGGATCTAGCCTTAGGCTTTTCCTTTGACTATCTTAGGGGACTAGAATTGGGACCCACCTTTTAGAAATTCAAACCACTTCTTAACTCCCTGCAAACTCCACAAACTTGATCGTAGACCCCTAATCACCTAGAGGGTTGAAATCAAATGTGGAAGTTTAAAGGATGAGTTCCTATAGGACTCTTTGGCCTTGGGATGCATCACAGGTGGCACAGTGCAGTGAAGGGGCTGACTTACACACACACTACACTTATACACTACACCTACACACTACACTTCCACACACCTCCTAAAACCACACCCATACCCAACTTGACCTCCCGACTCATGTAGGTGATTCACATGGATGGTCCTTAACCCCTAAGCCCTTGGTAAGAGGGTTAGGAACAACATAGTGGATACCTCAAATGAGTCCCTTCATGGCTCATGTGGGCTTGATGTGACTTCGTGGCTCAACCAAAATGACTTCATTCCACTCAAATTCACCCAATCTTCAATTTTCCAAATTTTCAATTTTTGACCCCCGGGACCATACACCCCGTCTAACCTACCAAATGCCCTTGAAACTACCCAAAATTTGCAAAATCACCAAAATTGCTCAAAATTCCCCAAAATCAATCCCAAATATTTCCACACCACTCAAATTGATCATCCATACCCAAAAATACCAAAAATTCCAAAAATACCTCCCAATACCCTCCAAATACCCAAAATACCCCCCTTGACCCAAAAATCTAAAAATTCAGAAAATTCCCAGAAAATTCCAGAAAATCCTAAATATTCCCAATTTCATTTTGTCCAACTACACCATGAGCCAATTTTGTCAATTTACCCAACTTTTGTCAAAACCCCCAATTTGACCCATTTTAACCCAAAGTGAACCCAATGTCAAACCAAACCTACCCAATTGACCCAAATTCTGGTCCAATTCAATTCTAAACTTCAATTCAACATTCCCAATACCAATCTAGACCAAATCCAAGTTCAATTTGATTGACATTTGGATCCAATTTCACTTTTGGCCTTAAAGCCCAATTTGGACCCATGACCCAAACTTAACCCAAACTCACCCAATTCAACTCCAATTAACCCCAAATCTTTTCCAAATCTTCCTTAACATTCCCACAAGCAAAATACTAACATGATTTGTCCAAAATTCGGACCCAAACCACACTCAAATTCAACCCAAAGCATTAAGGCCCTATTTTGACCCAAAACCAAACCTAACCCAAATGAGCCCAAACCACAAAATCAAAGCCCAACCAAAGTCAAAACCTCTTTGAAACACTCCCATAAACATTTCTCAACATTTATTTTACATCAATTTCAACCCTAGCCCAACATTGGCCCAACTTGGCCCACTTGGGCCTATGTTGGCCCATTCACCAAAAGAACCCAAATTCTACCCAATTCAAACCCAAATCACTCCCAATTTGCTTCAAGTCACTCATGACTCATCCATGAGCTAAAAACAACTTTGGTTTGGCCCAATCCTTCACAAATTCCCCATCCATAAATTTATTTCCAAACCAAAAGCTCACTTTCTTAAACCTTCCTAAAGCCCATCTCCACCAAAATCCGAAGGGGCAAAATCAATCTAAGGCCCATATGACAAATTCTCTTCATCATGCATTCAATTAAAATCATCCCTAAGTCCTAATCCAATGATCAAATAATTCTAAATAAAGCTTCATCCAACTTTCCACCAAAATGTCCAAAATCCTTAAATTCCATTTTTATGAAGTTGACTAAACTTTTCCCAAGCCGAATGGAGCCATGAATGAGCCATTCCAAGCCATATGAAGCCATGAAAGTTTGGCATGTGACCATGCCATTAATGGCAAGAGGAGGGGCTCCTTTCCTAATCTTTCATTAAGCCTTTTTAACCTTATTCATGACACACACTAAACCATGTTTAGCCACCTCATCATGGATAGAGACCATACCATTCTCTCTTGGCGACCCAACCGATTCTCTCGGCCCAAAATCGAGGCCATGGGGAGGTGCACCCAACCCAAACCAATGGATTGACCAAATTGAAGCCAAAATGACCCCTTCCCCATTCCATTTTAATTCAAAGCCTTTACACATGGCAATTGCCGATTGACTGCACAAAACTCCGCCCCGACCCACTCGGACACGAGGGTGACCCATGCCTGCCGGCCAGCCGCCTGGGTCGCCGGAAAACACCATGGCCGAGACCTTGGGAGGAGCCAAACTTTGGAATTCCACCTTGCTGAGCTGCCCCATGCCCAATGGCCACCATGGTTGTTCTTCCCATGACCGAAGCAGCTGATCCCAACCCTTGGCCATCCCTGTGAGGCTCTCCAGCCACCTCTATTTAAACCCGACCCCCTCACGGCCATGAGAGGAGAGTTGCACAAAAAACCTTGCCGAAACTCTGCCAAAATTGTTCCAAACCCTTCTCCACCCTTAGAGCAGTTGATCCCAGAGTGTCGATTTGCCCTAATCCCCATCGACGAAATCCGATTTCTCAGTCGAAATTCCACCCGAAACCAGGACACTTCTCCACGGTGAGCCAATCCCCAAATTGATTGGTTCTTCACCTTCACCGGACCGAGGGAAGGTGTCCACCGACAAAAGCCCCATCTCCGGGCCACCCGGTTGCTCCGGCCTCCAAGCTTTGTGATTGGGCCGTGGTCGAAATCATACCTAGACAATTCACCAGACCAGGAGACTTCATCTGGAGCTTGTTAGGATCCAATCGAAGGTGCAACAACCCTCAGATCGAAGCCACACTTCTCTGAGCAAAGGTATGAGCTAACTCTTCTTCCCGAGCTTCTGGAGATTCTCCATTTCAAATACTTTAATTTCAATGCATGATAACCGTATAGATGTGTTCGTCTCTTCAAGACGAATCCATAGAGCATAAGAACATGAAAATCCATTGAGTATCGAGTGAGATATTAGGGATTTAGTGTGGACGGCTCTCGGGTGAGGACACTTGGGGACGATGAAAGGATGCCGTCCATCCAATACACGCGCGGACGGACGACCGGGATCGCGTCGGATCGAAGACGGAACGATACGGCGGGCCCCGGGAGCGCCGAGTCGGATGGCGGCGTCGAATGGGAGCGCGCCATGCGGCGTTTCGGAGCCGCCGAGGTTGACGCGGCGCCGCGTGGATAAATAGAAAATTTGGGATTTTTCCGATTTATTTAATTCCCTAAACTTCAAAAATTCATAACTTTGTGTAGAAAAATCAGAAAAATAAAATAAAAATACCCTCTTGCTCAGTGAACAGAGGAGAATAATGTGGAAAAGAAATCATTTAATTTCATCAAGTATTTTATTTTTAATAATTTATTTACTCTCTGCATATTTTAAATTCTCCATGCATATAGGCAATTCACCATGGCATGAGACCATAGGGCTTTTGAAGCCTCTGAATTTGGGAACATTCCCTGAATTTTCCAAAGTCAGAGGTCATCCCTATGAAAAGTTATTGATTTTTCAAATTCATGTTACTGTTTTGAGTATTTTAATTCCAAAAAATTTCATGTTGTGAAATAAATTCTAGGAAAATTTGGTGATGTTCCTTATGACCAGAGGACCCTAGGAAAAATAGGTTTTGAGTTAGTTCATTTAAAACAACCCTAATTGGCTTAAACACCCAAAATGGATCTCTAATTAATTAGAGCTAACCATACATCAAATTGACTTGAAATCAATTCTCCACTGACCCTCAGGATCAGAGGAACCCACCATAAAAATTTGAGGCCAATTGGACTTGGTTAGCCCTACTAAATGGGTTGATTAATTCATTTAGTCATTTTAAACTTTAAAATTTCATAACTTTCAAAATACTTTTTAAAAATTCACCAAATTGGTTTTGGAGCCTCTCTAATATCAGAGAAATTTAAGAAAATTAAAATTTCAATTTTCTAAAAAAAGTTAATTTTTTAATATTATTTTAATATTTTAATAATTAAAAAATAATAAAAATCACAAAAATAATAAAATTCACCAAAATGTCACATTTTGAATTTTAATCACTTAGGAACAAACCCCATATTTTTCTTAGTTCTATTTAGTGAGATATTAAATTTTAAAGCTCTAGGGCAATTTTAAAATTAAAAAAATATGTTTTCTAGCTTTTTCACTAAAATAATTATAATAAATCATAAAAAAATCAGAAAATTACAAAATTTGCTTCTCTGATTTCCTTGATATCAGAGATATTTTTAAAAAATATAAAACTCATTTTTCAATATTTATTTTATTTTTAAATTAATTAACACTCCAAAACTTAAAATAATTATAATAAAAATAATATAATTCAAAAAATCACCAAAATTGGTCCAAGTGGTCGTCTAGTCATTAGGAATGTCGTCTAATTTTCTTAAGGACAGAAACTCTCCCTTGGTCATGTTATTAAATTTTCCTTGGAAATCTCTATTTTCTACCAAAAATAATTATATAAATAGATTAAATACAGAAAAATCCCATTTTCTCCTCTCATGTCTTTATTGATATATGAGTGAAGTCACATAAAAATTTCAAGTTCATTTGAGTTCAATTTAGTGAGTTATGAAATTATTAAGCTTAAAGGGTAAAGTGGTAATTAAAATTTTAACCCTCAATTAAAACTTTAGGTTTAATAAAAAAATTAACAAGTAAAATATTTGATCCTAATCTGATTTGGATGATTGAAATTTAAATAATTAAAGGGTAGAAACCCATTAAACAATTTAAAATAATTAAACCTTAATTAAATAATTGATTAAATTTGGAAGAATAATAAAATTGGAATTATTAAAATAGGGATATTATTAGGAAGAGATTTATTCTTTAATTTAAAAATCCCTAAATTAATTATCTCATTAATATTCAATTCTTAATTAAAATGATAACTCAAATTTAAAATATATTAAAAGACTTAATCATTAAACTAAAATTAAATTATTAAACTCTTTTAAAAATTTCAATTAAAATTAAAAATAAAATTAAATTAAAAATTAAATTAAATTAAATAAATTAAATTGAATTAAATTAAATTAAATTAAATTAAAATTAAAAGTTGAATTAAATTAAATTAAATTAAATTAAATTAAATAAACAAATTAAATTAAATTAAATGACTTAAATTAAATTAAATTAAATAAGTAAAACCAAATTAAATTAAGTTAAACCAAATTAAAAAATTAAATTAAATTAAATGAATTAAAATTAAATTAAATTAAATTAAATTAAATTGAATCAAATTAAATTAAAGTTAAATCAAATCAAATTAATTTAATGTAACATCAAATCAAACTAAATTGAATTGAATTGAATTAAAATTAAATTAAAACTCAATTAAATTAAATTAAATTAAATTAAATTAAGTTGAATTAAATATAACATCACCAAAGACATAAAGAATTCAAAATAAATCTAAAAAATAACTTGAACACTATTCCAAATTTAAACCCATTAACCTAAATTAAATCATTTGAATACCAATTTACCCTCGAAAGCTTTAGTTGTCATAACTCCTAAACAGAATATTAAATGAAATGTTACTTCACCTATAGGATATTCAAATGTCCTAGTTCACTGAGCAAGACAACAAAATTTGAATCCCGGACGATTAATTCATTTATATAATTAAATTCATTTGGACTTAAAACAATCCTAGAAATATTGAAAAGATGTTTAAGATTTGTCTTAAGCACTTCCTCGATATGATAGGATGTTTATAAGAACAACTAAGTTTAATTATTCTTTGATGAAGAAAATCGTCCTCAAACCAAAACACAAGAACCTAGACGTCATAGGAAATGACTAGCTATAGGATTAGGAATTTGGTAGAAAACCATAACCCTTACCTTAGCTTTACCTAGGAACTTGCTTAAATATTCTAATTGTGTTTTAAGTGCAGCTTGGGATGACGGGAAGACCCTCCAGGTATGCTTTTATTTTATTGCAATTTACTTTCTTGCAATTTACGTTATTGCAATTTCATTAATCGCATCGCACTTACTTTTCTTGCATGATAAACAACTGTTGCATGAAAACCCACACCTTTAGGATAGTCCCTAAAACTGAAACCAAAACTAAGTTAAAAGTCATTGCAAGATAAAATTCACCGCCACAACATTTCAAAATATAAAACAACTCAAAATTTAATCACAAACAGAACACAAAACTACAATTACAATTAAATTAAAACGTCCTGTTGAATGATCGGGAATACCTCGGATGATGTAACCTACGTGTTGCTAACGGGATTTCCCACGGTCTAAATGAAAGTGTGGAACTCATTCAGTTGAGTTTAGCAAATTCATTTGGACTAAGTGAATCCGATAAAAATAATGATGCCGGAAGGATGGAACCGTGGGATCTTAACCGGTGTTGTTATAATCAACTTTAAGATTTGTTTTAATTAAAACGTAAAAAACACTTGGAAATTAAGATTTTCTCTAAACCAAAATACTTTTCTCATCCCCTGATTTATGACTTCTAAAACTAAAACCTCTGCAACAACAAGGAGCTCGGAGCATGGTGGGCAGCACGGCCATCGTCATCGATGAAACTCGAGTCTACTTCAACGAAACTTTCCTAGAATTAAACAACCAAGCCATAGGATTTCGAGGTAGTTTTCCTAGTGCAACATAAATCCTCAACCTTTTGTTAGGCATTTGCACTCCAAATTAAGCCCTAACCGGTTTTAGGATTCCGAGGTAGTCGTCCGATACGACATAAACCCTCACATCTTCGAGGCTATTTGTATGATCATATCATACGAATATAAGTCCTAATTAAATAAAATTGGCAAGATTGAAATATCAGATAATATTAGGACTTTCCTAAACTCAAGCCAAACAATAGGATAGTCGGGAAATTACCGAAGTTCGCTTCGAATCTGTGATTTCTACTACTTTTCTTCCTTTGGATTCCCAAAACAAAATGTTCCAAATTTGATCCATTCCCTATTGAAATTCCAAAATTCAATCCCTTGAAAACTTAAACTTTGAAATCCTTGAGAGCAGAATTATTGATTATTATCGAGAGTTTTCTTAGGTGATTCCCGTCACTTAAGATGTAATTAACTATAGGGGCTTGCCCTTATAGGGAATTTTAAAGAACCCAGGTAATATAAATCCTGTTTAATGCTTTCATATTAAGCAGGGGAATTTGTCGGCTTATAAAATTGGTTCGCAGACCAAACGGATGTCACAAATCTCCTAGTTTATTTAATCAAGCCCCATCATCAAGAAGTGTGTCTATTCTTCGGGATAGATACACGGTTTATGGTGCGGTGCTCGTTTGTATAAACTATTTGGGATGTGAGATCGGTTTGATTTCATATCTTAAAATGTTCAAATTTAAAAATTATTTTTAAAATCAAATACTACCTTTTCAAATTATTTATTAAATTAAAAATTCGCTAACAATTTCTGTAGGCGACCCCTTTTCAAAACACACAACCTAAAAAATATGCCGACAGAGGACTACCTCGAATCCTATGGCTTGTTATTTAAACTAAGGAATGGTTTTGTTGATGTCGACACAGGTTTTGCAGTTGACGATGGCCGTGCTGCCCACCGTGCTCCGAGCTCCTTGTTGTTGCAGAGGTTTAGTGTTAGAAGTTATAAATCAGGAGATGAGAGGAATTTTTTGGTTTAGAGAGAATCTTAAAATCCAAGTGTTTTTAATATTTTAATGAAAACAAATCTTAAAGTTGTTTAAACAGAACCGATTAAGATCCCACGGTTCCGTCATCCCGACACAATTATTTTCATCGAATTCACTTAATCCAGATGAATTTGCTAAACTAAACTGAATGAGTTCCACACTTTCATTTAGACCGTGGGAAATCCCGTTAGCAACACGTGGTTTACATCATCCGAGGTATTCCCGATCATTCAACAAGACATTTTAATTTAGTTGCAATTGTAGTTTTGTGTTCTGTTTGTGATTAAATTTTGAGTTGTTTTATATTTTGAAATGTTGTGGCAGTGATTTTTATCTTGTAATGACTTTTAATTCAGTTTTGGTTTCAGTTCAGAGACTATCCTAAAGGTTTTGGTTTTCATGCAACAGTTGTTTATCATGCAAGAAAAGAAAGTGCAATGTGATTAATTAAATATCGAGAAGGTAAATTGCAATGAAATAAAAGCATACCTGGAGGGTCTTTCCTTCATCCCAAGCTGCACTTGAAACACATGTTAGACCATTTAAGTATTTATATCAATTACCTAGGTAAAGCTAAGGGCAAGGTTTCTGGTTCTCTACCAAGATCCTAGTCCTATAGCTAGTCATTCCAATGACGTCTAGGTTTTCAATTTTGTTTATGGATGATTTTCTGCACCAAAGAATAATTAAGTTCAATTGTTCTTATAAAACACCCCGTCATATTGAGGAAGTGCTTAAGACGAATCTTAAACATCTTTTCAATATTGCTGGAATTATTCTAAGTCCAAACGGATTTAATTAATCAGGTGAATTAATCATCTGAGGTTTAATTAAGTTTTTTTCTTTTGCTCAGTGAACTAGGACATTTGAATATCCTATGAGTGAAGTAACACTTCACTTAATACTCTGTTTAGGAGTTATGACAACAAGAGCTTTTGAGGGCAAATTGATGTTTAAGTGATTTGTGATTTAATTTAATTTTAATTAATGGGTTTAAGTTTGGAATAGTGTTCAAGTTGTTTTTAGACCTACTTTGAATTCTTTATGTCTTAGGTGATGTTATATTTAATTCAATTTAATTTAATTTAATTTAATTTAATTTAATTTGGTTTAATTTTATTTTTAATTTAAATTTATTTTTAATTTTAATTTAATTTAAATTTTATCTTAATTTGATTTTATTTTTTATTTAATTTAATTTAATTTAATATGTTTTAATTTAATTTAATTTAATTTAATTTAATTTTAATTTAATATTTTATTTTTTATGTTTTAAAGATGATTTAATTTAATTGTTAAAGTAATAATTTAATTTAAATTTTGGAAGGATTTAATTTAAATGTTTTAATTTTAGTTTAATTTAATGATTAAGTCTTTTAGTATTTTAAATCTTGAGTTTGGATTATCATTTTAATTGGGAATTAAATATTATTGAAGTGATTAATTTAGGGATTCTTAAATTAAAGAATAAATGTCTTCTTAATAATATCCCTATTTTAATAATTTCAATTTTTATTAATCTTCCAAATTTCATTAATTAAATGATTAAAGTTTACTCTAATTAATCTTAAAAATGATTGATGGGTATCTATCCTTTAATTATTTAAATTTCAATCATCCAAATCATATTAGGATCAAATATTTTACTTTCTCATTTTATTAAGCCTAAAGTTTTAATTAAGGATTAAAATTTTAATTACCATTTTGCCCTTCAAACATAATAATTCCATAACTCACTAAATTGAGCTTAAATGAATTTAAAATTTTTTATGTAGCTTCACTCACATGTCAATTAAGACATTAGAGGAGAAAAAGTGATTTTTTCTGTATTTAATTTTTTTATATAATTATTTTTGTTGAAAATAGGGATTTCCAAGGAAAATTCAATGAGATGACCAAGTGAATTTTTCTATCCTTAAGAAAATTATGGGGCACTCCCAATGACTAGAGGACCATTTGGACTAATTTTGGTGATTTTTTTAATTATATTTTATTTATTAGAATTATTTTGATTTTTGGAGCATTAATTAATTTTAAAATAAAATTAAAGTTGAAAAATAGATTTTATATTTTTCTTAAATCTCTCTGACGTCAAGGAGTCCAGAGAAATAAATTTTATATTTTTCTCATTTTTCTTTGATTTATTAGAATTATTTTGGTGATAAGGTTGGAAAATACATTTTTAATATTAAAAATTACATTAAGCCTTTAAAATTCAATATCTTACCCTAGGGACTTAAGAAAAATATTTGGTTTATTCCTAAATGATTAGAATTCAAAATGTGACATTTTGGTGATTTTTAATATTTTTATGATTTTTATTATTTTTTAATTATTACAAATATTAAAATAATGACAAAAATCAACTTTTTTAGAAAATTACAATTTTAATTTTCCTAAGTTCCTCTGATATAAGAGAAACTCCAAAACCATTTTTGTGAATTTTTTAAAAGTATTTTGTGAGTTATAAATTTTTAAAGTTTAATTTTACCTATTTTTGCTTAAGAGGCTTAATCAACCCATTTGGTGGGGTTAACCAAGTCCAATTGGTTTCAAATTTTTATGTGGTATTCTCCTATCCCTAGAGGACAGTGGAGAATTATTTTTAAGTTAATTTGATGAATGGTTAACCCTAATTAATTAAAGTTCAATTTTGGGTATTTAGGCCAATTAGGGTTGTTCAAAGTGAATTAACTCAAAAATTATTTTTCCTAGGTCCCTCTGGTCACAAGTAACATCACCAAATTTTCCTAGAATTTATTTCTCAACATGCTAATTATTGGAATTAAAATACTCAAAACAGTAACATGAACTTGAAAAATCAATAACTTCTCATAGGGATGGCCTCTGAACTTGGAAAATTCAGGGAATGTTCCCAAGTTCAGAGGCTTCAAAAGCCCTATGTTCTCATGCCATGATGAATTTCATATGAAAATGGAGAATTAAAATAATGCATATAGTAAATAAATCATTAAAAATAAAATACTTAATGAAATTACTTGATTTCTTTTCCACATTATTCTCCTCTGTTCACTAAGTAAGGGGGTATTTTTATTTTATTTTTAGGATTTTTCTACACAAAGTTATGGATTTTTGAAGTTTTGGTAATTAAATAAATAGAAAAATAGTCTATTTATCTACTTATCCACGCGGCGCCGCGTCAACCTCTGCAGCTCCGAAGCTCCACGTGTCGTCTCCTGATTCGGCGCCGCCATCCGACTCTGGGCTCGAGGGGCCCGCTGTATCATTCCGTCTCCTCATCCGGCGTGATCCTGGTCATCCGTCTGCACGTGTATTAAATGAACGGCATCCTTTCATCGTCCCCAAGCCTCCTAGCCCGAGAACCGTCCACACTAAATCCTTAATATCTCACTCAATACTTAACGGATTTTTGTGTTCTTGTGCTCTATGGATTCGTCTTGAAGAGACGAATACATCTATACGGTGATCATACATTGAAATTAAGGCATTTGAAATGGAGAATCTCCAGAATATCGGGATAAAGAGTTAGCTCATACCATAGCTCAGAGAAGTGTGGCTTCAATCTGAGGGTTGTGTCACCTTCGATTGGGTCCAAGCATGCTCCATATGAAGTCCCTTGGCCTGGTGAATTGCATAGGTACAAAAGTGACCACAGCCATTCACAAAGCTTGGAGGCTAGAGGCAATGGCTGGCCTAGTGAGGGGGCTTTTCCTGGGAAACTTCTCCTCTTGGTCTGGTGAAGGTGTAGAGTCAAAAAATTTGAAGATTGACTCACTGTGGTGAAGTGTCCTGGTTTTGTGCTTGGATTTCAACTCTGAAATTGAGCCCAGAGAGAGGAAATGACAGGGGGATTTCAGTGGGGATCAAGTTCTCTATGTGTAGAGAGTGGTCTGGGATGATTTTGGCAGGGTTTCAGTAAGGTTTGGTTCAACACCTCTCTTGGTCGAGAGGAGGGGTGTTTAAATAGGAGAGGCTAGAGGGCCTCCCGGGGGGGTTTAGGGGTTGGGATCGAGTTGCTGCGGTGAGGAGAAGAACAGCTGCAATGGCCATTTGGAGTGAGACAGCTCAGCAAGGTGGAATTCCAAAATTTGGCTCCTCCCAAGGTCTCGGCCATGGTGTTTTCCGGCGATCCAGGCGGTTGGCCGGCAGGCATGGGTCACCCTCAGGTTCAGGTGAGTCAGGGCTGGGGTTTTGTGTAGGCAATTGAGCTTTGTCATGTGTGAAGGGGTTAGATCAAAATGGAATGGGGGCATGGCTATTTTGGCTTGGCTTGGGTCAACCCATGTGTTTGGGTTGGGTTCACCTCCCCATGACCTGGTTTTAGGCTGAGAGGATCATGTGAGGCAACCTACCAAAGGTAGTGAAGTCCACATCAAGGATTAGGTGGCAAAGTATGGTTTAGAGTGTATCATGTTTAAGGTAAATAAAGGTTTAAAAAGGTTTAAGAAAGAGATCCCCTCTCTTGCCATTAATGGCTTGGTGAGGTAGAAAGTAGATTCCATGGCTCTCATGGCTCCCATGTGGCTCATGCATGGCTTCATGGCTCATATATGGCTTGGGAAAAGTTGCCTCACTTGCATGACAAAGGGTGTTGGAATTTTTCATGGATTTAAGGAGAATTGTCATAAGGCTTGATTTGGGTTTATTTGGTGATGGATTTTAGAACTTAGGAAGTGTTTTAAATCAAAGGGATGATGAGAGGAATTTCATGTGGGCTTTGTCATGGACTTTGGGCTTTTGAACTTGCTTTGGATGGGCTTTTAGGAAGGCTTAAGGGAATGAGCCTTTAGGTTTAAGAATGAATTCATGGATGGGAATCTTGTAGAAGTTTGGACTAAATAATTATTGGGTTTGGTTTAGGGATGTGGCATGAGTGATTTGAAATGAATTTGAGGTGGTTTGGGTTTGAATTGGGTTGAATTTGGGTTCATTTGGTAAATGGGCCAATGTAGGTCAAATTGGGTTAATTTGGGCCAATGTTGGGCTAAGGTTGAAATTGATGTAAAATTAATGTTGGTAAATGTGTATGGGAGTGTTTTAAAGGGGTTTTAACTTTGGTTGGGTTTTGGTTTTGGGACTTGGGCTTATTTGGGTTAGGTTTGGGTTTAGGTCAAAATTGGGCTTTTTAGTTTTGGGTTGAATTTGAGTGGGGTTTGGGTCAAAATTTTGGGCAAATTATGTTAGTGTTTTGTTTGTGGGGATGTTAGGGAAGGTTTAGAAAAGGTTTGGGGTCAATTGGAGTTGAATTGGTTTGGTTTGGGATAAGTTTGGGTCATGGGTCCAAATTGGGCTTTAAGATCAAAAGTGAAATTAGATTCAAATGTCAATCAAATTGGACTTAGATTTGGTCTAGATTGATATTTTGGATATTAAATTGAAGTCTAGAATTGAATTTGACCAAAATTGGGGTTAATTGGGTAGATTTGGTTTGACATTAGGTTCACTTGGGTTCAGAATGGGCTAAATTGGGGGTTTTGGTAAAAGTGGGGAAAATTGAAAAAATTGGCCCATGGTGTAGTTGGACAAAATGAAATTGGAAATATTTGGGATTTTCTGGAATTTTCTGGGAATTTTCTGAATTTTTGGATTTTTTGGTAAGAGGGGCATTCTGGGTATTTGGAGGGTATTTTGGGGTATTTTTGGAATTTTTAGCTATGGATGATCAATTCGATTGGTGAGGAAATTTTCAAGGTGAATTTTGGGGAATTTTGGGTGATTTGGAAATTTTGGGGAATTTTGGGTGATTTGGAAATTTTGGAGGATTTGGGCAATTCTAAGGGCTTTTAGTAGGTTTGATGGTGCAGGGTCCCCGGGGCCAAAAATTGAAATCTTGGAAAAATAAAGATTGATCAAATATGAGTGAATGGAATAAATTTGATTGAGCCATGAAGCCATATTAAGCCTATATGAGCCATGAGAGGACTCATTTGAGGCATTCACTATGTTGTTCCTAACCCTCTTAACCAGGGGCTTAGGGGTTAAGGTCCATCCATATGAATTACCTACATGAGTCAAGGAGTCAAGTTGGGTATGGTATGGTTTTAGGATTTGTGTGTGCAAGACTGTAGAGTGTGAGTGTAGTGAGTGTGTAAGTCAACCCTCACCAGACCAGGCCACCCAGGGTAGTCCTAAGGTCAAAGAGTCCTATAGGGAACTCATCCTTTAAACCTTCACTCTTGACTTTAACCCTCTAGGTGATTAGGTGTCTATAACCAAGCTTGTGGGGTTTGCAGGGAGGCAAGAAGTGGTTCAAATTTCTAAGGGATGGGTCTCAATTCTAGTCCTCTAAGATAGTCAAAGGAAAAGCCTAAGGCTAGATCATAAACACTAAAGAGGGAAGAGAAGACCTCATCAAAAATGAGGTCAACAGATGAATGCTTTTGAATGGAAATTTGTGATTATTTGAGAGATTATCATTTTAAAGAAGTGTTAAAAAGAAGATGGAATATAAAAATGTGCAGTGTGAGGCTAAAATTGAAATAGAAAATGATTTTGATGATATGGAGAATGGAGAGTTAGACTATATTCAGGAATGATTTGAAATTTTGGATACTATAGAAAGTGGTGATAAAAGTTTAATTCCATCTATAATAAAACCTCCTGAACTTAAGATGAAAATTCTTCCTAATCATTTAAAGTATATGTTTATAGGAGAATCATTTACCTTACTAGTCATTGTATCTTTTGATTTGAATGAATATCAAGGACAAAAAATAATGGAGACTTTAAAAATATAGAAAAGGCTTTTGGTTGGACATTAGCAGATACTAAAGGAATCAAACTTTCGATCTATATGCATAAATTTCGTTGGATAAACAACATAAACCTAGAGTTGATTCGTAAAGGAGACTAATCCAATGATGAAAGAAGTAGTTAAGAAGGAAATTTTAAAATGGCTTGATGATGGAATTATTTATCCAATTTCAGACAGTGCTTGGGTAAATCAAATTCATTATGTTCCTAATAAGGGAGGAGTGAATGTTGATGTGAATGAACATAATTAAATTATACTAATGTGACAAATTAATGGTTGGCGAATTTTTATTAACTATAAAAAATTAAATGCCACAACCAAGAAAGATCACTTTCCTCTTCCTTTTCTAGATCAAATGTTGGATAGACTTGCCGGACACAAGTACTATTGCTTACTGGATGGATATACTGGTTATCATCAAATACTTGTTGCTTTTGAGGATCAAGAAAAGACTACAATTACTAGGCCTAACGGAACTTTTGCTTTTCGAAGAATGTCCTATGGATTATGTAATGCACCTGCAACGTTTCAAAGATTCATGATGTCTATTTTTAGTAATCTGATTGATGATGGAATAGAAGTATTCATGGATGATTATTCTGTATTTGGAACTTCATTTGACATATGTATGAATAATTTAGAAAAGGTTTTGGAGCTTTGCGTGAAAACAAATTTAGTTCTGAATTGGGAAAAATGTCAATTTATGGTTGCAGGAGGAATTGTGCTTGGGCATAAAATTTTTGAACTTGGTATGGAGGTAGACCTTGCAAAAATTTAGGTTATTGAGAAATTACCACCTCGTACTACTGTGAGAGGGGTAAGAAGTTTTATTAGACATGTTGGGTTTTACAGGCGTTATATTAAAAATGTTTCAAAAATTACTAAACACTTGTGCCAATTTTAGAAAAAGATAAGAGATTTGATTTTAATAAAGAAATTTTGAATGCTTTCGAACTATTAAAAGAAAAATTAATCACTGCCCCTATAATTGTTTCACCTGATTGGGAGAGAGCATTTGAACTTATGTGTGATGCTAGTGATTATGCGATTGGAGTTGCTTTGGGGCAATTGTTTTATAAAATGTTCAAGGTTATTTACTATGCTAGTAGAACTCTTAATGAAGCTCAAATTAATTATACCACTACTGAACGAAAATTTTTAGCAATAGTGTATGCCTTTAAAAAGTTTAGACAGTATCTAATTGGAACTAAATGCATAGTGCATATTGACCATTCAACTATCAAATATTTAATGCAAATAAAGGATGCTAAACCAAGACTGATCAAATGGATACTCTTAATGTAAGAATTTGACTTTATGATAGTTGATAGAAAAGGATCTGATAACCGAATTGCTAACCATCTGTCTAGACTGAAGTATTGTAAATTATCTAAATTTGAGATGGAAATTAAAGAAACTTTCCCTGATGAGCAACTTTATACTATTATGGAAAGGAATTTACCTTGGTATTCTGATATTGTGATTTATATTGTAAGTGATACTGTACCACCTGACTTAATAAGGCAATAATAAAAGAAATTTAGATATGATGCTAAATTTTATTTTTGGGATGAGCCCTACCTATATGAACAGTGTTAGAATCTTATTATTAGAAGATGTGTGTCGTATGAAGAAACTGAACCAATTATTCAGAGATGCCATGATTCTGAATTTAGAGGACATTTTGGTGTTGATAAAACTGCTTATAAGATTTTGCAATTTGGATTTTATTGGCCTACTCTTTTTAGGGATGTATACAAATATATAAAAACATGTGATCGATGTCATAGAGTAGGTAATATTTCTAGAAGAAATGAAATACCTTAAAATTTTACATTAGAAGTTGAAATATTTTATGTATGGGGATTGAATTTTATGGGATCATTTACTCCTTCATTTGGAAATACATATATGTTGGTTTTTGTTGATTATGTCTCAAAATGGATCGAAGAAATTGCTTTACCCAGATGTGATGCTCGGAGTGTTTCAAATTTTTTAATGAAAAATATTTTCATAAGATATGGAATGCCGAGAGTGATCATAATGATGGTGGATCTCATTTTAAGAATAGTTAGATTCAGAGATTAGTTGAAAAATATAGTATTATTCATAGAATCTCTACTGTCTATCATCCCCAGACTAGAGGTTTAGCAGAGGTGTTTAATCGTGAAATTAAAACAATTTTAGATAAAACTATGGATCTTCACAAATTAGATTAGTCTGTGAGATTATATACTCCATTATGGGCATACAACATACAAGACTGCTTTTATGACCCCTATCGAAATGTCTCCTTATAGACTAGTATTTGGAAAGACTTGCCACTTATTTGTTTAATTGGAGCATAAAGCATATTGAAAATAAAAGAGTTAAATTTTATTTTGAAGAATGCAGTTGAGATGATATTTGTGCAATTGACTGAATTGGAAGAAATTAGAAATGAATCTTATCAAAATTACAGAATTAAGGAGAAAATGAAATTATAGCATGATAGGAAGATATTAAGAAAGAAATTTGAACCTAGACAAAAAGTTTTGTTATACAATTCTAGATTGAAATTATTTCCTAGAAAACTTAAGTCATGGTGGATAGGACCTTTTACTGTTATAAAAGTGAATTCTTTTAGAGCTATTGATATTAAGGATTCTAAAATTGGAAAGATATTCAAAGTTAATGGATAGAGGTTAAAACCATATTTTGAAGGGTTCTAGCCAGATTTTTAAGAGGTTTTAATGTTAAGTCATCCTGAATAACTGAAATTTTTTTCGGGCTGATGACATTAAACAAATTGCTTTATGGGAGGCAGCCCATATTTAATTTTTGTTATGTTTGTGTGCTTATTTTTAGTAGTTGTTCTTGTAGATTCATATTAGAGTTCTACTAATTCTTAAATATCATGAAAGAATGAAAAATATTTGATCGTATTGAAGAATTGGAATATTTCGGACCAAAACGAAGTTCGTTGCATTTTTTAACTCTGGCACCACCGGCGCCCAATACAATTCTAAAGAAGATGCACAATTTATTTTGATAGAGCGTCGCCGGTGCTGAGATCCAGTTGACGATTTCTGGAGTTTAAAAATTCAATTTTTTACGGTTTTAGGTGGGATTTATTCCTAATAATTCCCCAAAACGTGTTTTTAACTTTCCAAACTCCAGAAAAACAAAAACTTTCATTCCCATATTGCATCCAATGGATTCCAACTTCGTAGAAACCTCATGATTTAGAGTTTTCAATCGATAAATGTTCGTCAGTTTTGAGGCACAACATTTATTCAACAAGGTGATAATGAAGAGAAGGATTAACAAAGAAATGGACTTGTAATTTGAGGTATGGATAATCCTACTACAAGAGTTGAAAAGCTAATTGAGCAGAGACGTTGGGAAGTGTTATGCTACACTACAACCGCCGTTGTCGCTCCTGTTGTGAAAGTATTCTATGCAAATCTTCATGTGATAAATCAAGGATTCGTCTTTGTGCGAGGTAGGTTTATACCATTCACTCCTTCGAAGATAAATGGCTTATTTATGATTGAGAATGCTCCTATCTTCCATTTATAAAATTTTGATGCGCGAAAGACAATATGAATGAAGTATATCGCTACTTGACAGATGAATGTGAAGATTAGGAGATCAGAGACAATAGATATGTAAGTTTTTCTTCTACATCTTTAAATCTGGCGTCAAAACAATGAAATTACTTCATTTCTACAAAGTTTCTACCAACTTTAAAATTTAGTAAAGTGATAAACGAGAGTGTTATTTTAAATTACTATATTCAAACTGGAAGGCCGATCAATATTGATACAATCATCATGAAATCTGTATTGGGATTGATTGTTCATGGATCTAAATGTGGGCTTGGACATCCTTCCACCATATTTCTTCTTTGCAGACTGTCACAAGTTCCATAGAGAGTTAGGAAAAAATGCTTCTTCGATGGAGGTCTATTGATCCAACTAATCCTTATGACTGTCAAACAATAAGAGATGAGAGTGATATGAGCCTCATTGCTGATCAACCATCTCAGAGTTCATGACCTATTCATCCTTACGTTCATGAATGTTTAATAGCAATTCTAAAAAAGATCAAGAAGTTGGAGAAAGAGGTATAAAATCTTATGAATGTTATTAACAATATCTCTGATTTATTTGATCACTTGGATTGGAGGATGAAAGAACAGTTTGATCATACTGGAAAAATGGAAATTAATTTGCTAAATCCGTTGAAGAGGAATGTTGTGATTACTGAGGAATCATCTGATGAATTCTTGTATCGTCCTTTCTACAATATGTTTGTGCATCATCAATCTATAGGAGATATTAGAGGAGATGATAATTCTGAGACTGATGAGGAGTAGTGACTCTGCTTATTATTTAGTATTTAGTGTTTATATGCTTTGGTGTGTTTAGTGTTGACTTGCTTTACTTTGTATTATGTTTTTGGACTTGATATGCTTGAGTTCTGTGTTGGTTCTTAGTTTTCTGTGTTAGAGTATCGTAGTGTGTTTGTAAAGCTAACTATCTGCGAATGGATGAACTTATTTGGTGAATGATTTATTATGTATGTTTGTAGCATGGATTTTATATATTAAAGTGATGTTTTGTGTTGTTTGTGTAAGTTTGAAGTTAGTTAATTGGTTAATTGATGAAATAGATGTTTCAAGAGGCTTTTGATGAGATAGCGGAATGTTGACCGATCGATATTGCAAAAAATTTTTGGACCTAAAAATTGAACAGGCATCGCCGGCGCCAGAATGGGCGCCGCCAACACCTAAATACAGAGAGTTGGGCCATTTAATTTAAATAGAGCATCGCTGGTGTCCAAACCAGCACCGCCGGTGCCCAATTACAGAAAAGGCTAAACCCCTCTAAAATTGCATTTTTTTCCCTGAGACCCTCAAATCTAGTTGTTTCCTTTGTCTTCTTCCTTCAACTTTTGCAAAAATTGGATCCATTTCTTGCTAGATCAAGGATTTTGAGCATTTCAAAGCTTTTTAAGAGTGGATCTAGAATTCTCTTGGTAAAAGCTTCACTTTAACCTAATTATTTTTTATTTTCACCATGAAAATTTCTCACATTGCTTGGAACCGAAATTTAGAATTTTTTAAGCTATTTTGGGATTTTCCATGATGAATTAAGATCTTATTTACTTAGATTTGCTTTAGGAGTTTCCTACATTGTGATTTGGAATATATCAAATTTTTTTGCAAATTTTTAGAATTCCAAATGGCTCCTAGAACAAACAAAGGCAAGAAGAAGTTGGATTTTGATGAAGAAAGATTTATTAATGTTAAAACACAGTTTCATTTCAATTTTGTCTTGCATAATAAAAAGTGTATACAAGATCAGGCTTTTGAAAGTCCGGGTGAATCTATTGAGCAGTTGATTTCTAATAGAAACAGGGAAAGATTTTGTTATTTCACTGCTAATGCTGTTATGGGTACTGTGCGATAATTTTATGCAAATCTGTCTTGGACCGAAATGGAAAATGTGCTAGTTCGAGAAAAAATGGTAGAATTCACCCCTCAACGTATTAATGATTTTTACCAGTTATAGGAGGTGAGGTTTTGTGAATATGAGAACTTTGATATGAGAGAACATTTTATGAAAGAAGTGATTGCTTTTCTGACTGATAGATGAGGGGAATGAAAGGAAAAACAAAAACATATAATTAATTTCCCAGCTTCTAAGTTAAATGTAGCCTCTAAAGCAGGACACTATTTCATCTCTTTGAGACTAGTACCTTCATATCACCACAGTGAAGTTAAAAAGGATAGAGCAATTCTAATTATTGTATTCATACCATGAAGAAGATTGATATTTGTTCTATCATCTACAAGAACATTCAAACTACTGCTAGAGGAGGAACCACTGGTGAATTAGGACATCCTCCTTTTATCCATTCACTCTGTGCACTGTCTGGAGTTAAGTGTGATAGTTCTGAAGAGGTAGCCATACTGTTGAAACCTATTACCAGGACTATTATTCAGACATATGATTCTTATGTGGTAGGAAGAGGAGAGAGTTGGAGTACTGATATTCCTACTACCAGTCAGGACATTCCATCTACTTCTAAGCCACCTACACTATCTGATGTTATTGGGAAGTTGAGGATCCAGAGTGCTAGTATGGATAGACATCATAGCAAAATGGATGTATTTGAGGCTAGAAGTGATGTAAATGAAGATTACAGGAGGACGAGAGTCGAGTATGATATTGCATATCATGATGCTCAGGTAAAATTTATGAGGGGAGAGACTGGAGTGATATTCCCTACCTGCCCCAGCTATGTTCCATACAGACCTGATCCTGCTGATCTGCTGATGAAGCTGGTGATGATGATTGATAGTGTATTTTGTTCTATGATTTCTATTTTTTGTTGTATGTTGGAGTACTTTGTTGTGTTGTTATTGGTTGCTCTGTGTTTTATGTAGTTTGTTGATGTATTTTTTTTAAAAAAATGAAATTGTAATGAACTCTGTGTTAGTTTTTTAGTAGTTTGAATTGTGATTGTAATGTAATGTTGGATGTTTAATGTTTAAGTGTTTAGTATTTCTTTACTTTGCCAACATAAAAAGGTTAGTTTTCTTTTACTCTTTACCATTTCAAATTTATTGAAAAACTTAAGTTTGGGGGAGGGTAAAAGTATTAACTCTTATTTGTCCTCAATTAATATATTTTCAAAAATTATTAGCATAACTTTTGGTAGTTTAACCTTACTTTATATAACTATATTTTTTATTTAATTTAAATATTATGGTTGATTTGGATGAAAGTTTTAGTAATTAAGGTTAATTTTATTGGGTGAAATATTTAGTATGAAAGTATTTGATTATAGTTGACTATTTAAAGTAAAGAAAACTCTATTTTTGAATTTTTAAGAGACTTAAAGAACTATGTGTGAAGAAAGGATTGTACCTTTATGATGAATTATAAAGCTGATATATATTTATAAAGTAAAGAGGTGTTTCAGGTTTGAACTTTAGAAAGAGGAGAGTGAAGTTCAAAACCATTATAGGCTATCCAGATATAGTAATTCTCATATTTAAAAAAAGGAAAAAGAAAGAAAAGAAGGATTGAAAAACAATCCCAAAAGAAAAAGAAAAAGAAAAAAAGATATGTGAGGAGAAGCTTGAGGAGATACCTAATCAAAATTTAGCTTCGCTTGAATCAACTTAAAGGAAAAACATTGTTACATTTCTGAATTTATATTTAAAGTATTAGTCTACTTTCTAATGGAGTTTGCATGAGCTTCTTTTTCATGTAGTATTTTAAAGTACCCTTAATGTGACAAATTATGTTCATCTTGAAATGAATAGGAGACTAGAATTCTTAGACTTGACTACTGAATGTTCTTACACTTATAGTTTTAACCTGAGTTACTGAACTTCTTTCTAAGAGTTTTGCCATTATATTCTTTTAAATCAAAATTCATAGTATTCTATAAGTGAGAAGTTCACTACTTTGAGTTATATTTTTATGTAGAAAGGGATTACTTGAGGACAAGTAATAGTTAAGTTTGAGAGATTTTGATGTACTACAAATATATTATGTTTTTGCTATATAATTCTACTCATTTTTGGTTATATTGCAATTTAAAGGAATATATTTTTCATATTTTGTTGCAGGTATGATGATTTTAGGTGATTGTAGCAAAATGAAGTGAAAAGGAACGAATTTGGAGCAAAAGGAAGCAAAATGAAGAAAAATGACTTCTAACGCCGCTGGCGCTTAATTCCAGAGAGTTCAAACAATTATTTGGCGAACCAGCACCACTGATGCCCTATCTAACGCTGTCGGCGCCCTATCCAGCGCCGCCGGCACCCAAAGTTGGTGGAACACAAATTCAATGAATTTGGACAACTTTTTGCAGGGGTGCCTAAAGAAAATTTTGACGAATTCGTTTCTAACTTATTTTAGACCATTTTGGATGCCAAAAGAAGTGGTGTGAGTGTGCGTAGGTGTGAGAGAGAGAGTAGTGTGAGTTAGAGAGGAGTGAAGAGAGTGTGCTAGGGTTTTTAGTAAGTGTGAGGAAAGTGTGTAGAAGTCTTGTATTGTGATGGATTTTTCCCTAAGGAGTGTAGGATAAGGAGTAAAGTGAGATTACTTCTTCCTTACCATTCTAAATAGAGAATTGAGTGTTTAGCAGAAGAGAGAAAAGGATTCAAAGGAACTACCAGAGATTTCCTTGGTGAAGAGAAACATATAAGTTATATTTACTTTTATGTTTGTATGACTGATACACCTAAAATATATAGTATTTTTATCCACATTTTTTTACATATTTTTGATGATATTGCACTTTAATGAAAGGTATTTTGTTTTTTTCTTCTAAGTATAATGAAAATGAGTGATTATGATGAAAGCAGCAAAATTGGATCATATTTGGAGCAAAAACATGAAAAAAATGAAAAATTGGACATTAGCGGCTAAGCGCCGCCTGGTCGGCACTTAGGCGGCACAGTTAAAAATCGAATTTTCTTCATATTTGGCACCAATTTCAAGGGGATTTTGAAGAAACTTTTGGTGGTGACTTCCTTAACTTCCCATGGGCGGAAAATTTGAATGAAGGGATGCATCTTTCGGTGGATACATTGAATCGGGACACAATTTGAAGAGACACCAAGGCACCTTTTGGATTATTTTTTATTTTATATGGGAGTTTTGAAGTCTGTGTGTGTAGATAGAGAGTCTTTAGGAAGTCATCTTCTAGTTTCCTTTTCTTGTTTTACTTTTAGTCTTTATATGTTTATAGTTTTCAAAATCTTTAGAGTTAGTTAGTTCAGTTTTTAAAGGAGAAAGGGGTTGGAGTGAAGCCTTCTTTCCACCAATTCTCTTCGTTCCTTTTATATAGTTTTTATTGATGTCTAAAGTCAAAGTTAGAGTCAACAGAGTAGGGCACCAACCTCTGTAGTACAATCCTGTGGAAAGTTAAGTTCCAAATGAACTTCCGGAGTCTTGTGGAGAGGATTTTCATATAAGTGTTTACTTCCATTTTTATATTTATTTTTTAATTAAATCTTGCTGTGTTTTCATTATGATTTTGTATTTTCAAATTAATGTGTGCTTGTGTTTTATCCAAGAGTTCTGAGTAGTTTTCTTTATCTTTTTCTTTCTTAAATGAAGAAGTAATTAAATTATGTAGGATTATTGTGGAATGTATAAGTGTTTAAAGTTGGAATAAGTTGTGAAGATTTAATTCCATGAACTTAATTTACTTCTTAATTTGGCAAGTTAAGATGTCAAAATCTGTTGTGAGATTATTTAAGATCCAATGCGGTATTTTCTCAAATAACAATTGGTAAAAGTCACATGCAATTATATGGGTGAGAATTGTAGTCCATATAATTGAATGCGAATATATTAGGAGATATGTTTTTGATTTGGCACAAAACTAGAGGTCTTTAGAGTGACAGGTTAAATCCCCCTAATTTGGTTAGATATTTTAAATTTTGTTATGAGACGTTAGCCCCCAGGTGGAGGGAATCGAGGTAACTCTAGAGTGAGAGCTGGAATCTTCCATGCCTAACCATTTTCAAAATTTTAAAAATTCAAATTAACCAATGTTCTTTATAGAACCAAGTAAGGGTAAAGAATAAATTTACTCCTATTTGTCACAACACATTTAAATACTTCCACAACAATACTTTCATAATTATTACTACTTTATAAGAGAAAGAAAAAGTTTTTATATCATTAATTTGAAAAAGTTTGAAAGATATTTTATTTCATAGTGTTTTATATCGTGTTTTAAAGTTTTGATAATTTTCATTTACTGCTCAGCTTTTTATCAAATATACCTAAAACAACTTTCAAACTTTGCAAATCAAAACATACTTTCAAAAGTCATTTAAAAAGTAAAAATATAATTTTCTTATTTCTTTAAAAAGTTTTTACATTTCCATGTGGGTTCGATATATCGGGGCTTAATCAGAAAGTTTTATATTACTTGATAAACGATATGTATACTTGCGTAGTATCCCATATTATAAAATCAAAATTTTAATATCTAAATCTTAAGCACATATATTTGTCGGGGATCAAGATTTTGGCGTCGTTCTTTGGGGAAAATTAATTAAAAATACATTTTTAAAGAAAATTAAGAAAAAATTAAAGTTTTACTTTTCTTTATTTTTGTTAGTGTGTTGTGTTAGTTTTATTTTATTGTTATATGTGTAGTTCAGGTTTTGAGGGACTTGTGCCATACGATTCTGAATTAGAAAGAACTATCAGAAAAACAAAAAAAATTTAAAAATTCTGAAAAAGACAAAAATATTCAAGAAATGGCAAATCATCAAAATAAAAAAATGGCAACCATCAAGAATTCAGACCTTTAAGAGATTATGCTAACCCTACAGTGGATGAACTTCATGGTAGTATTCAACACCCTGTTGTAGCTGCTAATTCCTTTGAGCTTAAACCTGTTATTATCCAAATGGTGTCTAATAATTAGTTTGGGGTAGCAACAACTGAAGATCCTAATTAGAATCTTGCTAATTTTCTAGAGTTGTGTGCTACTTTTAAATATGATGGTGTTTCAGATGATGCTATTAGACTTAGACTTTTTCCTTTCTCACTAATGGATAAACCTAAAATATGGTTAAATTCGTTAGCACCAGGATCTATCAGAACTTTGGATGATTTAGCACAAAAATTCCTTGTTAAATATTTTCCACCGTCGAAGATTGCGAAGTTGAGAAATGATATTAAATCTTTTTGTCAATTTGAAGGTGAATCAATAGATGAAGCATGGGAAAGATTTAAAGGTCTCCTTAGGAAATTCCCACATCATTCGATACCAGATTGGTTAATAATTCAAACCATTTGCAATGGATTAGTTGGATCTCTTAGAGGAATTATTGATGCTGCTGCTGGTGGATCATTAATGTCTAAATAGTTTTCTGATGTTTAATTGAATAAATGGTTACTAGTAATTTTCAATGGCCTTATGAAAGGTTAAATCCTAAAAAGTTAGCCAGTGTTCATGAAAATGATGCTTTTGCAATGTTAGAAAATTTAGTTGCCGCAATTTCAAGGAAGATAGACTAATTTGGGATGAATTTTTCTCAGCCAAATTGCATGATTGAAGAAAATTCATTAGGCCAAATGGTTGATTATTATTCTTCACCAGAAAATTTGAATAATATAAATAAACCTAATAACCCATATTCGAATTATTATAACCTAGGTTAGAAGAATCATCCAAACTTTAACTGGAATACCAATAATCAGAGTGGTATTAATCAACAATGGGGGTACCACCAGGTAAACCCATTGAGAAACTGGAACAACCAAGGAAATAATAATTATAGACAAACCTATCCTCCAGGTTTTAACAATGCTTTACAATTAAAGGAGAAGTAGTTGTCTATTGAAGAAGTGGTGTCGCATATGGGAAATCAATTGCAAATTTAAGGAGAAATCATCAAAATATTGAAAATCAATGGGGCAAATTGCAAATTCATTAAATATTAGATCTCAAGGAATGCTTCTAAGTAATACTGAAGTGAATCTAAGAGATAAGAGTAAAGAGCAGGTAAAAAAAATTCAATTGAGAAGTGGAAGAGAGTTGGATGGTAGAGTTCAGAAAGAAATTGAAGTAGAGAAAGAAGAGATTGAAGAACCGAAAGAGGATGCTCCAAAAGGTTTGGAAATACCAATTTCTCCACCTAAGATTTAATTGAAAAATCCACCACATCCATTTCCTGGTAGTTTCACAACTCCATATGAAATTGGATAAGCAATTTTTAAAATTCTTGGAGATATTTAAATAGCTTACCATTAATATTCCATTTGCTGAAGCCTTAGAACAAACGCTGAGCTATGTGAAATTTATGAAGGATATTCTCAACAAAAAGAGGAAGTTTGAAGATAATGAGATAGTTGCAATTAGTGAGGAGTGTTATGCAATAATTCTAAAGAAACTTTCTGAAAAGCTTAAAGATCCTGGTAGTTTCACAACTCCATATGAAATTGGAGACAGATTCTATGGAAAAGTTTTATGTGATTTGGGTGCAAGCATTAACCTTATGCATCTATCAATATTCAAAAGATTGGGATTAGGAGAAATAACCTTAACTACTGTAACTCTGCAATTAGTAGATCATTCGATCACATATCCAAAAGGAGTTATAGAAGATTTTTTAGTTAAAGTGAATCAATTTATTTTACCTGTTGATTTCATTGTGCTTGATATGAAGGAAGATAAAAAGATACCCATCATTTTGGGAAGACCTTTCCTAGCCACAGGAAGAGCAATGATAGATGTGTAAAAATGGGAATTAACGATGGGGGTTAATGATCAAATTGTTACATTCAATATTTTGCAATCGATGAAATATTCTGCAAGAGGTAAAGATGATGAATGTTATAGGATGTATGTTATTAGATATTTGAGTGGATGTCATTTTAAGTCAACTTATTAAGAAAAACCTGAAAGAGAAGAATTGGAACATAAGCAAGAAGAGGTGTTACATCATTCTGAAGATTTTCAAGAGGAATAATTAAATTATGTTCATGAAAATTTTGAATTGTTGGATATGACTAAAAAAGATGAATCTTATGGCCCATCAATTGAAAAACCTCCTGAACTCGAGTTAAAAATGCTTCCTAGTCATTTGAAGTATGTTTTTCTGGGTGAGTCCTCAACCTTGTTTGTGATAGTTTCATCTCAATTGACTGAAAAAGAAGAAGAGAATTTGCTTAAAATTTTGAATAAGTACAAGAAAGCCTTTAGATGGACAATTGTTGATATTAAAGGAATCAGTCCTTCAATTTGTATGCACAAAATTCTTATTAAAGATAATTGCAAATGTAGTGCTGAACCTCAAAGGAGATTAAATCCTATCATGAAAAATGTTGTTAAGAATGAAATTTTGAAGTTGTTGGATGCTGAAAACATCTACCCTATTTCAGATAGTGCATGGGTTAGTCCTATTCAATGTGTTCCTAAAAAAGGAGGACTAACTATGACTGTTAATGAAAAAATGAAATGATTCCAACAATACAAGTGGCAGGGTGGCGAATATGCATTGATTATAGAAAATTAAATCTTGTCACAAGGAAAGATCATTTTCCACTCCCATTTCTGGATCAGATGCTAGATAGACTGGTTGGGCACAAATACTTTTATTTTCTAGATGGATATACTGGTTACCACCAAATTCAAATTGCTTCTAAGGATTAAGAGAAAACTACGTTTTTCAGTCCTTATAGTACGCATGCTTTTAAATGAATGTCATTTATTTTATGTAATGCCCCTATTACATTTTAGAGATGTATGATGGCTATTTTCTGTGATTTAATCGAAAAAAAGATTAAAGTTTTTATTGATGACTTTTCAGTGTTTAGAATTTTATTTGAGTCATGTTTAAAACATTTGTCTAAAGTTCTAAAATGCTTTGAAGAAAATAATTTAGTCCTTAACTAGGAAAATGTCAATTTATGGTAGCAGGAGGAATTTTATTGGGACATTAGATTTCAGAAAGTGGTTTGGAGTTAGAACCTGCAAAAATTCAAGTTATCTCTAATTTACATTGCCAAACCAATGTAAGGGGATTTAGAAGTTTTCTGGGACATGCTGGATTCTACAGGCGTTACATCAAAGACTTTTCAAAGATTACAAATCCTTTATGTTGTTTACGGGAAAAAAATGTAATTTTTTATTTTGATGATGATTGCCTAAAAGCTTTTGAAACATTAAAAGAAAAATTAATCACAACACCTATTATAATTTCACCAAATTGGGAAAAACTTTTTGAATTAATGTGTGATGCTACTGATTATGTTATTGGTGTTTTTTTGGGTCAGAAATATGATAAATTTTTCAAAGTTATTATTATACTAGTAAAACTCTTAATGATGCTCAAATTAATTATACCACTACTTAGAAAGAGTTATCAGCTATAGTATTTGCCTTTGATAAATTTCGATCATATTTAATTGGAGCTAAATGTGTGGTGCATACTGAACATTCTGCTATCAAATATTTAATGAAGAAGAAGGATGTGAAGCTGAGATTGATTAGATGGATTCTTCTTTTGCAAGAATTTGATTTTGAGATAGTAGATAGGAAGGGTTTTGAAAATCAATTTACTGGTCATTTATCCAGGCTTGAAAATGAAAAATCTCTCTGTGATGCTGAAGAAGTTAATGAACATTTTCTTGATGAAAAATTATTCGTTGTTAATGAGTGGCGTGTTCCGTGGTATGCCGACATAGTAAAATTTAATGTCAGTAATATTATACCCTGTAGTTTGACATAACAGGAAAAGAGGAAATTTCTTTCTGATGCTAAGACTTATTTTTGGGATGACCCATTTTTATAGAAACAAGGAAAGGATCTTATAATTTGAAGATGTCTACCTTTGAAAGAGACTTATGAAATTATTCAAAAATGTCATGATTCTGATTATGGGGGACATTTTGGAGTTGAAAGAACTGCATATAAAATCTTACAATCTTGATTTTGTTGGCCAACAATTTTTAAGGATGTTAATGCTTATATTAAAAATTGTGATAGATTTTACCACGTAGGCAATATTTCTAGAAGAAATTAGATCCCCCTCAATTATATGTTAGAAGTTGAAATATTTGATGTTTGGGGATTAGATTTCATGCGTCCATTTACACCATCTTTTAGAAATGTTTATATTTTAATAATAGTAGATTATGTTTCCAAATGGATTGAAGCTATTGCTTTACCTCGATGTGATGCTCAAAGTGTTGCAAAGTTTTTAAGAAAGAATATATTTTGTAGATTTGAAATACCAAGAGTAATCATAACTAATGGGGGCAGTCATTTTAGAAATGCGATTATTAAGAAGTTAGCAATAAAATATCATATAAATCATCGCATTACTACTGCTTATCATCCTCAGACAAGTGGTTTGGTTGAATTATCCAATCGAGAAATTAAAAAAATATTGAAAAGACTGTTAATCTAAATAGAAAAGATTAGTCAATCAAATTGAATTATGCTTTGTGGGCCTATAGGACTGCCTACAGAACCCCTATAGAAATGTCCCCATATTGGTTGATTTTTGGAAAAGCTTGTCATTTGCCTATTGAACTTGAGCATAAAGCATATTGGACTATTAAAGAGTTTAATTATAATTTGAAAGATGCTGCTAAGAAGAGAATATTGCAATTAAATAAGCTTGAAGAGATAAGGAATGAATCTTATGAAAATGCTAAGATTTATAAGGAAAAGATGAAGTTATGGCATGATCGGAAGATTCTTAATAAAAATCTTATGCCAGGACAAAAAGTTTTGTTGTATAATGCCAGATTGAGAATTTTTTCTGAAAAAATTAAGTCCAGGTGGATGGGTCCATTTATTGTGATAAAAGTTTATTACTATGGAGCTGTGGATATTCAAGATCCTAAGACTGGAAAGATATTTAAAGTTAACGGTCATAGACTTAAACCATATTTTTTAGTCGATCAACTTAAATCTGAAGAGAATCTAATGTTGGGTCACTCAGAGTGAATTCTGAGTATGTCAGGATGAAGACATTAAACTAAGCGCTTTGTGGGAGGCAACCCATAGTTATCGGTGTGCTTTGCTTTATGTTTATTTTCTGGGTTTTGTTTGGTTTGTTTTTATGTTTTTGTGGTAGTAATTTGGAGTTTTTATGTTATAATATTGTTTATTTAACCTTATTTTATGACTTAGAGGAGTCGAAATGAAATTTTGGACATTTGGCAGACCTGTGCTAAATTTAGCACTGGCGGCTAAGCGCCGCCTAGTTGGCGCTTAGGTGCCGGAGTTATAAAACATGTGATAGACAATATTCTAGAAGAATAGATCATAGGGAAGTGGTTTTTGAAGTTATTTTGGAGTTTTAAAATGTTTAAGTGAGATTTATGCACTTCTAAAGTCTATAAGAAGGCCCTAGATTAAGAGAAACACTTGCCCCAAGTCCTATTTTCATTCCTGAGTCTTAAGAAGAGTGTTTTGAGTGCATCATGTATTCCTGAGAGAATGAGATCAAGAAGAAAGAGGATTCTGACAAGAGTAAGTTTACTAATGACAATGTTAAAGATTTATTCAATGGATTTCTCGTTGTTACTATTCATGAAATTGTAGAAAAGATTGCAAAGATCAAAGCCCGAGTGACTTCAATTGAAGAAAAAATTAATGAAACTAACGCACATTTGGAGCATATCGGATGGCAACTCAAGATGCAATTCATTCATACAAGTCACGTGGAAGAAGCGGATAAGGTGATGTTCCTGAAGATCAAGTAGTTAGAAGAAGAAGATGTAAGAGTGTTTAATAATCGCCCGTTCTATCAGATTTATATTCTAGAAGGGTCAAATGGAAATAATAGTGGTTCTGGATATATTCCGTCTACTGGAGAATGGAATTAAATGTTAGTTTGATCTTGTGGATTGTTTTGTGTATATTTTTTTATGTGTTTGATGTTTTAAGTGTTTAATGTTTTATGTTTGTGTTCTGTTGCACTTTAATGTGTGATTGTTACATCTTAGTGATGTAAACCTATCTTTATGATTATTGAGTCATTTTGTATCTAGGGAATTTCATCGAAAGTGTTTAGATAGAAATTTTTAGTTTGTATTAAGTGTGATTTGTTTTTAATGAATATAAGTTTTTGTTTGTGTGAAACTTGATTGTAATCGATGGATATTAAAATTTGAAATTTGAGTATAGGGAAACTTATGGGGAAGAGACAATTATTTTAAGAAGATTAAGGGTGATTAACTAAGTGGTTTAGTGCATTTTCTTAATTGTGAAAATCTGGGCACTGGCGGCTAAGTGCCAGAGTGCCGGCGCTTAAGCACCAGATTTCGCGGCTAAGCGCCGAAGGCCTCGCGCTTAGGCGCCGGTTCGCGAAAATTGATTTTCAACAGTTAAAAACCCGAAGATCGCCATTTTTAACTACCATTATCATCTTTAACCTCTGATTTTTGTAAAAAAAGGAGCCTAGGGAATCAATATATCAGATCATTTGAAAGTCGATCTCAACAAAAATTGTTAGATTTGGATTCCTTAAGGTAAGAGCACTACTCCTAAGTAAATTTTTTTTTATTTTCACCATGTATTTTGAGTGCATCTTGGAGAATCCTAAAAACACTATTCATGGTGAAAATTTGAGGAAAAGGATGAAGAATTACTTGGATTTAGTGGAAATTACTTTTGGAAGTGAATTTAGCAAGTTTAGTTTGATTTTGGAATTTATGGTGAATTTTTTTGTGAAGTTCTAGAGATGGCTCCAAAGTCAAAAGCACGCGAGAGAATAGATAAGATTTGATTCTGACAAGTTTGTTAGTGCAAGGGCTGAGGAACGATACATTGACGCACTACAGTCACGTAAATTGATTCCTGAGTTTGTATTTAGTAAGCCAGGAGAAGTTTTTGAAGACATGATTTCTAGAAGGAATTGGGAAAATTACTGTTGTTTCTCTGCTATTGCTGTTATTTTTGTGGTCAGAGAGTTTTATGCGAACTTACCTACAGCAGAAGAGAACTTGGTGATGGTGAGGAGGCAAGAAGTAAATTTTACATCTGCAGTAATAAATACTTTTTATCAACTACCTCCAGATATGTTTTGTTTTTATTTGAACTATCATCCTACTGAGGGAGAGTTAGATGAGATAATGGCATTTCTGACTGATAGAAGTGGATTATGGAAGATAACTAATGATAGAAGAGTCAATTTTTAGGCCTCTTAAGTTAAATGTCATTTCTAAAGCATGACATTATTTTATCTCATCTAAGCTATTGCCTTCAAGTCATCCTAGTGATGTTACAGGGGAGAGAGCTGTGTTGAACTATTGCATTCAGCAAGAGAAGCCTATAGATATTGGAGCAATCATTTATGATTATATTTTGAATTATGCCAGATCTACCACTACTACAGGTATGGGATTTCCTTCCTTGATTCATTCATTATGTTAGCAGTCTACTGTGAAATTTGATACTTAGGAAGAGGTTCTTCAGCCTTTGAAACCAATTACCAGCGTAAACGTTGGAGCTTACACTGCACATTCAGAGTTTAGCTAGAGAGGAGGATTTGGTAGGGCTTCTACTGGTTCTGCTTCTGCTTCTGCTGCTTCTACTTCCCGTGCTACTACTTCACGAGCTTCATCATTTAGTGATTCACAGATTGGATTGTTAAGAAATATTTAAAAAAGGCGATTCTTACTTGTGATCATGTTAGAGATATGGATGGTAAGATGGATAATATGGAAAGATATATTGTAAAACATGATGAATATGAGAAGAATTATCAGCACTTTTTGGATAGATTAATTAGAAGTGATCAGAGTGTTGAGATGCCTTATGTGTCATCCAAAGATTGAAATGAGCAAGATGATGATGATGAGGAGGATGATTAGTAGATTTGTTTGTTTTATTTTTTTATGTGTATTACTGAGTTTCTGTTGATGTACTGATGTATGTTGTGTCTTGTGTTTTAATTTGATCTTGTGTTTGTGATGTGAACTCTGGTATTATGCTGACTGTAGTTGGACTATTTTTTTTATATGCATATTCATATGTATCTTTGATTGGAATGATATTCTATATGTTACTTTGTGTGATATATGTGTCATAGTAAATTTTTTAATGTGTATGTTGTGTCAGAGTTTTTATAGTGTGTACTTTAATTCCAAAACTGTTAGGAGAATATAGAACTCTATTAAAAACTATTATTTAAAAATTGCATGTTTAAAATTTTTCAAAATCTACTACTAACATTTGTTATCTAGTATTGGTGTGATTTCAATTATTTTCAGTTGGTGTGTATTTGCTTTGAAAACCTCCACTATTGTAGAAGTCCTTTGAAATTTTGAAATTTTTATTTAATGAAAAACTGAAAATTTGAATTTGATTTCTTTTTACTCCTGTTTTTAAATTGTTATACTTGCATATTTAGGATATTAAGATCCCTGCAAGCACGTAATGTTGGTTTTTAATTCTCACACATGTATCATTTCTTATGCTTAAATGTTTTATCATAACTAAAAATTAATGTTTGGGGGGAATTTTAAAAACAGAAAATTTTTTAAAAACCTAAAATTTTATTTGTTCTCAAGAATACTTTAAATTAATTTGATTTTTGATTGAGAACAATTATGTATATGAAGTTATATTAGGGGAACAAAATTTTGAATATAGAAATGAGTAAGAGAACTTTGTTAAAATTTATAGTAATAATGAAAATTTTAAAGTTAAAATCTTCTTAGTAAAGAAGAGTTAAATATAGATCAACTATCTTTACTAAGAAATGTTATATTTTTTTATGAATAGAAGATTTGACTTTTATTTTTCAAAGCTTAAAATTCTTTTATTGAGGAATAATTTTCAAGTACAATATGATTTTTAATTGAAAGATGATATCAGAACTTTATTTTAAATGAATGGGTAGAATTCAAAATCATTAAAGGCCTAACCAGAAAGAGTATTCATTGCCTTATAAAAAAAAGAAGAGAAAAGAAAAAGAAGAAAAAATAGAATGAGAAAAAAAAAGTGAAAAAAGGTATGTGAAAATGAAGGAGAAGCTTGAGGATTTAAGGGCCTAATCAAAAATTGGTTCCATACCTAAAGTATAAAATATAAGTTCTAAGAAAATCTAAAGCTTACGGTTAAAATATAGTAAGAAAAATTATTTTCAAATAATGATTTTTAATTGAGGAAAATTAGTGTGAGAATCCTATATTTTGAAGAATCTACAAGTATTTCTGAATTAGATAGAAACCTATATTTTACGTTATCCTTTACCTAAGAACTTTCTAAACATTATTTTGGTCTTAATTACTGAAATTTTTTCTAAATTAGACTATTCCATTTCTAGAACAAAATTTTGTTACCTTCGTAAGAAACTCATTACATAATTTGCATGATAAAATTTTCTATGGACATTTTTATGCCTATTTTTTATGATATTTCATTTTAATGGAAGATTTTTTGTGTTTTTCTTGCAGGTATAATGAAAATGAATGATTGTGATTAAAGGAGCAAAGAATTGATCAAATTTGGAGCAAAAAAATAAAAAAATAAAAAATCTGACATTGGCGGCTAATCGCCGCCTGGTTGGCGCTTAGGAGCCATAGTTAAAAATCAAATTTTCTTCATTATTGGTGCAAATTTCAAGGGGTTTTTGAAGCAACTTTTGGTGATGACTTCCTTAACTTCCCATGGGCGGCATATTTGAATGAAGGGATGCATCTATTAGTGGATACATTGAATCGGGACATAATTTGAAGAGACACCAAGGCACCTTTTGGATTATTATTTAATTTATTTGGGAGTTTTGAAGTGTGTGTGTGTGCAGATAGAGAGTCTTTAGAGATTCATCTTCTAGTTTCCTTTTCTAGTTTTACATTTAGTATTTATATGTTTATAGTTTTTAAAATCTTTTAGAGTTAGTTAGTTTAGTTTTTAAAGGAGAAAGGGGTTGGAGTGAAGCATTCTTTCCACAAATTCTCTTCCTTCCTTTTATCTAGTTTTTATTAAAGTTTAAAGTCAAAGTTGAAGTCAACAGAGTTGGGCGCCAACCATTATAGTGTTGTCCTGTGGAAAGTTAAGTTTCAAAGGAACTTCCCGAGTCTTGTGGAGAGGATTTTTAGATAAATGTTTACTTCTGTTTTATGTTTATTTTTTATTGTTGTGTTTTCTTTATGATTTCTATTTACAAATCAATGTGTGCTTGTGTTTTATCCATGAGTTCTGAGTTATTTTCTTTAGTTTTTTCTTTCTTAAATGAAGAAGTAATTAAATTATGTAGGATTGTTGTGGAATGTATAAGTGTTTAAAGTTGGAATAACTTGTGAAGATTTGATTTTATGAACTTAATTTACTTCTTAATTTGGCCAGTTAAGATGTTAAAATCTGGTGTGAGATTATGTAAGATCTAATGCGCATTGTCTCAAACAATAATTGGCAAAAATCACATGCAATTGTATGGGTGAGAATTGTAGTCCATATAATTGAATGCAAATATATTAGGAGATATGTTTTTAATAGGGAGTAAAATTAGAGATCTTCAGAGTCACAGGCTAACGCCCCCTAATTTGTTTTGATATTTTAAATTTTGTTATGAGAAGTTAGCCCTCAGGTGGAGGGAATCGAGGGAACTCTAGAGTGAGAGCTAGTATCTTCCCTGCCTAACTATTTTAAAAATTTTAAAATTTCAAATTAACCAATGTTCTTTATAGAACCAAGTAAGAGTAAAGAATAAATTTGCTCATATTTCTCATAACACATATAAATACTTCCACAACAATATTTTCATAATTGTTACTACTTTATAAGAGAAAGAAAAAGATATTTTATTTCCTAGTGTTTTATATTGTCTTTTAAAGTTTTGATAAATTTCATTTCCTGATTAGCTTTTTATCAAATATACCTAAAACAACTTTCAAACTTTACAAATCAAAACATACTTTCAAAAGTCATTTAAAAAGTAGAAATATAAATTTCTTATTTGTTTAAAAAGTTTTTACATTTCCCTATGGGTTCGATATCTTAGGACTTAATAATAAAGTCCTATATTACTTGATAAACAATACGTATACTTGTGTAGCATCCCATATTTTAAAATCATAATTTTAATATCTAAATCTTAAGCACATATATTTGTCAGGGATCAATGATTTTTCTTTAATATATAAAATTTGTGTTTTGTTGTATCTTCCTCATGAATTCTGAGTTAGTTTATTTGTCTTTCTTCTTGCAATGAGATGTGGAGAACTTTTGATGTAGATTTGATGTTACACAAAAATATTAAAGAAGTTGTGATGGTTTTCCATTTCAAACTTCATTTAATTTTTGATCTAACTAATTGAATTGTTAAAATCTGTTGTGAAACATCAAATCTAAAAGGACTAAGTGTTTTACATTAATAGTGGATAATCCATTCAATGTATGTGAATGAGTTGCGTAGTTCATGAGAATTGAGTGCCAATAAATAGAGAAATATGGTTTAGTGGGCATCAAATTGGAGGTCTTAGAGTGACAGTCTGAAATCCCCAATTTGGTCTTAAAGTTTGGTAACTAAAGCTAGGGTAAGCCTTCAGCTGAAGGGAAGTGGGAGCTCTGAAGTGACAGCCAGTATCCTCCAGCCTAACCACGGATTTAGTGACTAAGCCTCAGATTTGCTAATGGTCTTTTCATACTTGGAAGAGGGGGTACTCTGATGAGGGTAAAGAATATGAATGTTCCAATTTGGCACAATACAAATCTATTATCAATATATATCAATCACTCACCATAGAATCATTGCAAGAGGAAATACACTTTTTCCATATATAAACCATTCGATTACAAAACTTAGTGTGTGTGTTAGTTAATATTGCCTATATAATTTAGAAGTAACTTATAATAAATCAGGTTGTTGCTATCTTTGCATTAGCATATTAAATTGTACTTGAACTTGCATTGTGAATTTAGTATTGGATTTCAACATCTTTGTTATATTTTGAAGAGCTCCGACCTTCCTCGTGGGATTGATAACCAGGATTCCACTAGAGCCCTGTATTACTTGAACGATACATATACTTGCGTATATGGGTGACTGCTTAATTATTAAATTAATATATTTGCAAAACTAAACTGAAACTATCTTTTGAATATTGACTTTTGAGGCAGTTCGCAGTCACAACCCGATCATCCTCTAGAATGTGTTTTGCATCTGGCCTAATAATTTCAATGTTAGGCAATGGAATTGTAGGTGGGTTTTGTAAAACTACCATTAATTCTTCCATTTTTTTGTTCAAGAAGATTGATTTTTTAGCCCGTTGTCGGATAACAACTCGTAATTCTTCTATCACATCTTCTTCATTAAATTCTCTTGCTATGGAGGTAGATCGTGTTTCGACCATGTTTATTTCAGTGACCTCCTAATTTGAGCTATTTGAATAATCATTCTTTCTCCAAATTAAGAATTGTTTTATATCATTTTTGAACTTTTTCTGTCTTTCCTCAAATGACTTTATAGGACGTTCTTCAGAAGTTCTTTCCAGAGAACTATCTGCAAGGGGTACTCACAATATTCAAGATTCCTCCCGATGATTCTCGTTTTCATACATTATTTTTGTGTACATGATGAGATTTCTTAGGAAGTATATCATCGTGTTGTGAGTAAGAACAATATCCGCTTTGTAACATTTGAACTATAGTTGTCATTTTAGCAGATGTCTCTTCTGCTTCTTATATTATTTTTTTATGTTTAGTCTTATGTTTTGTGACAGTTACATCTTTCACTCTTGGCCCTAGACGGAATTTTACTAGTACCCAAGTACATTGACTGTCTAATGGAAATTATTGATCATTCTCTTGATAATTAGGACATTCATTTGTAAGAATTATTCTTTTATTCTCGTTGAAACTGCAAATCCCATTTTATCTAACAGTTGAGAAATTAAACACCTATCTTTCTGTGATAATCTCTCAAACACTGAATATATGATGTTAATTGTCGGAGAAATTTCGGGTTCGAAATTATTATCTTTATATTCAACAGGCATTGGAAAATACTGGTCTTCTTTTGGGAAAGAAGGGTTCCCAAAAATATTTTGTTCAAATTCAGATGTCTCAAAATCATCATTTTTGTTCCACCTCTTCTTTTTTTAAGAAAATGAGTTTTACTTTTCTGTTGGGAATGAGTTTTTGGAACATTCATGGTACAATATCAAACTTCATATATGGATGGACGTAGAATGTCATTTTCTTCCTCAACATAGATTTTCTTTCCTTTTCTGTCAATTTTTTCTTGAATTTTCTCAAAAGTATATTGTTCTACAGGAAAGTATTGAGGTAAGTCTTCTGTAAAGTTAAGAAAATCTTCATAAGGTTCCAGATTGAATTTCTCAAAGCATTGTATATAAGTTTGATAAGGATTATTTAGTGGGAATTCAGCTTCATTAAACAATCCAAAGTCATTCTGTTAAAAGAAAACTTCTTCATCAATTGGTGTATTGAGATCTTGAAAACAAAAAAAAAGATTGAATCTGAGGATTCGATTGCAACTTTTCTGAAAATTCAAGAAGAACAAAATGTCATAGACTAACTCATAAACTGGGAATTTATTCTTTTATTTTGTCTTATATTGTCATTATGAAATGTTAATAATAACTCTTCAAGAAGTTAAATTTTTAAAAGATATGGTCCTATCTGTCAAAGGAAGAAATATCTTTTGAAAACAAGTGATTTAATAAGAGATAACAATAAAGATTCTCCCCAACGGAGTCCCCAAATAAAATCTCTTAGTGGTATGCGGTGCCACCCAAGATTTTGTTGATGTTAATGTCATAGTTTGGAGTCTCAACTCAGTTTGTCTATCTTATCACCCTAGTCTTCAAAAGATCTTATTTATTCAGATCATGTAGAGGATCGTCGAATAATAAGAAATTTGAAGAATATAATGGCTGGTAAAATAGAGAACAGTTGAATAAAAATGACAGTGATAATCCTTATAAAAGGAAACTCTAGAATGCCTTATTCCAAAAATTTCATATAAGGAGGATCACATGTAAGATTTTGATAACAAGAGATTTCTAGGTGTGATACCTATTCTGAGTTTTTAAATCTCCTATAGGAGCAAGCTCCTATTGTTAATTACATCTTAGAAAATTAAGATTGTCAAAGAAAACTTCTGATTAATGTTAACACTTGTTTTCTAAGAGATTTCAAGAACAAGAAAAGAAACGTCAACGTTCAATCCTAGGGATAATATGTCATACTACCCCAAGAGTTTGATTTTGTCAATGTCATTTATAATGGCGGTTTTACTTTGTTTTGTTCTGTTGTTTGTCATTTTAATCTTATTTTGTATTTGCAATATCATTATTTTGTTGTTTTTTAATTTTTAATCTATTTGGTGGCTATCCTAAAAGTTTAGGTTTTGTTTTATTGTTTGTCTTGGTTATGTAATTTTAGTTTTATTTTTAATATTATGTCATTTTTATTTTGTTTTATTCTGTTTTGTCAATTTCGTTGTTTTGATATCATTTTGATTTTGTTTTGTTTTGTTGTTTGTCCCGTCTTTAGAATGTTGCCCTGCGAATCAATATTAGCACACCCTAATAACATGCAAAGTAAATCTAAAATGGAACTTGTCTTTAACATCACAGAAAAATAGTGTCAGAGTAATTCTCACTAATGAAATAATGTCAACTTTATTTCTTTGGTTGATTTTAATATGAGTTATGCTTAAGAATTTTAGATTCAATGTTGTTTGAATATATGGGTTTTATGTCTAATGTTGAATAGGCTTAAAAAAAATCTAACATAAGTTACACTTTTAGATTTGATGTCATTGGAATCTGAAATCATTTGGTTAAGTTTGACTGGACTTTAAATGGGGTAAAGTTTTAAATTCAGTGTCGTTTGAGTCAAAAGATGTTTAGATTAAATTTTAGATTCAATGTCGTTTGAATTTAAAGATATTTAAATTAAGTTAAGATTCAATATAGCTTGAATTTAAAGAATCTATATTGGGCCTAAAAAAGATTTGAATTAGATTCAATGTGGGTTGAATCTAATTTAAGTTAGGATCAAGTTCAATGAAGGTTGAACCTATGTTAAGTTTGAGTTAGTCTCAAAATAGATTGACCCATAAGTTGGGTTTGACTTAGACTTGGATTCAAGTTGGGTTGAACCTAAGTATAAGTTAGGTTCAAGTTAGGTTTAAGTTTGACTAGAGTTCAATTTAGGTTGAACCAATGTTTTGATTCAATTTAGGTTTAGCGTAAGGTTTAGTTAACTTCGGTGTTCATGATAAGTTGAACCTAATTTAGAAGTTGATTTAGGTTCAATATGGGTTGAATCTAAAATTTGGTTAACATGGGTTCAAGTTAAATTGAATATAAGTTTGAAGTTGATTTTAGTTCAATATGAGTTGAATGATCCCCGATAGATATAAGTGCAACGGATGCCAGAAACTTGGTTCTTCTGGATAAATGCCCTGATGATTTAAGATATGAAAATAATGATTTTATAATATGGGATATTATGCAAGTATACGTATCGTTTATCAAGTAATATCAGACTTTCTGATTAAGCCCCGAGATATCGAACCCACGGGGAAAATGTGAAATCTTTAAAGGAATCAGAGAAATTATCTTTTTACTTTCTTTAATTGTTTTCGAAAAAGTATGTCTTTGATTTTGAAAAGTTTTGAAGGTTGATATATCTTTTGAAATTTTCTTAATAAAAATGCAAAGCAAGAAATTAAAATTACAATAACTAATAACACTGGATGTAAAATACTATTAACTAGAATATCTTTTTTTTCTTTTCATGAAGTAGTAATAATTCATAAAGTATTGTTGCGAAAGTATTCAAATTTTTGTTGTGACAGATAGAAGCAAATGTGTTCTTTACCCTTACTTTGTTCTATAAAGAACATAGGTTAATTTGAAATTTATATTATTTTGAACATGGTTAAAGGTGGAAGATACTAGTCTCTCACTCTAGAGTTCCCTCGATTCCCACCACCTGGGGGCTAACTTCACATAACAAAACTCAAAACTTCAAACCAAATTAAGGGGTTTTAGCCTGTCACTCTAAAATCCTCTAATTTTACTCCCTTTTATAAAAATATCTTCAAATATTACATTCAATTATATGGACTACAGTTCTCACCCATATAATTTCATGTGATTCTTACTAACTTTTATGAGACAATACCGCATTGGATCTTACATAATCTCAAGAAATTTTACAACTTAACAGGCCAAATTAAGAAGTAAACAAAGTTTTTAGAATCAATCTTCACAACTTCTTCCAACTTTTAAACACTTATACTTTCCACAACAATTCTTTGTAAATTAATTACTTCTCCATTTAAGAAAGAAAAAGATAAAGTAAACTACTCAGAATGTATTGAGAAAATATAAAAACACATTGATTTGAAATTAAAAACAACGATAATAAACGAAATCAAGTATTAATAAACAAAATAAAAGTAAACACTTATCTGAAAATCCTCTCCACAAGACTAAGGAAGTTCCTCTGAAACTTTGACTCTTCGCTAAACTACTCCTCAGAGCAAGTCTCCCAACTTGGTTGACTCAGAATACATACTTTAGACTTCAATAAAAACTAAACTAAAAGAAAGAAAAGAAGTGGGAAGCAGAATACTTCACTCCGACCCTTTTCTCCTTTCTACTCTCTACTCCTACTATAAAATAAAAACTCTTAAAAATGCAGTGGAAAAACAAAAGAAAGAAAGAAAGAACCCTTCAAAATGCAAAGGAAGAGTCTCTTAATCTTTTGTAAGACTCTCTTTAAATAGTAAACCAAAAGGTGCATTGGTGTCTCTTCAAAATGTGTCCAGATTCGATGTATCTACCAAGGAACGCACCCCTTCATTCAAACTTGCCGCTCAAAAGAAGTTATGGACGTTATCACCAAGAGTTGCATCCCATCCCCTTTGAAATTGACGCCAAATCCACTTGAAATTCGATTTTTAACTCTGGCGGCTAAGCGCCGGCCCAGCGGCGCTTAGCCGCCAGTGCCAAATTTTTTATTTTTCATTTTTTTGCTCCAAATTTGATCCAATTTTGCTCCTTTCATCATGACCATCCATTTTCATCATACCTACAAGAAAAACACAAAATACCTTCCATTAAAGTGCAATATCATTAAAAATAGGTACAAAAATGTGCATAAAAATACTATATATTTTAGGTGTATCAAAATCCCCCAAAGTTAAAATGTTACTTGTCCTCAAGTGACAGGTAATCTCATAAAACATTTTAGCATGCAAATAATGTAATGAGTTTCTTAGGAAGATAACAAAATTTTGTTCTAGAAATGGAATAGTCCAATTTAGAAAAAATTTCAAGTAATTAAAACCAACTTAAAGTTTAGAAAGTTCTTAAGTAAAAGAAAATGATAAATATAAGTCTCTATCTATTTCAGAAATACTTGTAGATTTTCCAAAATATAGGATTCAAACATTTATTTTTCTCACTTAAAAATCTTTATTTGAAAAATAATTTTACTTACTATATTACAACTTTAAGTTTTAAATTTTCTCTGAACTTATATCATAAACTTTAGGTATGAAACTAATTTTTGATTAGGCCCTTAAATCCTCAAGTTTCTCCTCCCTTTTCATAAACTTTTTTTTTCTTTTTTATAAGGCAAGGATTACTATATCTGGATAAACCTTTAATGATTTTGAATTCCATCATTCCATTTAAAATAAAGATCAGATATACATCTTTCACTTAAAAATCATAATAATAATATTTGAAAATTACTCTTCAATAAAAGAAATTTAAGCTTTGAAGAATAAAGTCAAATCTTCTATTTATCCAAAAATACAAAACTTCTTACTAAAGATAGTTTAACTTTATTTAACACCTCTTCATTAAGAAAATTTTAACTTTAAGTTTTTCATGATTACTATAAATTTTAACTAAATTCTTTTATTCATTTCTATATTCAAAATTTTGTTCCCTAATATAACTTCATGTACATAATTGTTCTCAATCAAAAATAAAATTTATTTTTAAGTATTCTTGAGAATCAAATAAAATTTTAGGTTTTTGAAAATCTTTGTTTTTTAAAATCCCCCTCCCCCCCCAAACTTAAAATTTTTAATTAAGATAAAACATTTAAGCATAAGAAATGATACATGGGTGAGAAATAAAAACGAACATATCATGCTTGCAGGAATTTTTAATATCATAATATGCAACTATAACAAATTAAATACAGGAGTAAAATGAAATCAAATTTAGTTTTTCAAAACATTTTTCTTCTTATTTTTTTTAATAATAAGAAAAGTAAAAATTTCAGAAGACTTCTATAGTAGTGGAGGTTTTCAAAGCAAATACACACCAACTAAAATAACACACTGATACAAATAACAGATGATAGTGGAATTTGAAGAATTTTAAACATTTAGTTTTCCTAAGTAGAAGTTTCTAATAGGGGTTCATAATTTCCTAACAGTTTTTTAGAATTAAAGTACACACTACTAAAAACTCTGACAAAACATACACATAAAAACATTTACTATTACACACTACCTCACAGCAACATATAAATCAATAATAAAAATAACAACAATACCTAAATATGCATAGCAGATAAACAATACAACTACTATCTGCATACTATCAAGGTTCACATCACACATAATCATCAAACAAAATACTAGATAAAGTACACAGTGACACAACACATCAATACAAGAACTAAAATAAATAACATACGTCTACTCTTCATCTTCATCATCATCATCTTGCTCGTTCCAATCTCGGAATGGCACATAAGGTATATAGAATGGATGAGGTGGCATCTCAGCACTCTAATCTCCACTAATCAGTCTATCCAAATATTGTTGATAATTCTCCTCATATTCATCTTGTTTTACAATATATCTCTCAACATTATCCAGCTTACCATCCATATCTCTCATATGCTCTCGAGTAAGACTCACTTTTTTCAAAATCTTTCTTAATAAACCAGTCTGTGAATCAGTAGATGACAAAGCACATGATGTAGTAGCACGAGAAGCAGAAGCAGTAGAATCCCTACCAAATCCTCCTCTCCAACCAAACTCTGAATGTACAGTGTAAGCACCAACGTTTACACTAGTAACTGGTCTCAATGGCTGAAGTACTTCTTCCCAGGTTTCAAATTTCACTCCATATCTTTCACATAGTGAATGAATCAAGGAAGGAAATCCCATACATGCAGTCGTGGTTGATCTAGCATAGTTCAAAACATAATCATAAATTATCCCTCCAATATCAATAGGCTTCCCATGCTGAATACAATGGTTCAACACCGCTCTTTCTCTCATCACTTCACTGGTGTGACTTGAAGGTAACAACTTAGATGAGATAAAATAATGCCATGCCTTAGAAATGGCATTTAATTTGGAAGCAAGAAAGTTCACTCTTCTATCATTTGTAATTTTCCATAACCCTCTTCCATCAGTTAGATATTCCATAATCTCATCTAATTCTCCTTCCGAAGGATGATAGTTAGAATAAAAACAAAACATATCAGGAGGTAGTCCATAAAAGGTATTGATTGCACCTGAAGAAAAGTTTACTTCATGCCTCCTAACCATCACCTGATTTTCCTCTACAACAGGTAAATTTGCATAAAATTCTCTTACCACAGAAACAACAACAACAACGGAGTAGCAATAGTAATACTGCCAGTTTCTTCTTGCATTCATATCTTCAATCACCTCTCCTGGCTTACTAAACACTCGCTCAAGAATCAACTTACGTGATTGCAATGCATTGACATATCATTCCTCATCCCTCAAACTAACAAATTTGTCAGAATCAAACTTCGTCTTTTCTCGTGCACGCTTTGACTTTGGAGCCATCTCTAAAAATTCACGAAAAATTCACCATAAATTCTAAAATCAAACTAAACTTGCTAAATTATCTTCCAAAAGATATTTTCACTAAATCCAAGCAATTTCTCAAGTTTTTTCTCAAATTTTCACCATGAATAGTGATTTTAAGATTTTAATATTGTACTCAAAATATATGGTGAAAATAAGAAATTTTTACTTAGGAGTAGTCTATTACCTCAAGGAATTCAAATCTAACAATTTTTGTTGAGATCGGCTCTTAAATGATCCACAATATGATACCCTAGGCTCCTCTTTCACGGCAAAGCAAAGGTTGAAGACGATGGGGCGGTTGAAAATGGCAATTTTTGGGTTTTTAACTTTCGAGAATCAATTTTCGCGAACTGGCGCCTAAGCGCGAACTATCGGTGCTTAGCCACGAAATCTGGCGCGTAAGCGCCAGGATTTTGGCGCTTAGCCGCCAGTACCCAAATTTTTATAATTAAGGTATATGCACTAAATCACTTTGTTAATTACCCTTAATTAGTCCACAATAATTAATTCTCCCCACAAATCTTCTAATACTCCAAATTAAAGTTAAATAACCAATGATTCCACACAAATTTCACAAAAACAAACTTATATTTAAACAAATGTAACATTCAATACATTACTAGAATTTTTATCCAAACATAAAGGATAAAATTCTCAAAATACAAGACACTATAATCTTAAACTAATAAGTGTACATCTCTAAGTTGTACCCATCACATCATCAGGCATATTCTTAAACATTAAACACAACAAACATGAACTCACAAGAACACTAACATACCATATAAGACACTAAACAAATAGAAACATAAAACTTTTAATTCCACTCTCCATTAGGCGGAATATAACTAGGACCACTATTATTCTCATTTGACCCTTCAGGAATATAAATTTGATAGAACGAGCGATCATTGTTCATTCTTATATCATCTTCTTCAATCCATTTGTTCTTCACATATATCTCCTTATCTATTTTTTCCACATACCTTGAATGATTGAATTGCATCGTGAGTTCCCATCCCATGTGATCCAGATGTAAAGTAATATCATTGATCTTTGCTTCCATCGAAGTCACTCGGGCTTCAATTTTTGCAATCATCTCTCGCAATGAATGCTAACATGTACCAGTATATCCATTAAATAACTCTTTAGCACTATCACTAATGAACTTACTTTTATCAGAATCTTGCTTCTTCTTCATCTCCTTCTCCCTGGAAGACATGGTGCTCTTAAAATTCTCTTCTTAGACTTTAGAAATGAAAATAGGACTTGCGGCAAGTGTTTTCCTTAAGTCAGGATCTTTTTATAGACTTGGGAGATGCTAGAATATTCTCCAACATGTTTAGAATCTCCTAAATATCTCCCACAACTTCTCCCCCACGATCTAGGCTCTAAATTTACATTTTTCACATTTTTTATAACTGTGGCACCTAAGCGCCAACTAGTCAGCGCTTAGCCGCCATTGCACAATTTAGCACAGGTCTACTAAGTGTCCAAATTCTCAGTCTGACTCTTCTAAATCATCAATTAAGGTCAATTAAGCTCCACTTAAGTTTTAAAACTCCAAATTACTACCACTAAAAACATAAAAACAAACCAAATAAAGCAAACAAAACACATAAAACAAACATAAAGCAAAGCACACCGATAAATATGGGTTGCCTCCCACAAAGCGCTTATTTTAACGTCTTTAGCATGACATACCTAGAACTCATTCTGAGTGACCCAACATTAAATTCTCATCAGATTTAGATTTATTGACTGAAAAATATGGTTTAAGTCTATTTCCGTTAACTTTAAATATTTTTCTAGTCTTAGGATCATCAACATCTACAGCTCCATAAGAATAAACTTTTATCACAATGAATGGACCCATCCACCTGGACTTAAGTTTTCCAGAAAATAATCTCAATCTAGCATTATACAGCAAAACTTGTTGTCCTGGTACAAGATTTTTGGTAAGAATCTTCCGATCATGCCATTACTTCATCTTTTCCAGATAAATCTTAGCATTTTCATAAGATTCATTCCTTATTTCTTCAAGCTCATTCAATTGCAATAATCTTTTTTCAACAGCATCTTTCAAATTATAGTTGAACTCTTTAATAACCTAATATGCTTTATGCTCAAGTTCAAAAGGTAAATGACAAGCTTTTCCAAAAATCAGCCTATGTGGGGACATTCCTATAGGCTTTCTGTAAGCTGTCCTATAGGCCCACAAAGCATAATCCAGTTTAATTAACCAATCCTTTCTATTTGGTTTAACAGTTTGTTCCAATATTCTTTTAATTTCACGATTGGATAATTCAACCAAACCACTTGTCTGCGGATGATAAACAGTAGCAATGCGATGATCAATATGATATTTTTTTGCTAACTTCCCAATAATCGTATTTCTAAAATGACTTCCCCCATCAATTATGATTACTCTTGGTATTCCAAATCTGCAAAATATATTCTTTTCTAAAAACTTTGCAACACTTTGAGCATCACATCGAGGTAAAGTAATAGCTTCAATCCATTTGGAAACACAGTCTATTGCTATCAAAATATAAACATTTCTGAAAGATGGTGTAAATGGTCACATAAAATCTAGTCCCAAAACATCAAATATTTCAACTTCCAACATATAATTGAGGGGCATCTCATTTCTTCTAGAAATATTGCCTACACGCTGACATCTATCACAATTTTTAATATAAACATTCACATCCTTAAAAACTGTAGGCCAATAAAATCCTTGTTGTAATATTTTATATGCATTTTTATCACTTCCAAAATGTCCCCCATAATTAGAACCACGACATTTTTGAATAATTTCATAAGTCTCTTCAAAAGGTACACATCTTCGAATTATAAGATCCTTTCCTTGTTTATATAAAAGTGGGTCATCCCAAAAATAAGTCTTAGCATCATACATAAATTTCGTCATTTCATGATATGTCAAACCATAGGGTATAATATTAGTAACAATAAAGTTTACTATGTCTACATACCATGGAACACTCCATTCTTTAACAATGAACACTTTTTCATTAGGAAAATGTTCATTAATTTCTTCAATATGACAGAATGATTTTCCTATTTCAAGCTTGGACAAATGATCAGTAATTTGATTATCAGAACCCTTCCTATCTACTATCTCAAAATCAAATTCTTGTAAAAGAAGAATCCATCTTATCTGTCTTAGTTTTGCATCATTTTTCTTCATTAAGTATTTGATAGGAGAATGATCAGTATGCACAACACATTTAGTTCCAATTAAATATGATCGAAATTTATCAAAGGCAAATACTATAGCTAATAACTCTTTCTCAGTAATGGTATAATTAATTTGAGCTTCATTAAGAGTTTTACTAAATATCCTTTGAAAATTTTATGCATATTTCTGACCCAAAACAACACCAATAGCATAATCACTAGCATCACACATTAATTCAAAAGGTTTTTCCCAATTTGGTGAAATTATTACACGTGCAGTGATTAATTTTTCTTTTAATGTTTCAAAGGCTTTACGACAATCATCATCAAAATTAAAAATCGCATCCTTTTCCAAGAAACGGCATAAAGGTTTTGTAATCTTTGAAAAATCTTTGATGTAACGCCCGTAGAATCCAAGCATGTCCTAGAAAATTTCTAATTCCCCTTACATTGGTCGAGCAAGGTAAATTCGATATAACTCGAATTTTTTCGCAGATCTACCTCCAAACCTTTTTCTGAAATCCTATGTCCCAAAACAATTATTCCTGCTACCATAAATTGGCATTTTTCCTAATTAAGGACCAAATTAGTTTGTTCACAGCGTTTTAGAACTTTACATAGACGTTCTAAACATGATTCAAATGGAATTCCAAACACTGAAAAGTCATCCATAAAAGCTTCAATCCCTTTTTCAATTAAATCACAAAAAATAGCCATCATACATCTCTGAAATGTACCAGGGGCATTACATAAACCAAAGGGCATTCTTCTAAAATAAACGTACCATAAAGACTGGTAAACGAAGTTTTCTCTTGATCCTTAGGAGCAATTTGAATTTGGTGGTAACCAGTATATCCATCCAGAAAACAAAAGTATTTATGCCCATCCAGTCTATCCAACATTTGATATAGAAAAGGGAGTGGAAAATGATCTTTCCTTGTGGCAAGGTTTAATTTTCTGTAATCAATGCATATTCACCACCCTGTAACTTGTCTTGTTGGTATCATTTCATTCTATTTATTAACAATCACAGTTACTCCTCCTTTCTTAACAACACAATGAATAGGACTAACCCATGCACTATTTGAAATATGGTAGATAATTCCAGCATCCAACCACTTTAAAATTTCTTTCTTAACAACTTCTTTCATGATAGGATTTAATCTCCTTTGGGGATCAGCCCGCGGTTTGCAAATATCTTCCATAAGAATTTTGTGCATACAAATTGAAGGACAGATTCCTTTAATACCAACAATTGTCCATCCAAAGGCTTTTTTGTGCTTCTTCATAATTTCAAGCAAACTCTCTTCTTCTTTTTCGGTTAATTGAGAGGAAATTATAATAGGCAAGGCTGAGGATTCACCTTGCCTGTTATAATTTCAAGTTCAGGAGGTTTTTCAATTGATGGACAATAAGATTTATTTTTTTCAGTCATATCCAACAATTCAAAACTTTCATGAACATACTTTAAATCTTCTTCTTGAAAATCTTCGAATCAAATAACTCCTCTTCTTGCTTATATTCAAATTCTTCTCTTTCAGCTCTCTCTTCATAAGTTGATTTGAAATGACATTCACTTAAATATTCGATAACATCCACTCTAAAACACTCATATTCTTTACCTCTAGCCGGATGTTACATCAATTTTGAAATATTAAATGTAACAGTCTGATCATTAACCCTCATCGTTAATTCCCCATTTTGCACATCTATCATGGCTCTGCCTGTAGCTAGAAAAGGTCTCCCCAAAATTATGGGTATCTCTTTATCTTCCTCCATATCTAACACAATGAAATCCACAGGAAAAATAAGTTGATCCACTTTTACCAAAACATCTTCTATAACTTCTTTAGGATATGTGATCGAATGATCTGCTAATTGTAGAGTTACAGTAGTCGGGGTTATTTCTCATAGTCTCAGTCTTTTGAATATTGATAGAGGCATAAGATTAATGCTTGCAACCAAATCATATAAAGCTTTTCCATAGAATCTTTCTCCGATTGCACATGGAATTGTGAAACTGCTAGGATCTTTAAGTTTTTCAGGAAGCTTTTTCTGAATTATCGCACTGCACTCATCACTATGTGCAACAGCCTCATTTTCTTCAAACTTCCTCTTTTTATTAAGAATATCCTTCATAAATTTCACATAGCTTGGAATTTGTTCTAGGGCTTCAGCAAATGGAATATTAATGGTAAGCTTCTTTAATATCTCCAAGAATTTTGAAAATATCTTATCCAACTTTTGTTGATGAAGTCTCTGAGGAAATGGAGGTGGTGGTTTTTCTAAATCAACTTTAAGCAAAGAAATTGGTCTTTCAAAATCTTTTGGAGCGTCCTCTTTAGGTTTTTCAATCTCTTCTTTCTCTACTTCAGTTTCTTTTTTAACTCTACCTTCCAATTATTTTCCACTTCTCAGTTGAATTGCTTTCACTTGTTCTTTATTCTTTTCTCTTGGATTCACTTCAGTATTACTTCGAAGCATTCCTTGTGATCTATTACTTAAAAGCATTTGCAATTTGTCCCAATTGATTTTCAATATTTTTGATGTTTGCTCCCTGAATTTGTAATTGATTTCTCATATGTGATACTACTTCTTCCATAGACAACTTCTTCTCCTTAAATTGTAAAGCATTGTTATAACTTGAATGATAAGTTAATCTATTATTATTATTACCTTGGTTGTTCCAATTCCCCAATGGGTTTACTTGGGTGTTCCCCCATTGTTGATTAACAACAACCTGATTATTGTTATTCTAGTTAAAATTTGGATGATTCTTCTAACCTGGGTTATAATAATTGGAATATGGGTTGTTAGGTTTGATTATAACATTCACAGTTTCTGGTGAAGAATAAGAATCCACCATTTGGCCCAATGAATTTTCTTCAGTCATAAAATTTGGCTGAGAAAAATTCACCCCAAATTGGTCTAACTTCCTTGATACAGCAGCAACTTGATTTGCTAACATTCTAAAAGCATCATTTTCATAAACACTGGCTACCTTTTTAGTATTTAACCTTTTAGAAGGCCATTGAAAATTGTTAGTAGTCATTTCTTCAATTAAGGCATAAGCATCAGAAAATGGTTTAGATATTAATGATCCACCAGCAGCAGCATCGATGATTGATCTAAGAGATCCAACTAATCAATTATAAAAGTTTGAATTATTAACCAATCTGATATCGCATGATGTGGACATTTCCTGAGGAGATCTTTAAATCTTTCACATGCTTCATATATTGATTCTCCTTCAAACTGACAAAAAGATGTTATATCATTTCTCAACTTAGCAATCTTAGATGGTGGAAAATATTTAGCAAGGAATTTTTGAGACAGTTCACCCCAAGTTCTAATTAATTCAGGTGCTAACGAAAGTAACCATATTTTAGCTTTATCCCTTAGTGAGAATGGAAATGTCTAAGTCTAATAGCATCATCCGAAACACCTACATATTTAAAAGTAGCACACAACTCTAGAAAATTAGCAAGATGCAAATTAGGATCTTCAGTTGTTGCTTCCCCAAACTGATTATTCGACACAATTTGGATAATAACAGGTTTAAGCTCAAAAGAATTAGCAGCTACAGCAGGGTTTTGAATACTACCACGAAGTTCATATACTGTTGGGTTAACATAATATCTTAGAGGTCTTAATTCTCGATGGATGCCAACATTTTGATTTTGATGATTTACCATTTCTTGAATATTTTTTTTCTTTTTCTGTATTTTTAATCTTTTTGATTTTTTTGATAGTTCTTTCTAATTCAGAATCGTAAGGCGCAAGTCCTTCAGAACCTGAACTACGCATACAATAATAAAACAAAACAAAATACAACACACTAACAAAAACAAAGAAAAGTAAAAATTTAAAATTTCTTAATTCTCTTTAAAATGCAATTTAATTAATTTTCACCAGGCAACGGCGCCAAAAACTTGATCCCTGATAGATATAAGTGCAATAGATGCCAGAAACTTGGTTCCGCTGGAAAAATGCGTTGATGATTTAAGATATGAAAATAATGATTTTATAATATGGGATACTACACAAGTATACGTATCATTTATCAAGTAATATAGGTGATCACAGAAAAATACATCAAGAAATTCTTATCTATTTTTGATGAAATTGCACTTTAAAGAAAGGTATATTCTTTATTTTATTGCAGGAATAAAGATTTATAAGTGATGGAAGCAAAAAGCATGAAATTGAGCAAATTTGGATCAAAAAGGAGGAAATTCATGCAAATATAACTACTTCGCCGATGGCGAGATCGAGACCCTGTATATTTTAGAGAGTCTTAGTCTCTTTTCATTTTCTTAAGTGTCATTTGTGTGAGTTTAATTAAGTTTAAATGTGTTTAGTGAGTTCATTAGTTTAATTGAGTGCTATTTAGTTTGCTGTACTAGAAGGAAAAGTCAAAGGAACTTCAAGGAGTTTGCTTGGGGAGGAAATTAAGATAAGTATCTTTGTTTATTGTTGTTAAATTTACATGAAATCCATTCTTTGTTTTATTCCCATGCATTCTGAGTAGTTTTCTTAGTTTTTCTCGTTATTTATGAAAATTATGCGGATTGATGAAATTAAATAGAAGCACATAATATAATATTAAAATAAATTGTGATAATTTTTTACTTAAAACTTAATTTACTTTCAATCTGGCCAATTGAGTAGTTAAAATATGTTGAATTATCAACTATAATAAAAATTACATCCAATATTCAGTGAAGTAAAAAGCCTTGGAAGGCGGGTGCAAATAAATACGGAAATATTAATCATCGGGCGTAGAATTGGATATTTTAGTGTGACAGAGTAAAATACTCAATTCGGTTCTATTGTTTGAGAGCTGAAGTGTAGATGTTAGCCCTCAGCTGAGGGGAACGTGGGAGCTCTGAAGTGGCAGCCAGTATCCTCCCAGCCTAGCCACATATTCAGTAATCAAACATAGGATTAGTCAATGTTCTTTGCACCTGGACCAAAGGGTAAAGAATAGGATTGCTCTTATTTGCCACAATAAAATTTAAAAATTCTATTTAAATTAATCATTCACTTAATTTTCTAAAAACAAGGAGAAGGATACTTTTTTCTTAATTATATAAATCAACTTATTTCAAGCATTAGTTTACTTTAGTTGCGATAGTTACTTTTAATTTCAGTTTACTATATTAGTAAGAAATTCCTTTAAATTTAGCTGATAACAAATCTGTTAAAAACATCCCTGCGGGATCGATAACCAGGACTACACTAGAGCCCTATATTACTTGATATGATACGTATACTTGCGTAGAATCCACATTATACATTAAATCATATATATATATTTAAAGCGGAATCAAGTTTTTGGTGCCGTTGCTATAAACATAAATTGCATACATATTAAAAGTGGGTCAAGTTTTTGGCTAAGACTCTTAAGAAAATGAAAAGAGATGTTAGTGATGCTAGTGATTGGGAGAAATCATTATTAAAAGATGAATTAATTACAACACCTATAATAGTTTCACCTAATTGAGAGAAACCATTTGAGCTTATGTGTGATGCTAGTGATTATGCTATATGAGCAGTTCTTGGGCAAAGATATGATAAGATTTTCAAAGTTATATACTACGCTAGTAAAACTCTAAATGATGCTTGAAATAAATTATATAGTTACCGAAAGAGAATTGTTAGCGATTGTATATGCTTTTAATAAATTTCGGCATTATCTAATAGGAACTAAATGTATTGTGCATACTGATCATTCTGATATAAAATATTTAATGAAAATGAAAGATTCTAAACCAAGATTAATTAGATGGATATTATTAATGCAAGAATTTGATTTTGAGATAATTAACAAAAAGGGAACTGATATTCAAATTGTTGATCATTTATCAAGATTAGAAAATCATGAATTATCTAATATTGAAAATTAAATTTTAGACAATTTTCTTGATGAACAACTTTATAATATAAATGAGTTGAAAATACCTTGGTATGCTGATATAGTAAATTATATTGTAAGTGACATTTTACCACCTATGTTAGCTTTGCTACAACAGAAAAAATTCATTCACGATACTAAATCATATTTTTGGGATGAACCATACTTATATAAGCAATGTAAGGATCTAATTATTAGAAGATGCATGCCTTATGAAGAAACTGAACCAATAATTCAAAAATGTCATGACTCTGATTTTGGAGGACATTTTGGGACAGATAAAACTGCATATGAAATTCTACAATCTGGATTCTACTGGCCTACTCTATTTTGAGATGTATATAGATATATAAAAACCTGCGATAAATGCCAAAGAGTAGGAAACATATCAATAAAAAATGAAATGTCTCTGAATTTTATATTAGAAGTTGAAATTTTTGATGTTTGGGGATTAGATTTTATGGGACCTTTTATTCGTCATTTGGAAACTCATATATATTAGTAGCTGTTGATTATGTTTCTAAATGGATTGAAGCACAAGCTTTATCTAGGGAAATGAAAAGAGACTAAGACACTTAAGAAAATGAAAAGAGACTAAGACTCTCTAAAATAGACACACCTAGACACTAGAATTCGGCCTCTATTTACAGAGGTAATTAAAGGTCCAAGGGGTGCTTAACCACCTCTTCAAAAAGTGTCCAGGTTCAATGTATATGCATTTTGAACTAGCTCGCCGTCGGCGGGAAACGACCTCGCCGTCAGCGGGGCTTCTAGAAGGTCTTCAAACCGCGTGATCTCACTGTCAGCGGGCTCGGGTTCTCTGTCGGCAAGGTAGTTATAATTCCTTCAGAAATTTCTCCTCACGACCTCACCGTCGGCGGCCTCGATCTCGCCGTCGGCGAAATAGTTATATTTGCTTGAATTTCCTCCTTTTTTATCCAAATTTGCTCCATTTCAAGTTTTTTGCTTCCATCACTTATAAATCTTTATTCCTACAATAAAATAAAGAAAATACCTTTCTTTAAAGTGCAATTTCATAAAAAATAGATATGAATTTCTTGATGTATTTTTCTGTGATCAATAGGACTTTCTGATTAAGCCCCAAGATATCGAACCCACAGGGAAAATGTGAAATCTTTAAAGGAATTAGAGAAATTATCTTTTTACATTCTTTAATTATTTTTGAAAAAGTATGTCTTGATTTTGAAAAGTTTTGAAGGTTGATATATCTTTTGAAATTTTCTTAATAAAAATGCAAAGCAAGAAATTAAAATTACAATAACTAATAACATTGGATGTAAAATACTATTAACTACAATATCTTTTTCTTTCCTTTCATGAAGTAGTAATAATTCTTAAACTATTATTGCGGAAGTACACAAATTTTTATTGTGACAAATAGAAGCAAATGTGTTATTTACCCTTACTTGGTTCTATAAAGAACATAGGTTAATTTGAAATTTATATTATTTTGAGCATGGTTAGGCAGGGAAGATACCCGTCTCTCACTCTAGAGTTCCCTCGATTCCCACCACCTAGGGGTTAACTTCTCATAACAAAACTCAAAACTTCAAACCAAATTAGGGGGTTTCAGCCTGTCACTCTAAAATCCTCTAATTTTACTCCCTTTTATAAAAATATCTTCTAATATTACATTCAATTATATGGACTACAGTTCTCACCCATATAATTTCATGTGATTCTTACTAACTTTTATGAGACAATACCACATTGGATCTTACATAATCTTAAGAAATTTTACTACTTAACAGGCCAAATTAAGATGTAAACAAAGTTTTTAGAATTAATTTTCACAACTTCTTCCAACTTTTAAACACTTATACTTTCCACAACAATTCTTTGTAAATTAATTACTTCTCCATTTAAGAAAGAAAAAGATAAAGTCAACTACTCAGAATGCATTGAGAAAATATAAAAATAGATTGATTTGAAATTAAAAACAACAATAATAAATGAAAACAAGTATTAATAAACTAAATAAAAGTAAACACTTATTTGAAAATCCTCTCCAGACGACTAAGAAAGTTCCTCTGAAACTTTGACTCTTCACTAAACTACTCCTCAGAGCAAGTCTCCCAACTTCGTTGACTCAGAATACAGACTTCAGACTTCAATAAAAACTAAACTAAAAGAAAGAAAAGAAGTGGGAAGAAAAATACTTCACTCCGACCCTTTTCTCCTTTCTACTCTCTACTCCTACTCTAAAATAAAAACTCTTAAAAATGCAGTGGAAAAACAAAAGAAAGAAAGAAAGAACCCTTCAAAATCCAAACGAAGAGTCTCTTAATCTTTCTTAAAACTCTCTTTAAATAGTAAACCAAAAGCTGTCTTAGTGTCTCTTCAAAATGTGTCCAGATTCGATGTATCTACCAAGGAACGCACCCCTTCATTCAAACTTGCAGCCCAAAGGAAGTTATGGACATTATCACCAAGAGTTGCATCCCATCCCCTTTGAAATTGGTGCCAAATCCATTTGAAATTTGATTTTTAACTGTGGCGGCTAAGCGCCGGCCTAGCGGCTCTTAAGTGCCGGCCCAACGGCTCTTAACCGCCAGTGCCAAATTTTTTATTTTTCATTTTTTTTATCCAAATTTGATCCAATTTTGATTCTTTCATCATGACGAACCATTTTCATCATACTTGTAAGAAAAACACAAAATATCTTCCATTAAAGTTCAATATCATTAAAAATAGGTATAAAAATGTGCATAAAAATACTAGATATTTTAGGTGTATCATTGAACCTAAGGTTTGTTTAACTTGGGTTCAAGTTAGGTTGAACCTAAGTTAGAAGTTGATTTAGGTTCAATGAGTGTTGAACCTGAAGTTTGGTAACTTTGGTTTGAGTTAGGTTGAACCTAAGATAGAAGCTTTAACTTAAGTTCAATATGGTTTGAACTTAAGTTTGGGTTAACTTGGGTTCAAATTAGGTTAAAGCTAAGTTAGAAGTTTTGACTTTAGTTCAATATGGATTGAACTTAAGTTTGTGTTAAATTGGGTTCAAGTTAGGTTGAACCTAAGTTAGAAGTTTTTACTTAAGTTCAATATGGGTTGAACTTAAGTTTGGGTTAACTTGGGTTCAAGTTAGGTTGATCCTAAGTTGGAAGTTTTGACTTAAGTTCAATATAGATTGAATTTATGTTTGGGTTAACTTGGTATCAAGTTAGGTTGAACCTAAATTAGATGTTTTGACTTAAGTTTAATATTGGTTGAACTTAACTTTGGGTTAACTTGGGTTCAGGTTAGTTTGAACCTAAGTTAGAAGTTTTGATTTGAGTCTAATTAAAGATAGACTTAATTAGGGTTTAAGATTACTTAAGCCTAAGGTAAATAAGGCTTAAGAGTTAATTAATTCTAATTAGGGTTAGACTTACTTAGGGTTTAAGGTTACTTAAGCCTAATGTAAGTAAGGCTTAAGAGTTAATTAAGTTTAATTAGGGTTAGACTCAATTTATATTTAAGATTGTTTAAGTCCTAATGTAACTAAGGCTTTAAAGGTTAATTAAGTCTAATTAGGATCATACTTAATTTAAGTTTATTGTTTAAGCCTAATGTAAGTAAGGCTTTAAAGGTTAATTAAGTCTAACTAGAGTTAGATTAACTAAGATTTAAGGTTGTTTAAGACTAATGTAAGTAAGGCTTAAAGGTTAAGTAAGCTTATTTAGGGTTGAATATAATGTTTGGTTAACTTGGGTTCAAGTTAGGTTGACCCTAAGATAGAAGTTTTAACTTAAGTTCAATATAGGTTGAACTTAAGTTTGGGTTAACTTGGGTTCAAGTTAGGTTGAACCTAAGTTAGAAGTTTTGACTTAAATTCAATATGGGTAGAACTTAAGTTTTGGTTAACTTGGGTTCAAGTTAGGTTGAACCTAAGTTTGATGTTTTTATTTGAGTCTAATTAATGATAGACTTAATTAGGGTTTAAGATTACTTAAGCTTAAGGTAAGTAAGGCTTAAGAGTTAATTAAGTATAATTAAGGTTAGACATAATTAGGGTTTAAGGTTACTTAAGCCTAATGTAAGTAAGGCTTAAGAGTTAAATAAGTCTAATTAGGGTTAGACACAATTTAAATTTTAGATTGTTTAAGCCTAATGTAAGTAAGGCTTTAAAGGTTAATTAAGTCTAATTAGGATTATACTTAATTTAAGTTTAAGATTGTTTATGACTAATGTAAGTAAAGCTTTAATGGTTAATTAAGTCTAATTAGGGTTAGAATTAATTAGGATTAAGGTTGTTTAAGCCTAATGTAAGTAAGGCTTAAAGGATAAGTAAGTCTATTTAGGGATAGGCTTAATTTAAGTTTAAGATTAATTAAACCTAATTTAAGTAAGGTTTATTTGATTAATTTAACCTAATTAGGGTTAGGTCTATTTAGGGTTTGGGTTTAATTAAACCTAATTTAAGTAAGGTTTAATTGTTTAATTAGACCTGATTAGGTTAGGTCTAATTAGGGTTTTGAATTAGATAAACCTAATTTAGGTAAGATTTAATTGGATTAATTAGACCTAATTATGGTTATTTCTAATTAAAGTTTAAGATTAATTAAACTTCATTTAGGTAAGGTTTAACTAGATCAATTAGATCTAATGAGGGTTAGGTGTAATTAAGGATTAGGATTAATTAAACCTAATTTAGGTAAAGTTTAATTAGATTAATTAGGCCTAATTAGGATTATCTCTAATTAAGGTTTATGATTAATTAAACTTAATTTAAGATTAATTAGACCTAATTAGGGTTAGGTCTAATTAAGGATTAGGATTAATTAAACATAATTTAGGTAAGGTTTAATTGGATTAACTAGACCTAATTAGGGTTAGGTCTAATTAAGGTTTAGGATTAAATAAACCTAAATTAGGTAAGGTTTAATTGGATTAAATAGACTTAGTTAGGGTTAGACCTAATTAAGGTTTTGGATTAATTAAACCTAATTTAGGTAAGGTGGATTATTTAAACTTTATTAGGGTTAGGACTAATTAACGTTTAGGATTAATTAAACATAATTTATGTAAGTTTTAATTGGATTAATTAGACCTAATTAGGTTAGGACTAATTAAGGTTTAGGATTAATTAAACCTAATTTTGGTAAAGTTTAATTGTATTAATTAGACCTTATTAGAGTTAGGTCTTATTAATGGGTTTAGGATTAATTAAACATACTTTAGGTAAGGTTTAGTTGGATTAATTAGACCTAATTAGGGTTAAGTCTAATTAAGGTTTAGGATTAATTAAACCAAATTTAGGTAAGGTTTGATTGGATTAATTTGACCTAATTAGGGTTAGTTCTAATTAAGATTTATTATGTTAAACCTAATGTGATTACGGTCTACCTTGGTTTAATTAGGTCTAATTGGAGTCTTATACCTAATTAGAGTTTATTAAGTTAAACCTAATGTGATTAAGGTCTAACTTTGTTTAATTTGGTCTAATAAGTGTATTAAACTTAATTAGGGTTTGATTTGTATTAAACCTAAGTTGATTAAGTTTTAAGGGGTTAATTAGGTCTAATGAGTGTCGTAGACACAATTAAGGTTTATGATTTCAAGCCTAATGTGGTTAAGGCATAATGAAGATTAATTAGGTATAATGAGTGTTTTAGACCTAATTAGAGTTTAATTTGAGTCCAAGGGGAATTGAGCTCAAGATTGATTTAGTCCATTGTGGAATAGGTTAAGTGAAGTGAATATATGAATTTTTAAAGATTTTAGGGTTTAAATTACAAGTTTTAACCTTGGAAACTAAAGATGTCATTTTCAATTCTCTAAAGGCTAAATTTTCTCATTTTAGAGTTTAAGTCAATCACTCTAAAGTTCTTGACCAATTTTGAAGGTAATTTTTATATTTCCTAACTTTTATAATTATTTTGAAAATAATCAGTTAAGTTTCATAAGAAAATAGATATTCTTACCCACAGACTTTCCTATCTCTTAAAAAAAATCTCAAAATGTTCCTAATGATGAAAAGATTGTTCTGTGAAATTTAAATTTTCATCATATGTCATGATGAAGCTAACTATGGTGAAAATGATGACATGGTTAAGTCTTCTTTTCCATTGGATTAGGGGGAAGGTGCTCTCCACCTATGCATCTAAGTCACACCTCAATTTGAGAGGGGATGACACATATACTTTACCATAATGATGGTGTCGTGATGGTGTTTTAACCATGGTTAAAATGGTGGTTCATGGGTTATTAAATGTGTTAACCCATGTATGATGAGTCTCATGGGTTACGAGTAACCCATTGATGATGTCATTTATGATGTCATGGTGGGGTTTTAAATTTAGAAACCATTTATCATGTCACACATGGTGTCATATACACTTTAAATTTATTATGTAATTAATTAAAAGTGTAGAAAAATATAATATTAATAAATAAATTAATCAACATCATTTTGGAGACTAATCATTTGATTAATTTTGTTAACTTGGTTCCAAATTGAGTATTTTGACGAAATTTGACTAAAGTTGACCATGGTTGACTATGGTTGACTAGAGTTGACCATGGTTGACCAGTCCAGGTCCAGGGTTGACCCAGGTGATTTTCTTAACCTTATCATGGTTAATTTAATTAAGGGGCTATTAATTTTTGTAAGAGGACCTAGGTTTTACTAGGGTTGATCAAATGACCAAATTTTGATCATTTTAATGTCTCAAATTAATCAAATGAGTCAAATTTGACCAACTTGGGGTTTAGATTAACTTGGTGGTCAATAGGATTGGTAATGGGTCAATGTAATGTTCATTGGGTCAAGGATTGACTATTTTGACCTAGTTTGACTATTTGGGTCAAAGGTTGACCTGTATGGTCAATAGAGTGGTCATTGGGTCAATGGGTTGATATTTTTAACTTAGTTTGACCATTTGGATCAAAGTTGACCAGTTTGATCAATGTGGTGATTATTAGGTCAATGGTTGACTATTTTAACCAAAGTTGACCATTTAGGTCAAAGGTTGACCAGTTTGGTCAATGTGGTGGTCATTGGGTCAATGGATTAACCATTTTGACCTAGTTGGATAGTTTGGATCAAAGGATGACCAGTTTGGTCAATGTGGCGGTCATTGGACCATGGATTGACCATTTTAACCTAATTTGACCAGTTGGGTTAAAGGTTGACTACTTAGGTCAATGTGGTGGTCATTGGGTGAATGGATTGACCATTTTAACCTAGTTTGACAATTTGGGTCAAAGGTTGACTAGTTTGGTCAATAGGATGGTCATTAGGTCAACGTAATGATCATTGGATCAAGGACTGACCATTTTGACCAAGTTTTCCTTTTTTTGTCAAAGTTTGAACAGTTTGGTCAATTGGGTGGCCATTGGGTCAATGGGTTAACTATTTTGACCTAGTTTGACCATTAAGTTCAAAGGTTGACCGGTTTGGTCAATGTGGTGGTCATTGGGTCAATGGATCGACCAATTTGACCTAGTTTGACCATTTGGGTCAAAGCGTGAACAGTTTGGTCAAGAATTGATCAGATCGGGCTTTTCATTGCTAATTTGATCATTTTTAGTATGTTATTAAAATTTGGGTTTAAAAGATTTTATTAGGGTTTTCCCTAGACTTTAGGGTTTAATGACCATTGGTAAGGTTTAAGAGATCAATATTGGTAGATTTTCTTTTTAAGACTCACAAAAGTTAAGTCAATAGGTACTATAAACTATAAAAGTGTACCTGTCGAGTCTTCTCGTTCCTCCACCTGAAACTTTAGTATATTGCAATAATCATTTATAATTTGTAGGAATGTAAAAGCCTATAGATATGTTAATCACAAGCCTAAAAATTCTTATGGCATAACTTCGTGGATCCTAATTATTCTTTTGAGAGATGCTTTCCTTTAATAAGTATGATAGGCTTAGTCATTCTACAAGATGTCCAGAAGACTTGTGAAAAGATCCAGAGAATACCTAGGTATTTCACAACCCTTTTGAACTTTCTTGAGTTAATTTGAACTTATCATACTCAATAAATGATTCATCTATTTTAGACCTTATGCTCAACGAACATTAATGTTTAGTTTAGGCCAAAAATGGGGTAATTATCTTTTGAAATTTTATTTATAAATTATGTGAGTAAATGCTTTTAGGGTAAAACATGATTCATTAAGAATTCTAACCAGTTTTCTTTTTATTGGGCCAGCAGTGTTTCCAAAAAGGGTTTAATATTAGTTAAACATTCTTTTCTAAACCTCATTCATCAAACATAATTAAGCCTAACTCACCATTAAGCCCTTAAGACTTTAGTGGGTATATTCATATTTTAGAAAAAGAAGTTAAGTTGACTTCTATGATTAAGATTCTTATCAAAATATTGAATTATCATTAAACCACTAATTAGGATTTTTAGATCATTAAATATCACCTTCCAAAGATGAAACCCCTAACTTATGATCCTTTAGTTCTGATTTTCTTCCAAATAAATATAATTAAAGAAATTATAAATTTATTTTTTAATATGACAAAAGTGAGATTAGTTCCGACAACTTATCCCTTCATGTTTCAATCATTTTAATCATGTTAATGAAGATCATTCATTACTCATTTACCCTTTTAATTAAGCCTAAAATTTATTAAGGCTAAATTATTCAAAATTACAACTTTACCCCTAAGGCCTTAATACTTCATAATTAATCAAATTCAACTCAAATGACTTTGAAATTTTTATGTTAGCACGTTAATGGGTCAATTAAAACATCAAAAGAGAAAAATGTGATTTTTCAAAATTTTGTTTAATTTTAATATTTTTCTAATGTAAAATAGAGATTTTAAAAAATAATTTTATAATTCAATCAAAACACAATATTTATTTTTAAGAAAATTTATTGAAAGTTTACCTAGACTAGGGGACCACTTAGACCAAATTTCATGATTTTTTAATTTTAATTTAATTATGATAATTATTTTATGTTTTTGAGTATTAATTAAATATAAGATATTAATTAATTTGAAAATTAAGTTTTATATTTTTATTGAATCTATCTATGGTGAGGGAACCCAGAGAACCAAGTTTTATATTTTTGTGACTTTTATTTCAATTATTAGAATTATTTTAGTGAGAAATTAGGAAAATTCTATTTTCTAAGCTTTAGAAATTATCTTATTCTTTTAAAATTTAATATTTTCACTTATAAATTAGGAGAATTACTTTAATTGTTCCTAAGTGATCATGAAACAATTTAAAACATTTCCAAAAATTTTATTATTTTTAAGATTTTTATGAATTTTTAATTACTTAAATATTTAAAATAACCTTTAAAATGAAAAGTTTACTTTAATGTTAATTTTTTTATTTTTTTGTTCCTCTGATCACAGAGAACTTCCAAAACTAATTTGGTAGTTTTCTTGTTTTATTTTAATTATTAGGATTATTTTAAGACAAAAGGTAATATTTAACTTATAAAATTCATCTATGTGGCCAAATCAATCCCAAATATCTTCAAATTTATTATGGGATTTTCTCTGATCATAATCCATAGTAGGGACAAAAATTTAGTCCAAATTAATTTTCTTTTAGGTTTAAGGTTTAATGGAAACTAGGGCTGTATTTGATGATTTAAGCATAGTTGTAATTTTTCTATGGTCCTCTGGTCCCAAGTAATCTACCATAATTTTTTTATATTTTTCTGATGGGTATTTTATTTTTATAATTATTTTATTAAAATGGACACAATAAACTTGAAAAATATGGATCTCCTCATAGAGATTCCCCCTGACCTTGAAAAAATCAGGGAAGAACCCCCCATGACAGAGGGAATAAAACCCTTAAATTTCAAGACATGGTGAAATGTTCATGCAAATGGAGAATTAAAATACATAATACTGTATTTAATTAATTAAAAATAAAATACACAACAAATAAACTTGAAATCCATTCCACATTGATCTCCTCAGTTCTCTTAGCAAGGGGGTGTTTTTATTTTATTTTTTTTATTTTTCTACACAAAGTTATGGATTTTTAAAGTTGGCCTGATTTAAATAATTCAAATAAATACTATTTTTCTACTTATCCAAGCTGCACTGACTGTATTTTCAGCAGCTCTAAACTCCTACGTGTCACTCTGCCATTTGACGCCACCATCCACGTAGCCGCCATGTCAGATGACACTTTATGCATCATGTCCCCATCACTGCATCAGTGTCGTCCATCCAATACATGCGCAATCGAGCAGTCCTACTTCATCATCTTCAATTGGTTCATCCCAAGAGCCGTCCACCTTTTAGCCTTAAGAACTCGAGCTCGACTCAACCTAACCACATTGGGTTTGATCCTAGAGCTTCATTTAAGTAAGAAGAACCTATCTATATGGCTTATACGGTATGAAATACAATATACATGCATGGAGGATGATGAATAGCTCGGGAGAGTGAGAGAGTTCAATACCTTTGTCTAAGAGGGGAGTGTTCAATCAGATGGTTGTAGTAGCTTTGATTGGACCCAGCGAACCTTCAGATGAAGACTTGAGCTATGGTGAAATGTCTAAACCTAAATTCGACCAAGGCCGATTTCAGGTGTTGATCAAACTCTATGCTAGGGAGTCTCTATGGTGGGGCTTCCATGGGGGTTCTTCCTCTTTCAGTGTAGTGAAGGTGTGGGTGTAATTAACTTGGATTTGGTGCACTATGGAGCTGTGGAGGAGTTTGTTCTGGTTTTGGCTGAGAAAAAATAGTGGGGAAATTGGTTCTGTACAGTGAGAATCAGGGATGGAGCATGGTGGGCTTGTACTTAAGAGGTCTCTAAGAAGCTCTATAATAAATTTGTCAGAATTTCCTTAAGAAATTTTATGCACCACTCTTTGACCATGAAAGAGCTCTATTTATGGCCAAGGCTGCCTGGTGCAGCTCAGTGCTTAGCAATGAGTGGGATTAGCTGCTTATGTGGAAGGTAGTAAGACACATGTGAGCAATCAGAGCTGGACAGTTAGGATGGGTGAGCTTGGTTTTTAGGGGAGGATATGGCTCTTGGACTGAGCTCCTCCGGGGAGTAAACAAGCCAGCTAGGCCAGGGGAGGTGGCCAGAGGTCAGGTGGTCATGTGAGCAGGCCATCATGGTAAGTAATTAAGTTGGTGATCAATTTTGGTAAAGATCCATATTGTTTAAGCACTTTAGGGAATAAATCTTTTAAATCATGGGACACATGGTCCATGGCTCAAGTAGAGTGGCCTAAGTAGATCTAGGGTGGTTCCTTGGGTTCACTTGGTGGTAGTGGTGTACTTAGGTTGGTCAAATTTGGATTATATGGATGAGAAAGTAATTCATATAATTTTGTGCAAAAAAATAGGGAAGTATACTTTGATGGGTGTAGAATATGAGACTTTAGGGTGACAGACTAAAGCCTCTAAATTGGTTTATTATTTTAGATTTTGATGCGAGATGTTAGCTCCCAGGTGGAGGGAAAGGAGGGAACTCTAGAGTGAGATCTAGTATCTTCCCTACCAAACCCGACTTCAAAACTATTCAAACCTTAAACTAGTCAATGTTATTTATAGCATCTCTATAGCATCCTGTACTTATTACTCATTCATGATTAGGAAAAAGATATTTTAATCTATACTTCTTTAATCTTACAAAAATCTGATTATAGTTAGTAAATTGTTTACTTTATTTCACAATTAAAAAAATAAATACCAAAAAGATTGGCATTTTAAGGTTTTCTATTATCTGAAACTATTTAAGTAAGTTTCTTTTTCTAAATAGAATTTGTGACCTAAAAACCTTTTTATCTTATAAATTTCCAAAATTATTCCTCGTGGGATCGATATTTTGGGGCTTAATCAGAAAGTCCTATATTACTTGATAACGATACGTATACTTGCGTAAAATCTCTAAATTTAAATATCACAGTTCCACTCTTATTTATATCATAATCAAGTTTTTGATGTCGTTGTAAAAAAAGAAATTTAATACTAAAAATATATGTATAATCTGATTACCACAAGTATAAATATATTAGTATTAGTCTGGTAGTAATAAGAATCGGGATCAATTAATTAAACTATTGTATATATGAGATCAATTTGATTTCATATTTTAAAATTAAAATGATATTTTCTAAATTATATACATATATATTAAATTAAATGGAGCTCCAAAAACCTCAACAACATTTTTAATGGCTGACAAGGTCGAGGGTTCATAGCTTAGGTGCTTAGAGATTTGCCTATGTGGTTAAGCACCTCATTCAAGTCAGAGGTTATCATCATCATTTGATGAAAAAGTTGCAATCATGTATGAGTTACAGACCATGTTCAATGTTAAGTTGCGTGGTAGAGATGTTTGGGTCAAGATCCTCAAGGAAATCATTGAAACATTACAAAGTGTGATATACATCACCATAGCATGCGACCTTTGAGTGACAAGTAGAAGTGGAGGGGGAGGAGGAGGACAAGAAGAACAAGTATGATCACTACGTATTGTTTTATCTTTTATATATGGATGTTATTTTATATGTTTTCCATTTACTTTTTCAAAATTACTGTATTTGATGTTTTGTCAAATTTACTGAAATGTATTTGACAGTTTTGTTAATTTTAAATGTTACAAATGTTTATTTGATTCGCTATGAGATATGGTTGAAGTTATCCTAGAATATTATGATAACTGGTGGCAGGTGTGAAAATTTTGACTGACTTTTGATACATCTTTTTTATTTTTTACATGTTTGTGCCTGTTCTGTGGATGCTTTCTCAATCGTAAATTATTGATTGAAGGGATCACATGTAGGTTTAATCATTCATTGTGCAGTTGATTTATTCCTATCTTATTAAAGAAACAATTGAAAAAGAGCCAAATGTGCAGTCGTTTCCTATGCGGCTTATATGTTCTTATACAAAAGAACCAGCAATGGAACGAATCAGACACAATTTACTCACTAAAGTTAATGTCGGACATTTTCGGCTGAAAAAGAGGCCTTAGTGGCTGAAAATTTTCTGCCAAATTTCAGTAAGCAATCTTCATTATTGGTTGAAATTAATGTTATTATGAGTTGATATTTCAGCAACTAATAATCGTATATCCTGTGTTGAATAGCTAAAATATTTTCATGTCATGTTATCCTATAACAAATACATTTTTACAGAATTTAATACTTATAACAAAAACATTAGATAGGAAAAATTCATAGATTATTTTTTATTAGTTAAAATAAGAAAATTTTAATGAAGATTATATTTGTGTCACATATTGCTCAATGTTATTCATAATTGCTCGTATTTTAAACTCCATATTAAAAATGTTTGGTATCAATTACTACTATCCATAAATTTATAATATTGAAATTCAGCTTTGCACCTATCATACATCGAATAAACATCATGTTTAAAACAAATTTATTTGAAGAATCCACCTTTTAAATATAATATAATCTCAACACAAAGAAGTAATAGTTGAGTTGATGTTCTATCAAGCTTGTATGATTTGGTTGGCTAGACTAGACATATTGTTCCTAAATGTTGGATCCTAAATTGTACTGCAGATCATGCCTACGGAATAGAGCATTAAACAGATGAAAGAAGAAGAGAGTGTTAATTAGATGAAAGAAGAAAAGGGAAGAAAGATTTGAACATTTTATAGTTTTTAGTGAAGACTCTGTCTCCTTTCTTTGAAAAATTGTTCTCCTACTTATCAATAGGATTTGTTAGTTCCAAAGATGTGTCGTATTAAAAAGAGAACGTTACTATAATTATGTCATGCCCCATAATAATGTCAGTTATGCTTCTGTGATTGCCTTGAACATAGCTTCACATTCGTAACTGTCCAATTTGGTTGTTTGGAATTCATTTGGTCGGTCGTAGTCGTCTTCAACGATCCTCGTTTGCCCAATTTGTGGAGACTAAATATACAGATACATGCTCCCGAGGTATGATTATTTCATCGAGCAAAATGTAAATTACCGTAATCTCACAAATAGTCTACCTTCGGTCTATGTGTCCATATTAAAATGCCCCATCTTAAGCTACTCAATAATTTTCATGATGGAAGTTACTGGAAAGTTGGTGCTGATGCGGCCATACGGTGCTCGTCATGTTGCTCCTTTTCTTCATTCGGTCATCGTATTAGACTGGTCAATCGTTTGCACGAACAATTTTTGTTCTTTATATCTTCAATTATTTCTCTTCGAGACTAATGTAGGCATATTCCTTATTTACACTTAAAATTCTGACTTAGCGATATACATAGAAGAAGTTGCATAAAACATACCTGGCTTAGAATTCGATAGTTTATATTGGAGAAACATGTCTGCCAAGAAATGAAAAAAGAATGACAACCCCTTTCCACACTAACGAGTTAAAATATTAGATTAATTTAGTACATTTTGTCAAATTTTGTGATTCATAGCTTTCTAAAGTATTGGATGCGACCATACTGAATCATAATAATCGACAGCGCAATGTCCAAAAAGGTAATAAGAGCCAAAAAAATTTTGCTGAACATATGTGCATTTGTAGGTGCCAATATACTAAAAATATCATTTATAATTGCAAGAGAAGTTCTCTTTGCATTAATTTATAATAACGCTTTTTTCTTTACATTGAATAATTACTTTCAAGTTTTTGAATCTTTTTGCATGTATGCATTAATTTTGTGCTGACGTAATAAAAAGGAGCAACTTCGAAATTGGATATGATTTGCCACATTTCACTTTCTAGCTTAGCTTGAAATAGAACCCTTCACAGCCTTATGTATGACAAACAGCAACTAAGAAAATAAAGCACAAAAAACATGGAAGAAGATCATGATAGAGCTAAAGATCATACATTGATTTTTTTAATGATTTAACAGCTCTATCACGACAGGAACACTCATTTCAGTAAAATGAAAAAATAAAATAAAAAAGCACTTGCTCGCAAAATAATTACAAGAAATGAAAACATAATTTTTTTATATTTCTTTATTATTATTTTTTTTTCTTTATGTTCATTCACTCTCAGTTGCTGCAACTCTATGAGAGGCCTCTATGGAAGGCGGCATCGCATTGTCATTGACAACCACATCGGTGAGGCCTACTTCCCCTTTCATCTTCTTCTCTGTCATTTGTCTTTTAGTTGATTTGTAGTATATGGCATACAATATTAACTGGGCTATGGAAAACAGCAGACCCAGACTATTCGGAATCTGTACAGAACAAAATAAAATTGTTTATAATAATTTATTAAGAAACATTTACCAAGATCGAAAGGCGTGAAATATTGTCATCGAAACTTAATTGATGTCAAATTATTCTATATTGCGACGACATGCTTGTATCGGTCATTCGGTTCACATAAATCACAGCCATTTTTTAATATAATTATGCTTTCTAGCAATTTATTAATGTTAAACTATAAAAAATAAATGATATTCACATTTGTTTTTAATCAGGTTTACTTTTAGTCGCACAACATAGTTATGGCTAGACTTGAGAGAAAGAGGCTACCAAATAAGAATGTTGGCTGTATTTCGTTTGTCGTAACATTGTCCCTTAATAGAACGTAATAGTGTTTCTGTTAGTTGCGTTGAGTTTATAGGTTCGTTTTACTATGAAATTTATATGCTCCATAAATTGGCTTCTATTATATTTCTATTCGGTAATTTTTTTTTCAAGTAAAAATTGTGGATTTTCATTTTTTTATTTTCAATACTTAAATTTAAGAAAAGTCTTTTTATATATGGAATTTATGAATTCTTTTTTTTATCCATGATATTTAATAAACAATTAAAAACAAGATTAAAAAAAAAACATTTTAAATCTATTTTTATTAAATTCATTCAAGCTGATTTATGATGATATTTAATAAATTTTTGTTTCTTTTTGTGTATGTCAATGTGTTTGTGTCTGCGTGCTTATATGTATGCTTGTGTGTGTACGTAAGTGTGTGTGTTTGAACTACTAATTTGATCCAATAATGCTCAAGGTTTAACATAGAAAAAGTATAATTAAGTATGTATTTAATTTCATATTCACAAGAAAAAGTTGAGATCGAGAAGTTTTCTTACTGTAATATAAATATCAAAGCGAATGAGAGCATAGCTAGTCCAACAAAGCCCATTAAAGAATGATGCAACCGATATGGAAAGTGGCATGTATTCCACACTCTTTGTTTGTATCACCATTTTCTGCACAGTATCAAATAAGATCACACATCAAAACTTAAGCAGGTAATTACAAATACCTTGTATATACATATGAAACTTGTTTCACATACCATAACAGAGAGTGGTGCTAGATACATCATGATGCAAAAGATGGCACAGAGTATACCAACGACGAGAGAGCGGCTATCATGTGTGTGGAAGCATGTCAGAACCACGACAACTACGATGGCAACAAAAATCAAGTCTCCAAAGAAGAGAGATAATGCCTTAACCCGCTTTGGCCCAGTAGAGAATACAAGGTAGAGGATCACATAACAAAGTTCAATCATGGTTCCAACACTATTGATGGTAAGAACAAGGGTGCTATTTGGGTGCACAATGGGTAACCCAAACACCACCCATAGCATGCAATTTAGAAGTGTTGCTACATATGGTATAACTGAGAATTGCTCCACAGATTTCTTCTTCCATATCCTGATAAATATTGGCCTAAACCGGAAAAGAAAAATTACATTACTTTTAATTTGTGAATTCAATTGTATTTGCCCATCTCGTAAACGGTATTGTTATGACTAGACAAAATAAAATTCATTTATCACTTAGATTGCATTCTCAGTAATCTTTATGCTATTATATCAACTATCAAATGGATGTGTTTGCTCAGCGGAAAAAAATAATCTTGTTATTTAATTTTTCTTCGTAGACTAATTAAAAGTAGAGAAAACAGAAAAGCAAATATTTTACTGCCATTAGCAAAAATATCAACTATCAAACGAAGTACTGACATCAAAAATAAATTTTTTTTGTTAATTTAGCATATAAAAAATCAATATAGAAAACTGAAAAATATTTCATTCGAAGTTCATTCAGAATACTTAAATTGTTTTTTGTGTTCGAATGAAGTACTTCATACTTTTCTAGCTCGAAATTTAAAAAATTTGGGGATGTCATGACTTACAATGGGGATAAGAAGAGGCCTAATGCGATAACGTTGCCAAAAATTCCAACGACAGTCCGAATTAGATCCACAGAAACCATGACTCTATATGTTACAAGAACTAAAATAAATAAAGAATGAGAGTGAGAGAGAGAGAGATGCTATAGCGAGAGAGTTTGAGAAAGCTATAGGAACTGAAGATGAAGAGAAGGGAAGGCCTTTTTAAATAGGATGGATGTATATTTAAGAGTGCAGATAGAGACAACTGCCGACTGATCCTGAGCTGGTGGACGTATGTAAGAAGAGTTTGGGAAAAATGATGCTCAAGTACAGTCATGAATATAATGAGAATAAAGTAATTATGCCTATTTGAACATTTCCCCAAATCATATTTTGATAATTTGTTGGACAATTTAAACCAGTAATTAAATAGAATTGTTGCAGTTTTTGGTTCTACTAGGTCTTCAGAGGCGGTGAAGCCGGAAAGAGTTTGAATTGATTCCTATAATTTATATTAGAAAGGAGAATTTTGTATATTTTTTACATCTATTATTCAAATATTAAATAACGCGTTAAATCATTAATATTGATGAGATGAAATGCTCGATGTAAGCTAAACAAAAAATGGGCTGAATAATGATCTCGGTTTCAACCAAATCAAAGGTTGACGAGGCTTGGTGACATATTAAAACAGCACTTGGCATAACTTGGATTCCATCCTCTCCTTCTCATCCTCAGTGTTGAATCCAGATGTGTGAATCACACCCAACCAACAAAGCCTAGAATTAGGGGGGGGGGGGGGGTGCAAGGGAGGGAGAGAGAGAGAGAGAGAGAGAGAGAGAGAGAGGAGTGCATCACGATTTACTCCTCTACGACAAAGCACCGTGATTTACTGCTTTAAGACAAAACTGGTGTATTTCCAGACTTTTATGCCTTTTATTATAAATGAATATATTTGATCCATGAGGAAGTGACGGATGCCAAAAGTCTCTATTTGTTGAAATGACATTTCAATTGATAGGCATGTGGATATAAAGTGAAAAATTAGATGACTGTTCTTTTTATGGAAGTGTTACAGGATACTATTTGTATATAAAAAACAAAGATCTATTGTTTAGCTACCCAATTATTCGGTTGGCGATAACTTATCATCTTTATGTCGGTCATGTGCATTCGGTCGACTCCACTGATCTGCGGCAATCGATCAACCCTAACGATCCGTCGATCATTGGTACTTCGCTCGGTCGTCCAAACTTCATTTGGTTGACTTGAGTCAGTAGGTCGATTGTCTCAGTCTAAATGTCAATTGTTAAGCTTTGGACAAAAAACTCATGATGCTGGGATAAAACTAAGCTATAAGGCATAGCATGGATTATCAAAACTTGAGAGGTAGCCTTCCACTTTTAACAAAAGATCCTTCTGAAAGGCTCGATGAATGTTCAAAGATGATATATGTCGGCCTTCTGAAGATTCTTGGAGGGACATGCAAGGAGTTGTGTGATGGTGAGGTCAGAGTTGGATTGGTCCCTCCATTAGCTAGCTAGGCTTCAAACTCTTACTTGGACTTTCTTCGTTCAGTTGGCTCAAATCCTATTCGATGGAGTAGAAGCTAGTCAACACTATCATTTGGTGTACTCCTGATGTATTCATAGTTCTTCCAAAGGCCCATTCTTGATTGTACTTTTGTCTTGTAGTTCACTGAACCTTCTCGATTTTCATGACAAAATATTTTTCACATACATACTTAGTTTTTGATGCTATTGCTTCTTAAAAATCGTGTTGCGATAAGAACTAGAAAATTTAATACAAGAAGTAGATTGATTTATTTTTCTATTCATTACATTAATAATTGAACTTCTTAAATTTTTTTTTCCAACGGTCTTTCTATAAGCAAAACACGGTTGACACTTTCATTAACATCATTGTTTGATAGTGTGTTTTTCAGTTAGCTGGTTTTTGAAGATCTCCATATCAAATAGCAAGAAGACCCTGGAAGACTGCATTACCAAGAATGTATTGGTGAAAGCCCTTGGAGATTATGTGTCTCGAGTCCACTGAGAGATGTAGCTCAAGAGAAGCAAACTGAGGGATTCAATCGACCTGAGGTTTGAAGACTGAAACAAAAAAATCCTGTGAAGTGAGCCGACACGAGGGTGAGAAAAAACTCAAGGAAAAAAAGAGGATGGTGGATCGAGGTCGGGCTGAAGGTGTTACGTGAGTTAAGAAACTTTCTTATTTGAAACAACAAATGGAAAATGCTAGTGATGACGTGGTGTCATCCGAGTCACTAAATCATCTTTAATAAAAGGCACGAGACCAACCGATTGATGTACCAACGCCTTCACGTGCAATGGCTAGCACTAATAGGGATGTCTAGCCAACCATTGGAACAACCAGAGCCTCGCTGCCTGATCCCCGAATATTTATCCTCACATTTTTCACTTTATATTTCACTTCAATGATATTATCTCTTTCTTCACAACGACGCCAAAAACATGACTTTGAAGCAAATAAGAGATACGTTTTAATTATTTTATAATATGGGATTCTCCGCAAGTATACATATCATTTATCAAGTAATATAGGACTTTCTGATTAAGCCTCGAGATATCGAACCTGCAGTGAAATGTCTAAAAATATAAAGAAATAAAAAAAATTAACTTTTTACTTTTAAAATTGATTTTGTAATGTTTTTTTTTAAAATAGATAATTTAAAAATTGTTTTTTAAATTTCCTATTTAAGAAAAAGTAAAGCAAGCAATAAAAATTAACAAGACAGCTAAATGATATGAAAGCAAAGAGAATAAAATATTTTTTTCCTCTTTTAATGAATCACAAATAATTATAGAATTTCGTTGCGTAAGTATCCAAATGTGTTGTGCCAAATAAGAGCTAATTTATTCGTTACCCTTACTTGGTTCTATAAAGAACATTGGTTAATTTAAAGCTTAGAAATTTTGTAGATGGGTTAGGTAGGGAAGATAGCAGCCCTAACTCTAGAATTCCCTCGATTCCCTCCAGCTGGAGGCTAACATCTCATAACAAAATTTTTCACCTCTAACCAAATTAGGGGGCTTTAGCCCGTCACTCTAAAGTCCTCTAATTTTACTCCTCATTAAAACATATCTTCATATTTATTTGCACTCAATTATATGAACTACAATTCTCATCCATACAATTGCATGTGATTCTTTCCAATTATTGATTAAGACAAATCTGCAATGGCTCTTAGATAATCTCCCAACAAATTTTAACATCTTAATTGACCAAATCAAGAAGTAAATTAAGTGCAAGAAGGTAAATCATCACAACTTCTTCCAACATTAAACTTTGATACTTAATTTAATTACTTAATCATTCAAAAGGAAAAATATAAATAAAACTACTCAGAACTCACGGAGAAAACACAAGCACAACTTGATTTGAAAGTAGAAATCATAGTGAAAACACAATAATTTTTACTTAAAAACCAAATGTAAAAATAAAGATAAACACTTATCTGAAAATCCTCTCCACAAGACTCTAAAAGTTCCTCTGAAATTTTGCTTTTCACTATAAGGCTTCACAGAGGTTGGCGCTCAACACTGAGGATTGACTCTCCTAAATTCTAATACAAACTATGATAAAGTTAAGTACAAGTGTAAATAAAATTTGGTGAGAAGAAGGCTCTCCTTCTTCCTCTTTCCCTGGAATCAACTTCAAGCTTTGCTCCAACTTCTCCCACGAAAATTTTCTCCTAAACTCTTCACTTAGGTGTGGCGCCACTTTTTGATCCTCAAGTCTTCATTTTTAATAATTCTCTAAAAGGTGTCTTGGTGTCTCTTTAAAATATGTTTAGATTCAATGTATCCATGGAGAATGCATCTATCTGTTCAAATTTTAATTGAATTTTGGCGCTGATGGGAAATTAGTGAAGTTTAAACCAAATGATGGTTCAAAAACCCCTTCAAATTTACACAAAAATTATTTAAAATTTGTCACTTTAAGTGTGGCGCCTATGCACCGTACCATCCGACGCATAGGCGCCTGAGGCTAACTTTTCACACCATTCAATTTTTGCTCCAAATTTGATCATTTTTTGCTTCTTTCATCATAATCACTCATTTTAATCATACATGTAAGAAAAATAGAAAAATACCTTCCATTAAAGTGTAATATCTTAAAAAATAGGTATAAAAATGTGCTTAAAATACTATATATTTTCGGTGTATCAAAATCCCCCAAACTTAGAATGTTACTTGTCCTCAAGTGACACTAAAATCATATAACAATCAAGCATCCAAATTATGTAAATGTGTTTCTTTAGGAAGGTTTTAAAATTTTTTTCTAGAAATGAAATAGTCCAATTTAGCAAAAATTTTAGTAAATGAGACCAACTTAAAGTTTAGAATATTCTTAAGTAAAGGTTCATGAAAAATATAAGTTTCTATCTAATTTAGAAATAATTGTAGATTCTTCAAAATATAGGATTTAAAATTTTATTTTCCTCACTTAAAAATTTTTATTTGAAAATAATTTCACTCATTATATTATAATCTTATGCTTTAGATTTCTCAAAACTTATATTTTAAACTTTAAGTATGGAACCAATTTTTTATTAGGCCCTTAATTCGTTAAGCTTCTCCTCCCTTTTCTTTTCTTTTTTTTTTCTTTTTTTTGTGTAATGATTACTATTTCTCGATAGACCTTTAATGATTTTGAATTCCACCCTTCCATTTAAAATAAAGGTCTGATATATATCTTTCACTTAAAAGTCATATTAACAGTGTTGAAATTTATTTTTCAATAAAATAAATTTAAGTTTTGAAAAATAAAAGTCAAATCTTCTATCTTTCCAAAAATACAACATGTCTTACTAAAGATAGTTTAACTATATTTATCATTTCTTTACTAAGAAAATGTTAACTTTAAATTTTTTTTCGTTACTATAAATTTTAACTAAATACTTTTATTCATTTCTATATTCAAATTTTGCTCCCCTAATATAACTTCATATACATAATTTTTTTCAATAAAAAATCAAATTTCATTATAGGTATTCTTGAGAATAAATAAAATTTTAGTTCTCGAAAATTTATTTTTAAAATTCCCCCCTAACTTTGATTTTTTTGTTAGGATTAAACATTTAAGAATAAAAAATGATACTTGGCTAAGAATTAAAAAACTAAAATTACATGCTAGCAGGAATTTTATATCCTAAATATGCAAGTATAATAGATTAAAAACAAGAAGTAAAAAGAAATCAAATTCAGTTTTTTCAGTTCAAATTTTTTTTTTATAAAATAAAAATTTTAAAGGACTTCTATAGTACTTGAGGTTTTCAAAGAAAATACACAACTACTTTAAACTGACTAAAATCACAACAACATTAGATAATATATGGTAGTAGATTTTGAAAAGTTTAAACTTGCAATTTAAATAGGGGTATGTAATAGTGTTCTAAATTTTCCTATCAGTTTTGGAATTAAATTATACACTACTAAAAACTCAAGCACTAGATACACATTTAAAACATTTACTACCACATACATATCACAAACATTCATCATAAAACATCAACCTATCACAGAAGCATCTAAATGTGCATAACAAAAATAGTTCAACTACAATCTACACCATATTAGAGTTCACATCAAAATATATCACATCACATTAAATAAAATTATCACAACACATAAGAAAATCACATCACAAACTCAACAACACATAAGAAAAAAACAAATCCTACTCATCATCCTCATCATCATCATCTTCGTTCCAGTCTCTGGATGGAACATAAGGTATATAAAAAGGATGATGGGGAATCTCAGAACTGTGATCACCTCTAATCACTCTCTCCATTTACTGCTGGTAATTCTCCTCATATTCATCATGCTTTATGTTGACCTCATTTTTGATGAGGTCTTCTCTTCTTCTTTTTAGTGCTTAGGATCTAGCCTTAGGCTTTTCCTTTGACTATCTTAGAGGATTAGAATTGAGACCCACCACCTAGAAATTCAAACCACTTATTAACTCCCTACAAACTCCACAAACTTGACTGGAGACCCCTAATCACCTAGAGGGTTGAAATCAAATGTGGAAGTTTAAAGGATGAGTTCCTATAGGACTCTTTGGCCTTAGGACTACACTGGGTGGCTCAGTGCAGTGAAGGGCTGACTTACACACACACTACACCTATACACTACACTTTCACACACATCCTAAAAACACACCCATACCTAACTTGATCTCCTGACTCATGAAGGTGATCCACATGGATGGTCCTAACCCCTAAGCCCTTGGCTTAGAGGGTTAGGAACAACATAGTGAATGCCTCAAATGAGTCCCTTCATGGCTCATGTGGGCTTGATATGGCTTCATGGCTCAGCCAAAATGATTTCATTCCACTTCAATTTCCCAAATCTTCAATTTCCCAAATCTTCAATTTCCCAAATTTTCAATTTTTGACCCCCGGGACCCTACACCCCGCCTAGCCTACCCAAAACCCTTGAAATCCTCCAAAATTTCAAAATCACCCAAAATTCCCCAAAATCAATCCCAAACATTCCCACATTACTCAAATTGATCATCCATACCCAAAAATACCAAAAATTCCAAAAATACCTCCCAATACCCTCCAAATACCCAAAACACCCCACTTTACCCAAAAATCCAAAAATTCAGAAAATTCCCAAAAAATTCTAGAAAATCCCAAATATTCCCAATTTCATTTTGTTCAACTACACCATGCACCGATTTTGTCAATTTACCCTACTTTTGTCAAAACCCCCAATTTGACCCATTTTAACCCTAAGTGAACCCGATGTCGAACCAAACCTACCCGATTGACCCAAATTCTGGTCCAATTCAATTCTAAACTTCAATTCAACATTCCCGACACCAATCTAGACCAAATCCGAATCCAATTTGATTGACATTTGAATCGATTTTACTTTTGGCCTTAAAGCCCGATTTGGACCCATGACCCAAACCTAACCCAAACTCACCCAATTCTACTCCAATTAACCCCAAATATTTTCTAAACCTTCCTTAACATCCCTAAAAACAAAACATTAACATGATTTGCCCAAATTTTAGACCCAAACCCCACTCAAATTCAACCCAAAGCTAAAAGGCCCAATTTTGACCTAAACCCAAACCTAACCCAAATAAGCCCAAACCTCAAAATCCAAACCCAACCAAAGCCAAAACCTCTTTGAAACACTCCCATAAACATTTTCCAACATTTATTTTACATCAATTTCAACTCTAGCCCAACATTGGCCCAAGTTAGCCCAATTTGACCTATATTGGCCCATTCACCAAGGAAGCTCAAATTCAACCCAATTCAAACCCAAATCACTCCAACTTGCTTCAAATCACTCATGACACATCCATGAACTAAACCCAACTTTTGTTTGGCCCAATCCTTCACAAAATTCCAATCCATAAATTTATTTTCAAACCAAAAGCCCACTTTCTTAAACCTTCCTAAAAGCCCAAACTTCATGCTAAAGCCCATATGACAAATTCTTCTCATCATACCCTTAATTAAAATCATCCCTAAGTTCAAATCAATCATCAAATGATTCCAAATCAAGCCATGTGCCAAATCCCATAAAATCACTCCTAAATTACCAAAATTCCTAAAAACCTCTTTCATGAAAGTTGACTTAGCTTTTTCCAAGCCAAAGGTGAGCCATGAAGCCATGCATGAGCCACATGTGAGCCATGAAAGCCTTGGACACTTCACCATACCCAAAATGGCAAGAAGAGGGGACCCTTTAATAATTCTCTTAAGAGTGATTAACCACTCCCATGTCTCCCCTAACTCTTGCTTAAGCTTAATTGTACTTGGATTGTGACTTGACCCCACTAATCAAGCTGATCCAAGTGACTTTCCCTTCAGCCCAAATTGGCCTTGGAGGGTGGACCTAACCCAAAACCAAGGGTTGACCCATTTAGACCCAAAACTAGCCCTTTCCCATTCCACTTTGATTCAAACCCTTTACACATGTCCATGGCCAATTGACTGCACAAACCTCCAGCCTTGACCCACCTGGACTTGAGGGTGACCCATGCCTGCCGGCCAGCCACCAGGCCGCCGGAAAACGCCATGCCTAAGAGCTCACATGTGAGCCCAACATTGGAATTCTCCCTTGCTTGGCTGCCCCATGCCCAATGGCCGCCGTGGCTGTTCTTCCCATGCCCGGAGCGGCTGATCCCAACCCTTGGCCATCCACGCGAGGCTCTCCAGGCCACCTCTGATTTAAGCCCGACCCCCTCGCGGCCATGGGGAGAGTTGCACAAACCTTGCCGAAACTCTGCCAAAATTGTTCCAAGCCTACTCCATACTCAGAGCGAGTTGATCCCAGGTGTCGATTTGCCTAATCCCACTGACGGAACCCGATTTCTCGGCGAAATTTCACACAAAAACCGAGGACACTTTGCCGCGGTGAGCCGATCTTCGAGTGATTGGCCCTACACCTTCACTAGACCAAGATGAGAAGTTTCCCGCTGAAAGCCCCATCTCGGAGCCACCCAATTGTTCCAGCCTCCAAGCTTTGTGATCGGCTGTGGTCACTTTCATAGATAGGCATTTCACCAGACCAGGAGACTTCATCTGGAGCATGCTGGGACGCAATCAAATGTGACACAACCCTCACATTGAAGCCACACATCTCTGAGCAAAGGTATGAGCTAATTCTTTATCCCGAGCTTCTATAGATTCTCCATTTCAAATGCTTTAATTTTAATGCACGATCACCGTATAGATGTATTCGTCTCTTCAAGACGAATCCATAGAGCATAAGAACACGAAAATCCTTTGAGAAATGAGTGAGTTCTTAGGGTTTTAGTGTGGACGGCTCTCGGGTGAGGACACTTGGGGACGATGAACGGATGTCGTTCATTCCATACACGCGCGGACGGACGGCCAGGATCGCGCCGGAAGAGGAGACAGAACGATACAGCGGGCCCCCGGAGTGCTGAGTTGGATGGCGGCGCCGAATCAGAAGGCGACGCGTGTGCGTTCGGAGCTGCCGAGGTTGAGCTGGCGTCGCGTCACTTAAATAGAAAATTAGGGTATTTTCTGATTTATTTAATTCCATAAACTTCAAAAATCCATAACTTTGTGTAGAAAAATCAGAAAAATAAAATAAAAATACCCTCTTGCTCAGTGAACAAAGAGAATAATGTGGAAAAAAAATCATTTAATTTCATCAAGTATTTTATTTTTAATGATTTATTTCCCCTCTGCATTGTTTTAATTCTCCATGCATATAGGAAATTCACCATGGCATGAGACCATAGGGCTTTTGAAGCCTCCGAATTTGGGAACATTCCCTGAATTTTCCAAAGTCGAAGGCCATCCTATGAGAAGTTATTTTCAAATTCATGTTACTGTTTTGAGTATTTTAAATCCAATAATTAGCATGTTGTGAAATAAATTCTAGGAAAATTTGGTGATGTTTCTTATGACCAGAGGACCCTAAGAAAAATAGGTTTTAAATTAATTCATTTAAAATAACCCTAATTGGCTTAAACACCTAAAATAGGTCTCTAATTAATTAGAGCTAATCATACATCAAATTAACTTGAAATCAATTCTCCACTGACCTTTAGGATCAGAGGAACCCACCATAAAAATTTGAAGTCAATTGGAATTGGTTAGCCCTACTAAATAGAGTTGATTAAGCCATTTAGTCGATTTGAACTTTAAAAATTCATAACTTTCAAAATACTTTTCAAAAATTCACCAAATTGGTTTTGAAGCCTCTCTGATATCAGGGGAATTTAAGAAAATTAAAATTTCAATTTTCTAAAAAATTTGATTTTTTGTATTATTTTAATATTTTAATAATTAAAAAATAATAAAAATCACAAAAATAATAAAATTCACCAAAATGTCATATTTTGAATTTCAATCATTTAGGAACAAACCCCATATTTTTCTTAAGTCTATTTAATGAGATATTAAATTTTAAAGCCCTAAGGTAATTTTAAAATTAAAAAATGCATATTTCTAGTATTTCCACTAAAATAATTCTAATAAATCAAAGAAAAATTAAAAAATTGTAAAAATTGATTCTCTGATTTCCTTGATATCAGAGAGATTTTTGAAAAATATTAAATTCATTTTTCAACCTCTATTTTATTTTTAAATTAATTAATACTCCAAAACTAAAAAATAATTATAATAAAAATAATATAATTCAAATAATCACCAAAATTGGTTCAAGTGGTCCTCTGATCATTAGGAATGTCCCATAATTTTCTTAAGGATAGAAACTTTCCCTTGGTCATATTATTAAATTTCCCTTGGAAATCTCTATTTTCCACCAAAAATAATTACATAAATAAATTGAATACAGAAAAATCACATTTTCTCCTCTCTTGTTTTTATTGACATATGAGTGAAGTCACATAAAAATTTCAAGTTCATTTAAACTCAATTTAGTGAGTTATGAAATTATTAAGCTTGAAGGGGCAAAATGGTAATTAAAATTTTAACATTTAATTAAAACTTTAGGCTTAATAAAATTAAAAAGTAAAATATTTGATATTAATCTGATTTGGATGATTGAAATTTAAATAATTAAAGGGTAGAAACCTACTAAACAATTTAAAAATAATTAAAATAAACCTTAATCAAATAATTAATTAAATTTGGAAGAATAATAAAATTGGAATTATTAAAATAGGGATATTATTAGGAAGAGATTTGTTCTTTAATTTAAGAATCCCTAAATTAATCATCTCAATAATATTTAATTCCTAATTAAATGATAATTCAAATTTAAGATTTAAAATGTTAAAAGACTTAATCATTAAATTAAATTAAAAGTTAAATTATTAAACTCTTTTAAAATTTCAATTAAATTAAAATTAAAAATAAAATTAAATTAAAATTTAAATTAAATTAAATTAAACAAATTAAATTAAATTAAATTAAATTTAAATTAAATTAAATTAAACAAATTAAATTAAATTAAATTAAATTAAATTAAATAAATTAAATCAAATTAAATTAAATTGAATTAAATTAAATTAAATTAAATTAAAATCAAATTAAATTAAATTAAATTAAATTAAATTAAATTAAATTAAAGGAAATTAAATCAAATTAAATTAAATCAAGTTAAATTAAATTATGTTAATTCACATCAAATCAAACTAAATTGAATTAAATTAAATTAAATCAAATTAAATCAAATTAAATCAAATTAAATTAAATTAAATTAAATCAAACCAAATTAAACTAAATTAAATTAAATTAAATAAAACTAAATTAAATTAAATTAAAATTAAAACTAAATTAAATTAAATTAAAGTTAAATTAAATTAAAAGTGACATCACCTAAGACATAAAGAGATTCAAAATAAAGCAACTTGAACACTATTCCAAATTTAAACCCATTAATTGAAATTAAATTAAATCACAAACCATTTGAACACTAATTTGCCCTTGAAAACTTTCATTGTCATAACTCCTAAACAGAATGTTAAATGAAATGTTACTTCACTTATAGGATATTCAAATGTCCTAGTCCACTGAGCAAGATAACAAAAATTGAATTCCTGGACGATTAATTCATTTGTATAATTAAATTCATTTGAACTTAAAACAATTCTAGCAATATTGAAAAGATGTTTAAGATTCTTCTTAAGCACTTCCTCAATATGATAGGATGTTAATAAGAACAACTGAACTTGATTGTTCTTTGATGAAGAAAATCGTCCTCAAACTAAACAAAGGAACCTAGACGTCATAGGAGATGATCTAGTTATAGGATTAGGAATTTGGTAGAAAACCATAATCCTTCCCTTAGCTTTACCTAGGAACTTGCTTAAATATTCTAATTGTGTTTTAAGTGCAGCTTGGGATGACGGGAAGACCCTCTAGGTACGCTTTTATTTTATTGCAATTTACTTTATTGCAATTTACTTAATCGCATCGCACTTACTTTTCTTGCAGATAAACAACTGTTGCATGAAAACCCACACCTTTAGGATAGTCCCTAAAACTGAAGCCAAAACTAAATTTGAAAGTCATTACAAGATAAAATTCACCGCCATAACATTTAAAAATATAAAACTACTCAAAATTTAATCACAAACAGAACACAAAACTACAATTACAACTAAATTAAAACGTCTTGTTGGATGGTCGGGAATACCTCGGATGATGTAACCTACATGTTGCTAACGGGATTTCCCATGGTCTAAATGAAAGTGTGAAACTCATTCAGTTGAGTTTAGCAAATTCATTTGGACTAAATGAATCCAATAAAAATAACGATGCCGGAAGGATGGAACCGTGGGATCTTAACCGGTGTTGTTATAATCAACTTTAAGATTTGTTTTAAGTAAAATATAAAAAAAAAACTTGAAAATTAAGATTTTCTCTAAACCAAAACACTTTTCTCATCTCCTGATTTATGACTTCTAAAACTAAACCTCTGGAACAACAAAGAGCTCAGAGCATGGTGGGCAGCACGACCATCGTCGTCAGCAAAACTTCAATCTACATCAGCAAAACCATTCCTAGAATTAAATAACCAATCCATAGGATTTCGAGGTCGTTTGCTTAGTGCAACATAAATCCTCAACTCTTCGTTAGGCATTTGCATGATTATGTCATGTAAATTAAGCCCTAACCGGTCTTAGGACTCCGAGGTAGTCGTCCGATACGACATAAACCCTCACATCTTCGAGGCTATTTGTATGATTGTCTCATACGGATATAAGTCCAAACTAATTAAAATTGGAGAGACTGAAATGTTAGATAACATTAGGGCTTTCCTAAATTCAAAGCCTAACGATAGGATAGTCTGGAAATTACCGAAGTTCGCTTCGAATCTGTGATTTCTCCTACCTTTCTTCTCTTGAATTCCCAAAATAAAATGTTCCGAACTTGATCCATTCCCTATTGAAATTCCAAAATTCAATCCTTTGAAAACTTAAACTTTGAAATTCTTGAGAGCAGAATTACTGATTATTATTGAGATTTTTCTTAGGTGATTCCCGTCACTTAAGATGTAATTAATTATAGGGGCTTGCCCTTATAGGGAATTTTAAGAACCCAGGTAATATAAACCCTGTTTAATGCTTTCATATTAAGCAGGGGAATTTGTCGTCTTATAAAATTGGTTCGCAGACCAAACGGATGTCACAAACCTTTCTAGTTTATTTATTCGAGCCCCATTACCAAGCAGTGTGTCTATTCTTCGGGGAAGATATACGGTTTGTGGTGCGGCGCTCGTTTATATAAACTATCTGGGATGTGAGGTCGGTTTGATTTCATATCTTAAAATTATTTTCAAAATCAAATACTACTTTTTCAAATTATTTATTTAAATTAAATTAAAAATTCGCCAACAATTTCTGTTAGGAGAACCCTTTTCAAAAATAAAACACACAACCTAAAAATAATGCCGACCATTTACAATATACCTTTCAATATTTCCTATCTTACCATCCATATCTCTAACATGCTATTGAGTGAGACTCACTTTCTTTAAAATCTTCTGTAAAAAACCAGTTTGTGAATCCCTTGAAGATGATGCATATGAAGTAGAAGCTCGAGAAGTAGAGACAGCAGAAGCAGAAGCACTGGAAGCTTTAACAGATCCTCCTTTCCAACCAAATACTAAATGCACAGTCTAAGTGTTTACATTTACACTGGTAATGGGTAATGAATCAGAGATGGAAATCCCATACCTGAAGTAGTAGCAGCTCTGGCACAGTTCAAAACATAATAAAAAATAATAGCTCCAATATCTAAAGGCTTTCCCTGCTGAATAAAATGCTTCAAAACAACTCTTTCTCTCGTTACTTCTCTAAAATGACTTGAAGGCAACAACTTTGATGAGATAAATTAATGTCATGCATTAGACGTGACATTCAACTTAGACGCCTGAAAATTTACTCTTTATTCATTTATTATCTTCCATAAACCTCTTCCATCAATAAGAAAAGATATTATCTCATCTAACTCTCCCTTAGAAGGATGATAGTTGGCATAAAACAAAACATATTAGGAGACAATCGGTAAAAAATATTAATTATTGCAGAAGAAAAATCTAATTGCTGACCTTTAACCATCACTGTATTATCTTCTGCTACTGGTAAGTTTGCATAAATCTCTCCAAAACCAGAAACAATAGAAATAGCGAATAAGCAATAGTAATTTTCCCAATTCCTTCTAGCATTCATCTCCTCAATATCTTCTCCTGGCTTATTAAAAACTCATTCTGGAATCAATTTACACGATGAAAGTGCATCGACCTATCTATCCTCCGCTCTAGAACTGACAAATTTGGTGGAATCAAATTTCACCTTCTCTCTCGATCGCTTCGACCTTGGAGCCATTTCTAAAAAGTCACAAAAAATTTACAATAAATTCTAAAATCAAACTAAACTTGCTAATTTAACTTCCAAAGGTAATTTCCACTAAATCCATGCAATTTCTCATACTTTTCCTCAAATTTTCACCATGAATAGTGATTTTTTTTTCAATAGTGTACTCAAAATACATGGTGAAAATCAAAATGTTTTACTTAGGAGATGTGCTCATACCTCAAGGAACTCAAATCTAATAAATTTCGGTGAAATCGGCTCTTAAACGATCCAATTTAGTGATGTCATAGTCTTCTATTTCGTGAAACCGAGAGGTTGAAGGTGATGGGGGTTAAAATGGGAAATTTGCAGGTTTTTAAGTGCAGAAAACTGATTTTCGTGAAACGACACCTTTGAGCGGAGCATATGGCGCATTGCCATGAAAATTGGCGCTTAAGTGTCGATGATTTGGTGCTTAGCCGCCAGTGCCCAAATTTTGATAATTAATTTTAATGGCACAAAATCATTTAGTTAATCTCCCTTAATCACTTTTAATACTTAATTCTACCCATAAACTCTTCTAATACTCCAAAAATTTCATCAATTTCAAACAAATTTCACACAAACACAAACTTATATTAATAACAAACTACACTTATCAAAAATTAAAAATTTCTATCCAAACATTTTGGGTGAAATTCCACTATTCATAAATTCTTAACTCAAATCATAAACACAATCTTACATCATTAAGATGTAACAAACATCAATAAAGTGCAACACAACATAAACATAAATCACAAACACTTAACACATAACACAGAAAAGCAAATCAACAGAATAACTTAATTTAATTCCAATCTTCAGTAGGCAGAATATATCCAAAATCACCATTATTTGGATTTGAACCATCTGGAATGTAAATCTGATAAAACGGGCGATGATTAAATGCTCTTGCATCCTCTTCTTCTAATCATTTGTTCTTCAGCTATATCGCTCTATTTGCTTCTTACAAATGACTTGTATGATTGAATTACATTATGAGTTGCCATCCAATATGCATTAAATGAGTGTTAGTTTCATTTTCCTTTGCTTCAATTGACTCCACATAGGCTTTAATCTTTGCAATCCTTTCTGCAATTTCTTTAATACTAACTGCTAAGAATCCCATGAATAACTCTTGCACACTTTCACTAATAAACTTCTTCTTGTTGGCTTCCTCCTTCTTCTTAACTTCGCTCTCCCAAGAAGAAATGTTTGCACTTATAATACTCTTCTTTAGACTCATAAATGAAAATAAGAACCCGGGCAAGTATTCCTTTAATTTAGGGTCTTTTTATGGACTTGGGAAGGCACAAAACCAATCCTAGATGTGTTAAAACCCCACATTAACTCCAAATAGCACTTATCGATGACTTAGGTATGTAGAAACCTTGTTTTAATATTTTTTGTAACTCCGGCACCTAAGTGCCAATCTGCGACGCTTAGCCGCCAGTGCTCAATTTTGCACAAGTCTGCAAAACATCCAAATCTTCATTATGACTCCTCTAAGTGATCAAATAAGGTCCAAATAACACCTCTATAGCATATAAGCTTCAAATTGCTACCATATAATCATAAAAACAAACCAAAAAAAGCACACTCATCAAACATAAAGCAAAGCATATCGATAACTGTGGGTTGCCTCCCAAAAAGCGCTTAGTTTATCGTTTTCAGCCTGACATGCCCAGAGCTTACTCTGAGTGACCCAACATCAGATTCAAATCAGGTTTAAATTGATCGAATGAAAAATATGGTTTATGTCTATGACCGTTAACTTTAAATATTTTTTCAATCTTATGATCTTAAATATACACAACTCCATTGGAATAAACTTTCATCATAATAAATGGGCCTGTCCACCTGAGCTTAAATTTTCTAGCAAATATTTTTAATTTAGCATTATATAGCAAAATTTTTTGCCCTGGCTCAAGATTTTTAGCAAGAATCTTCCGATCATGCCACAACTTCATCTTTTCTTTATAAATCTTAGCATTACATAAGATTGATTCCTTATCTATTCAAGCTCATTTAATTGTAACAATCTCTTTTCTCCAGCATCTTTCAAATTATAATTGAAATCTTTAATAGCCCAATATGCTTTATGCTCAAGTTCAATTAGTAAAGGATAAGCTTTTCCAAAAATTTGCCTAGGTGGGGACATTCTTATAGGAGTTTTGTAAGCAGTCCTATAGACCCGCAAAGCGTAATCCAGTTTAATTGACACTCCTTTCTGTTTGGATTAACAATCTTTTCCATTATTAATTTCATTTCACAATTAGATAAATCAAACAAACCACTTGTCTGTGGATGATAAGCAGTAGCAATGCAATGGTTAATATGATATTTCTTTGCTAACTTTTCCATAATCTCATGTCTAAAATGACTCCCCTTAACAGTTATGATTACACTTGGTATTCCAAATCTGCAAAATATTTTCTTTCTTAAAAACTTTGCAACACTTTGAGCATCATATCGAGGTAAAGCAACAGCTTCTATCCATTTGGTTACATAGTCTACTGCTATCAAAATGTATATATTTCTGAAAGATGGTATAAATGGTCCCATGAAATCTAATCCCAAAAGATCAAATATTTTAACGTATAACATATAATTGAGGGACATCTCATGTCTTCTAGAAATATTGCATGCTCATTGACATCGATCACAATTTTTAATATAAGCATTAACATCTTTAAAATTTGTAAACCAATAAAATCCAGATTGTAAGATTTTATATGTAGTTTTATCAACCCCAAAATATTTCCCATAATCAGAATTATGACATTTTTGAATAATTTCATAAGTTTCTTCTAAAGGCACACATATTCGAATGATTAGATCCTTTCCTTTTTTATATAAAAATAGGTCATCCCAAAAATAAGTTCTGGCTTCAGATACAAATTTCTACATCTCCTAGTAAGTTAAACCATAGGGTATAATATTACTGATAATAAGGTTTACAATGTCGGCAAACCACAAAACACCCCACTCATTAACAGTGAACAATTTTTAATCAGGAAAAATTTCATCAATTTCTTCAGCATCACAGAGATATTTTTCAGTTTCAAGCCTAGATAGATGATCCGCAATTTGATTATCAGCACCCTTCCTATCTACTATCTCAAAATCAAATTCTTGCAAAAGAAGAATCCATCTTATCAATCTTGGTTCAGCATCATTCTTCTTCATTAAATATTTAATAACATAATGATCAGTATGCACCACACATTTAGTTCCAATTAAATATGATCTGAATTTATCAAAAGCAAATACTATAACTAATAACTCTTTCTCTGTAGTGGTATAATTAATTTGAGCTTCATTAAGAGCTCTACTAGCATAGTAGATTACTTTAAAAAATTTATTATATTTCTAACCTAAAATAGCTCTAATAGCATAATCACTAGCATCACACATTAATTCAAAAGGTTTTTCCTAGTTAGGTGACACTATAACATGTGGAGTAATTAACTTATCTTTTAATGTTTCAAAAGCTTTTAGGCATTCATCATTAAAATAAAAAATTACATTTTTTTCAAGTAAATGTTATCAAGGTTTTGAAATTTTTGAAGAGTCTTTAATATACCACCTGTAGAATCCAGCATGTCCTAAAAAACTTCTAATTCCCCTTAAATTGGTCGAGTAAGATAAATTAGAGATCAATTCAATTTTTGCAGGATCTACTTCCTTACCATTTTCTGATATACGATGTCCTAAAACTATTCCTTCTGCTACCATAAATTAGCATTTTTCCTAGTTAAGAACCAAATTAGTTTCTTCATAGCGTTTTAAAACTTTAAACAGATGTTCTAAACATGATTCAAATGAAATTCCAAACACTAAAAATTTATCCATAAAAACTTTAATTCCTTTTTAAATTAAATCAAAGAAAATTGTTATCATGCATCTCTGAAATGTAGTAGAGGCATTACATAAATCGAAGGGCATTCTTCTAAAAGCAAATGTATCATAAGGACTGGTAAATGTTGTTTTCTCTTGATCCTCAGGAGCAATTTGTATTTGGTGGTAACCAGTATATCCATTCAGAAAACAACAGTATTTATGCTCAGCTAGTCCATCCAACATCTGATCTAGAAAGGGAAGTGAAAAATGATCCTTCCATGTAGCAAGGTTTAATTTTCTATAATCAATGCATGCTCTCCATCCTGTAACTTGTCTTGTTGGTTTAATCTCATTATTTTCATTAACATGCCCAGTAACTCCTCGTTTCTTAGAGACACAGTGAATAGGACTAACCCATGCACTATCTGAAATAAGGTAAATAATTCCTGCATTCAAGCACTTTAAAATTTCTTTTTTAACAAATTCTTTCATTATAAGGTTTAATCACCTTTGAGGATCAGCCCGAGGTTTGCAGTTATCATCCATAAGGATTCTATGCATACAAATTGAAGGACTGATTCTTTTAATATCAGTTATTTTCCATCCAAAGGCATTCTTATATTTCTTTAAAACTTCAAGCAAACTCTCTTCTTCTTTTTCAATCAATTGAGGGGGAATTATAACAGACAAAGTTGATGAATCACCTAAAAGACATACTTCAAATGGTTAGGATGCAACTTTAAATCAAGTTCAGGAGGCTTTTCAATTGATGTACAAAATGATTCATCATTTTCAGTCATGTCCAACAATTCAAAATTTTCTTGAACCTTATCTAAATCTTCCTCATAAAAATCTTCAAAATGTTCTAATACCTCTTGTTGCACATGTTTAAATTCTTCTTTCAGATTTCTCTTCATAAGCTGATTTAAACTAGCATTTACTTAAATATCTGATAACATCCATTCTATAACATTCATCATTATTGCCTCTTGTAGGATATTTCATTGATTTTGAAATGTTGAATGTAACAGTTTGGTCTGACTCTCATTGTTAATTCCCTTTTTTGCACATCTATCATTGCTCTGCCTGTGGTTAGGAAAGGTCTCCCTAAAATTATGGTTATCTCTTTATCTTCCTCCATATCTAACAAAATGAAACCAAGAGGATAGATAAACTGATCCACTTTCACCAAAACGAATGATCCACTAATTGTAGAGTTATAGTAATATGGTTTATTTCTCCTTATCCCATTTTTTTTAATATTGATAATGGCATAAGGTTAATGCTTGCACCCAAATCATATAAAGCATTTCCATAAAATTTGTCTATGATCACACATGGAATTATGAAACTACCAGGATCTTTAAGCTTTTTAGGAAGCTTTTTCTGAATTATTCCAATGCACTCTTCACTTAGTGCAACAATTTCATTATCTTCAAACTTCTCTTTTCTGTTAGGAATGTCCTTCATAAATTTCACATAGCTTGACATGTTCTAAGGCTTCAGCAAAAAGAATGTTGATTGTAATCTTCTTAAATATCTCCTAGAACTTAGAAAATTTCTTATCAATCTTTTGTTGACGAAGTCTCTGAAGAAATGGAGGTGGTGGCTTTTCTTAATCAATCTATGGTGGAGAAATAGGTCTTTCCAAACCTTTCAGAGCATCCTCTTTTGGTTTTTCAATCTCTTTTTTCTCTACTTCAATCACTTTTTAAACTCTACCTTCCAACTCTCTTCCACTTCTCAGTTGAATTGCTTTTACTTGCTCTTTATTCATGTTTCTTTGATTTACATCAGTATTACTTGGAAGCATTCCTTGGGATCTATTACTTAATGAATTGGTAATTTGTCCCAATTGATTCTCAATATTTCTGATTGTAGCTGCTTGACTTTGCAATTGATTTCCCATTTGTAACACCACTTCTTCAATAGACAACTTCTTCTCCTTAAATTGTGAAGTTTTGTTAAATTTTGGAGGATAGGTTAGTCTATAACTATTTTTCCCTTAATTCTTCCAGTTCCCCAATGGGTTTACTTGGTTGTTCCCCCATTGCTGATTACTACCACCCTGATTATTGTTATTCCAGTTAAAGTTTGGATGGTTTTCCAACATGGGTTATAATAATTGGAATATGGATTATTAGGCTTACTTATAGCATTCAAAGTTTTTGGTGAAGTTTGAGGATCAACCATTTGGCCTAATGAATTTTCTTCAATTATTGATATTGGCTGAGAAAAATTCATTCCAAATTGGTCTATCTTTCTTGAAATTGCAGCAACTTGATTTGCTAGCATTGGAAAGCTTCATTATCATGAACGTTGGCTACCTTTTTAGGATTTAACCTTTTAGAAGGCCATTAAAAATTGTTAGTAGCCATTTCTTCAATTCAAAGTATAAGCATTAACAAACTATTTAGATATCAATGAAACACCAGCAGCGACATCGATAATTGATCTAAGAGATCTAACTAATCCATTATAAAAAGTCTAAATTATTAACCAATCTGGCATTAAATGATGTGGACACTTTCGTATGAGATCTTTAAATCGTTCCCATGATTCATATATAGATTCACCTTCAAACTGACAAAAACATGTAATATCATTTCTATGCTTCGTAGTCTTTAATGGTGGAAAATATTTAGCAAGGAATTTTTGTGCTAAATCACACCAAGTTCTGATAGATCCAGGTGTTAATGAATTAAACCATATCTTAGCCTTATCTCTCAATGAAAACGAAAGAAGTCTAAATCTAATAGTATCATCATAAACACCATCACATTTAAAAGTAACACACAATTTTAGAAAAATGGCAAGATGTAAATTAGAACCTTCAGTTGGTTCTCCCCTAAACTGATTATTAGATACCATTTGGATAATAACATGTTTAAGTCCAAATGAATTAGTAACTATAGTAGGGTGTTGAATACTACCATTAAGATCATCCACTGTAGGGTCAGCATAATCCCTTAAAGGTCTGAATTCTTGATGGATATTAACACTTTGATTTTCTTGATTTACCATTTCTTAAATATTTTTATCTTTTTTCGTATTTTTTATTTTTTTTATTTTGATTTTTCTGATAGTTTTCTCTAATTCAAAATCGTAAGGCACAAGTACTTCAGAATTTGAACTACGCATACAAAAATAAAATAAGATAAAATAAAACACATTAACAAAAGCAAGGAAAAAAAAACAATTTTTATTAATTTTCATTGTATAAAATTTTAATTAATTTCACTTGCAACGATGCCAAAATCTTAATCCCCGAATATTTATCATCACGTTTTCACTTTATATTTTTTTCCAATGATATTATCTTTTTCTTTGCAACCATGCCAAAAACTTGACTCTGAAGAAAATATGAAATATATTTTAATTATTTTATAATATGAGATTCTACGCAAGTATCATATCATTTATCAAGTAATATAAGACTTTTTTGTTAAGCCCCGACATATCGAACACCTGAGAAATGTATAAAAATATATAGAAATAAGAAAATTAACTTTTTACCTTTAAAATTGATTTTGTAAAGTATGTTATAAAATAGATAATTTGAAAATTATTTTTTAATATTTTCTATGTAAGAAAAAGTAAAGCAAGCAACTAAAATTAACAAGACTAGTAAATGATATGAAAGCAATGAGAATAAAATACATTTTCCTCTTTTAATGAATTAGTAATACTTATGAAATTTCATTGTGGAAGTATCTAAATGTGTTGTGCTAAATAGGAGCAAATATATTATTTACCCTTACTTGGTTCTATAAAGAACATTGGTTAATTTGAAGCTTCGAAATTTTGTAAATGGGTTAGGCAGGGAAGATACCAGGTCTCACTCTAGAGCTCCCTCGATTTCCTCCAACTGGGGGCTAACATCTCATAACAAAATTTTTCACCTCAAACCAAATTAGGGGCTTTATCTTGTCACTCTAATGTCCTCTAATTTTTCTCCCCATTAAAACATATCTCCCTATTTGCACTCAATTGTATGAATTACAATTCTTATCCATACAATTTCATGTGATTCTTTGATTGAGACAACGCTGCAATGGAACTTATATAATCTCCCAACAAATTTTAAAATCTTAATTGGCCAAATCAAGAAGTAAATTAAGTGCAAGCAAATTAATCATCACAACTTCTTCCAATATTAAACTTATTTACCTCACACAATTTCTTTCCATAATTTAATTATTTCATCATTTAGAAGGAAAAAGATAAAGAAAACTACTCAGACATCATTGGAGAAAACACAAACACAACTTGATTTGAAGTAGAAATCATAGTGAATTCACAATAATTTTTACTTAAAAACCAAATGTAAAAACAAAGATAAACACTTATCTGAAAATCCTCTCCACAAGACCCTGAAAGTTCCTTTGAAAATTTGCTTTCCCTATAAGACTCGACAGAGGTTGGCACCCAACTCTTAGGATTAACTCTCCTAAATTCTAATACAAACTATGAAAAGTTAAGTAGAACAGTAAAGAATATTTGGTGAGAAGAAGGCTCTCCTGCTTCCTCTTTCCCTGGAATCAACTTCAAGATTTTCTCCAACTTTTCCCACCAAAATATTCTACTAAACTCTTCCCTTGGGTGTGGCACTAATTTCTAATCTTTAAGTCTTCATTTTTAATAATTCTCCAAATGGTTCCTTCGTGTCTTCTCAAAATATGTCCAGATTCAATGTATCCGCCAAGAATGCATCCATCCGTTCAAATTTTAATTGAATTTTGGTGTTGATGGGAAGTTAGTGAAGCTTAAACCAAAGGATGCTTCAAAAATCCCTTCAAATTTGTGCAAAAAAGAATTAAAATTTATCACTTAACTGTGGCGCCTATGCGCCAGCTATCCGACACATAGGCGCCAGAGGCCAATTTGCACACATTTCAATTTTTGCTCCAAATTTGATTCTTTATTGGTCCTTTCATCACAATCACTTATTTTAATCGTACCTACAAGAAAAACATAAAAATACCATCCATTAAAGTACAATATTATCAAAAAATAGGTATAAAAATGTGCTTAAAAATAATATATATTTTAGGTGTATCACTGCTCCCTCATCACATGTTTACAATTTTGAAACCAAATTGTGGGGATGAGTTGAGGGCTCTCCACATGATCAGAGTCCTAAATCATCAAGAAGACACAAATGCTAGATCAATACTTTATGACAGTTGTCCCACAATCTAATGGTCCAAGTATTGGGCCCTAGTATATGATGATGATCTGAAATGATTACAAGCTTCTTGATCCCAGATTTTTACGCTTACATTTAATATATGATTTTATACTATATATTTCATTTTAATTATATATATTTCTTTACAATGATGCCAAGAACTTGATGCCGATGCAAATGAGAGTTTAATTGATTTTATTATAAAATGGAATTTTACGCAAGTATATATATCATTATTAAGTAATATAGGGCTTTCTGATTAAGCCCCGAATATTTATCCCATGGAGATTGATCACAGAAAAATACATTAAGAAATTCATATCTATTTTTGATGAAATTTCACTTTAAAGAAATATTTTTTTTTTTTATTTTACTGCAGGAATGAAGATTTATAAGTGATGGAAGCAAAAAAGCATGAAATGGAGTGAATTTGGATCAAAAAGGAAGAAATTCATGCAAATTGAACTAAGTCGCCGACAGCGAGATCATGAGGAGAATTTCTGAAGAAATTATAACTACCTCGCCGACAGCGAGCCTGAGCCCACCGACAGCAAGATCGCGCGGTTTGAAGACCTTCTAGAAGCCCCGTTGACGGTGAGATCGTTTCCCGCCGACGGCGAGACAGTTCAAAATGCAAATACATTGAACCTGGACGCTTTTTGAAGAGGTGTTTAAGCATCCCTTGGACCTTTGCCTACCTCTATAAATAGAGGACGAATTTTAGTCTTTTGTGTGTCTCTTTTTGGTGTCTGGTGTGTCTGTTGAGTGTCATTAGTGAATTTTTTGAGTCTGTTTGATTGCTAATTAGTAAATTAGAAGTTTGTTGTACTAGAAGGAAAAGTCAAAGGAACTTCAAGGAGTCTGCTTGGGGAGGAAATTAATATAAGTATTTTTGTTTATTGTTGTTGTTAACTTTAAATGAAATCCATGCTTTGTTTTATTCCCATGCATTGTGAGTAGTTTTCTTAGTCTTTCTCCTTGTTTATGAAAATTATGCGAATTGATGAAATTAAATAGAAGTACCTAATATATTAAAATAAATTGTGATAATTTTTACTTTAAACTTAATTTACTTTCAATCTGGTCAATTGAGTTGTTAAAATATATTGAATTATCAACTATAGTAAAAATTACATCCAATATTCAGGGAAGTCAAAAACCTTGGAAGGAGGGTGCAAATAAATAGGGAAATATTAATTATCGGACGTAGAATTGGACATTTTAGTGTGACAGACTAAAATATTCAATTTGGTCCTATTGTTTGAGAGCTGAAGTGTAGATGTTAGCTCTTAGGTGAGGGGAACGTGGGAGCTCTGAAGTGGCCGCCAGTATCCTCCCAGCCTAGCCGCAGATTCAGTAATCAAACATAGGATTAGTCAATGTTCTTTGCACCTGGACCAAAGGGTAAAGAATAGGAATGCTCCTATTTGTCACAATACAATTCAAAGATTCTATTTAAATTCGTCATTCTCTTAATTTTCTAAAAAACAAGGAGAAGGATACTTTTTCTGAATTATTTAAATCAACTTTATTTCAAGCATTAGTTTACTTTAGTTTGCTTTAGTTAGTTTAAATTTTTGTTTACTTTATTAGTAAGAAATACCTTTAAATTTAGCTGATAAAAATCTGTTAAAAACTTCCCGGTGGGATCGATTACCAGGACTCCACTAGAGCCTTGTGTTACTTGATGCGATACGTATACTTGCGTAGAATCCACATTATACATTCCATCATAAAATCATATATATATATATATATATATATTAAAGCGGGATCAAGTTTTTGATACCGTTACTATAAACTTAATTTGCAAACAAATTAAAAAGTGGGTCAAGTTTTTTGCGCCGTTGCCGGGGAAGTGAAGAAATTATTTACTAGAGTAACGGACTATTTTGTTTTATAAAATTGTATGCGAAAAATTGGAAAGGAAAATTTAATACCTTACGATTCAGAATTAGAGCGTACAATTAAAAGAATTAGAAAACAAAAAAGAGAAATTATAAATCTAACACAAATGGCAAATATTCCTGAAAATGAAAATATCATTCAACCAAGACCATTACTAGATTATGTCAACCCTACATTAGATGAAATTCATTTAACTATTCAAAACCCTGATGTAGCTGCTAATTCATTTGAACTTAAACCTGCAATTATCCAAATGGTATAAAACAATTAATTTAGTGGTTCACCTACTGAAGATCTTAATTTACATTTTGCTAGTTTTTTAGAACTTTGTGCTACTTTCAAATATGAAGGACTATCTAACGATGCTATTAGACTTAGACTTTTTCCTTTTTCTTTAAGGGATAAGGCTAAAATGTGGTTAAATTCGTTAGCACCTGGATCTATTAAAACTTGGGGAGAGTTATCACAAAAATTTCTATCCAAATATTTTCCACCATCTAAAACTGCTAAGCTTAGAAATGATATAACTTCTTTTAGTCAGTTTGATGGAGAATCAATATATGAAGCTTGGGAGAGATTTAAGGAACTTCTTAGGAAATGCCCACATCATGCGTTACCAGATTGGTTAATTATTCAAACTTTCTATAAAGGATTAGTAGGATCTTTAAGATCAATCATCGATGCTGCTGCTGGAGGATCATTAATGTCAAAACCATTTGATGATGCCTATGCACTAATCAAAGAAATGACAACCAATAATTTTCAATGGCCTGCTGATAGAATGAATCCAAAAAAGATAGCTAGTATTCATGAAAATGATGCAATATCTATGTTAGCTTCGCAAATTACTGCTGTATCTTAAAACTTAGATCATTTTGGAATGAATTACTCTCCATTTATATTAGAAGAAAATTCATCTGGACAACTTATTGAATCCCAATCTCAATATGAAACTATAAATGTAATTAATAACAGACCCAATAATCCGTATGCGAATTATTATAATCCTGGATGGAAAAATCATGCTAATTTTAATTTGAATAATAACACAACTAATCAACCATGGATGAATACCATAACACAACCATTAGGAATTCCTTCTAATCAAGGAAATTCTAATTATAAACATAATTATCCACATGGATTTAATAATAGTAACCCACAATTTAAAGATAAGAAATTATCAATAAAAGAATTAATATTAAATATAGGTCAACATTTACAAAATCAAGGAAATCAATTACAAATACATGGTAATCAATTACAAAATCAAGGAACAACTATTAAAAATATTGAAACTCAACTTGGACATATAGCTACCGCACTTAATAATAGAATACCTGGAACATTTCCTAGTAATGTGGAAATAAATCCCAAAGACAAAGGAAATGAACAAATTAAAGCAATACAATTATGAAGTGGAAAAGAATTAGAACCTCAAATTACAAAAGAACTTGAAAGTCAAAAAGAGGAAGTGGAAATTGAAAAGGAAAAGAATCAACATGATTCAAATTTAGAAAATCCTTTAATACCAATGAAAATTTCTGTGGAAAAACCTCCACCAACATTTCCTCAACGATTAATTCAACATAAAAAAGATAAACAATTTGCTAAATTCCTTGAAATTTTGAAGACATTAACGATAAATATTCCTTTCGTAGAAGCTTTAGAATAGATGCCAAACTATGTAAAATTAATGAAAGATATTCTAAATAAAATAAGAAAATTTACCGATAATGAAATTGTCGCACTTAGTGAAGAGTGTAGTACTATTATTCTGAAAAAACTTCCTGAAAAATTAAAAGATGGTGGTAGTTTCACTATACCTTGCGCTATTGGAGAAAAATTCTATGGAAAAGCTTTGTGTGATTTAGGAGCAAGCATCAATCTAATGCCTCTATCAATTTTTAAAAGATTAAGATTGGGAGAAATTTCACCTACTTCAGTAACTCTTCGATTAGTCGATCATTACGTTACATATCATAAGGGAGTTATTGAAGATGTATTAGTAAAAGTGGACAAATTTATTTTCCCTGTAGATTTTATTGTCTTAGATATGGAAGAAGATAAAGAAATTCTTATCATTTTAGGAAGACCATTTTTAGCCGCTGGGAAAGCTATGATTGATGTTCATAAAGGAGAATTAACTATAAGAGTAAATGACCAAAAAGTTACTTTTAATATTTCTAAATCAATGAAATATCCAGCACTAGAAAAAGATGATGAGTGTTTTCGAATAGAAGTACTCGATCATTTACAAAAAGAACATTTTAAGGAATATTATGAAAAAAAATTAGAATAAGAAAATACTGAATTAATCAAAAAAGCAGATATAAATGAAGAACTAGATTATATTCAAGAGAAATTTGAATTTTTTGATAGCACAGAAAACACTGAAAAAATATAGTTCCATCGATTATTAAACCTCCTGAACTTGAATTAAAAATTTTACCTAATCATTTAAAATATGCTTACTTAGGTAATTATTCAATTATTATTTCATCCGAATTAAATGAATCTCAAGAACAAAAACTTTTAGATACTTTAAAAAAATATAAGAAACTTTTTTGTTGGACTTTAGCATATATTAAAGGAATTAGTCCTTTAATCTGTATGCACAGAATTATTTTAGATAATGAACATAAGCCTAAAGCAGATCCGCAAAGAAGATTAAATCTGTTAATGAAAGAAGTAGTTAAAAAGGAAATTTTAAAATGGTTAGATAATGGTATTATATATCCTATTTCTGACAGTGCTTGGGTAAGCCCAATCCACTATGTACCTAAGAAAGGAGGAGTGACCATCAAAGCTAATGAAAATTATGATCTTATCCCTATAAGATAAGTTACTAGATGGCGAATATGTATTGATTATAGAAAATTAAACACAGGCACTAGGAAAGATCACTTCCCTTTACCATTTCTAGACCAGATGTTAGATAGAATAGCCAAACATAATTTTTTTTGTTTCTTTGATGGATATACCGGTTATCATCAAATACAAATTGCTCCTGAGGATCAAGAGAAAACTACATTTACTAGTCCTTATGGAACTTTCGCTTTTCGAAGGATGCCTTTTGGATTATGTAATGCACATGCAATATTCCAGAGATGTATGATGTCTATATTTAGTAAATTAATTGATAATGGAATAGAAGTATTTATGGATGATTTCTCTGTATTTGGAACAACATTTGACACATGCCTAAATCATCTTGAAAAAGTATTTGAAGTATGTAAGAAAACTAATTTGGTTCTTAATTGGGAGAAATGTCAATTTATGGTTACATGCGACATTGTATTAGGGCATAAAATTTCGGAAAAAGGCTTGGAAGTAGACCCTGCAATAATTCAAGTTATAGCTAAATTACCACCTCCAACTACGGTAAAAGGGGTAAGAAGTTTTCTTGGACATGCTGGATTCTACATACGTTATATTAAAGATTTTTCAAAAATTACTAAACCTCTATGCCAACTTCTTGAAAAGGACAAGAAATTTGAATTTACAACTGAATGCCTGAATGCTTTCGAATTATTAAAAGATAAATTAATTACAACACCTATAATAGTTTCACCTAACTGAGAGAAACCATTTGAGCTTATGTGTGATGCTAGTGATTATGCTTATAGGAGCGAGTTCTTGAGCAAAGATATGATAAGATTTTCAAAGTTATATACTATGCTAGTAAAACTCTAAATGATGCTGAAATAAATTATACAGTTACTAAAAGAGAATTATTAGCAGTTGTATATGCTTTTAATAAATTTCGGCATTATCCAATAGGAACTAAATGTATTGTACATACTGATCATTCTGTTATAAAATATTTAATGCAAAAGAAAGATTCTAAACCAAGATTAATTAGATGGATATTATTAATGCAAGAATTTGATTTTGAGATCATTAACAAAAAGGAACCGATAATCAAATTGTCGATCATTTATCAAGATTAGAAAATCATGAATTATCTGATATTGATAATAAAACTTTTGACAGTTTTCCTGATGAATAACTTTATAATATAAATGAGTGGAAAATACCTTGGTATGCTGATATAGTAAATTATATTATAAGTGACATTTTACCACCTATGTTAACTTTGCAACAACAAAAAAAATTCATTTATGATACTAAAACATACTTTTGGGATGAACCTTACTTTTATAAGCAATATAAGGATCTAATTATTAGAAGATGCGTGCCTTATAAAGAAACTGAACCAATCATTCAAAAATGTCATGACTCTGATTTTGGAGGACATTTTGGGACAGATAAAATTGCATATAAAATTCTACAATCAGGATTCTACTGGCCTACTCTATTTAGGGATGTATATAAATATATAAAAACTTGTGATAAATGCCAAAGAGTAGGGAACATATCGAGAAAAAATGAAATGCCTCTGAATTTTATATTAGAAGTTGAAATTTTTAATGTTTGGAGATTAGATTTCATGGGACCTTTTATTCCTTCATTTGGAAACTCATATATATTAGTAGATGTTGATTATGTTTCCAAATGGATCGAAGCACAAGCATTACCTAGGTGTGATGCTAAAAGTGTTTTAAAATTTTTAATGAAAAATATTTTTACTAGATTTGGAATGCCGAGAGTGATTATCACTGACGGAGGAACTCATTTTAGAAACAAATATATTCACAAACTAGTAGAAAAATATAATATTATGCATAAAATATCAACTACTTATCATCCACAAACTAGTGGATTAGCTGAAGTTTCTAATCGAGAGATTAAGCGTACATTAGAAAAATCTGTAAACCCTAAAAAATTAGACTGGTCTATAAGACTAGACACTGCATTATTAGCATACATGACTGCTTATAAAACTCTGATTGGAATGACTCCTTATAGACTTATATATGGAAAAACTTGCCACTTACCAGTTGAATTAGAATATAAAGCATATTGGGCGTTTAAAGAATATAATTATAATATGAAAGAAGCTGGTGAGACGAGATTGTAGCAATTAAATGAATTGGAAGAATTAAGAAATGAATCATATAATAATGATAGAATTTATAAAGAAAGAATGAAATTATGGCATGATCAGAAGATTAATCAGAGAAATTTTGAACCGGGACAAGAAGTTTTTCTATATAATACTAGATTGAAATTATTTCCTAGGAAATTGAAATCTCGATGGTTAGGACCTTTCACCATAACTCAGATATTTTCATATGGAACTATAGAAATTGAAGATCCAAAAACAGGACATAGATTTAAGGTAAACATAATAGATTAAAATCATATATTGAAGGTAGAAGATCAAATTTTAAAGAGGTTTTAATGCTTAGTAAACCTGATTACTAACTGAAATTAGGTCGGGCTGACGACGTTAAACCAAGAGCTTTATGGGAGGCAACCCATAGTAGTCTTTTATTTTAAATTATCTACAAATTAGTGAGTCTATATTATTAAAACTAATCTTACTACTCAAATTTTTAATTAGAATCATCACAAATTTGAACCTATATGATGAGATCAGAAAAAATATTCGGACCAGAGCAAAATTGGGCGATTTTTACGAGTCTAGCCGACAGCGAGCCCGAGCCCGCTGACAGCGAGATCGTGTGCCATGACTTAAGTCAATTTTATAACTAGCTTGCCGACGGCGAGAAACATCCCATCGACGACGAGGCAGTTGAAATTTTAGTTTCTTAAGAATTTTTGTGCGGTTTTGGACGGTTCTAAGCCATTTCTTCGTAGGAAATTATCCCAATTCCAAATTTACATTGTTTTCTTCCTTAGAAACAACTAGAGACCAATCCTTTCAATCCAAAATGGCCACCAAACTCTTAGAAACCACAAAAACTGAAGTTTTCAATCGACGAAAATTCGTCAGTTCGGAAGCGCAGCGTATCTTCAACAAAGGCTTGATGAAGAAAAAAATTATTAAAGAAAGAGGATTTGTCAATAGAGGAATAGAGAATTCCACCACAAAAATTAAAGAAATGATCGCACAACAGCATTGGGAGGTATTTTGTTATACAACATCCGCTGTAGTTATTCCAGTAGTTAAAGAGTTTTACTCTAATTTACATGCGATCAACAATGGAAATGTCTACTTTAGAGGAAAATGGGTAACATTTACTCCTTCAAGGGTAAATGAATTATTTTCTATAGAAAATACCTCTATTTGTCATTATTCCAACTTTGTGCCTTCAAGATACAATATGAAGGAGATCTATAGATACCTGACCGACGAACCTGATGATTGGGAGTTACGCGAAGACGGGTAAGTCAGTTTTTCTGCATCTCTTCTTAACCCTGTCTCGAAGCATTGACATTTCTTTATATCATCAAAACTATTACCTACTATGAGGTTAAATAAGGTTTCAAAGGAATGCGCTATATTAAACTACTGTATTCAAATTGGACTACCTATCGATGTTGGATCAATAATAGTAATCTCTGCATTGGGATTGATTGTACATGGGTCAGTGCATGGACTTGGACACCCATCGACTATATTTGCTTTGTGCAGTCAGTACCAAGTTTCTTATGAGGCTTGGGAAAAAGTACTTTTACCATGGAAACCACTTGATCTTACAGATATATTTCCAACTTTGGATAACAATGATGAGATTACCATTATTTCTGACAGAGCATCACAGAACAATCCTTTAGCAAGGCCCCTTACTTATAAAACTAATTTCATTCTGAAGAAGATTAAAGGATTGGAGAAAGAATTGTAAATGTGATGAATTCCATCGACAATATCTATGATATGTTTGATCACATTGACTGGAGGATGAAGGAGCACTTTGATCATACTGGACATCTGGAGGCCAGTTTTATTCATTTACTAAGACAGAAAGGATGAATTAATGAAGAATCTACTGTAGAATTCCCTTTCAGGCCTTTCTACAATTTATTTGTGCACCTGCGTCGCATCGGGAATATCGGAGAAGATGATAGTTCAGACACTGAAGAGTAGGAAAGATTTCTATGTTTATTTCATATATTTATGTATATATGTGTTGATTTGGAATTAGGTTTTATTATGAGTCGAACTTTGATTTGATCATCTCAGAATTGATGAGATTTTATGTAATTGTTATGTCTAAGCATTTAGAGTGTTGTGGTGTGGATTGCGATGCTGAGTATTATGAATTTGAACATTTAAGTTAAGTATGTTGTTAAGTTGTTAGTATGGAGTTTGTAAGTCTCATGGATTTCATATATTAAATTATATTGTTTGTGTTGTGTGAACTTTTTGTGAGTAGAAGTATCTAATTTTCATACTATTATTAAATTAAGTGATCGAAAGATTGATTAAAGGCAAATCGAGGTTGAAAATGATTGACGAATTTCAAATATTTATAAATTTTGGGATCTCGCCGACAGCGAGAAAACCAGCTGACAGCGAGACCGAGCTCGCCGACGGTAGATTTTTCCTGAAACTGTTGCCTTATCAAATTAATTAAATCGAGATCGTGAAAAGATCTATATCTGACCGGTCAACCGACACTATTCATTGCCCCTTCCTCAAAACTTCAAAAAAACCGACCTAGGGCTTGAGAGATCTTGGATTTGAGGCGATTTCAATACTTTTTGACACCGTATTTCATCTTCCCTTGGTAAGAGCTTCACTCTTATGCAAAAATTTTTGATTTTCACCATGGATTTCTTCTACATTGGGGAATTTTGAAAAAATCTGAAATGTGGAGAAAATACTTGGAAGAATTTCATGGAAATTGATTTAAATGGATTTTAGATGTTGTAGGAAGCCTTCTTAGTAATATTTAGGAGTTTAGTTAAGATTTTTGCAAATTTCACAGATTGAGAAATGGCTCCACGACAAAAGCGACGGATAGATTATGATGAAACACGATTCATAAATGCAAGAGCACAAAATTAATATTTTCAAAATATCCAATCAAGAAAATGCATTCAAGATCGAATTTTCAAGAATCCAGGAGGAGAAGTTGAGCGAATCATTAGGGAGCGAGGATGGGAAAATTTTTGTTTCGTGACCAACAGAGCAGCTGTAGAAGTAGTAACGGAATTTTATGCAAATTTAACATAGGCTGAAGATGCACCGGTTAAGGTTATAGGATTTTTTGTAGAATTCAACGCTACTAGAATAAACGCTTATTATGAAGTACGTGACACCTACACCAGCGAGTATGAAACTTTTGGAACTATGGAAGGACCACTGGAAGAGGTTATCGACTTTCTCACTGATGGGAAAGGAGTTTGGAAGATCAAGCAGCGGGAATGGGTAAACTTTCCTCTTTCTATGTTAAATGCAACATCTAAAGCCTGGCATTATTTTATTTGTTCTAATTTGTTACCTACCTACCACCATAGTGAGGTAACAAGAGATAGAGCAGTTCTGAATTTCTGTATTCAGAATCAGAAGAATATTAATGTGGGAAATGTTATTTATAAGAATATATTAGCCACCGCTAGAAATGAAAATGGAGGAGGACTAGGACATCCTGGTCTTATCTATGCACTCTGCCAATTATCTGGGATAGAGGCAATAGATAATGAGGAATGGTTGAACCTATGAAACCCCTTACTCATGCTAATATAAAGAAATATGAATCCTATGAAGGATGGAGATCCGGGACAAGGGATTATGTACCTTCTTCAAGTAGAGATATACCCTCTACTAGTTATGATCCACCCCCTCAGTACACCACTCCTACCCTTCAAGATCTGATGAATGAGGCGACTACGAGTAGACGAGTTTTGAGCTATTTGGAGAAAATATGGAAAGAAGATTTGAGCATATAGACCAAAGGATCGGAGGCTTGGAAAGAAGACACAATTATGATAGCGAATATCTCCAGCGACATTCAGAATACGAAATTGCATACTATGAGGCTGAACGTCGATATAGGAGTGGTGATTTAGATGTTGTCTTTCCTGAGTGCCCCCGCTATTCACAGTACCAGCCTACTCAGCCTTCTCAGCCTGGAGATCAGGGAGATGACATAGCTTAGGATTTTGATGCAGAAGTTTAGAGCCTTTGTTTGGTTTATTTAGTTTGTTTAGATTTGTTGTTTTGGAAACTTTATTATTTTGGATGTAATTATTCTGTACTTTCTAGAGACTGTGGATGTTGGTATATTTGCTTATGCTACGATATTAGACTTCTTATGTGTGTTAAATTAGTTTGCAATTTTTTTATATATATAGGATGTTAGTTTAAGTTTTTATAAGTTATGAATGTTAACATTGTTTAGATTGTTTTAATATGTTTTAAAGTAGATTAGTTGATTGTATGTGTCGTAATAGATTAAGTTTTCATTTGTTATGTTTGATACTTATTTTAAAATTTCATCCCTGCACTTTCTTTTAAATACTATATGTGAAAGAATACTAACAGTACAGGTTTTTTAAGTAATGAAAAAGCCTACAAAAATTTCAAAGAAAAGAAATACCTAAAGCTCGAAGGTATGATGAATTTTACTATATACTTTCCCTTTTCACTATTTAGTATAGATAGAAAAATTTATGTTTGGGGGAAGGTAAAAATACAAATTTAATTATTAAATTGTTCTCAATTTCTATTTTCAAAAATTATTATCAAATGATTTTCTATAGTTGTTTTTCAATTCAATAAACATGAATTACTTTATTTAATTATTATAGAAAGTTAAATAAATGTTTCTAGTAATTCAATTAATTAAATGGAATAAGATATTTGGTTAAAAGGAATAAGAATATAGTAAACTATTTAAAGTAAGGAAAACTATATTCTAAAAATTGAAAATTCTTAAGTATTTAAGTGAAAAAGAAAGGATTGAAACTTAATGAAGTCAAAGCTATGAAATATATATAAAGCAAGGAAATATTTTAAGTTTCAATTTTAGGAAGAGAAATTGAAGTTCAAAATTATTAACAGGCTATCCAGATACAGTAATCCTCACTTGAAAAAAAGAAAAAAAAGAGAAAGATTGATAATCAATCCAAAAAGAAAAAAAAAAGAAAAGAAAAGAAAATAAAAACATAAGTGAGGAGAAGCTTGAGGAGATGCCTTATCAAAAATTGGCTTCAATGGAATCAACCTAAAGGGTAAAACTTAATTATATTTCTAAAACTTATATTTATGAATTAGTATTTTACTAAATAGTGTTTTCTTGAATTTCCTATCATCTAAATATCTTAAGTAATTTACTCTTTTTAAATATAGTCATTCCTGAAATAAATAAAAAGCTAGAAATCTTTAGACCTGATAACCAAATAATCTTATATCTATAAAGTTAATTTAATTACTTAGAAATATTTCTATTCAACTTTACTATAATGATATTTAAATTTAATTCATATTATCTGAATTAAAAAATTCTATTACAGAAATCATTTTTTTTATTATTTAGTATTAAAATTACTTGAGGACAAGTAATAATTAAGTTTGGGGGATTTTTATCACAGGAAAATACATTAAGAAATTCATATCTATTTATGATGAAATTTTACTTTAAAGAAAGGTACTTTCTTTATTTTAATGCAGGAATGAAGATTTATAAGTGATGGAAGCAAAAAGCATGAAATGTAGCGAATTTGGATCAAAAAGGAAGAAATTTATGCAAATTGAACTAAGTCGCCGACGGTGAGATCGAGGCCGCCGACGGTGAGATCATGAGGAGAATCTCTGAAGGAAATATTACTACCTCGCTGACAACAAGCTCGAGCCAGCCGACAGCGAGATCGCGCGGTTTAAAGACCTTCTAGAAGCCCCGCTGATGGCGAGATCGTTTCCCGCCGACGGCGAGACAGTTCAAAATGCAAATACATTAAACCTGGACGCTTTTTGAAGAGGTGTTTAAGCATCCCTTAGACCTTTGCCTACCTCTATAAATAGAGAACGAATTTTAGTCTTTTGTGTGTCTCTTTTTGGTGTCTGGTGTGTGTCTGTTGTGTGTCATTAGTGAGTTTCTTGAGTCTGTTTGAGTGCTAATTAATAAATTAGAAATTTGCTGTACTAGAAGGAAAAGTCAAAGGAACTTCAAGGAGTCTGCTTGGGGAGGAAATTAAGGTAATTATTTTTGTTTATTGTTGTTGTTAACTTTAAATGAAATCCATGCTTTGTTTTATTCCCATGCATTCTGAGTAGTTTTCTTAGTCTTTCTCCTTGTTTATGAAAATTATGCAAATTGATGAAATTAAATAGAAGTACCTAATATATTAAAATAAATTGTGATAATTTTTACTTAAAACTTAATTTACTTTCAATCTGGCCAATTGAGTTGTTAAAATATGTTGAATTATCAACTATAGTAAAAATTACATCCAATATTCAGGGAAGTCAAAAACCTTGGAAGGAGGGTGCAAATAAATAGGGAAATATTAATTATCGGACGTAGAATTGGACATTTTAGTGTGACAGACTAAAATATTCAATTTGGTCTTATTGTTTGAGAGCTGAAGTGTAGATGTTAGCCCTCAGGTGAGGGGAACGTGGGAGCTCTGAAGTGGCAGCCAGTATCCTCCCAGCCTAGCCGCAGATTCAGTAATCAAACATAGGATTAGTCAATGTTCTTTGCACCTGGACCAAAGGGTAAAGAATAAGAATGTTCCTATTTGTCACAATACAATTCAAAGATTCTATTTAAATTCGTCATTCACTTAATTTTCTAAAAAATAAGGAGAAGGATACTTTTTCTGAATTATTTAAATCAACTTTATTTCAAGCATTAGTTTACTTTAGATTGCATTAGTCACTTTAAATTTCTATTTACTTTATTAGTAAGTAATTCCTTTAAATTTAGCTGATACAAATCTGTTAAAAACTTCCATGTGGGATCGATAACCAGGACTCCACTAGAGCCCTGTATTACTTGATACGTTATGTATACTTGCGTAGAATCCACATTATACATTCCATCATAAAATCATATATATAGATTAAAGCAGGATCAAGTTTTTGATACCGTTACTATAAACTTAATTTGCAAACAAACTAAAAAGTGGGTCAGAGATCGAGGTTAATCATGGTGGCTTTTAAGAGAAGTTATAGTATACATTAACATGCCTTGGCTTAGAAGGTCGATAAAGGTTTGGTTTTTATTATATCATACAATTATTACTACAATACTACTTTTGAACTAAAATACTTAGTGAAAATCAGAAAGTTGGGTTTGATATATTAAAAGCACCATTCCTCAGACAATGAAATTAGTGACATGTGTAAAAGTAAAACAAGTATCGAGAAAGATTTTGACAAACATGAGAAATTGTATTCTTTACCCTTACTAGAGATACTATAAAGAAAATTGGTTAATCTACAGTTTGAATAGTTCTGAAGACGGGCTAGGCAGTGAAGATACTAGCTTCCACTCTAGAGTTCCCTCTTATCCCTTCACATGGAGGCTAACATCTCGCATCAAAACCTAAAACAATAGAACAAATTAGGGTCCTTTAGCCTGTCAGTCCAAATTCCTCTAATTCTACACCCTTCAAAGTTTATCTCCCTTTTTATTTGCACTCAATTATATGAATTACATTCTCATCCATACAATCTAATGTGATTCTACCACAGTTGATTCAGACAACACCATATCGGTTCTTACATGTTCTCACAACTGATTTTAACATGCAAGTTGATCAATTTTACATGTAAATGAGAAAAAAAGTTAAATCATTACAATATATTCTCTCTCTATAGAATTCTATATCCTACACATGCATACTAATTCGTTGTAAGAGGGAAGAGTAAAGAAAACTACTCACTACACATGGAGAAAAAATAAAAATTTTCATTGAATAAGTCTTTAAAACCATACAAACGAAGTACTAGATTCAAATCAAAATATAATGAAAGTACATATCTTTGATAGAAATCGAACTCTCCTTATATAGCATAAGTAATCTCCTTACAATCCTTTACAAGAACCAAGTGACAAGAAAATAAGAAATCTCTCACTCTCTCTCTTTCTCTCTCATCTTGTCGCCCAACTGGGGACTCTTTCCTAGGCCTTTTTCTTCTTCTTCAAGCCTTCTTCTCCTCTTCTAATTAGTTCTAGAGTTCAATAGTTTAAAGAGTTATTTATAATTTCTCAAGTGCTGCTTAAGTGTCTCTTCAAATGTGTTCATATTAATGAATCTTCCAAAGGGCGTCCCAAGTGTCTCTTCAATAATAACTCCTTCTAACCGACCGAAATCCTTCTAGAGAGTACATTTTATCAATTCCAATGAATTTTCCATGTGCTGAACAAAACACGGCTTCAAAAATTGTCTAAATCTGATGTATATTCTAGAAGATATGTTAAAAATCGTCACCGACACTTAAGCACAGATTTTGGGCCTTTTTCCATCCTCCGGTGGCGCCTAAGCGCCATGTTTTGGCGCTTAACTGCCCAACACAAATACATAAGTGTCTGGTTCAGCTCCCATGGCTCCGGTGTGCCCTGGTTCAACCCCTTTTACTCCAGTAAACTCTAATTTGGTCCATTCTTGTTCCATTTGCTCCAATCACTCCAAATTCTTCAATTTGTTATACCTACAACCAAGAAGACAAAAAAACATACCTTTAAAGTGCAGTATCATTATAAAATATAGCATGAAAAATAATACATTTTAAGGAGTATCAAAATCCCCCAAACTTATACATTACTTATCCTCAAGTAATATTACACTTTTACAATAATTTATGTAGATTAGAGTTAATGGGTCATCCTTTAGAATTGCTAAAATTTTTTTATAAAATGTGATAGTTAAACCTAGAAGAACTTCTACTATATCAGACTAGCCCAGTGTCTAAAATATTTATCATCAAACTTGAGAATTTGTTTTTCTATCTATTTCAGAAATATATGCAGATTTTTAAAACTTTGGATTCTTTGAACTTTACTCTCTAGACTTAAGAACTCTTTTAAGAATAACTTTTACTAAGCTTAGGATTTTTCTAAGATCCTTACTCTAGAATGACTCAAGTGAAACCAATTTTTGATTAGGATCTCTCCTCAAGCTTCTCCTCAAACTTTTTTTTCTTTGCATTTTCTTTTTCTTTTTCAGGATCTTTTTGATCCATTTTTCTCTTTTTCACTTATTTTTTTATGTGAGGATTACTATATCTGGAGAAGTCCTTAAATAATTTTGATGTGTGTGTGTGTGTGTGTGTGTGTGTGTGTGTGTGTGTGTGTATATATATATATATATATATATATATATATATATATATAAGCACAACACATAAAATAACATAACATTTTTTTTTCACAAAAATACCTTCCAAAAGGCAGGCAGTAAATTCATTACTAAAAGAAAAGCATTAGCTTCTTACATACGAGATATTCATAATATCTCCATGTATCAAAAAAGAAAGAGTTGTGGGGGGTTTAGTGTTGACATTAATTGATTCATTATACCAACCCTGAGAAGCAAGCCAACGAGCTGGGGAAATACCCTCCCTAGCAATAAAAACAAAGGCCACCACCATGCCCATAGTGAGCCTTTTCATTCTCTTCATCCATCTGTTGATGTACCAAGGGGCTGACTCATACTTGTTGAGGAAATTGATGCAACTATTGGAGTCAGATTCAACCTGAAGGTTTGCGATCTTACATAGGTGTGCAATCTTGATAGCCCAGAAAATTGCAATCATTTCAGCTTCCAAGGCATCCATGGTAGCATTGGGAGAGTGAAAGAACAGTAAGCAGTTTCCGTGCAGTCCCTAAATATCGCACCAATCCCAGGATGCTGCTGATGATAGCTCCAATTAGTATTCACTTTCACCCATTTACCAAAGGGGGGGGGGTCCAGCTAACATATAATTTTCCTCCTGGGGGCCAGCTGCCCCTCCTTGCATATAACTCTGAGGCTGTGAAATTTGATGAGTTTCTGGATGTAAGTTAAACAATGTGCATGTTGACCTCATTTTTGATGAGATCTTCTCTTCTTCTTTTAGTACTCAGGATCTAGCCTTAGGCTTTTCCTTTGACTATCCTAGAGGACTAGAATTGGGACCCACCACATAGAAATTCAAACCACTTCTTAACTCCCTACAAACTCCACAAATTTGATTGTAGACCCCTAATCACCTAGAGGGTTGAAATCAAATGTGGAAGTTTAAAGGATGAGTTCCTATAGGACTCTTTGGCCATAGGACTGCACTGGGTGGCCTGGTCTGGTGAAGGGCTGACTTACACACACACTACACTTTCACACACCTCCTAAAACACACCTATACCAAACTTGACCTCCTGACTCATGTAGGTGATTCACATGGATGGTCCTTAACCCCTAGGCCCTTAGCTAAGAGGGTTAGGAACAACATAATGAATGCCTCAAATGAGTCCCTTCATGGCTCATGTGGGCTTGATATGGCTTCATGGCTCAACCAAAATGATTTCATTCCATTCATATTTACCCAATCTTCAATTTTCCAAATTTTCAATTTTCCAAATTTTCAATTTTCCAAATTTTCAATTTTTGACCCCCGGGACCCTACACCCGCTTAACCTACCCAAAGCCCTTGAAACTACCCAAAATTTGTAAAATCACCTAAATTACCCAAAATTCCTAAAAATCAATCCCAAGCATTCCCACATTACTCAAATTGATCATCCATACCCAAAAATACCAAAACTTCCATAAATACCTCCCAATACCCTCCAAATACCCAAAATACCCCTCTTGACCCAAAAATCCAGAAATTCAGAAAATTCCTAGAAAATTCCAGAAAATCTCAAATATTCCCAATTTTATTTTGTTCAACTACACCATGGGCCAATTTTGGCAATTTACCCCACTTTTGTCAAAACCCCCAATTTGACCTATTTTTAACCCAATGTCAAACCAAACCTATCCAATTGACCCAAATTCTGGTCCAATTCAATTCTAAACTTCAATTCAACATTCCCAACACCAATCTAGACCAAATCCAAATCCAATTTGATTGACATTTGGATCCAATTTCACCTTTTGCCTTAAAACCCAATTTGGACCCATAACCCAAACTTAACTCAAACTCACCCAATTCAACTCCAATTAACCCCAAATCTTTTCTAAACCTTTCTTAACATCCCTATAAACAAAACATTAACATGATTTACCCAAAATTTAGACCCAAACCCCACACAAATTCAACCCAAAGCCAAAAAGCCCAATTTTGACCTAAACCCAAACCTAACCCAAATAAGCCCAAACCCCAAAATCAAAACCCAACCAAAGCCAAAACCTCTTTGAAACACTCCCACAAACATTTCCCAACATTTATTTTACATCAATTTCAACCCTAGCCCAACATTGGCCCAAGTTAGCCAAATTTGACCTACATTGGCCCATTTACCAAAGAGGCCCAAATCAAACCCAATTCAAACCCAAATCACTCCAAACTCATTTCAAATCACTCATGACATATCCCTAAACCAAACCCAACAATTATTTGGCCCAAACTTCTACAAAATTTCCATCCATGAATTCATTCTTAAATTTAAAAGCCCACCTACATGAAACCTTCATAAAGCCCATCTCCACCAAAATCCAAAGGGCCAAAATCAATCCAAAACCCGTATGAAAATTGCTCTACACCATATTTTAAATTAAATCAATCCCTAAGTTTCAAAACTCATCATGAAGCCATTCCATATTAAGCCCCACACAAATTCCCATCAAAATACCAAAATTTTCTTAAACCCATTTCCATGAAATTGACTTAACTTTTCCCAAGCCAAAGATGAGCCATGAAGCCATGCATGAGCCACATGGAAGCCATGAGAGCCTCTTTACATGTCACCATGCCATTTTGGGCAAAAGGAGGAGACTCTTTCCTTAATCTCCTAAAGTCATTAGCCTTAACCATGATTCCCTTAACCCAAATTTAATCCAAATATATTTGGATAAGGACTTCTCCATGTCAAACCAAGTCGATTCCTTCGACTCCTCACAACACCCAAAGCCACCTTGAAGGGTGAACCAAGCCCAAAGGGTGGACTTGACCAAATCAAGCCAAAATTGTCCTTCTCCCATTCCATTTTAAATCAAACTTTTGACACATGGCATTTACCAATTGCCTACACTAAACCCCAGCCCTGACCTCTCTGACCTTGAGGGTGACCTGACCCTGGACGGCCAGCCACCACAGCCGCCGGAAACCACTAGGCCGAGAGAATCCATGTGAGCCCAACATTGGAATTCTCCCTTGCTGAGCTGCCCCATGCCCAATGGCCACCATGGCTGTTCTTCCCATAACCTAAGCAGCTGATCACAACCCTTGGTCATCCCTGTGAGGCTCTCCAGCCACCTCTATTTAAACCCGACCCCCTCACAGCCATGAAACAGAGTGGCACAAACCTTGCCGAAACTCTGCCAAAATTGTTCCAAGCCCTACTCCATACTTAGAGAAATTGATCCCCAGTGTCAATTTGCCCTAATCCCCACCAACAGAACCCAATTTCTCAACTGAAATTTTACCCAAAAACCAGGACACTTTGCCACAGTGAGCCAATCTTCAAATTGACTGGTCCTACACCTTCACTAGACTAAGAGGAGAAGTTTCCCACTCGAAAGCCCCATCTCCGAGGCCACCCAGCTTGTTCCGACCTCCAAGCTTTGTGATCGGCAGTGGTCACTTTCATAGCTAGGCAATTCACTGCACCAGGAGACTTCATCCGGAGCTTCGTCGGGACGCAATCGAAGGTGACACAACCCTCAGATTGAAGCCACACTTCTTTGAGCAAAGGTATGAGCTAATTCTTTATCCCGAGCTTCTGGAGATTCTCCATTTCAAATGCCTTAATTTCAATGCATGATCACTGTATAGATGTATTCGTCTCTTCAAGAAGAATCCATAGAGCATAAGAACATGAAAATCCATTGAGAAATGAGTGAGTTCTTAGGGTATTAGTGTGGACGGATCTTGGGTGAGGACGCTTGGGGACGATGAATGGATGTCGTTCATTCCATACACGGGCGGATGGACGGCCATGATCGCGCCGGATGAGGAGACGGAATGATACAGCGGGCCCCCGGAGCACTGAGTTGGATGGCGGCACCAAATCAGAGGCGACGCGTGTGCGTTCGGAGCTGCCGAGGTTGAGCTGGCGCCACTTCACTTAAATAGAAAATTAGGGTATTTTTTGATTTATTTAATTCCTTAAACTTCAAAAATGCATAACTTTGTGTAGGAAAATCAGAAAAATAAAATAAAAATACCCTCTTACTCAGTGAACAGAGGGGAATAATGTGGAAAAGAAATCATTTAAATTCATCAAGTATTTTATTTTTAATGATTTATTTACCCTTTGCATTGTTTTAATTCTCCATGCATATAGGAAATTCACCATGGCATGAGACCAAAAGGCTTTTGAAGCCTCTGAATTTGGGAACATTCCCTGAATTTTCCAAAGTCAGAGGCCATACCAATGAGAAGTTATTGATTTTTCAAATTCATGTTACTGTTTTAAGTATTTTAAATCCAATAATTAGCATGTTGTGAAATAAATTCTAGGAAAATTTGGTGATGTTTCTTATGATCAGAGGACCCTAGGAAAAATAGGTTTTGAATTAATTCACCCAGAATAACCCTAATTGGCTTAAACACCCAAAATAGGTCCCTAATTAATTAGAGCTAATCATACATCAAATTGACTTGAAATCAATTCTCTACTGACCATTAGGATCAGAGGAACCCACCATAAAAATTTGAAGTCAATTGGACTTGGTTAGACCAACTAAATGGGTTGATTAAGCCATTTAGCCAATTTAAACTTTAAAAATTCATAACTTTCAAAATACTTTTAAAAAATTCACCAAATAGGTTTTGGAGCCTCTCTGATATTAGGGGAATTTAAGAAAATTAAAATTTCAATTTTCTAAAAAAGTTGATTTTTTTGTATTATTTTAATATTTTAATAATTAATAAATAATAAAAATCACAAAAATAATGAAATTCACCAAAATGTCACATTTTGAATTTTAATTACTTAGGAATAAACCCCATATTTTTCTTAGGTCTATTTGGTGAGATATTAAATTTTAAAGCCCTAAGGTAATTTTAAATAAAAAAATGTATTTTTTTAGCATTTCCACTAAAATAATTCTAATAAATCAAAGAAAAATCAGAAAATTGTAAAGATTGATTTTACGACTTCCTTGATATCAGAGAGATTTTTGGAAAATATAAAATTCATTTTTCAAACTTTATTTTATTTTTAAATTAATTAATACTCCAAAACTTAAAATAATTATAATAAAAAGAATATAATTCAAAAAAATCACCAAAATTGGTCCAAGTGGTCCTCTGGTCATTAGGAATGTCCCATAATTTTCTCAAGGACAGAAACTTTCCCTTGGTCATATTATTAAATTTTCCTTAGAAATCTCTATTTTCCACCAAAAATAATTACATAAATAAATTAAATATAGAAAAATCATATTTTCTCCTCTCATGTCTTTATTGGCATATGAGTAAAGTCACATAAAAATTTCAAGTTCATTTAAGCTCAATTTAGTGAGTTATGAAATTATTAAGCTCGAAGGGCAAAATGGTAATTAAAATTTTAACCCTTAATTAAAATTTTAGGCTTAATAAAATTAAAAAGTAAAATATTTGATCTTAATCTGATTTGGATGATTGAAATTTAAATAATTAAGGGGTAGAAACCTACTAAACAATTTTAAAATAATTAAAATGAACTTTAATTAAATAATTGATTAAATTTGGAAGAATAATAAAATTGGAATTATTAAAATAGGGATATTATTAGGAAGAGATTTGTTCTTTAATCTAAGGATCCCTAAATTAATCATCTCAATAATATTTAAATCCTAATAAAAATGATAATCCAAATTTATGATTTAAAATGTTAAAAGACTTAATCATTAAATTAAATTAAAGTTAAATTATTTAAATTAAACCTTTTTAAAATTTCAATTAAATTAAAATTAAAAATAAAATTAAATTAAAATGTAAAATAAATTGAATTAAATAAAATTAAATTAAAACAAATTAAATTTAAATTAAATCAAATTAAATTAATTTAAATCATAATAAATTACATCAAATTAAATTAAATTAAATTAAAATAAAAAATAGAATCAAGTTAAAATTAAAATCAAATTAAATTAAATTAAAATTAAAACTAAACCAAATTAAATTAAATTAAAGTTAAATTAAATTGAATTAAAAATAACATCACCTAAGACATAAAGAAATTCAAAAATAAATATAAATCAACTTGAACACTATTCAAAATTTAAACTCGTTAACCGAAATTAAATTAAATCACAAACCATTTGAACATCAATTTGCCTCGAAAGCTTTTGTTATCATAACTCCTAAACAGAATGTTAAATGAAGTGTTACTTCACTTATAGGATATTCAAATGTCCTAGTTCACTGAGCAAGATAACAAAACTTGAATTCTCGAACGATTAATTCATTTGTATAATTAAATTCATTTGGACTTGAAACAATTCTAGCAATATTGAAAAGATGTCTAAGATTCTTCTTAAGCACTTCCTCAATATGATAGGATATTTATAAGAACAATTGAACTTAATTGTTCTTCGATGAAGAAAATCGTCCTCAAACCAAAACACAAGAACCTAGACGTCATAGGAAATGACTAGCTATAGGATTAGGAACTTGGTAGAAAACCATAACCCTTCCCTTAACTTTACCTAGGAACTTACTTTAAATGCTTAAATATTCTAAATTGTGTTTAAGTGCAGCTTGGGATGACGGGAAAACCCTCCAGGTACGCTTTTACTTTCTTGCAATTTACCTTATTGTAATTTGTTTAATCGCATCGCACTTACTTTTCTTACATGATAAACAACTGTTGCATGAAAACCCACACCTTTAGGGTAGCCCATAAAACTAAAACTAAAACTAAATTAAAAGTCATTGCAAGATAAAATTCACCGCCACAACATTTCAAAATTTAAAACAACTCAAAATTTAATCACAAACAGAACACAAAACTGCAATTACAACTAAGTTAAAAAGTCTTGTTGGATGATCGGGAATACCTCGGATGATGTAACCTACGTGTTGCTAACTGGATTTCCCACGGTCTAAATGAAAGTGTGGAACTCATTTAGTTGAGTTTAGCAAATTCATCTGGACTAAGTGAATCCGATAAAAATAACGATGCCGGAAGGATGGAACCGTGGGATCTTAACCGGTGTTGTTATAATCAACTTTAAGATTGGTTTAATTAAAACATAAAAAAAACACTTGGAAATTAATATTTTCTCTAAACCAAAACACTATTCTCATCTCCTGATTTATGACTTCTAAAACTAAACCTCTGCAATAATAAGGAGCTCGGAGCATGGTGGGCAGCACGGCCATCGTCGTCAAGAAACTGAAATCTACATCAGACAAACAATTCTTAGAATTAAATAACCAATCCATAGGATTTTGAGGTAGTTTGCCTAGTGCAATATAAATCCTCAACTCTTCGTTAGGCATTTGCATGATCATGTCATGTAAATTAAGCCCTAACCGGTTTTAGGACTCCGAGGTAGTCGTCCAATACGACATAAACCCTCACATCTTCCAGGCTATTTGTGTGATCATATCGTACGAATATAAGTCCAAATTAATTAAAATTGGCAAGATCAAAACATTAAACAAACATTAGGACTTTCCTAAATCTAAGCCAAACAATAGGATAGTTGAGAAATTACCAAAGTTCGCTTCGAATCTGTGATTTCTCCTACCTTTCTTCCTTTGAATTCCCAAAACAAAATGTTCCAAATTTGATCAATTTCCTATTGAAATTCCAAAATTCAATCATTTGAAAACTTAAACTTTGAAATTCTTGAGAACAGAATTACTGATTATTATCGAGAGTTTTCTTAGGTGATTCCCGTCACTTAAGATGTAATTAACTATAGGGGCTTGCCCTTATAGGGAATTTTAAGAACCTGAGTAATATAAACCCTCGTTTAATGTTTTCATATTAAGCGAGGAATTTGTCGGCTTATAAAATTGGTTCGAAGACCAAACGGATGTCACAAATCTTTTAGTTTATTTAATCGAGCCCTATCATCAAGCAGTATGTCTATTCTTCGGGGTAGATACACAGTTTGTGATGCGGTGCTCGTTTGTATAAACTATTCGGGATGTGAGATCAGTTTGATCTCATATCTTAAAATTTTCAAATTTAAAATTATTTTCAAAATCAAATACTACTTTTCAAATTATTTATTTAAATTAAATTAAAAAATTCACCGACAATTTCTTTTGGGCGACCCCCTTTTTCAAAATAAAACACACAACCTAAAAATAATGCCGACAACTTCTGGCGACTCCGCTGGGGAATAGTTCCTCTCTCCATTTTTAATCAGATAATTCTGCCTTCAAAAAATCGGTAGTGTATCCATGTCCCTAGTGGATCAAACTACCCTTCTTTCCATTGGAATACTATGTTCATTTCTACCTTGGACGAGTATAGCCAACATCCTTTCGGATTTAGGAGCCACTGTTTAGACACCCCTAAACAGAGAGGTTTCGAGATCCTTTTACCTCATTTCTGAGGTGGGGTGGACCCCCAATTTGTATTAGTTTAGGAGCGGTCTTGCGAGTCGAGAAGTTTCTACAAGACTTCCTCTTCCTTTTCCAGTTCCTAATCAATTCCTTTTACCCTTCCTACAATCTTCCTTCTTTTAATAACTCTCTGTCTTAACGAACAAATCTTTCCAAAAAGACAATTTTCCTTTAATACCACAAATACACTAAGATAAACAGAAATGTGTTTAGACTCTTTCTTTTTCGTCATAAGTTTTACGACAAGAAGAAGCACGATTCGGAGACTAACACTTGGAATCTGCCCTGCAGAAATGGAAGCCCCAAAGCCGATCTTCTCCTTCATCAACGGACTCGACTCCGGCCGTGTTCAAGGATGAATCGCTCGATAATGGAATCATTCGATTCGGATAAGGATTCGGGGACACCGACATCAAAATCCCCGGCGTCACTCTCTTTTCACTCACAAGCAAAGTACCAGAAACTAAGAAGCCGTTGATTGAGTTCAACCTCAAGTCCACTCACGAATTCCCTCCTCTGCAAAAGATCCCATCTGAGAGGAGTACTGCTATTCACAGAAGGACTGTTGTTGCTACCCCCACTGTTATAGTTGTCTCTGCACCTACCCCGGCTTCTGCCACATTAAAGGGGAAGGAAATCCAAAACTATGATGAACCTATTACCGTGGAGGGTACAGATCTTCCTGTGAAACCCTCTGTTTTTGAAATCGGGTCCAGCTCGAGAATTCCATCGCTGACACGGACTCAGAGAAGGAACAAAAGTAGAAGGATTGCTAGAGAAGCCGTAGCCGCCGAAGTTGCTTTCCGGAGGAAATCCCGAACCGCCCGAGTATACACCGCTGCTCGAATACATACCACCGTTGGGAGGAAGTAGGTTCCATCCCCTCTCCGCCGCAGAGGATGAAGAAAATGTTCACAAGATTGCTGCCGCATTGCCTCAGCCCGTATATTACAATGATAGCTGTAAGAAAAGGGCTAGAATTACGCCATTTGCTCGACTGCAAACCCTGATAGAGAAGTTGGCAAAGAAGGAAAAACGCCCTGTGTCAGAAATTTTGAGAAGGATAGGGCGGGTGCCGGCCAAATCTTTTCTTGGGCCGCGAGAAGAACCTGCTATCGCTGCGGAAAAGCCGAATAAGAGAATGAAAGCTAGTCCGCCCGTCGTTGTTTCTGGACTACAGATTAGGGAGGATACCACCTTCCGAGCATTTGGTCGACGGACCATCCGGTCCTGGACCTTCTGCTGCTAGAAGGATGGTATGGCGTCCCACTACCTGGACAATTAAGATTGAAACAACGACTCGAGAAGAAAAGTCTCGTCAGGAGACTTGAATCCGAAGAAAGTGCTACTGCAGTAAAGGGGACTCATGAGAAGGAAACCCGACAGTTATCACATGACAACTGCAAGGACGCACAGAAAAGACCACTAGAAGATGCTATGGAAAATTTAAGGACTGATATTCGACGATTAGCAAGGGAGAGAGAAGAAAAGTTCAGAGATGAGATTGACTCGTCAGAGTTCATGGATGATGAATATGCAGAAATTAAGATGGTTGATACACGAGCTTCGTCAGCTTCACAAGGTGCCCCTGCAGCCGCAGAAAGAGAGGAACCGGAAGTAATGAGGAGGCAGCTTCAAGAGAAAGATGATACGATCGCCCAAATGGCAAAAAAGGATGGAAGAGATGGCTGTAGCTCTAACCACTCTCCAGAGTTAAGTGCAACCGCAAAGAGAGACACCCCCAGAGGTCATTCACATTGTAGACGGAGGAAAGGAGATTACGTCCGTCAACGGGGATGATCAGCTAAAGAAAGATGCAACACAAAGCATGATTCCTGAAAAGGATATCAAAAGCTTGGTGGAACAGCAGGTGCGAGAAGCCTTGGTACAATCAAAGAGCGGGACATCCATTCGGACGGGTAGACCTTACCCTAAAGATTTTGAATTTGTCCAATATCCGAAAGGCTTCGTACCACCTCTGTTCAAGACCTTTGATGGAACCGGAAACCCTCGGCAGCATGTTGCACATTTTCGTGCCAGTTGTTGCAACGCCGGCCGAAGTGATGCATTACTCTTCAAACAATTTGTTAGCAGCCTGTCAGGGATCGCCTTTGATTGGTATGCAAAATTACCGAACGGCTCGGTGAAGACATTTTCAGAACTATAGAACCTCTTCATCAAGCAATTTGCCGGAGCCCAGCACCACATCACTATAGGTGATTTAGTGGTAGAGAAGTAGAAACCCAACGAAACCTTGGTGGACTACATACTTCGATGGAGAAATTTAAGTATGAAGTGTGAGCCACAACTACAAGAACATCATGCAGTCGGCATTTTACTTAAGAGCATTCACGGCCCGATAGCACTTCTCCTCAAGGGATTTACTATTAAGACTTTCGAGAAGTTGTTAAGCAAGGCCGGAAGCATGCAAGAGGAGGCGAAGCAAATAAGTTTCACAGACAAAACAGACAAACAGAAGCCCGTGAAAACTTTTGAAAAGAAGTCCGGGATCGTTGCAGCTGTTGATAAAGGCAAGCAACAGATACAAATATCGTCAAAACGGCCGCAGCAACCTCAACAGAATTACCAGCAACCCCAACCCAGCTATCAGTCATCTCAACAGTATGAACAACTGCCTCGTCGGCAACGTATGTTAAGGGAGCTTCTAAGCAGGGAGTATCCGTTCAAGAATGAGGCAGTGCCGAAAATGTTCCATAGTCTGATGAAGACTCCAGATTTCCAACTGTCAGAACCTAAGAGACAAGAAGAAGTCGACAAGAAAGGTGATCCCAACTTTTGCCCTTACCACCGGATGCTTGGGCATAAGATAGAAAATTGTATTACCTTCAAAAGTTGGCTCAACGACAATCTTCGGAAAGGGAATATAACGATCCCGAAGGAATACATGAAGGAACCCCAGAAAGGAGGTTCCGTCAATGTTGTCTCGACTGATCTCATTGTTCCGATAGATCCCTATGCGACTGATGATGGATGGGCTATCACTTGGACAAGGTCTTCGAAAAAGATTTTGGATCACATCCAAACCGCTTCGGTGCGAGCCTCAATTCAGAGTTCAAAACCTGTTAAGTCGACACTATCACTTGCGATGGAAGAACCACCTCAACAAGAGACGATTGAAGAGAAGAATAAAATCGACAAAGAAGAGAAGACCGAGGCTCCTAAGGCTAGACTAGGGGCTGCTTATCCTAGGATAGTTGTTTATGATTCGGGGGAGAAATCCCTCGAACCTCTGACTCTGTATGATTATCTGCTCACTCCGGGGGGATCTTATAATGATAAGGGTTATGGCATTGACTACGTTCTGACTGTTTCTAACGATTACGCAACTAGCGACAACTAACCAAATCCGGACATCGATTTCGATACAAATGACAATTCTCAAATCATACACAATCTCGACGATCACAATGACGAAGAAGACATCCATCAAGGAGGCTACGAGAGTTCAACAAGTAACAAATTTATCTGCGAGTTTAGCGGAGCTCCAGTCACAATAGAGTTAGAGCCTTCAGACTCTGAAGCTAATCCAGAAGAACCTGTCATTCCGATTCAAGAGGAGACACTAGCAAACTCAATACTAGATTCAGAAGAAATTACGAGAGGTTAACTTAAGAAGTGGAAGAGTTCTACCTCCGAGAATGGGTCCAAAGGACAAAGGAAAGGAGTGGTTGTTCGGGAAGAACCAACCCCGATAGAAGAAATACCCATTCGGGAAGAAGTCGAGACACATGAAAATAAAGTGGACTACAACGTGCTAGCCCATCTTAGGAAACTACCGGCCAAGCCGAGCATCTACGACGCTCTCATCTTATCAAAGGAGATGAGAGAAGCTCGATCGAGGCCTTACTTGATCCGGAAATTTGCTTAGCTCAAATGACCGGAGATTCCTTAGATGAGGTTTGCTCGTTAAAGGAACAGCGAGGTGTTACCTTCACGGACAATGAACTACTACTTGTGACAGCAAATCACAACCGACTGTTGTACATTTCAGTTACAATTGGGAAGTTTACACTCTCCAGAGTATTGGTGGATCCAGGAGCATCAATTAATATAATGAGTCTTCAAACACTAGCATATTTGGAAATTGATGCTCGCGAGCTCGAAGCCGACAAAATGTTATTAAGAGGATTCAACCAGAAAGGAGAAAGAGCCCTCGGATCAATAACGCTGCTAATGAAGACCAGTGACTTGGCAAAGACAACCGCATAATTTCACATAATTGATTCAGAAACGTCGTTCAACGCTCTACTGGGCCGACCATGGATACATGAAAATAGGATGGTACCATCATCTCTACATCAGTGCATCAAATACTACGATGGAGGGGAACAGTGCATCAAAGGTGACTTACAACCATTCTCCGTACATGAAATTGGAATCCATGAAGATGCAGCTTATTATGCACCTCCGAAGAAAATAATCTTCTCGAGAGATACCATAACAAATGAAGCAAAAGAAGTTCGGGACGACGAAGAACCCGAAGTTCTAGTCCAACAGTCACTCACCACTCCCTTACGGCGAGATGGTGAAGGTTTCTCCACAACTCGCATCCGAGGTCGAGGCCGGGGACGAGGTCGTGGCAGAGACGTTAGGACAGTTGGACAGAGGAAACTAGCCATCAATGTTGATTGGGAAGATAGTTCTGAAGAAGAAAAAGAGATCAAACAAGAAGCAGCGACAATAAGTTGAAAGAAGCCGCAATTCAGGATCCCTCTCGAAGATGAAAAGAATGAAGAATATAAATCGATGTACGAGAAGATTAACCACTATGTACATACTATGACCCTGACCCCGATCCATTCTAATAAGATCGAGGGTATGGTGGTCAAAGAGGTACGTAGCGGCGATGCAAAGCCAATCAAATTCTACCGTGGTGCTCCTTCCTCCATAACTGAAAATAATGTACAATTTGAAGATGTCACTTCATCAGAATTAATGGAATTAACTTTTGAGTGGTATTCTCCTTGTGTTCAAAATTTAATTCAACATGGTTTCTTACCTCGACAATGGACAAAAGGTCAATCACAACATTTTGAAAAATTATGGAATAACTCCGGTCGTCCACCCAATTCAAAGCATGGTCTCGAATTTGGCACAGTAGGATCAGTTGACGATTCTGAATTTTGCTTGGTTGTCACTTGCAAGTCCAATGAAGACTGCATGGAAGCTACAGAAGAACTCGAAGATTTACAAATTGGAGTCGCTCCGCCAGAATTCAAAGAAGAGATCAAATCTACAATAGATGAGTTAACAGAAGTTAACTTAGGTACTAGCGAAGAGCCTAGACCTACCTTTGTTAGCTCCTTACTCAATAAAGAAGACTCCGAAGAAATAATCAAGTTATTAATAGAATTTAAAGACTGTTTTGCTTGGAACTACGATGAGATGCCATGATTAGCTCCGAGGTCGCAATCCATAAGCTAGGAGTGGATCCTACTTCGTACCGACCAGACAAGGTCCCAGAAAAATGAATCTAGAAATCGAACAACAAGTCATAGCCGAAGTTAAAAAGCTAATAGACGCCAAATTTGTCCGTGAAGAACAATACCCGACTTGGTTAGCCAATGTGGTGCCAGTCAGAAAGAAGAATGGCCAGATCAGAATTTGTGTGGATTTCAGAGATTTAAACAAGGTATGTCCAAAAGACGAATTTCCTCTACCGATCCCAGAATTAATGATCGACATTGCTTCGACACATGAAATATTTTCATTCATGGATGGATCTTCAGGATACAACAAGATAAAAATGGCTCCAGAAGATGAAAAACTTACAGCATTCAGAACGCCGATCGGAGTATATTGCTACACGATGATGTCATTCGTGACCGAAGAACGCATGAGCAACCTACCAGGGAGCGATGACAAAAATTTTTGATGATCTCATCCACAATCAAGTCGAATGCTACGTGGATGATTTGGTCATCAAAAGCAAAGTAAAGGACAACCACCTATATGATTTGAGAATTGTTTTCGAACGATTAAGACAATTTAACCTTAAGATGAATCCCTAAAAATGCGCCTTCGGCGTCACCTCCGGGAAATTCTTAACATTCGCTGTCTGACATCGTGGAATTGAAATCGACCCGGAAAAGATTAAAGCTATCTTAGAAATGCCGCCTCCCAAAACCTTAAAACAACTACGATCTTTTCAAGGGAAGCTGGCATATCATCGACGCTTTATCTCAAACTTGTCAGGTAGGTGTCAGCCTTTCTCGGTATTAGTTAAAAAGGATGCCAAATTTATTTGGGAAGAGAAATGCCAGAAAGCCTTTGAAGACATTAAACAATATTTAATGACACCTCCTGTCTTAGCAGCCCCAGTCTCAGGTAGACCGCTGATACTTTATACCGCGCCTTTAGACGACTCTCTCGGAGCCCTGTTAGCCCAGGTCAATGATGAGGGTAAAGAAAATGCTCTTTACTACCTAAGCCGTCGTTTACTTCCAACGGAAATAAGGTATCCCGCAATCGAAAAGCATTGTTTGGCCCTGATCTTTGCCGCTCAAAAGCTCAGGCACTACATGCTTTCTCATAAGGTCAACCTGATCTCGAAATTTAATCCATTGCAATACTTGATGACTCGTCCAACGCTTTCCGGCAGACTTGCCAGATGGTCAATGATATTATTGCAATTCGATATAACTTTCGTGCCTCTTTGTGCCGTAAAGGGACAAGTCTTAGCGGACTTCCTCGCAAGACACCCTTTGCCGGCAGAATCTCCTCTTAATGACGATTTGCCGGATGAACAAATAATGAGCCTAGAAGACCACGATGATCGACGTTGGGAATTATATTTTGACGGAGCATCTTCAAGCACACAAAGACGAAGAATCGCAAGTGATAGTGCCCGGTAAGGCAGGAATCGGATTAATCTTTATAACACCGGAGCGAGGGATGTTAAGATACTCCTACCACTTTACAGAGCCGTGTACAAACAACGAAGCAGAATACGAAGCCCTCATAACAGGACTGGAATTAACTATTCAAATGGGGATAACAAACATTAACATCTACGGGGATTCGCAGTTAATCATTCAACAAATCGCCGGACAGTACAGAATTTTAAAGCCAAGACTCGAGCAATACTTCCAGTATGCCATACAGTTGTTGGAACATATTCCGAATGTGACGATCTACAAAATTCCCAGAAAAGAAAATGCTTTAGCAGATGCGTTAGCTCGCCTCGCAAAATAATTTTCCTGTTTGCAAGATGAGTCAGTAGAAGTGTCAGTTCACGGACGTCAGGTCCTATCACAGCTCGATATAGACACAATACACAAATCAGGAAAAGGAGAAGAATCGACTTGCAACGATGACGGAAAACACAAGAAGATTGGCGACGACCATTAATAGACTACCCGCAAACAAGAAAACTACCGGACGATAGGTCGCTAGCCCATCGGATCAAGAAAAGAACTCTGTCCTACGCATTAATAAACAACACATTATACAGAAGGTCTTTCGATCAAATGTGGCTAAGGTGCCTAAGCGGGTCCGAGGCCCGTGAAATTATTAAAGAGGTGCATTCAGGACTCTGTGGCGCTCACCAGTCGGGTCCGAAGACGAAAATAAAAATTAAAAAACTAGGGTACTACTGGCCCTCGATGATGACCGACTGCATGAAAATCACCAAGAGCTGTCACCAATGCCAAGTGCACGGAGTAGTTCTACACCAACCTCCAAATGTGCTACATCCGACAATTGCGCCGTGGCCTTTTGAATGTTGGGGCATAGATATAGTGGGTTCAATAGAACCACCATCTTCAAAAGGACATCGCTTCATTATTGCGGCTACAGATTACTTTTCCAAGTGGGCAGAGGCAGTTCCACTCAGAGAAGTGAAAGCACACCACGTGCTACAGTTTTTCAAGAACCAAGTTGTCTACCGTTTCGGAGTGTCGCGCAGGATCATCTCAGATAATGGGTCAGCATTCAAAATCACACAAATCAACAATTTTGTCAGGAGACACGGAATCGACTGGCGATATTCAACAATTTATTACCCAAGAGCAAACGGCCTGGCTGAGGCTTTTAATAAAACTCTCGTTCAAATCTTAAAGAAAACTTTGGACAATAATAAGAGAAATTGGCACGAGAAGTTATTAGAAGCCTTATGGGCCTACCGGACAACCTTCAGAACTCCTACTCAAGCTACACCTTACGCTCTGGTGTATGGGTCCGAGGCAAGTAGTTACCCTTAGAGTTCCAGCTTCCTTCACTCGAATCGCAGTTGCAAAAAAAATCATGACAGAAGAGAATGCCAAATTACGACTAGAGGAATTAGAAAGCCTGGAAGGGAAAAGACTTGCAGCGCAACAGAATTTAGAATTATACCAAGCTAAGATGGTTCAAGCCCATGACAAACTGGTCCGCCCAAGAACCTTCAAAGTTGGTGACTTAGTTCTCGTTCTCAAGAGACCTATCCTTGCACACCGCAAGATAGGAGGAAAATTTGAACCCACTTGGGAAGGACCGTTTGTGGTTGAGGCAGTCTACTCAGGAGGCTCCTACCAACTAGTGAACTGCCAAGGAGAATGACATATGCTTCCGATCAACGGACGATACTTGAAGAAGTATTATGCTACCTGATGTTTTGAAGGAATGAATTTTTCATCCCTAGAAGCACGGGTGAAGTAGTTACTTATGACTGGGTCCGAACCCAAAGATAATAAAAATGTGCTAAAATAAGTAAAATCATGATAATAAAGTCTTCCTTGTTTTCTCTTCCATAACAAAATCTCTTTCCTGATCTTATCCCACTTCATTCCTGTTAAATTTAAAAAAACAAGAAGTAAAAAAAAAAACTGTCTTTAATAAACATTTACTTAATGTTCTTGTTCTTAGTATGACTCACGATCCTTTTCCTTGTCTTTTCACAGGGAAATGTCGAACGGCGGTTGGTCCCGAACTTTAGAAATGGCGTAAGCCTCGCACTCGACGAAAAAGGGTGAAAGATGGAGCGATAATAGATATTGACTCGGACTTCGCACCAGCGAGTCCGCAATACGAGGAAAGTGACTCGGGTCCCGGTCGACCAAGAGGAACCGCCGGCCGGACGATAATGAAAGTGGGTGGCCCAAGCCACCACTCTAGCAACAAGAAAAGGAAAACAAGCACTGAAGAAGACAAGAAAATCAAGTCTGTAGTCGCTACAACAGGGGGCAGGCTTGTCAGCGCCGCGCCCACAGAAATTCAGGAAGTACGAAGAGCTACTCTCACAGCAACTCAGTGAAGAAATAAAAATCATCGTATCCGCAAGATGTTAACTAAACTAGCAGCGGACCAGTGCGATGAGGCGATTACATCGCCGGTGCATATACTTCAAGGATACCGGTTCGCCGGGAACCCGAAGAAAGGAAGCCGGCTCCGGGATGACGAAGAAACCGGGGAAATCTCGAGGAGATTAGAAGAAGGAAGGCTACCACGCCACCAGATAAAGCCACCAGTAATGCATAACATTGTTGTAGAAGCAACCCCGGAGGATGTCCCGACGGAGACCATCCCTGAGGAGCCGAGGTCTGCAGGAGAACGTGAAGGGATTGAGCCATATATCCCTTAGTACGTCACCAGACCTCACCATTTGCAGATTATTCCGGAATACGAGCTATAAAGAATGCAGAATGTCGAAAAGAAAACTTTTGAATACTTCGAGAGAATCAGAGGCAGGAGGATCAATATACTAGAAGGCCTCGAGCTACATACAGACGTGTTCTCAGAATACGAACAACAACAAATCATGGACTGCATCCGGGATTTGAAAAGAATGGGCCGAGCAGGCCGCCTAAGAGAAAACACTTACTCGGAACCCCGGAGATGGATGCCAGGGAAAGGTAGAATTACAATACAATGTGGATGCTGCTACAACTTCGAGGAAGACAGGAAGGGAAACCCACAAGGAATACTCTGTCATGGCCAGGTGGATCCAATGCCATTAGTCATCAAAAGGATAGTAAAAAGGATGATAACATGGAGGGTAATGCCAACAGATTACATACCCAACAGTTGCATCATTAACATTTACAAGAAGGGTGACTGCATACCCCCGCACATAGATCACCACGACTTTGTCAGACCTTTCTGCAAGGTTTCTTTTCTGAACGAGTGTAATATCATGTTCGGATCCGACCTCCGGATAGCGGGCCCGAGTGAGTTCCGAGGGCCGGTAAAGATACCATTACCGGTAGGTTTCGTCATGATACTGAAGGGCAATGAAGCAGATGTCGCTAAACATTGCATACCAGGAGTACCCGTGGAGCGGATCTCAGTTACTTTCAGAAGGATGGATGACAGGAAAGCACCTTACCACTTCCAAGCCGACACCGGAGCTAGAGAGCCTCCGGCCTTACGAGTCGTGAGTTACATGGAAAATATCACACCTCCAACGTACATCCATACGACATCCTTGCCAAAGATGGCTTGGAAGGTGATGTTATTGACCATGTACCTCACTATTCAGACATGGATTTCTGACATATACCTTTTTTTGGATGGATTGACAAAGATCATACATAGTCCGTTTTGAGTCTACATGGATTGTATGAGATGTATTCCAGATCCAGTTGTATGATGTATCTTCAACATGATTGGAATGAAAGTGACCATGTCACATTTTTGGCCTTCACCTATTTTGTGCAAGTTGACCGAGAAACGCCATTAAAGTTAAATGAACTTCGAACAAAGAACAGAAAAGAAACAAAAAGAATAAAAGAAAACTTTCCTTAAAAATCTAAATAAAAAAGATGATGAACGCCAAAATTCATATGAACATTAAATGAATGATAAAATAAATTTGAATCGTTAAAAGACAAACAAAATGAACATAAGTTTCAAATAAAATCTCAATCACAAATTCAAATTCAATCTTTCCAAATTTCAAATCAAATCTCAATCAAAATTCAAATTCAATCTTTCCAAATTTCAAATCAAATCTCAATCAAAATTCAAATTCAATCTTTCCAAATTTCAAATCAAATCTCAATCAAAATTCAAATTCAATCTTTCCAAATTTCAAATCCAATCTCAGTCAGATTCAAACTCAATCTTCCAAATCAAAAATCCAATCTGTTCTACCCTCTCCCTTGTCTGGGATGGAAGCGGTTGATTCCATTGACACGGAGCCATGAGGTTTTCGATTCAAATTTGATGGTGAGGAATTGTATCCAATCCAAACCAGCAGCTTTCAACTGACTCTTTTGAATGGGATATGTAGCATCTACATATTCCCTCCTATCTATTTCTTTCCACAAAAATCTTTTACAACTTTCATGAAATTCTCGAAACACCAAAATTCCACACTTTTCAAATCAACACTACAAATCTTTGCAAAATCAATTACTACATCAAAATCAAACTTTTGGGGTTGAGGATTTTACATCCGAGACTGCATTGCTTCAGGATTCTTTCCCTATCGCAATGAAATACATCAAAATCAAACTTTTGGGGTTGAGGATTTTATATCCGAGACTGCATTGCTTTAAGATTCTTTCCCTATCGCAATGAAATACACCAAGATCAAACTTTTGGGGTTGAGGATTTTACATCCGAGACTGCATTGCTTTAGGATTCTTTCCCTATCGCAATGAAATACATCAAGATCAAACTTCCGGGTTGAGGATTTTACATCCGAGACTGCATTGCTTTAGGATTCTTTCCCTATCGCAATGAAATACATCAAAATCAAACTTTTGGGGTTGAGGATTTTACATCCGAGACTGCATTGCTTTAGGATTCTTTCCCTATCGCAGTGAAATACATCAAAATCAAACTTCTGGGGTTGAGTATTTTACATCCGAGACTGCATTGCTTTATGATTCTTTCCTTATTGAGATGAAATACATCAAAATCGAACTCTTGAGGTTAAGAATTTTACATCCGACACCGCATTGCTCTGAGATCTCTCCTCATTGTAATGATTCAATCTAATCAATTCAATTTTCTTTTTAGGTTGAAGGTGTTACATCTAAAACCACAAAATTCCAATTCTCATTTCAAATCAAATCCCTTCAAAATAATTTTCACAAAACTTCAATTTAAATTAAAACTCAAGCTAAAATATAAACTTACACATCAAAAATTAACCTAAAACAAAATAAAATCTAAATTGAAATTCCCCAAGGTCATGTGATTTGGGATTCACCTCCTTCCCCTTTCCCCAGCGAGAGTTCAGGCATCTCCAGTCTCAGAGATATACTTGACACTCCCCAGCGGAAACTCTTCTACTCTGTCCTAAGTTTTTCACTTGGACTTTTGTGTTGGTTTTGTTGATCGCTTCGGTCAACACCAATAGCGCGGTGTGCTCCGTCAGCTCACCACACCTATTGGGGGTCCATTTGTTGACCTCATTTTTGATGATGTCTTCTCTTCTTCTTTTAGTACTTAGGATCTAGCCTTAGGCTTTTCCTTTGACTATCCTAGAGGACTAGAATTGGGACCCACCACTTAGAAATTCAAACCACTTCTTAACTCCCTGCAAACTCCACAAATTAGATTGTAGACCCTTAATCACCTAGAGGGTTGAAATCAAATGTGGAAGTTTAAAGGATGAGTTCCTATAGGACTCTTTGGCCATAGATCGCCTCAGGTGGCTCGGTCTGGTGAAGGGCTGACTTACACACACACTACACTTTCACACACCTCCTAAAACACACCTATACCCAACTTGACCTCCTGACTCATGTAGGTGATTCACATGGATGGTCCTTAACCCCTAAGCCCTTGGCTAAGAGGGTTAGGAACAACATAGTGAATGCCTCAAATGAGTCCCTTCATGGCTCATGTGGGCTTGATATGGCTTCATGGCTTCATGGCTTCATGGCTTCATGGCTCAACCAAAATGATTTCATTCCATTCACATTTACCCAATCTTCAATTTTCCAAAATTTTCAATTTTTGACCCCCGGGACCCTACACCCGCTTAACCTACTCGAAGCCCTTGAAACTACACAAAATTTGCAAAATCACCTAAATTACCCAAAATTCCTAAAAATCAATCCCAAACATTCCCACATTACTCAAATTGATCATCCATACCCAAAAATACCAAAAATTCCAAAAATATCTCCCAATACCCTCCAAATACCCAAAATACCCCTCTTGACCCAAAAATCCAGAAATTTAGAAAATTCCCAAAAAATTCCAAAAAATCCCAAATATTCCCAATTTTATTTTGTTCAACTACACCATGGGCCCATTTTGTCAATTTACCTCACTTTTGTCAAAACCCCCAATTTGACCCATTTTTAACCCAAAGTGAACCCAATGTCAAACCAAACCTATCCAATTGACCAAAATTCTGGTCCAATTCAATTCTAAACTTCAATTCAACATTCCCAACACCAATCTAGACCAAAGCCAAATCCAATTTGATTGACATTTGGATCCAATTTCACCTTTTGCCTTAAAACCCAATTTGGACCCATAACCCAAACTTAACTCAAACTCACCCAATTCAACTCCAATTAACCCCACATCTTTTCTAAACCTTTCTTAACATCCCTAAAAACAAAAAATTAACATGATTTACCCAAAATTTAGACCCAAACCCCACTCAAATTCAACCCAAAGCCAAAAAGCCCAATTTTGACCTAAACCCAAACCTAACCCAAATAAGCCCAAACCCCAAAATCAAAACCCAACCAAAGCCAAAACCTCTTTGAAACACTCCCATAAAAATTTCCCAACATTTATTTTACATCAATTTCAACCCTAGCCCAACATTGGCCCAAGTTAGCCCAATTTGACCTACATTGGCCCATTTACCAAAGAGGCCCAAATCAAACCCAATTCAAACCCAAATCACTCCAAACTCATTTCAAATCACTCATGACATATCCCTAAACCAAACCCAACAATTATTTGGCCCAAACTTCTACAAAATTCCCATCCATGAATTCATTCTTAAACTTAAAATCCCACCTACATGAAACCTTCCTAAAGCCCATCTCAACCAAAATCCAAAGGGCCAAAATCAATCCAAAACCCATATGACAATTGCTCTACACCATATTTTCAATTAAATCAATCCCTAAGTTTCAAAACTCATCATGAAGCCATTCCAAATTAAGCCCCATACAAATTCCCATCAAAATACCAATATTTTCTTAAACCCATTTCCATGAAATTGACTTAACTTTTCCCAAGCCAAAGATGAGCCATGAAGCCATGCATGAGCCACATGGAAGCCATGAGAGCCTCTTTACAAGTCACCATGCCATTTTCGGCAAAAGGAGGAGACTCTTTCCTTAATCTCCTAAAGTCATTAGCCTTAACCATGATTCCTCTTAACCCAAATTTAATCCAAATATATTTGGATAAGGACTTCTCCATGTCAAACCAGTCGATTCCTTCGACTCCTCACAAGCACCCAAAGCCACCTTGAAGGGTGAACCAAGCCCAAAGGGTGGACTTGACCAAATCAAGCCAAAATCGGCCTTCTCCCATTCCATTTTAAATCAAACTTTTGACACATGGCATTTGCAGATTGCCTACACTAAACCCCAGCCCTGACCTCCCTGACCTTGAGGGTAACCTGACCCTGGCTGGCCAGCCACCACAGCCGCCGGAAACCACTAGGCCGAGAGAACCCATGTGAGCCCAACATTAGAATTCTCCCTTGCTGAGCTGCCCCATGCCCTATGGCCACCATGGCTGTTCTTCCCTTGACCTAAGCAGCTGATCCCAACCCTTGGCCATCCCTGTGAGGCTCTCCAGCCACCTCTATTTAAACCCGACCCCTCACGGCCACGAAAGAGAGTGGCACAAACCTTGCCGAAGCTCTGCCAAAATTGTTCCAGTCCCTACTCCATACTTAGAGCAATTGATCCCCAGTGTCAATTTGCCCTAATCCCCACCAACAGAACCCAATTTCTCAACTGAAATTTTACCCAAAAACCAAAACACTTTGCCATAGTGAGCCAATCTTCAAATTGACTGGTCCTACACCTTCACTAGACCAAGAGGAGAAGTTTCCCACTGATAGCCCCATCTCCAGGTGACCCAGTTGTTCCAGCCTCCAAGCTTTGTGATCGGCTGTGGTCACTTTCATAGCTAGGCAATTCACCAGACCAGGAGACTTCATCTGGAGCTTGCTGGGACGCAATCGAAGGTGACACAACCCTCAGATTGAAGCCACACTTCTCTGAGCAAAGGTATGAGTTAATTCTTTATCTCGAGCTTCTGGAGATTCTCCATTTCAAATGCCTTAATTTCAATGCATGATCACCATATAGATGTATTCATCTCTTCAAGACGAATCCATAGAGCATAAGAACATGAAAATCCGTTGAGAAATGAGTGAGTTCTTAGGGTTTTAGTGTGGACGGCTCTCGGGTGAGGACGCTTGGGGATGATGAACGGATGCCGTTCATTCCATACACGCGCGGACGGACGGCCAGGATCGCGCCGGATGAGGAGACGGAACGATACAACTGTCCCCCGGAGCGCTGAGTTGGATGGCGGCGCCGAATCAGAAGGCGACGCGTGTGCGTTCGGAGCTGCCGAGGTTGAGCTGGCACCGCGTCACTTAAATAGAAAATTAGGGTATTTTCTGATTTATTTAATTCCCTAAACTTCAAAAATCCATAACTTTGTGTAGAAAAATCAGAAAAATAAAATAAAAAATACCCTCTTGCTCAGTGAACAGAGGAGAATAATGTGGAAAAGAAATCATTTAATTTCATCAAGTATTTTATTTCTAATGATTTATTTACCCTCTGCATTGTTTTAATTCTCCATGCATATAGGAAATTCACCATGTCATGAGATCATAGGGCTTTTGAAGCCTCTGAATTTGGGAACATTCCCTGAATTTTCTAAAGTCAGAGGCCATCCCTATGAGAAGTTATTGATTTTTCAAATTCATGTTACTCGTTTTGAGTATTTTAAATCCAATAATTAGCATGTTGTGAAATAAATTCTAGGAAAATTTGGTGATGTTTCTTATGATCAGAGGACACTAGGAAAAATAGGTTTTGAATTAATTCACCCAGAATAACCCTAATTGGCTTAAATACCCAAAATAGGTCCCTAATTAATTAGAGGTAATCATATATCAAATTGACTTGAAATCAATTCTCCACTGACCTTTAGGATCAGAGGAACCCACCATAAAAATTTAATGTCAATTGGACTTGGTTAGCCTTACTAAATGGGTTGATTAAGCCATTTAGCCAATTTAAACTTTAAAAATTCATAACTTTCAAAATACTTTTCAAAAATTCACCAAATTAGTTTTGGAGCCTCTGTGATATCAGGGGAATTTAAGAAAATTAAAATTTTAATTTTCTAAAAAAGTTGATTTTTTGTATTATTTTAATATTTTAATAATTAAAAATAATAAAAAATAATAAAAATCACAAAAATAATGAAATTCACAAAAATGTCACATTTTGAATTTTAATCACTTAGGAACAAACCCCATATTTTTCTTAGGTCTATTTGGTGAGATATTAAAATTTAAAGCCCTAAGGTAATTTTAAATAAAAAAATGTATTTTTTTAGCATTTCCACTAAAATAATTCTAATAAATCAAAGAAAAATCAGAAAATTGTAAAGATTGATTCTATGATTTCCTTGATATCAGAGAGATTTTTGGAAAATATAAAATTCATTTTTCAACCTTTATTTTATTTTTAAATTAATTAATACTCCAAAACTTAAAATAATTATAATAAAAAGACTATAATTCAAAAAAATCACCAAAATTAGTCCAAGTGGTCCTCTGGTCATTAGAAATGTCCCATAATTTTCTTAAGGATAGAAACTTTCCCTTGGTTATATTATTAAATTTTCTTTGGAAATCACTATTTTCCACCAAAAATAATTACATAAATAAATTAAATATAGAAAAATCACATTTTCTCCTCTCATGTCTTTATTGGCATATGAGTAAAGTCACATAAAAATTTCAAGTTCATTTAAGCTCAATTTAGTGAGTTATGAAATTATTAAGCTTGAAGGGCAAAATTGTAATTAAAATTTTAACCCTTAATTAAAATTTTAGGCTTAATAAAATTAAAAAGTAAAATATTTGATCTTAATCTGATTTGGATGATTGAAATTTAAATAATTAAGGGGTAGAAACCTACTAAACAATTTTAAAATAATTAAAATGAACTTTAATTAAATAATTGATTAAATTTGGAAGAATAATAAAATTGGAATTATTAAAATAGGGATATTATTAAGAAGAGATTTGTTCTTTAATCTAAGGATCCCTAAATTAATCATCTCAATAATATTTAATTCCTAATTAAAATGATAATCCAAATTTAAGATTTAAAATGTTAAAAGACTTAATCAATAAATTAAATTAAAGTTAAATTATTTAAACTAAACCTTTTTAAAATTTCAATTAAATTAAAATTAAAAATAAAATTAAATTAAAATTTAAAATAAATAGAATTAAATAAAATTAAATTAAAACAAATTAAATTTAAATTAAATCAAATTAAATTAGATTAAATAATATTAAATTAAATTAAAATAAATTAAATTAAAATAAAATAAATAGAATCAAGTTAAAATTAAAATAAAATTAAATTAAATTAAAATTAAAACTAAACCAAATTAAATTAAATTAAAGTTAAATTAAATTGAGTAAAAAATAACATCACCTAAGACATAAAAAAATTCAAAAATAAATATAAAGCAACTTGAACACTATTCCAAATTTAAACCTGTTAACTGAAATTAAATTAAATCATAAACCATTTGAACATCAATTTGCCCTCGAAAGCTTTTGTTATCATAACTCCTAAACAGAACGTTAAATGAAGTGTTACTTCACTTATAGGATATTCAATTGTCCTAGTTCACTGAGCAAGATAACAAAACTTGAATTCTCGGACGATTAATTCATTTGTATAATTAAATTCATTTGGACTTAAAACAATTCTAGCAATATTGAAAAGATGTCTAAGATTCTTCTTAAGCACTTCCTCAATATGATAGGATATTTATAATAACAATTGAACTTAATTGTTCTTTGATGAAGAAAATCGTCCTCAAACCAAAATACTGAGAACCTAGACGTCATAGGAAATGACTAGCTATAGGATTAGGAACTTGGTAGAAAACCATAACCCTTCCCTTAGATTTACCTAGGAACTTGCTTTAAATGCTTAAATATTCTAAATTGTGTTTAAGTGCAGCTTGGGATGACGGGAAGACCCTCCAGGTACTCTTTTACTTTCTTGAAATTTACCTTATTGCAATTTATTTAATCGCATCGCACTTACTTTTCTTGCATGATAAACAACTGTTGCATGAAAACCCACACCTTTAGGGTAGCCCCTAAAACTGAAACCAAAACTAAATTAAAAGTCATTGCAAGATAAATTCACCACCACAACATTTCAAAATATAAAACAACTCAAAATTTAATCACAAACAGAACACAAAACTGCAATTACAACTAAGTTAAAACGTCTTGTTGGATGATCGGGAATACCTTGGATGATGTAACCTACGTGTTGCTAACGGGATTTCCCACGGTCTAAATGAAAGTGTGGAACTCATTCAGTTGAGTTTAGAAAATTCATCTGGCCTAAGTGAATCCGATAAAAATAACGATGCCGGAAGGATGGAACTGTGGGATCTTAACCAGTGTTGTTATAATCAACTTTAAGATTGGTTTAATTAAAACATAAAAAAACACTTGGAAATTAAAATTTTCTCTAAACCAAAACACTTTTCTCATCTCCTGATTTATGACTTCTAAAACTAAACCTCTGCAACAACAAGGAGCTCGGAGCATGGTGGGCAGCACGGCCATCGTCGTCAGCAAAACTTGAATCTACATCAGCAAAACCATTCTTAGAATTAAATAACCAATCCATAAGATTTCGAGGTAGTTTTCCTAGTGCAACATAAATCCTCAACTTTTCGTTAGGCATTTGCATGATCATGTCATGTAAATTAAGCCCTAACCGGTTTTAGGACTCCGAGGTAGTCGTCCGATACGACATAAACCCTCACATCTTCCAGGCTATTTGTGTGATCATATCGTACGAATATAAGTCCAAATTAATTAAAATTGGCAAGATCAAAACATTAAACAAACATTAGGACTTTCCTAAATCCAAGCCAAACAATAGGATAGTTGAGAAATCATCGAAGTTCGCTTCAAATCTGTGATTTCTCCTACCTTTCTTCTTTTGAATTCCCAAAACAAAATGTTCCAAATTTGATCTATTCCCTATTGAAATTCCAAAATTCAATCATTTGAAAACTTAAACTTTGAAATTCTTGAGAACAGAATTACTGATTATTATCGAGAGTTTTCTTATGTGATTCCCGTCACTTAAGATGTAATTAACTATAGGGGCTTGCCTTCATATGAATCTTTAGGAACCAGGTAATATAAACCCTGTTTAATGTTTTCATATTAAGCAGGGGAATTTGTCGGCTTATAAAATTGGTTCGCAGACCAAACGGATGTCACAAATCTTTTAGTTTATTTAATCGAGCCCTATCATCAAGCAGTTTGTCTATTCTTCGGGGTAGATACACAGTTTGTGATGCGGTGCTCGTTTGTATAAACTATTCGGGAAGTGAGATCAGTTTGATCTCATATCAAAATCAAATACTACTCTTCAAATTATTTATTTAAATTAATTAAAAAATTTTCCGACAATTTCTGTTAGGCGACCCCCTTTTTCAAAATAAAACACACAACCTAAAAATAATGCCGACAATGCAGCCACCTGTAATGCAGAAGAGTGGTCCCCTTCAAACTTTGCATTATTCCTCTTCATCCATATAAACCAAACCACTAAGTAAGGAACCACTAGAAGGTTAGCTTTGTTCCAATCCTTCTAGCAGTTAAACAGATGGAGCCAACTTAAATTCAGAGTATCCAGATTTAGCCTACAGATGAGCTCTTTCCAGACAGACTGAGAAAAGGGACATTTGAAAAATAAATGACTAACAGATTCTTCAGCTTGTCTGGACAACATGCAACAAGATTTTCCTTTTAGTCCCTTGAGCTTAAGGATATCATCTGTAGGAATGAGAAGGTGCCTAACTCTCCAACATAAAAAAGACATGGAGGGGGATAATAGCTTGCCCCAAATTTCAGATCCCCAAGGAATCCTGCCCTCAGAGATGAACCTTTGGTAAATAAATGAGGATACTTTTTGAGAGTTGTTGTTCCTGGTGATCAATTTGTCCTTCTGCTCAGGCTGGATCCTGGTAAGCATAACCTGTTGGAGCTGATTAGGTGTTAACAAGTTGCTCAAAAACCTGCAATTTCAATGATTTTCTGTCCATAACTCATTAACAAAGCTCATAGGCATGGTTGTAGGTGTATTAGAAGACAGCTTTTCCCCCTCCCAGACCCATTGACCAAGCCAAAAGTTGATCTGACCTTCACCTAGCTCCCAAATAAACTGCTGTTCAGCCTTATCTTTCGTTTTCAACATAACTTTCCATAGCCTTGAATCCCCTAGTAATAAAGGACCCCAATTACCTAAAATCAGTTACATTAGCCTTGAATCCCTTAGTAATATAATTCTAACTAATTTATTTATCCACTCACTTAATTCTCTTAACAAGGAGAAATATACTTTTTCTAAACTACAATCTTCCATTCAAAAATTAAGTAATAGAAGTTAGTATAAGTGTTCTTTATTTTTGTATACTAGATAAAAATTGCATCTGCTAAAATTTGTTCTTAATCTCTAACTTCCCTGTGGGATCGATATCTAGGACTCCATTAGGGTCCATTATTACTTGAACGATACATATACTTGCGTAGATACAAAAAAGGGTACATTTGTTATTTTTACCTTATTAAACATTTATATAATTATAAAGCTCCGCAACATATTTACATTGTGCCCCTCAACTGCTGTGTAGTAGTAAGAGATTTTAATACTGAGTCATCTCGATTAACTGAATGGTTTGCCAGGTTGACGTCGTTAAACCAAGCGTTTTATGGGAGGCAACCCATATGTATCATTGTGGTGTGTTTGGTTGTTCGATGTAGTTGTGCTTTTTAGATAGTTGTTATTGAATCCTAATTACTCCTAAATACTTTAAAATTTGATAAATGATGGATCGAATTGAGATATTAGAATATTTTGAGCCAAATGATGTTCGGTGAGAATATTTGACCACTGGCGCCGCCTGCATCCCCTCACAGATATAACACTGAACTTATCTGTTTGAGCGCTGCCGGTGCCTGATGCAACAAAAATATATACGATTTTTGCTATATAATTTTAACCATTTTGGTTATATTGCACTTTAAAGAAATGTAATTTTCATGATTTGTTGCAGGTATGTATTTTCCATAGCCTTAATTGATTGCTCGGACATTAATAAGGCATGAAATGAATTAAAATTATTACAAAAATATTAAATTTAATTTTTGGAAAAATCCCACTGACAGCGAGATCGACGCCGCTGACAGCGACTTTTTCCAGAGACTTTAGCCTACTCGAATTAATTAGCCCGCCGATGGCGAGATTTTTCCCGCTGAGAGTGAGATCTAGAAAAACACCTTTATTTGACCGGTCAACCGTCACAATTCATCGTCCCCTTCATTTAAACTTCGAAAAAACTGACCTAGGGCTTGAGAGATCTTGGATCAGAAGAAATTTCAACACATTTTGACAACATATTTCATCGTCCCTTGGTAAGAGCTTCACTCCCATGCAAAACTTTTTTATTTTCACCTTGTAATTCTTCCACATTTGGAGATTTTGGAAAAAATTGAAATATGGAGAAAATAGTTGGAAGAAATCCATGGAATTCATTTTAGATTACTTTAAATCACCTTTGGAAGGCATTCTAGTATTTTTTTAGAAATTATTTGTGATTTTTGTAAATTTTATAGATCGAAAAATGGCTGTACGACAGGAAGGAAGACTAGATTTTGACAAATCACGGTTCGTGAATGCTAAAGCTCAATCAAGATACAACTTTAATATCCAAGCAAGAAAATGCATTCAGGACAAATTCTTTAAGAATATGGGAGGAGAAGTGGAACAAACAATAAAGGAGAGAAGATGGGAAGATTTTTGTTATACAACAAACAGGGCTGCAGTTGAAGTTGTAAAAGAGTTTTATGACAATTTGAACAAGATTGAGGATGAACCTATAAAGGTTAGAGGATTTTTAGGTTATTTTAATGTTGCACATATTAATTCTTTTTACAAAGTACAAGATCTTCATACCAGCGAGTAAAATACATTCGGAATAATGGAAGGACCGCTGGAAGAGGTGATTAACTTTCTCACTGATGGGAAAGGGACATGGAAAATTAAGCAGCGTGAACGGGTAAACTTCCCTTTCTCTATTTTAAATGCAACCTCTAAAGCCTAGCATTATTTTATTTGCTCTAATTTGTTACCTACCTATCACCATAGTGAAGTTACAAGAGATAGAGTAGTTCTAAATTTTTGTATTCAGAACCACAAGAGTAAAAATGTGGGGAGTTTTATTTATAAAAATCTATTAGCCATTGCAAGAAGTGAAAGTGGAAGAGTACTAAGACATCCTGGTCTAATTTGTGCACTCTGCCAATTGTCTGGAGTAGAGGTAGAAGATGATGAGGAATGGGTTGAACCTATGAAACCCATTACCCAAGCTAATATAAAAACTTATGAATCCCAGAGATGGAGATCTGGGACTAGGAGCTATGCACCTTCAACTAGTAGGGATATTCCCTCTACCAGTTATGACCCTCCTACCTATAGTTCTCCTACCCTTTATGATTTGATGAATGAACTGACTCTACAGTGATAAAGTTTTGAAAGGATTGAAGAAAAATTAAAACATATAGATCAGAGGATTGGAGGATTAGAGCGAAGGCATGATTATGACAGCGATTATCTTCAGAGACATTCTGAGTTTGAGATGGCATATTATGATGCTGAAAATCATTATAGGAGAGGAGAGCTTGATGTTATATTTCCTAAGTGCCCTCGTTATACTCACTACTAGCCTACTCCACCTACTGAACAAGGAGATAAAGATATAGTTTGGGATTTTAATGTTGATGATTAGATTCTATGATTAAATATTTATGTTATGTGATTGTTTCTTTAATTTCTTAAAATAAGTATTGTTTTTTAGTTTATGTACTTTGATTATTATGTTGTGTAAGACATTTAAACTTAGTTGTATAAGTTAGATTTGTGTGGCCTTTAAATTTTAACATTTTAGACTGTTATTGTAACCCTAAAATTGGATTTGTGAAATGTATGTGGATGTTGTGTTAAATTGTGTTTAGTATTATACTAAGTATAAGTTGTGTTAGAATTTTGTACATATTTCTAAACTTCTTTACCGAGTAAAATTCTTTGATGTTATATATGTGTAGAAAGTTATTAACAGTACAAGTTAATTAAGTAATGAGAAGAACCTGTAGAACTTCAAAAAGAGAAATACCTAAAGCACGAAGGTATGATTTAAATTTATAATTTGTTTTTTTTTTCACCCTATATAAATAGATAGAAAATTTTAAGTTTGGGGGAGGGAAAAACAAAAATTTAATTATTAAATTTTTCTCAATAAATATTTTCAAAAATTATTATAAAATGATTTTCTGTAATGAATTTAATTTAATAAACTAGAATTAATTTATTTAATTATTATAGAAAGTTAAACGAAATATTTCTAGTGATTAAACTAATTTTGTAGATTAAAATATTTGGTATAAGAAGATAAGAAATATAGTTAACTATTTAAAGTAAGGAAAACTATATATTAAAATATGAAATTCTCAAGTATTTAGTTGAGAAAGAAAAGATTGAAACTCAATGAAGTAAATACATTGAAATACATATAAAGTAAGGAAATGTTTCAAGTTTCAAATTTAGGAAGAGGAAAGTGAAGTTCAAAATTATTAACAGGCTATCAAGATACAGTAATCCTCACTTGAAAATGAAAAAGAAGGATTGTAAAACAATCCCCGAAAAGAAAAGAAAAAATATAGGATTGAAAATCAATCCAAATAAAATAAAATAAAATAAATAAATAAGTGAGGAGAAGCTTGAGGAGATGCCTTATCAAAAATTGACTTCATTTGAATCAACCTAAAAGGTAAACTCAGTTACATTTCTGAATTTATATATATGGATTAGTATTTTACTAAGTAGTGTTTTCATGAATTTCCTATCATCTGAATATCCTAAGTAATTTAATATTGCAAAATATAATCATTCTTGAAATAAATAGAAGACTAGAAATCTTAAACTTGATGACTAAATACTCTTATATCTATAGAGTTTATTTAATTATCTAAAAATCTTTCTAATAAACTTTACTATAATATTTATTTAAATCAAATTCATAGTATTTCTGAATTAAATCTTTATTATAAAAAATCATTACTTTTATATAGTATCAAGATTACTTGATGACAAGTAATAGTTAAGTTTGGGGGATTCTGACCAGTGAAAAATATATTGAGAAATTCATACCAATTTTATATGAAATTACACTTTAAAGAAAGATATTTTCTATGTTTTATTGCAGGAATGAAGATTTAAAGGTGATGGAGCAAAAAAATAAAAAAAAGCGAATCTGGAACGAAAAGGACTAAAAGAGATGAAAATTGAACTGGCCCGCCGACTGCGAGGTATAGGCCGCCGACGGCGTGTTTTTTCGGTGAGATTTAAATATATTATACAGGAGCCCATAGATGGCGAGATTGAGCCCACATACAGCAAGCCTTAGCAGTTGGCCAATGTTCTAGAAGCCCAACGACGGCGCCAACGAGCTTGCCGACGGCGAGAAAGTCTGTTCAAGCCAAATACATTAAATTTGGATGCTTTTTGAAGAGATGCTTAAGCAACCTTTGGATATATTCCTTCTTCTTTAAATAGAGACGAGTTTAGGCCGAAACTGTGGAAGTCAGTAGTGTGTGGTGAGTCTATTGTGTGTTATTTTGAGTGCATTAGTGTGTTCTAGAGTATATTAGTGAGTATAATTGAGTGTGTTGTACAAGAAGGAAGAGTTAGAGGAACTTCATGGAGTTTTCTTGGGGAGAAGATTCGAGATAAGTTTTTTATTATTGTTTTATAACTTTAAATGAAATCCAAATTATGTGTTATTCTTTCTATGCATTCTGAGTAGTTTTCTCTGTCTTTCTCCTTATTATTTGGATTTTGTGAAATGGAAATTTGAATTAGTTGTGCCTTAAATATCAAATAAAAATTATGATAATCTTATACTTAAAAATTAATTTATTATCAATATGGCCAACTGAGCTGTTAAAATATGTTGAATTATCAACTATAGTAAAGATTACATCCAAAATTCAGGGAATTTAAAAGCCTTGAAAGGAGGGTGTAAATAAATAGGGAAATATTAATTATCAGGCATAGAATTGAATATTTTAGTGTGACTGACTAAAATCTTCAATTCGGTCCTATTGTTTGGGAGCTGAAGTGTAGATGTTAGCCCTCAGGCAAGGGGATTGTGGAAGCTCTAAAGTGAGAGCCGTTATCCTCCCAGCCTAGCCGCAGATTCAGTAACCAAGCATAGGATTAGTTAATGTTCTTTATGTCTGGACCAAAGGGTAAATAATAGGAATGATTCTAATTGGCACAATATAATTCTAACTAATTTATTTATCCACTCACTTAATTCTCTTAACAAGGAGAAAGATACTTTTCTAAGTTACAATCTTCCATTCAAAAATTAAGTAATAGAAGTTAGTATAAGTGTTCTTTATTTCTGTATACTAGGTAAAATTGCATCTGCTAAAATTAGTTCTTAATCTCTAACTTCCCTGTGAGATCGATATCTAGGACTCCATCAGTGTCCTTTATTACTTGAACGATACGTTTGAATAATCCCTAAATGGTTTATAAACATTTTGTTCGTTGATTTCTATTGGATTTTGTTTATTGTTATGTAAGTTAGCCATTTCCTGAAAATTTTGAATTTATTTTCCTTTTCTTATTCTTTTAACTGTTCATTCTAATTCAGAATTAAAAGGTAATAATCTTTCAGATCCAGAACTACGCATAAAAATAAATTAAAATCTTTTTGGTATTTTTTTTATATATATATTTTTTATTTTTATTATTTTTAAAGAAATTAAAGTTTATAAATTTATTTTAATTTGAGAAATGTAAAATTGTTTGCTTAACTTAATTCCTTATCTTCCCCGGCAACAGTGCCAAAAACTTGAACTATGACGACCTTTACTTATGTAAGAATTTATGAATTTATATTTAAATATTTATATTAATTATTGTAAAAGTCACAATTTCTAACGCAAGTATACGTATCGTTTCAAGTAATACAGGGCTCTATTGGAGACCTCGTTATAGATCTCACAGAGAAAATTTTTAGAAAATTAAGAAATATTTTAGATTTTTTAAATTAAAAGTAATTACTATTTTTATTTCATTTCAAAATTCAGATTTTAAATTTAATAAAATTTTTACTAAATTTAAGTAAGCAGTAATTAAATAAAGTTTAATGCAAGTATAAATAAAACAACTTTCCTCTTTTAACTAATCCAAGATTTTTAGAATAATTATCATTTGTGGAGAATTTAGATTATGGTATTGTGCTAAATAGAAGCATTCCTATTCTTTACCCTTCAGTCCAAGCATAAAGAATATTGATTAATCTATAGATCGGTTCATGATGTTTTATTAGTAAAATGGGTTAATTTAGGCCCACACTACTAGATGTCCAAGGGTGGCTATGGTCGGCCCTACCAGTGACCTGTTCCCTTTCTATAGATCAAATTATTAGAATTTAGTCTGTCACTCTCAAAACTACTTAATTCTACGCCTAATAAATCATACCTTCCCATTTATTTGCACTTCTCCATGAATAACCCGCATAAAGCCTTCGATTACCAAAGGATTCATGTGATATCTACTAGTTAAGAACTCATCTCCGGATAGGTCTCAAAATTCTTCAACGGGTTTTAAAAATTTAAATGGCCAGTTTAAAAAGTAAACTAAGATCAGGTATTAATATCATCACAATTTTTTTAAAATATTTTAATTTAAGTTCTCTAACAAAATTTAATTATCTTATTATCTTTTCATAGTTGAAAGGAGAAAGAAAACTAATTACTCAGAAAACATTGAATTCACAAAACAAAACATATTTATATAACTTCGAACCAAGTTACAAATACTTATCTGGAATGTTTCTTTAAGTGATCTGCTGACTCCTACTGACTCTAATGCAATGATGAAAGACTTCAATAGCAACAACACTAATAAACTCTCACTTAACACTTGAAATAAACTTACTAAATACTAAAGAAGGTGGCTCCCTAAAATAATTATATGCTAGAGGGGCGTATATGGTGGTAGAATAACTATAAGGTGCTGAAAGAGGACTAGAAGGGGTGATTTTCTCAGTAGAATGGGCTCCTATTTATAAAGCTCTGAATTTGACCAAGGGTTGCTTAAGACACCTCTTCAAAATTCATCCAAATACAATGTATCTTCTAGAAGGTAACTGTCGCGCCTAGGCACCAGAGTTCGTGACCAGGTCTTCACACCTCTTCACTTTTGATCGCACCTCTTCGCGATTAAAACCATTTTCCTGTGTCCAGATGCATTATATCACATGTCTTATATATTAGGAGTAACTTCCAGTCTTCTAGAAGGTCTGATAACTGCTTAACACTGTCAAAATACCTGCCCAAAGTCGTTAAAAATATTATTTGTTTCTGTATCGAGCTGGCGCTTAGGCGCTGGATTCTGGCGCCTAGGCCTAGGTGCCAGACTTATAATTTTGATAACTTTGCTCTTTAAGCTCCATTTTTACTCCTTTTTGCTCATTTTTCCTTCTTGAACTCTTTTTTTATCACCTACATCCAAAAAAATAAAAATACTTTTCATTAAAGCATAATATCCTTAAGAATTGAATCATAAATAAAGCATAAAAATAGGTATTTTTAAAGTGGATCAATAGACTCATATATTCATAAACAAACAACAAGTGAGGTTAAATCATCCTTTAACTCATCACGTCTCACTAACTTACCTTTAAATTCTAATGGAATGAATTTTATATGATTATCTACATGTTATTCATCAAATAGGTTCATGAATCTTACCAAATGAAAATAAAGTCAGAAAAAATAAGTAAGATGTCTCTTGTAAAACTCAAGTCTAGGTGAGACCCAAATCATAGTGGACTTGTCAATCCAACTACCACAAGAGAATATACAAGTTTAGCCATAATTAGAAGTTAAGGATTCACCTCTTTCATGACACAGACAAAGATCAAATCAAACAACTAACAATGTAAACATCCACCAATCATCCATCAATCTAATCAATCCACACTATAACAAACAATAAAACACTAACAATCATAACTCTCAAGCACACAAAATCAAACAAAACTAATAACTATGGTTACATCCCATAAAGCCCTAGGTTTAACGTCATCAGCGCGACAAATGATTCCTCCTGGATCAAAATTCCATTTACGTAATCCTTGATCAATCGCCTAATCTATTATAGATCTAAGGCCTTGGAGTTTATGCAGAAGCTGAGCCTGAGCATGTGACTACGGTTGTGGCTAAGGAAGCACATGAGGAGGAGAAAGTATGATTAAAGCCTGAGGTGGAGGTAGAAAACACCAATGATAATAAAGTTGAATTAAAAAGGCAAGGACACAATGGGCAAGTCGGGCACTGATCATCCACCACCTCCTACAAAGAGGTAGAGATGCGCTTTAGGAGACTGGAACTTGATATAGAAAAAGCAGTTGACAGTGTTTGTAATGAAGGACTCCCACTTTGCCCAAATTGACATGTAAAGGGATGTTTACTTGGTTTTCATGGGCAATGATAAATGCGCTTTAACCATCGTAGATATTCTCCCATCTAAGTGTTTTGAAGAGAGGTTGCACGACCGCAACCCTATTGACCTTTGAGTTTCTGTTGACTATTACATGCTATAGGGCTTCACCTCTAGGAAACATTTCACCATCCACTGCCTTAACACCGCTTAGGCTTAATAAAAATCAAAGAAAAAGTTAAGATTCTCAGAGCCAAAAAAAGTGATTTTGTTGCAGTTGAATGTGATAGTGATTTGAGCATCTGCTGCTGAGGACCAGGCATTTACGAAGAGGCACAGAGAGCTACAGTAGTGGTTCAGCAAAAGGTTCTGAGTTGTTATTTAGTTGTTCTCATTGGTTTAGAATGAAATGGTCTTTAGTTGGAGAAGGTTGCAACTCTGAAAATGATAGAGGAATATATTAACGGCTAGACTAATCATGTCTGGCTCAGAATGAAACTAACGATCAATGAGTTAATATGGGTTGGAACACTACAAAAAATGAGGTACTACTGACACAAAAACTGATAAACTAAATATACATCGGAAAAAATGTACTAGTTTCTAATGTCATAACGACTGTTTATCAGTTCGACTACTTGCAATGGCGTAACTATATCATAGGTTGTTTCTTAGCTACAGTAATTTTTTCTCCGACCTTTTTGAATTATTATCAATGAAATATATTTTTGGATATAAATGACTAAACTGACAGACATAGTTTTTAGGTTATTTAGGAACCCACCATTTGGCTGGGTGATAACCGATGAGTTATTTTAGTAAGCGATGTCAATGGCTATAGCTAATAATGTAAAAACTGACAATCTATAAGTCAACAGTAAATGCACTAACAATACCCACCCCACATGAATCCTTCATTTCCTCTTCTTTCCTCCTTCTATTCTACTCGCACTTGCCTTTGGCCTAGCATCTTCATTCCCTCCCAGAAAGCCTCAGCCTCACCCTTTCCCTAGCTCTTTCTCATTTTTGTCTAAGACAACGGCTTCACAATAAAACCCCTAGCTAGCTGGGATCTTGTACGTCAAGATTCACGTGCTTCTAGAGACTCGGAACTCCCATTTTCTTCCTTTTATGCTCTTTTAGCTAGCCATTGTTTATATAGTTAATTTGTTATTGATAATCTTATATTTCTTCCTTGAACTCTACTAGTTGCTAAAATTGGTTTTTTGGGTTGTGATGAATTCCAACCATTATTAAAATTCAATAATCTTTGAATATATATTTATATGTTTAAAATATTGGACGAATTTAAATTTTTCCTGCAAGTGTTGACCTCACTTTTGTGAGGCTCTTCACACTCTTTATGGGAACATAAAATCTTGACCTTGGGGCTTCCCTAGTGCCCTAGAGCCTCAACCCTTGATTGAGTTGGTTTTAGGGTTGTGGACTAATAGAGAACCAAGCCGACTCATTTTGAGAAAGGTATGCTCTTGGTCAACCATGAAACCTAGAACAATAGGAATCTCCTTATGGGCCCTGATCCCGAGATATTTATGCTTAAAATTTATATATGAATTAATGCTTCTCTTTAATGAATTTATATTATGAGATTCTACGCAAATATACGTATCTTTACCCAGTAACATACGAATTTCTGATTCCCCGAGATATCAAATCCACAGAGAAAGTGTTAAACAATGAATCATAAAATTAACATAACTTTTTAAGAAAGATCTTACTCAAACTAACGATAATATTCTAGGAAGAAAATTTTGATTCTTTATGTTAATTTTTATAATTTAAAATAAAAGTAACACAACTTTAACTAACTTTTATAAGATGTAAGCAAATGCAAATAAAATATCTCACTCCTGTTTATGAATCATTTACAAGTGAAGTTATTATTGTGGAAGTATCTAAAAATTTGTTCTGCCTAATAAGAGCAATTTTATTCTTTATCCTTACTAGAGATGCTATAAAAAACATAGGTTAAGATGTTGTTTTATAAATCTGGAAGACAGGTTAGTCAGGAAAGATACTAGCTCTCACTATAAAGTTTCCTCGATTCCCACCACTTGGGGCTAACATCTCATATCAAAACATAAAACAATAAATTGAATTAGGGGCTTTAGCCTATCACTCTAAAGTCCTTTAATCACACACACATTAAAATATATCTCTCTATTTATTTACACTCAGTTATATGAATTACATTCTCATCTATATAATTTCACGTGATTCTTTCTAATTGTTGATTGTGACAATATCATACCGGTCCTTACATGTTCTCACAACATATTTTAACATCATAATTGGTTTTGAATTATCACAACTTCTTCCAGCATTGAAATCCTATACTCCACCTCACATTCTTCCATAACTTTATTACTTCTTCATATCATAGAAAAAGATAAATAAAAATACTAAGAATTCATGGATAAAATATAATCACAACTTGGTTTAGAAGAAGAAACCATAGTGAAAACACAAGAAGTCTTAATTAAAAACCAAATGTAGTAACAAAGATAAAGACTTCTCTGTAAATCCTCTTGTTGACCTCACTTTTAGTTGAGGTCTAGTCTCTCTTTAGAATAGCCTAAGGTCTAGCCTTAGGACTCTCCTGGTGACTTTCTTAGAAGATTAGTCATGGAACCCTCCCCATAGAAATTCAAATCTTTTTTAGCTTCACTAGGAGTTTTCATATGCTTGAGACCTAAACTCTAACTTTTGGTAGGAATAAGGCAAGCATAAGGAAGCCTAGGGAAGTCTCCTATAGGTGGTCTAACCTTAGGATTTACCCTGAGTGAGGTCTGGGAGCCTGTATCACACACTTACACTTTCCACTTACACTTTCACACTTACATTTAAACTCACATTCACATTTACACATTACATTCTACATTCACATGTTGAATCGAATATATTTTACTGCGATCATCGGACTCTTTGGAAACTCATGTGTGTGGTCCCACTAGCCTTAAGTCTCTGGCTAAAAGAGCTAAAATCACCACATAGACGACCAAAATATGCTTTCCTTAGCCCGTAGCCCATCCAAAATGATTCCGTTCTTCATGGTCTGACGATACCTTGCTTTTCCTAAAATTTCATTTTTACCCCGAAATTACCAGTTTGTCCTTAGAAAGGGGCCCAAAACCCAAGATTTCACAGAGTCACCTGAGGTTCCCAAAAATTTTTCTGGAGCATTCCTTTCGTCGAGCTGAGAAGTTTGACTGTTAACATGCCATACTTTTGAGCTACCGGTGGACCCCTCGCGGCTTAAGTAGTCACTACTTGAACGATATTTCGGGCCCCACAAAACCCTCTACAGTGGTCAGAAATGTTCCCGGACACTGTCATTCAATTCCAAATTCCATTTTACACTTCTTTATTCCATTGATTTGGTATTTCAGACATTTTCCCAAAATTTCCCCAAAATGACCAAAATGCCCCTACATAGCCAAAAATCCGAGAAATACAAAAAATTTCCAAAATTTCCCATAATCTCCAAAATATTCCAAACTTCATTTTCTCCAATTACGCAAATAGCCTAATTATGTCATTTTGGGCCAATTTAATCAAAAGCCCCAATTTTGACCTAAGCCCGACCTAGACTCCGGTTTGACTCAATTTGACCCAATGTTAGCCAATTTCTTCCTGATTTGAATTTTAAACGCCTCGTCACATCCGCCTAAACTAAATAAAACATTCAATTGCCACCCAAATCTTAAAATCCCTAAATTCCTAAATCCCTAAGTGCCGCCCCTTCCCTGCTTGACACCAGAAGTCGCGACCCAGCTCCTTCTTTCTCCCTCTAGGTTTGGTCGAGCCATGCCCTAGCACACCTCTATTCTTTCTCATGGAGGTTTCGGCCATGCTTTCCCCCTAACCTCACGCCTCCTCCATTCCCCTACAAGGGAAGCTTCACCGCTAGAGCATGCGACCCTACTCCTCTGACCGCCGCTCAACATCACTTCACGGCAAGCTCCTCCTTCCCTTGGTTTCGACTCACCCTTAGGTGAGTTTTAGGAGCTCTTCTCCCCCTCTTTTTGCTATAAATGGCCCCCATTTGGGGAGCTTTAGAGGTTGGCCAAAAATCACAAAGCAAGGGGAAGTGCTGCCATTTGTTTTGCTCTAATCCAAGACTTAGGTATGGATTTACATTTTTAGGGCTACACATCTCCATCCTCTTTAATTTCCCTAAAGTTTGGATGTTTTGTTTTAAGCATTTGGGAGAGGTTTCCCCTCCCATGATTTCACTTTTAATTGCTTTATGATGGTGGATTTCATGGTGATATTTAGATTTCATGCTTGAATCATATGGATTTCTCACATAGCAAAGTTCCAATATTTTTTTTCTTACATGTGAAGGGCTTTGAATCTCTGATCTTATGTCCATTTTAATTATGCTTAAACTTAGGAGTTTTTACATGTGTAATGAAAGTCACTCTTGCATAGCAAAAAATCTAAAATTTGTGAAGTTTCTTACATGTAAAATATGGGGCTTATGTGTGATTTTATGGCTAAAGTTACATGCTTAGGCTTAGGATTTTATGCTTATATCTAAAGCTTGCCTTTACATGTGTGAATTTTGGAACTTGGGTTTCCATTTTAGGCTCACTCTAACATGTCAAAATTTGGGTTTCATGAGCACTTTACATGCTTAAATTGTTGGATTCCTATCTACGCTAAAGGCTTAGGAAATTTACATACACTTGGAGCATTTTCCCTATTTGCAAAAAAAAAAATTTAGAGATTCTCATATGCATTGGAGTTTATGTGATGTTTTTGGAGTAGTCTTCACATGGTAAGTCCTCTTTGAAGCTTATGGTGGAATTTTTAGATAAGGACATGCTTTACACTTCTTTACATCAAATCTTGAAATGGTAGCCTTACATAACATGTCTTAGCAAATTTATGCCTCTTTATGTTCAAAGAGATGTGTTAGAAAGGGTAAACTTACTTTGTTACATGTAGCTTGCTCCTTTTAAGGAATTTTATGGTTTCTTGATGAAGGAATATGGCTAGTAATTCACGATCCTCCTTCTCTTTACTTTACTTTCATCATATGCTATCTTGCTAATTGTTGCATCGAAAAGGCACCAAATGCATGCGGCCTTTATGGTAAGTTGGGAAATAAGGATTGTGAAGAGGTGAACTTTATGTGGCATTTACTAGCTATTTTGCTCATGTCTCTTTATGTTCAATAAGAAATATTTGGAAGAGTTCATGTGCTTGGCCTTTTTAAGCATGTTTTAAGCCTTGAAACTTCACATTTGGAAGCATAAAAATACTTAGTGAAAATCTTGCAATTTTCGGATCCAAATTGGGTTACCTTTGGAACACTCATGAATGAGCCTACACATGTTTGTTTTACATTTATTTCATCAAGTTTTCATATATATGACACTTGGGCTTTGAAATTACACATGTTCTACCTCACTCCTTACATTTAGAGTGCTTTATATGGATTGGATTACACATAAAAATAAATGGTTAAAAAAAAAAGTTGTAATTTTCAGATTTGGACATACCCCTACAAAAAAAAAGTTCAAATGTGAATTTATAAGTGCTTTTACTCTATTCATTTCAATGTGTATTCATGTACACAACACCCAAGCTTAAAACTCACATACACTTCACCACATTTCGTGCTTTATGGTGGCTAGCAAAATATGGGAATAAATGGGCTTATCATATGCAATTTTCGGATTTGAAACTTGTCACTTTTGAAACACTCATAAAGGAGGCCATGTAAGCTTATTTTTCACTCATTTCACTAAGGCCTCATATATATAACATCAAGGCTTCAATTTAGCACATTTTCCATCTCACCCTATGCTTTAACATTGTTCGAAAGTGGCTAGTTCATATGGAAATGTTTTGATGAACTTATGTGCAATTTTCGGATTTGGGAGTTACACTACTTGGAACACTCATGGAAAATGTTACATGTGCTTATTTCTTACGTATTTCTTTAGCCTTTCAAATGCATAACACCTAGGCTTTGTTTTTTCTTTTTCATACTCCCCAATTCAATTCATGCACAAATAAGGTTTTTTTTTTCAATCTATACTTGCAAAGAGATGAAGGACTTACACTTGTATAGGGTTGGGATTGATTTAGACTACTCATATGCTGCCCTTGAGTGAAAATCTGCACTTATATGCTAATGTAGAGTTGGTTTACAACATCCCCATGCATGCCTAAATGAAAATCTGCACTTGTATAGGTTTGGGGAGTTGATTTAGATCACTACTATGCTTGCATAAAGTGAAAATCTGCACCTATGCTTCTGCTTGGACATGAGTTAGATCACTTCTATGTTGCTAAAAAATAAAAAATCTGCATTGGTATGTTTGTTTGGAGTTGATTTAGAGCACTCCTATGTCGCTATAAAGTGAAAAATTGCATCGTTACACATGTCTCAAGATTGGTTTAGATTATCCCCTTGCCGCCCTCATTCACAATTTACATTGGTAAGCTTCATTTTGAGAGGCCCTTTAGTGAAAATAAAAAGGGGAAGGAAGAGAAGTGGCATCATTTACCACATTAAAAAGAGAGGGTTCTAACATGCTTTACACATGCTTGGGTGCCTTAAATTGCTTATATTGATGAGAAGTCCTTTCTTCTTTAAATTATTGGGATGCTGTCACATATACATGTTGGATGTTGCAATTATAGAATGCTTGGGAAATTATGGCAAATTTGGATGTCGTTACATATATATACATGCTTGGTGCACTTTTTTTGGTTGAATTGCAGGTGTGAAAATTTGATTTTCTTGCCATTATGCTCTAAATAGGATTAGACTCTTTTCATTCCTTTTTTGGGTATGTTGCCCCCTTTACTTTTGGTTTTGGTTTCACGAAGCTCTAAGGTTGCCTCTTGCATTTTGGTGAAAGGACTTATATTCACATTTTTACACATTACATCACTACCCCACTCTACATTACCTTACATGCTACACTACATCACCATCTCACATTACATTATCCTACATGATTACACTACATTACTACATCATTACACCACATTATATCATCCTACATGTTACATTATTACACATCTTACCTCACTCTACTTGTTACACTACGTTCCTATGTTATCTCACCCTACATATTACATCACTACATGTCCTACATCATTACTTTATACACTACATTACTACACATCTTATATACTACATTGCCTTACATACCACATTTCCTATCATATTACTCCACTACTTTATCTCCTATCTTACATGCTATATCACCACACACCCCACCACATTTTCTTCACATGACTTCACTATCCTACTTCATTACCTTACATGTTTTACACTTACTCTTCCACACACACAATGCGTCACATATACACACTTATTTGTCGGGCCTTTCGTTCTTTACTTTAGTACATGTGCTTGGTTGTATTACTTTTCTTTTCAGTACATACATACCAGCTTTACTTTCACACATATACATGCTTGCTTACATACCTGTTTGGGAATGCTTCTTGCTTTACCTTTTTTTTTAGTACATATACATGTTTAGTTTGGCTTGCATACTTTACATTACTGCAAATATACAACTGCTTGGGATGAAATAAATTACCTCACAACATTTCAAAATATAAAACAACTCAAATTTTAATTACAAACAAAAAAAAACCTACAACTGCAACTAAATTAAAACGTCTCATTGGATGATCGTGAATATCTCAGATGATGTAACCCACGTGTTGCTAACGGGATTTCCCACGGTCTAAATGAAAGTGTGGAATTCATTCAGTTGAGTTTAGCAAATTCATTTGGACTAAGTGAATCCGAGGAAAATAACGGTGCCGGGATGATGGAAACGTGGGATCTTAATCGGTTCTGTTTAATCAACTTTAAGATTTGTTTTAATTAAAACATTAAAATATTTGGATTTTAAGACTTATCTAAACCAAAACACTTCTCTCATCTCTTGATTATCATTTTCCAAAACTGAACCTCTGCAACGATGTGGAGCACATAGCACGACTTCGAGGGCAGCATGACCATCTTCAACAGCAAAACCTGTGTCGACATCAGCAGAACCATTCTTTAGTTTAAATAACAAGCCATAGGACTTCGAGGTAGTCCGCCTAGTGCGACATAAATCCTCACCTATTCTTTTAGGCCTTTGCACAACTAGGTTGTGCAATATAAGCCCTAACTCGCTTAGGATTCCGAGGTCATCGTCCGATACGGCGTAAATCCTCCCATCTTCCAGGTTATTTGCATAATCGGGTGATTATGTAATTCCTATAATTAATTGGCAAGATTGAAACTTAAATAAATTCATTTTCAAAATTTAAAGTCCAACATTAGGATAGTCTGTGATGTCATCGAGGTTCTCCTCAAGATCTGTGACATCCTCTACCTTTCTTTTCTCTGACTCTGAAATAATTGTTCCACATTGCACCTTTCACCTATTGGATTTCCTACTACCACACTTCGTTGAAAACCCTACCCTTGAATTCATGAAGATAGAAACCCTGATCTAAATCGAGAGTTCTCTCAGGTGACTTCGGTCATTTGAGGGGTAATTGGCTATAGGGGCTTGCCTCTATAGGGAGCTTTAAAGACCCCAGGTAATATAAACCCTATTTAATTCTTTTTATTTTAAATAGGGGAATTTGTCGATCCACATAAAGGTTCACAGACCAAAACGGATGTCATGAATTCCACAGTTTATTTGATCGAGCGGTATCGTTTAGTAGGGTGTCTATTCTTCGGGATAGATGCGTTACTTACGATATGATGCTCGTTCATTCAAACTGCTAAATGAATGAGATTCGTCCATTCTCATTTTTCAAATTTAAAATTTTATTTTCAAAACTAATATATGTATTAAATTGAATCTTAAAATCTAAAACCAATAACAAAAAGGTAATTTTCAAAATCAAATCATTTAAGCGGTCGACACCTCTTCACGACACTCTTGAAGTTCCTTTAAAAGTTTGCTTTTCCTTACAACTCTCCTGAGAGGTTGGCACCTGATCCCTGAATATTTACCCTTATGTTTTAGATGTGAAACTATACTTTAATTATTTATAATATGGGATACTTCGCAAGTATATGTATTGTATATTAAGTAATATAGGACTTTTGATTAAGCCCTGTTGAACTCACTTTTGGTTGAGGTCTAGTCTCTCTTTAGAATAGCAAAAGGTCTAGCCATAAGACTCTCCTAGTGACTTTCTTAGAAGATTAGTCATGGAACCCTCCCTATAGAAATTCAAACTTTTCTCACTTCACTCAGAGTTTTCATATGCTTAAGGCCTAACCACCAGTTTTTGGGAAGAGGAGACCAAGCATATGGAAGCCTAGGGGAAGTCTCCTATAGGTGGTCAGACCATAAGATTTATTCTGGGAGGTCTGGAGCTTACACCACACTCACACTACACACTAACAACCCTAAACAAGGCACATACCACATTTGATCCCCTAACTTTTTTTTGGAAACTTTTTTAAGTGGTTTTCCTAAGCCATCAGCCTCAGGCTAGGGTTTGGCTAGTACCAACACATAGAGGACCAAATGAGGGTGACTCTTGGTCCATGAATCAACCTAAACAATTCCATCTTACTCACATTTAACCAATCCTAATTTTCTCAAAACTTAAAATTTCTAGCCCATTTGCCCCAAAATACCCAAAATACCTAAAATACCCTTAAAACCCTAAAACCCTCCAAAATCTCCAAAATCATCCAAATTACCCATAATTCTCCAAAAATCATTCCAAAATACTCGCTACTACTCAAAGTAGCCAAAATTACCCAAGATTGTCAAATTTCCCCAAAAATCCCCAAAATGACCAAAATGGCCCTCTTAGCCCAAAATTCCAAAAATTCTCATAAATTCGCAAAACCTCTCAAATATTCACATTTTTATTTCTCTTAACTATCAGATAACCTAAGTTGGCCAATTTAGCCCTATTTAACCAAAAGCTCAAATTTGACCCATTTAACCCAAAAGTGCCCAAATTGAACCCAATGTCAAACCAATTGATCCAAATATTACCCAATTTCAATTCCAAACTTTAATTCAATATCTTCAATGTCAAACTAAACTAAATTAAAGCTCAATTTGACCCACATTTGAGTTCAATTTCACTTAAAACCCAAAATCCCTAATTTTACCTAAGTGACCCAAATCCCCCAAATTGACTTAACACCAATCAATTTCTCCCCAATGTGAATTCTATATCCTTCATAACACTCCCTTAAACTGAATTGAACCATAAATTTCCCAAATTTGAGCCCAAGTCTCACCCAAATCCACTTAAAGTCCAAAACCCCAAATTTTGACCTAAAAATGACATATGCTCAAAATCTTTCAAATTGATTCCCCTAAACCTCAAATCTCCTCCCAATTAATGTTGGGAACTCTTGATGACATTCCACTAAACCATTTGGAACTCTTGATTACATTCCCCTAAACCATTTGGAACCTTCAATTTGGTGTAAAACTCACTCTAGCCCAACCTAAACCCAAGCTCAGCAAACTTTCCCCAAATTGACCAAAACACCAAACCGAGCCAAATTGACCTACCAAATCATTTCAACACCACTATAAACCTCTTCTAAACACTTAGTGACAATCATACACAACATTTTGAACAATAATTTGGGTCTAATCCAAGCTTAAGCCCAAGATAACCTAACTTGAACGTAAATGACCTAAATTGAACCCATGGCCCAATGTGACAAAATCATCCCAAATGTGACCAACCTAGGTCCACCACAGCCACCAAGTGATCCCTAGGAACCACCCTAGACCCACATAGCCCACTCTACTTGGGTCGGACCAAAGGTCCCCAAAATTAGGGGATCTTCTCCTTTAAATGGCTAAATTAAGAGATATTTGCAAAAAACCCCTTCACCATTTAAACTCATGGAACTTGATGGCCTGCCCACCTGACCACCTAAACACTGGCAACCTCCCCTGGCTTGGTCGGCTGGCCTAGTGATGCACTGAAATATATAAGATTTTTGTCATCTAATTTTACCCATTTTTGGTGATATTGCACTTTAAAAAAATGTAATTTTCATGATTTGATGTAGGTATGATGATTTTAGGTGATTTGAGTGAAAAGAAGCAAAAAGGAACGAATCCGAAGCAAAAAAGAGAAAAAAGGAGCAAAAAAGTGAAAAAGTTTTCTGGTGCCGCCGGTGCCAAAATGGGCTTCGCCGGCGTCCAAATCCAGAGATCACAACAATTAAATGACACGAGAGAGCACCGCCGGCGACCGAAGTCCATGGAGTTCAAATTTGAAAAGTTTTGGCGAATTTTTTAAGGGATGCCTATGGAAACTCTTGGGATTTCATCCCTATCTTATAGGTAACAGCTTTTGGATGAAAAGTGGTGAGAAGAGAGAGTTCTATAGTGCTTCTTCATTGGTTCTTGTGAAGTTTTAGTGAGTGTTAAGTGTTATGGTTTAGGAGTAGAGAGTGTACAGTGAAGATTTGAGAGGGATTTTTCTCTAAGGAGGGGAGGAGAAGAGGTAAAGTGAGCGATTTCTTCTTCCTTTCCATTCTAAAAAGAAAATCAAGTGTTGTAAAGAAGACAAAAGATGACTCGACAGAACTTTAAGGGAATTGCATTGGGGAAGAGAAGGAGATAAGTTGTATTTTCTTTTGTGGTTTGTATGACTTTTCTTTTACATATAAAATCCATGTTTTATTGTATCTTCTCCATGAATTCTGAGTAGTCTCCCTTTTCTTTCTTCTTTCATAGAGATGTGATGATGAATTGATGTGGATTTGATGTTATTTTAATGTAATAAAGAAATTGTGATGGTTTTTCAAAATTTACTTTCGATTTGGCCAATTGAAATGCTAAAATATGTTGTTGAACATTAAGTTTGAAAGGATTTAATGTCCTACAACAATAATGAAAGATCCATTCAATTTCTATGGATGAATTACGTAGTTCATGGTAATTGAGGGTAAATAATTAGGAAATATGTTTTGATGGACTTCAATGTGGAGATTTTAGGGTGACAGGCTAAAATCCCCAAATTGGTTCTAAGATTAGTAACTAATATCAAAGGTTAACCTTCAGGTGAAGAGTGAGTGGGAGCTCCAAAGTGAGAGCCGGTATCCTCCCAGCCTAGCCTTAGAGTTAGTGACTAAACTTAGAATATGTCAATGTTCTTTTCTTACTTAGAATAGGGGGTACTCTTTTAAGGGTAAGGAATCATCTATGGTCCTATTTGGCACAATAATATAGATAATTATTCCATATCAATCCACACATCATACTCTCATTGCAAGAGGAAATATGCTTTTCTCATATATCAAAAACCTTTCAAATACTTAGTTTAGTGTGTCTGTTAGTTATTCTTGTTCTTAAAGTTATTAGAAGTAATTGTAGTTCGTTAAATGTTACTGTTTTGTTGTTCTTACTGTTTCCTGCATAGTAGAAGTAAGTAGTAAACCTTAAATTTATTGCTTATTACATATTGTGTAACATTTTCTTAAAACTTCAATATTTCCCTGTGGGATCGATATCCAGGACTCCATTAGAGCCCTGTATTACTTGATACGATACGTATGCTTGCGTTGAACGCTTGGACTTAACAAAATTGTTATAAAACTATAAATCTGTGTTCATAAATTCTTGCAAATTATAAAGTCGAGCATCAAGTTTTTGGCGCCGTTGTTGGGGAAATAATTAATGAAGTTAAGAAATTAACGAAGTTAAATATGTAATAGAGTTATGAAAGCAAAAGTTAAGTAACGAAGTAAGGTTATTGTGTAGTGTGTATTTGTGTTTGTTTACCTTTATAAAAGTATTTGTGTTTGTATATGCATAGTAGCGAATCTATAGGTTTAGTTCTTCACGATTTGGAGTTAGAGCGTACTGTCAGAAAAATTAGAAAACAACAAAAACAAATTGAAAATCCTTCAAAATTGTGAATATTCAGAATAATCAAAGAAATCAAATTGGAAATTTGTTAAGACCTTTAAGAGATTATGTTAACCCAACAGCAGATGACATTCATATAACTATTCAAAATCCTGATGTTGCTGCTAATTCATTTGAACTTAAACCTGTTATTATCCAAATTGTACAAAACAATCAATTTGCTGGAACACCTAATGAGGATCGAAATTTATATCTCTCTAGTTTTTTATAATTGTGTGCTACTTTTAAATATGATGGAGTGTCTAGTGACGCTGTTAGATTTAGAGTTTTTCCTTTTTCATTAAGGGACAAGGCTAAGGCATGGTTAAATTCATTAGCACCTGGATCCATTAGAACTTGGGGAGAATTATCTCAAAAGTTTCTATTAAAATATTTCCCTCCATCAAAGACTGCTAAACTAAGAAATGATATTACATCTTTTTGTCAGTTTGAAGGAGAGTCAATATATGAAGCTTGGGAAAGATTTAAATATCTTCTTATGAAGTGCCCATAACTTCAAAAAAACTGACTTATGGCTTGAGAGATCTTAGATTTGGAGCAGTTTCAAAATATTTCGACATCAGATTTTATCTTCCCTTGGTAAGAGCTTCACTCCTATGCAAAAATTTTTTATTTTCACCATGTATTTCTTCCACATTTGAGAATTTTGGAAAAATTGAAATATGGAGAAAATTGTTAGAATAAATTCATGGAATTCATTTTAGATTACTTTAAGTCACCTTTGGAAGCAATTCTAGTGTTATTTTGGAATTTAGTTGAGATTTTTATAAATTTGATAGATCAAGAAATGGCTCCAAGACAAAAGAGGCGACTAGATTTTGACGAGACACAATTTGTGAATGCAAAAGCTCAGTCAAGATACAACTTTAGTATCAAAACGAGGAAATGCATCCAGGATAAAGTTTTCAAGAATCCGGGAGGAGAAGTGGAATAGACAATCAAAGAGCGAAGATGAGAAAATTTTTGTTATACAACGAAAAGAGCTGTAGTTGAAGTTGTAAGGGAGTTTTATGCCAATTTGACCCAGATAGAGGATGGACCTTTAAATGTTAGAGGATTTTTAGTTGATTTTAATGCTGCATGAATAAATTCTTTCTACGAAGTACAAGATCTTCATACCAGTGAATACGATACATTTGGAACAATGGAAGGACCACTGGAGGAGGTGATTAACTTGCTCACTGATGGGAAAGGGATTTGGAAAATAAAACAGCGTGAACGGGTAAACTTCCCTCTTTCTATGTTAAATGCAACCTCTAAGGCTTGGCATTATTTTATTTGCTCTACTTTTTTACCCACCTATCATCACAGTTAAGTTTCAAGAGATAGAGCAGTTCTGAATTTTTGAATTCAGAACCACAGAAGTATAAATGTGAGAACTATTATTTATAAAAACATATTAGCCATTGCAAGAAGTGAATCTGGAGGAGGACTAGGACATCCTGGTCTGATTTATACACTCTGCCAGTTATTTGGAGTAGAGGCAGGAGATGATGAGGAATGGGTTGAACCTACGAAACCCATTACCAAGGCTAATATAAAAACTTATGAATCCCACGAAGGATGGAGATCTGAGACTAGGAGCTCTGCACCTTCGACTAGTAAGGATATTCTCTCTACTAGTTATGACCCTCCTACCTATAGTTACCCTTTATGACTTGATGAATGAACTGACTCTTCATCGAAAAAGATTTGAGAAAATTGATGAAAGGTTAGAGCAAATAGATCAAAGGATTGGAGGATTCGAGCGGAGGCATGATTATGACAGTGAATATCTCTAGAGGCATTCTGAATTTGAGATGGCCTACTATGATGCTGAAAATCATTATAGGAGAGGAGAGCTTGATGTTATATTTCCTTAGTTCTCTCGTTATACTCACTACCAGCCACTCCACCTGCTGATCAAGTAGATGAGGATATAGCTTGGGATTTTGATGCTGAAGATTATGATTAGATATTTATGTTATGTGTTTGTTTATTTTCTTCAATTCAGTATTGTTGTTTAGTTTATGTATTTTGATTATTATGTTGAGTAAGACAATTAAACTTTGTTGTGTAATTTAAATTTGTGTAGCTTTAAATTTTAATATTTCAGACTGCGATTGTAACCCTGAAACTGGATTAGTGAAATGTATATGGATGTTGTGTTAAATTGTGCTTAGTACTTTAATAAGCATAATTAAATGTAGTAAGAAATTGAGTTACTATTTTGTACTTATTTCAAAATTTCTTTACCGAGTAAATTCTTTGATGTTATATGTGTAGAAAGTTATTAACAGTACAAGTTAATTAAGTGATGAAAATCACCTGTAGAACTTCAAAAAGAGAAATACCTAAAGCCTGAAGGTATGATTTAAATTTTACAGTATGTTTTCTTTTCACCCTATATGATTAAATAGAAAAATTTAAGTTTGGGGGAAGGGAAAAACAAAATTTAACTATTACATTGTTCTTAATTAAATATTATAAAAAATTATTATAAAAATGATTTTCTGTAGTAAATTTAATTCAGTAACCTAGAATTAATTTTTTTAATTATTATAGAAAGTTAAAAGAAATATTTTTAGTGATTAAACTAATTTTGTGTATTAAGATATTTGGAATAAAAGGATAAGATTATACTTAACTATTTAAAGTAATGAAAACTATATTTTGAGATATTAAATATCTTAGGACTTTAGTTGAGAAAGAAAAGATTGAAACTCAATGAAGTGAAAACTATGAAATACATATAAGAAAAGGAAATATTTCAAGTTTCAATTTTAGGAAGAGAAAAGTGAAGTTCAAAATTATTAACAGGCTATCCAGATACAGTAATCCTCACTTGAAAAAGAAAAAGAAGGATTGAAAAACAATCCCTGAAAAGGAAAGAAAAAAATATAGGATTGAAATGCAATCCAAAGAAAAAAGTAAGTGAGGAGAAGCTTGAGGAGATGCCTTATCAAAAATTGGCTTCATTTGAATTAACCTAAAGGGTAAACTCAGTTACATTTCTGAACTTATATATATGGATTAGTATTTTACTAAGTAGTGTTTTCATTAATTTCCTATCATCTGAATATCCTAAGTAATTTAATATTGTAATATATAGTCATTCTTGAAATAAATAGAAGACTAGAAATCTTAAACTTGATGACTAAATAACCTTATATTTATAAAATTAATTTAATTATCTAAATATCTTTCTAATAAACTTTATTATAATATTTATTTAAATCAAATTCAAAGTGTTTCTGAATTAAAGCTTTGCTACAAATAATCATTACTTTTATGTAGTATCAAGATTACTTGAGGACAAGTAATAGTTAAGTTAGGGGGATGTTGACCTCATTTTTGATGAGGTCTGATCTCTCTCCTTAGTACTTAGGATCTAGCCTTAGGCTTTCCCTTTGACTATCCTATAGGACTAGAGATGGAACCCACCACTTAGAAATTCAAAACACTTCTTGGCTCCCTTCAAACCCCACAAGTTTGATTGTAAATCCCTAAGCCACTTGGAGGGTTAAAATCCAATGTGGAGGTTTAAAGGATGAGTTTCTTATAGGACTCTTTGGCCTTAGAATTACCCTAGGTGGCCTAGTCTGGTGAGGGTAAGCTTGCACACACCACACTCCCACACACACACATTTCAAACCCTAAAACTACCTTTAACCAATTTGACTCCCTGACTCATGTAGGTAACTCATATGGGTGGACCTTAACCCCTGGCTAAGAGGGTTAGGAACAACACATTGACTGCCTAAAATGAGTCCTCTCATGGTTTTTGTGAGCTTAATATGGCTTCATGCTTCAACCAAAATGACTTCATTTCACTCACCCTTGATCAATCTTCACTTTTCCAAAATTTCAATTTTTGACCCCGGGGGCCCTAAACCCACCAAACCTACCAAATGCCCTTAAAATTGCCCAAAATTTACAAAATTACCTAAATTACCCAAAATTCCTCAAAACTAGTCCTAAACACTTTCCCCCACTCAAATTGATTATCCATGACCAAATATACCAAAATTTCAAAAAATACCCCTCAATACCCTCCAAATACCCAAAATACCCTTTTAACCCAAAAATTCCAAAAATTCAGAAAATTCCAAATATTCCTAATTTCATTTTTTTCAACTACACCATAAGCCACTTTTGTCAATTTAACCCAATTTTACCAAAACCCCCAATTTGACCTATTTTTAACCTAAGTGGACCCAATGTCCAACCAACCAACTCCAATTAACCTCAATTTTGATCCAATTCAATTCTAAACTTCAATTCAATGTCTCCAATATCAATTTAAACCAAATATAAACCCAAATTTATCAACATGTGGATCCAATTTAAATTTGAAGCTTAAAGCCCAATTTTGGCCCATGACCTAAACTTAGCCCAAACCAACCCAACTTAACTCCAATTAGCCCGAAATCTTTTCCTAAGCCTTCCTAAAATCCAAAAAAACAAAAAAATAACTTGATTTGCCCCAAATTTGAACCTAAGCTCCACCCAAACCTAACCCAAAACCAAAATCCACTAAATTGGCCTAAACTCAAACCTAACCCAAATAAGCCCAAATCCCAAAACGAAAGCCCATCAAAGTTGAAAGCTCTTTGTTACACACCCATAAAAATTTCTCAACATTAATTTTACATCAAATCCAACATTAGCCCAACATTAGCCCAAGTTAGCCCAATTTGCCCCACTTTGACCCTATCACTAAGGTAGCCCAAATTAAACCTAATTCAACTCCAAATTATTTCAAATCTATTCCAATTCACTCATGACCCATCCCTAAACTAAACCCCACATTTGTAAGGACCAATATTTACCAAAATTTTCATCCATAAACTTGATTTAAAATCTAAAAGCCCACATTCCTAAGGCCTTTAAAAGCCCATTCCTAAACAATTCCAAAAGCCTAAAATTGACCCTAAAGCCCACATAGCATCTCTTTCCATCATCCATTTCAATTGAAGCCATCCCTAAGTTTTAAATCAATAATCAAATCATTCCAAATCAAGCTTCATCCAAATTTCCACCAAAATGCCAAAATCCCTAAAACCTACTTCCATGAAATTGACTAAGCTTGGCCCCAAGCCAAATGGAGCCATGGAGCCATGCATAAGCCATATGCAAGCCATGAGCAAGACATAGACAAGCCTTGGAGCCATGCTTAAGCCACATGGAAGCCATGAGATTCTTAGGATTTTCAACCCTCCCTAAATGGCAAAAGGAGGAGATCCTTTAAACGCTCCCTAAAAGTCATTAGCCATACCCATGTTCCACCCTAACCCAAAATTAATCCAAATATATTTGGATGGGGACTTCTCCACTCCAAACCAGCTGACTCACCTGACCTCCCTCAGCGAAATCAGTACCTTGGTTGGTGCACCTAACCCAAATGCATGAATTGACCAAAATCAAGCCAAAATGACCCTTGCCCCATGCCATTTTAATCAAACCTCCTTACACATGGCAATAGCCAATTGACCTTACCAAATTCAACCCCTGACCACACTGAGTTAGATGGTGACCTGACCCTGGCTGGCCAGCCACCAGGCCACCGGAAAACGCCATGGCCGAGAGGTCTAAATGGATTCAAAAATTCAATTCCCCCTGCTGACTTGTCCCAACTCAATTGGACGTCGTGGCTGTTCTTCCCTTACATAGAGCAGCTGATCCCAAGCCTCAACTCCCCCTGGGAGGCCTTCCAGCCACCTCTATTTAAACACCACCACCTCTCAGCCAAATGAGGTGATGAACCAGAGCTTAACAAAACTCTGCCAAAATTGCTCCAGGACCTTCTCCTAACCCAGAGCAATTCATTCCCAGTGTCCCTTTGCCCTAATCCCCATTAATAGAGCTCAATTTCCTAGTCAAAAATCCACCCAAAAATCAGGATAACTCTGAAACCTCCTCCAAAATCAAATTAAACTCACCCACACCTGCACAAGACCCAGATAAGTAGTTCCCCAGTGAAAGCCCCCTCACCAGGCCAATCATCCTCTCTATCGGCCAAGCTTTGAAATCGGCCTTGGTCACTTTCATACCTAGGCAATTCCCCAGAGCTAGAGACTTCATCTGGAGCTTCCTTGGGTTCAATCGAAGGTGCCACAACTCTCTGATTGAAGCTTCACTTCTCAGAGCCAAGGTATGGCCCCCTTCTTCCTCCCGAGCTTCCAATGATTCTCTATTTTTCTTAGCTTAATTTTATAGCATATAAACCATATGGATGTGTTTGTCTCCTCAAGACGAACCCATAGAGCCTAAGAACACGAAAATCTGTTGAGAAATGAGAGAAATCTTAGGGTTTTACTGTGGACGGCTCACGGGACACACCAGTCGTAAACGATGACCAGGCGTCGTCTGATCGCGCGTGTATTGAATGGATCGTCCAGATTGCACCAGATCGAAGGATAAAGAGAGACCGCAGGCCACGTGGCATTCGAGTCAGATGACAGGGTCGAATGGGAGCGTACTGCGTAGGCTTTCGGATCCGCCGAGGTTGATTCAGCGCCGCGCTGGATAAGTAAATAAATATGCTATTTTTTATTTATTTAAATACCCAGAAATTGAAAAATCAATAACTTTGCATAAAAAAATCAAAAAAATAAAATAAAAATACCCTCTTGCTCAGTGAATAGAGGAGAGCAATGTGGAAATGAAATCAAGTCATTTTATTTAGTATTTTATTTTTAATTAATTATTCACTCATTTCAATGTTTTAATTCTTTATTTGCATAGAAAATTCATCATGGCATGAGACCATAGGGCTTTTGTAGCCTCTGATCTTGGGAACATTCCCTGAATTTTTCAAGGTCAGAAGCCACCTCTATGGTAAGTTATTGATTTTCCAAATTTTTGTGCCTGTTTTAATATTTTAATTCCAGTAATTAGCATGTTACTTAGAAAATATTAGGAAAATTTAGGAAAGTATCTTAGGACTAAAAGACCCTAGGAAAATTATGGTTTGAGTTAATTCATTAAAAATAATCCTAATTGCCCTAAACACTCAAAATTGAATTTTAATTAATTAGGATTAACCACACATAAAAATCACTTGAAAACAACTCTTCACTGATCTTTAGGATCAGGAGAGTCTCACATAAAAATTTGAAACCAATTGGAGGTGATTAGCCCAACTAAATGGACTAATTAACTTACATGATCAAAATTAAACTTTAAAAATTTATAACTCCAAAAATACAATTAAAAAATTCACCAAAATGGTTTTGAGGCTTCTCTGATATTCGAGGAGTCTAAGAAAATTAAAATTAAAATTTTCCAAAAATCTTCATTTTTCATCATATTTTAATATTTTAATAATTAAAAAATAATAAAAATCACAAAAAAATTAAAAATCATAAAAATGTCATATTTTGATTCCTAATCATTTAGGAACAAACCAAATATTTTTATCAAGTCTTTAGGTTAAGATATTTAATTTTAAAGGCTTAAAACAATTTTTAATATTAAAAAATGAATTTCCTTACATTTTTCACTAAATTAATTCTAATAAATAAAAAAAATTACAAAAATATATAATTTATTTCTCTAAACTTCTTGAGGTCAGAGAGATTTATGAAAAATATAAAATTCATTTTTCAACTTTAATTTTATTTTATAATTAATTAATACTCCAAAAATCAAAATAATTATAATAAATAAAATATAATTTGAAAAATCACCAAATTGGTCCAAGTGGTCCTATGGTCAATAGGGATATCTCATAATTTTCTTAAGGATAGAAACCTTGCTTTGGTCATGTTGTTGAATTTTCATTGAAAATCCCTATTTTTCATTAAGATAATAATATAAATTAAGTTAAATTTAGAAAAATCACATTTTCTCCTCTAATGTCTTAATTGATATGTGAGTGAAGTGACATAAAAATTTTAAGTTCATTTGAGCTTAATTTAATGAGTTATGAAATAATTAGGCTTAAAAGGGCATAATAGTAATTAAGAATTTTAACCCCTGATTAAAACTTTAGGTTTAATCAAAATGGAGGGTAAAATATTTGATCTTAATTTTCTCGTAGATGATTGAAATTTTGGGAAATTAAAGGGTAGAAACCCATTAATCATTTCTAATAATCAAAAAGAAAAAATGAAACCTTAATTAAGTAAATAATTTAAATTTTGGAAGATTAATTAAAATTTGAATTATTAAAATAGGGAGTATAACTTAGGGAGACTATAACCCTTTAATTTAAGATCCCTAAATAAATCAATTGAATAATATTCAACTCTTAATCAAACTCAAAAATGATAATTGAAATTAATAATTAAATAATTAAAAGGAAAATAAACCTTAATTAAATTGAAAGCTTAAAACATTAAGTTATTTAACAATCAAATTCAAATAAATTAAAAACATTAAAAATTAATCTCAAAGATCACTTGAAAACAAATCTAAAGAAAAAATAAATTTGAAACATTAAAGAAAATCAACCTAAAAAATAATTCATAATTAAAAACATAAAAAATCAAACCAATTAAAATTGACCTAAAGTGTTACAATTAAGTCAAATTAAATTTAAATCATTTAAAGTGTAATTAAATTGAATAATCTAAACACCTCTTTCAAATCAAAGAATTTAAAACACTTAAGAGAAAATTAATTTGATTTTTGAAACTAAATTAAATCATCATAAATCATCAATTCAACTTTAACCAAAGCGGTTAAATTCTTTAACAAACTGATTTGCCCCCCTCCCCCCCCCCCAAAGGCTTTCATTATTATACCTCTTAAGTAAAGCATGAAGTGAAATATCACTTTACTCATAGGATAATCAAACATCCTAATTCACTGAGCAAGAAAGAAACTAAACTAAATTTTTGGATGATCAATTCACCAATACAATAAAACTCATTTGGACTCAAAATAATCCCAGAAGTATTGAAAAGATGCTTAGGATTTATCCTAAGCACTTCCTCAACATGATGGGTAGTTTTAGAAGAACAATTGAATTTAATTTTCCTCTGGTGAAGAAAATCATCCTTAAACAAAAACAAAAGAACCTAGACGTCATAGGGATTGACTAGCAATAGGATTATGATTTTGGTAGACAACCAAAATATTTCCCTTAGCTTTACCTAGGTATTTGTAATAAAAATTTAAATTCCTTAACATGTGTTTTAATTGTTGCTTGGAATGACAAGAAGACCTTCTAGGTACGCTTTTATTTTATTGCAAGTTACTTACATGTACTGCACTTTACTTTTCTTGCATGTTAAACATGATTGTTGCATGAAAACTGAAACCTTTTAGGATAGCCACAAAACTGAAACCTAAACTAAATTAAAAGTCACTACAAGATAAAATTCACCACCACAAAACTGAAAAGATAAAACAACTCAAAATTTAATCACAAACAAAACAACAAAACTACAATTGCAACTAAATTAAAATGTCTCGTTGAATGATCGGGAATAACTCAGATGATGTAACCCCACGTGTTGCTAACGGGATTTCACACGGTCTAAATGAAAGTCTGGAACTCATTTAGTTGAGTTTAACAAATTCGACTGGACTAAGTGAATTCGACAAAAATAACGGTGTCGGGATGACGGAACCGTGGGATCTTAATCGGTTCTGTTTAAATAACTTTAAGATTTATTCTAATTAAAATACTAAAGAAACTTGGATTTTAAGAATTCTCTAAACCAACAAACTTTTCTCATCTCCTGATTTTCACCTTCTAAAACTAAACTTTTGCAACGACAAGGAGATTGGAGCATAGTGGGCAGCACGGCTATAGTCGTCAGCAAAACTTGTGTCTACTTCAGCAAACCTTTTCTTAGAGTTAAACAACCAAGCCATAGAACTTCGAGGTAGTTTGCCTAGTGCAAAATAAATCCTCAACTTTTTGTTAGGCATTTGCATAATTGTGTTATGCAAATGAAGCCCTAACCGGTCTTAGGATTTTGAGGTAGTCGTTTGGTACGACATAATCCCTCACATCTTCAAGGCTCTTTGTATGATTGTGTCATACAAATATAAGTCCTAATTAATTAAAATTGGCAAGATTGAAACACTAAATAAATTCTCAAATTCAAGCCAAACAATAGGATAGTTTGAGAAGTTGCCAAGATTCCTCTTGGATCCTCAACTTCTCCTATTCTTATCCGTTGGATTCTCAAAATAAACTAATCCAAACTTGATCCGATCTCTTTTGAAATTTCCAAAATCTAATTGTTTGAAAACCTTAAACTTTAAAATTCTTGAGAGCAAAAACACTGATCATTATCGAGAGTTTTCTTAAATGATTCCCGTCATTTAAGATGTAATTAACTTATAGGGAACTTTAAGAACCCAGGTAATATAAACCCTGCTTAATTCCTTTAAATTAAACAAGGAAACTTGTCAGCTTATAAAATTGGTTCGCAGACACAACAGATATCACAAATCTTCTAGTTTATGTAATCGAGCCCCATCATCAAGCAGTGTGTCTATTCTTCGGGATAGATAAACGGTTTGTGGTGTGGTGCTCGTTTATATAAACTATTTGGGATGTGAGATCGGTTTGATTTCACATCTTAAAATTTTCAAACTTAAAATTATTTTCAAAATCAAAAGATACTTTCCAAATTATATATATATATATTCAAATTAAATTTAAAAAAAACCTAAAAATATGTCGACAGGGGATTTTGACCAAAGAAGAATGTATTGAGAAATTTATACCAATTTTATATGAAATCGCACTTTAAAGAAAGGTATTTTATATGTTTTATTGCAGGTATGAAGATTTATAGGTCATGGAGAAAAAAGATGGGAAAAGGAACGAATCTGGAACAAAAAGGACTAAAAGAGATAAAAATTGGACTAGCACGCCGACGACGAGGAATAGGTCACCGACGGCATGTTTTTCCTGAGAGCATTTGAATATATTATAAAAGAGCCTACCGAAGGGGAGATCGATCACGCCGACAGCGAGCCTGAGCAGTTTCTCTATGTTCTAGAAGCCCGCCGACAGCGCCAACGAGCCCTCCGACTGCGAGAAGGTCGGTTCAAGCAATGTTCAATGAATCTGGATGCTTTTTGAAGAGGTGCTTAAGCAACCTTTCTCCCTCTTTAAATAGAGATGATTTTAAGCCGAATGTGTGTCTTCTTTGTGTCCTTGGTGTGTCATTTTGAGTGTCTTATTAGTGTATTTAGTGTGTACTACAGAGTATATTAGTGAGTTATATTGAGTGTGTTGTACAAGAAGGAAGAATCAGAGGAACTTCAAGGAGTCTGCTTGGGGAGAAGGTTCAAGATAATTTTTTTCTATTATTTTATAACTTTAATTTTATATGAAATCCATGTTTTGTGTTATTCTTTCTATGCATTCTGAGTAGTTTTCTCTATCTTTCTCCTTGTTTTTGAAATTTTGTGAAATGGAAAATTGTATTAGTTGTGCCTAAAATATTAAATAAAATTGTGATAATCTTAATTTACTTTCAATTTGGCCAATTGAACTGTTAAAATATGTTGATTTTATAACTGAAGTAAAGATTACATCCAAGATTCAGGGAAAGAAAAGGCCTTGGAAGGAGGGTGCAAATAAATAGGAAAATATTATTTATCAGGCGTTGAATTAGATATTTTAGAGTGACAGACTATAATCTTCAATTCAATCCTATCATTTGGGTGTTGAAGTGTAGATGTTAGCCCTCAGGCGAGGGGAACGTGGGAGCACCGAAGTGAGAGCCGGTATCCTCCCAGCCTAGCCGCAGATTCAGTAACCAAGTATAGGATTAGTCAATATTATTTATGCCTGGACCAAAGGGTAAAGAATAGGAATGCTCCTATTTGGCACAATATAATTCTAACTAGTTTAATTATCCGTTCACTTAATTCTCTTAACAAGGAGAGAGATACTTTTCTAAATTGCAATCTTCCATTCAAAATTTAGTAGTAGAGTTTAGTATAAGTGTTCTTCATTTCCGTATACTAGATTGTAATTGCAACTACTATAATTAGTTCATAATCTCTAACTTCTCTGTGCGATCGATATCTAGGACCCCATTAAAGCCCTGTATTACTTGAACAATACATATACTTGCGTTGATAAAATGGGTAACTTTGTTATTATTAAAAACTATTTTCACTGGTTAAACACTTATCTATTTACATATCCCGACCTGTCAATCAGGCAAAAGTGAAAATTATTGCTGAACTTCAACCACCTACTACTGTTACTGATGTGAGAAGTTTTCTGGGTCATTCTGGATTTTACAGAAGATATATAAAGGATTTTTCTACGATTGCTAAACCTCTTTATCATTTATTAGAAAAAGAAGCTAAGTTTGAATTTAATGAAGATTGTCTGAATGCTTTCAATATTTTAAAAGAAAAATTAATCACTGCACCTGTCATTGTTCCACCTGATTGGAGGAAACCATTTGAATTAATGTGTGTTGCAAGTGAATATGCAATTGGAGCTGTACTGGAACAAAAATATGAGAAATTTTTCAAAGTTATATATTATGCTAGCAAAACTCTTAATGAAACTCAAGTAAATTACACTACTACTGAGAAAGAGCTCTTAGCAATAGTATATGGCTTTGATAAATTTAGACCTTATCTTTTTGGAACCAAATGTATCGTACGCACCGATAATTCCACTATTAAGTATTTAATGTCTAAAAAAGATGCTAAACCAAGATTGATAAGATGAGTTCTACTTTTACAAGAATTTGATTTTCAAATAGTGGACAGAAAAAGAGCTGACAACCAAATTGCTGATCATTTATCAAGAATTAAAAATAATAGTGAGAAGATTACTGATGAGAAATTCCCTGATGAACATATATATGTTATTCAAGAATTACAAACGCCTAGGTATGCAGATATAGTTAACAATTTGGTTAGCAATATTTTACCGTATGGATTGAATAACAAATATATTAAGAAATTCAAGAATGATTCTAAATCATATATTTGGGAAGATCCTCATTTATTTAAAATAGGCAGACATTCTGTGATTCGAAGATGTGTACCTTATGTAGAAACTTTTGTAATTATTCAAAAATGTCACGATTCTGAATTTGGAGGACACTTTGGAGTGGATAAATCTGTGTTTAAAATTTTTAATTCTGGATTTTATTGGCCTACATTATTCAAAGATGTTGGTTATTATGTGAAAACTTGTGATCGATGTCAAAGAATGGGGAATATATCTAGAAAAGATGAAATGCCTCTAAGCTATATATTAGAAATTGAGATTTTTGATGTATGGGGTTTAGACTTTATGAGATCTTTTATACTATCATCTAAAAATATTTATATTTTATTAGCATTTGATTATGTTTCAAAGTGGATTGAAGCTGTAGCCTTACCTAACTATGATTCCAATAGTGTTTTGAAATTTTTAAAGAAAATGATTTTTACAATATTTGGAATGCCAAGGGTAATTATCATAGATGGGGGAAGTCATTTCAGAAATATAAGAATTCAATCATTATTGGAAAAATTAGGAATTAAACATAGAATTGCAACTGTTTATCCACCACAAACAAGTGGAATGGCTGAAGTATCAAACATAGAAATTAAAAGTATATTAGAAAAGACTGTTAATCCTAAAAGAACTGACTGGGTTGATAGACTTGATTCTACATTATGGGCTTATAGAATAGCTTATAAAACACCTATCGTAATGGCACCTTCTCGGTTAGTTTATGGTAAACATTGTCCCTTACCTGTTGAACTAGAACATAAAGCTTATCGTGCGATAAAGGAGTTCAATTATGATTTGAATGCTGCAGGAGAGAAACGACTGTTACAACTGAATGAAATGGAAGAGATAAGAAATGAGTCCTATGAAAATGCAAAGATTTATAAGGAAAAAATGAAGAAATTGCATGATAAAAAGATTTCAAGAAAAATATTTCAACCTGGATAAGAAGTATTATTATTTAATACTCGTTTAATACTTTTTCCTGGTAAATTAAGATCTAAATGGATGGGACCATTTATAATTGAGAAAGTATACCCATATGGAGCTGTGGATATTAAAGATCCCAAGATGGGAAAAATATTTAAAGTTAACGGATTAAGACTGAAGCCTTATATGGGAGAAATGAAATAGATTTACAAGGAGGCTTACGAGCTGAGTCTACCCGATAAAAATAACTGATTAGGTCGTGCTGACGATGTTGAACCAAGTGCTTTCTGGGAGGCAACTCATATACTATCATTGTGATTGTTTGTGAATTGAATTTAACTCAATCGATATGTGTGTGTTGATCATGCCATTTTAATAGATCTATTTTAAGACCAAAACTTTGTAAATTTGACGATTGGCGAAACGGAGTCGAACATGGTTCCGAGGCATAGGCGCCCAAACTTAGCACCTAAGCGCTAGCATAACCCAAACTTGGCACCTAAGCGCCCTTGTTACTGTTCGTGCAAAAACCAAAAATCTTCAGTTTTTCAGTCTAATTCTTCCTATAAATTGTCCTATCTTTGTCCCCAATCCCTAAGCAACCCTAATTTCGTTCAGAACAATTAATTTTGGAGGAGAAAAGAGAAGTTTGGAAGCAATGGAGAGAGGAGATCACGGCAATTCGATAAGAGATAAGTCTTCTAAAGATCCTCAACATAACTTCAGAGGATTTATTGTTGTAAGTTTAAAGAAATTATTCAGTTGTCTACATATGATTGAGGCGGAATTGCTAAGCATTGAGAATCGTCTGCATGAGATGTATCACCAACTCGAGCACTTGGAATGCTAGATGAAGCTTCAATTTGATCATATGGTAGCCTATCAAGATTCTCAAATAGTGATGTTTGCGAAGTACAAATGGATTGACGAGAACACGGCTTTGGAATTTCCAAGGGTGTTGGTTTTCTATCCATGCGGGCCTAGCGAATTTCATTGCGAGAGGGATGGAAATTCAAAGTTCGGAGATGAATAGATTATTGATGTGTTATAGGTGTGATTGAGTCATGTTCTAGTGAGCCATATATTTAGTTTATGTGTTTGCTTTCATTGTTCAAAGTGTGTTGTTGATTGTGAATTTGCTTTTAATTAGTAATGTCTGGAATTTCATGAGCTTGGAATGGAAAAATATGAAATGGAATTTGAAGAATTTGATTATATCTTGTGTTTGAATGTTGGATCTAATTTATCATTTTAATTTTTGTGGAAATAATTGGAAGTTAAAAATTGGAGTAATACTCTCATGTGAGTAATTAGAAGTCGAATTTGTTAAGTTTTGGTGGAAAATATAATTTTTAAATAGAATTTTTGGAAAGGCGAGTCTGGCACCTAGGTGCCATAATTCAGCGCCTAAGCGCCGGTTTGGCCTAAACCCGAAAGATGGGTTTTTAAACCCACCGACGCCATTAACGATGCCTAAGCTCCCTTCTTCTTCCATTTTTTCACGAAAATCAACCTTAGGGATCCATTTTTATGCCGAATTTTCAAGTTTTTGAGCTTGGAATCACTCGAATTCTTCATGTCGAGGTCAGTTCTACCTTCTAATCTATTTATTTTTTATTTTCAGCAAGGTTTTTTCAAATTTTGAGCAAAACTGAAATTTTTTTTATTTTTTGAGTTTAATCCATGGATTTGAAGCTTTATTTATGTTTTTATAAGCTTAAATAAGCTTATTGTTTTGATCCTTTTTTCTTTCTCTTACGTTTAGATGGCTCCAAAAATTTAAGCAAGGGAAAGAACGAGAAAATTTTGATCGTAGCAAGTTTGCTACTGCCGCAGCACATTTTAGTTACAATGATTTTGCTACGAGAAGGAAATTTATCTCGGAGAGGAGTTTCTACAATCTTGGTTGAAGGATTGAAGATACGATTGTTACACTGAACTAGCAACAATTCTGCTATTTCACTGTTGTTGTTGTTATCCCTGTCGTCAGAGAATTTTATGCAAATTTTTTAGATGTTGAAGATTATGAGATCTTCGTGAGAGGAGTTGGAGTAGGATTTACTCTAGAGAGAATCAACATTTTCTACAACCCGCACCGAACATTGAGTGCTATTACTCTGGATTATCTCCATCTAAGGGAGATTTAGAGATGATTATTGCATACTTGACATATGTTATTAGAGCTTGGAAGATCTGGAATGAAAAATAGGTAAATTTTTCATCTTCTAAGCTAAATGGTGTTTCTAAGGCATGGCGTTACTTTATTTCTGCTCGCCTCCTTCCATCCAACACTTTGAGTGAGGTCACAAAGGACAGAGCTATCCTCAACTATTGCATACAGGAGAGGAGGTCGATTGATGTTGGGAGTATTATTTATGATTCTGTAGAGGCCATGTTGACCTCATTTTTGATGAGGTCATCTCTCCTTCTTTTTAGTACTTAGGATCTAGCCTTAGGCTTTTCCTTTGACTATCTTAGAGGATTAGGATTGGGACTCACGACCTAGAATTTCAAACCACTTCTCAACTCTTTGGAAACTCCACAAACTTGACTATAGACCCCTAATCACCTAGAGGGTTGAAATCAAATGTGGAAGTTTAAAGGAGGAGTTCCTATAGGACTCTTTGGCCTTAGGACTACCCTGGGTGGCCTGGTCTGGTGAAGCTAGCTGACTTACACACACACTAAACCTATACACTACACTTTCACACACATCCTAAAACCACACCCATACCCAACTTGACCTCCTGACTCATGAAGGTGATTCACATGGATGGTCCTTAACCCCTAGAGCCCTTGGCTAAGAGGGTTAGGAACAACATAGTGAATGCCTCAAATGAGTCCCTTCATGGCTCATGTGGGCTTGATATGGCTTCATGCCTCAACCAAAATGATTTCATTTTACTTATATTCACCCAATCTTCAATTTTCCAAATTTTCAATTTTTGACCCCCGGGACCCTACACCCGCCTAGCCTACCCAAAACCCTTGAAACCACCAAAATTTTTCAAAAATCCCAAAAAACCCAAAATTCCTCAAAACCAATCCCAAACATTTCCAAATTACTCAAATTAATCACTCATAGCTAAAAATACCAAAAATTCCAAAAATACCTCCTAATACTCTCCAAATACCAAAAATACCCCTCTTGACCCAAAAATCACAAAATTCAGAAAATTCCCAGAAAATTCCAGAAAATCCCAAATATTCCCAATTTCATTTTGTTCAACTACCCCATGGGCCAATTTTGTTAATTTATCCCACTTTTGCCAAAACCCCCAATTTGACCGATTTTAACCCAAAGTGAACCCAATGTCAAGCCAAACCTACTCAATTGACCCAAATTCTGGTCCAATTCAATTATAAACTTCAATTCAACATTCCTAACACCAATCTAGACCAGATTCAAGTCCAATTTGATTGACATTTGAACCCAATTTCATTTTGGACCTTAAAGCCCAATTTGGACCCATGACCTAAACCTAGCCCAAACCAAACCAATTTAACTAGAATTAACCCCAAATCTTTTCTAAACCTTCCTTAGCATCCCAAAAAACAAAACACTAACATGATTTACCCAAAATTTAGACCCAAACCCCACTCAAATTCAACCCAAAGCTAAAAGGCCCAATTTTGACCTAAACCCAAACCTAACCCAAATAAACCCAAACCCCAAAATAAAAACCCAACCAAAGCCAGAACTTCTTTGAAACACTCCCATAAACATTTTCCAACATTTATTTTACATCAATTTCAACCCTAGCCCAACATTGGCCCAAGTTAGCCCAATTTGACCTATATTGGCCCATTCACTAAAGAAGCCCAAATTCAACCCAATTCAAACCCAAATCACTTCCAACTTGCTTCAAATCACTCATAGCACATCCATGAGCTAAACCGAACATTTTTTTTGCCCAATCCTTCACAAAATTTCCATCCACCAAATTGTTTTCAAACCTAAAGGCCCACTTTCCTAAACCATTCTAAAAGCCCATTTCCAACAAATACAAAAGCCCAAGATTGGCCCTAAAGCCCGCATGGTAATTCCTTTTCATCATACCTTTAATTGATATCACCCCTAAGTTTCAAAATCATCATTAAACCATTCTAAATCAAGCTTCATCCAAATTTCCATAAAAAATGCCAAGATTCCTAAAATCTACTTCCATGAAATTGACTAAGCTTTGCCTCAAGCCAAATGGAGCCATGAAGCCATGCACAAGCCATATGCAAGCCATGGCAAGCAACTTTACACATCACCATGTCATTTTTGGCAAAGGGAGGGGGTCCTTTAATGATTCCCTTAAGGGTGATTAAGCCTTTTCATGACTCTTCTAAACCTTGATTAAACATAAATGTACTAAGATGGTGACTTCTCCCCACTAAGCTAGCTGACTTACCTGATTCCCTTAGCCCAAAAATCAGGCCTTGGAGGGTGAACCAAACCTAAATCCATGACTTGGACCCATTTGGACCAAAAATTAGCTCCTCCCCCATTCCATCTAAATCAAGCTCTTTACACATGGCCAATGCCAATTGATTGCACTAAGCCCCAGCCCTGACCTCCCTGACCTTGAGGGTGACTCGACCTCGGCCGGCCGACCACCACAGCTGCCGGAAACCACCGGGCCGAGAGCTCACATGTGAGCCCAAACTTGGAATTCTCACCTGCTGAGCTGCCCCATCCCCAGTGGCCATTGTAGTTGTTCTTCTCTTGGCAAGAGCAGCTGATCCCAAGCCCTAACTCCCCCTGGGAGGCCCTCCACCATCTCCTATTTAAACCTCACCTCCTCTCGGCCATGAGAGGTGCTGAACCAGATCATACTGAAACCCTGCCAAAATTGTTCCAGAACACTCTCCATACTTAGAGCAGTTGATCCCCAGGTGATAATTTGCCCTAATCCCCACCAACGGAGCCCGATTTCTCGGTCGAAATTCCACCCAAAACCAGGACACTTCTCCACGGTGGATCAATCCTCAAATTGATTGGTCCTACACCTTCACCGACCAAGGGAAGGAGTCCACCGAAAAAGCCCCCTCTCCGGGCCACCCATCCGTTCCGGACTCCAAGCTTTGTGATCGGGCTTGGTCGAAATCATACCTAGGCGATTCACCGGACCGGGAGACTTCATCTAGAGCTTGTCGGGATCCAATCGAAGGTGACACAACCCTCAGATTGAAGCCACACTTCTCTGAGCAAAGGTATGAGCTAATTCTTCATCCTGAGCTTCTGGAGATTCTCCATTTTAAATGCTTTAATTTCAATGCATGATCACCGTATAGATGTATTCGTCTCTTCAAGATGAATCCATAGAGCACAAGAACACAAAAATCCGTTGAGAAATGACTGAGTTCTTAGGGTTTTAGTGTGGACGGCTCTCGGGGGAGGATGCTTGGGGACGATGAACGGATGCCGTTCATTCCATACACACGCGGACGAACTGCCAGGATCGCGTCGGATGGGGAGATGGAACGATACAGCGGGCCTCCGGAGCGCTGAGTTGGATGGCGGCGTCGAAGGGCAGCGCGACACGTGGCATTTCGGAGCTGCCGAGGATGGCGTGGCGCCGCGCGGATAAGTAGGAAATTAGGGTATTTTTTGATTTATTTAATTCCCTAAACTTCAAAAATGCATAACTTTGTGTAGGAAAATCAGAAAAATAAAATAAAAATACCCTCTTGCTCGGTGAACGAGAGGGAATAACGTGGAAAAGAAATCATTTAATTTCATCAAGTATTTTATTTTTAATGATTTATTTACCCTCTGCATTGTTTTAATTCTCCATGCATATAGGAAATTTACCCTCGCATGAGACCATAGGGCTTTGAAGCCTCCGAATTTGGGAACTTTCCCTGAATTTTCCAAAGTCGAGGCCATCCCTATGAGAAGTTATTAATTTTTCAAATTCATGTTGCTGTTTTGAGTATTTTAAATCCAATAATTAGCATGTTGTGAAATAAATTCTAGAAAAATTTGGTAATGTTTCTTATGACCAGAGGACCCTAGGAAAAATTGGTTTTGAATTAATTCACTTGAAATAACCTTAGTTTACCTAAACACCCAAAATAGGTCCTTAATTAATTAGAGCTAATCATACATCAAATTGGCTTGAAATCAATTCTCCACTGACCTTTAGGATCAGAGGAACCCACCATAAAAATTTGAAGTCAATTGGACTTGGTTAGCCCTACTAAATGGGTTGATTAAGCCATTTAGCCAATTTAAACTTTAAAAATTCATAACTTTCAAAATACTTTTCAAAAATTCACCAAATTAGTTTTGGAGCCTCTCTGATATCAGGGGAATTTAAGAAAATTAAAATTTCAATTTTCTAAAAAAGTTTATTTTTTATATTATTTTAATATTTTAATAATTAAAAATAATAAAAATCACAAAAATAATAAAATTCACCAAAATGTCACATTTTGAATTTTAGTCATTTAGGAACAAACCCCATATTTTTCTTAAGTCTCTATAATGAGATATTAAATTTTAAAGCCCTAAGGTAATTTTAAAAATTAAAAAAAATGTATTTTTTTAGCATTTCCACTAAAATAATTCTAATAAATCAAAGAAAAATCAAAAAGTTGTAAAAATTGATTCTTTGATTTCCTTGATATCAGAGGGATTTTTGAAAAATATAAAATTCATTTTTTAACCTTTATTTTATTTTAAATTAATTAATACTCCAAAACTTAAAATAATTATAATAAAAATAATGTAATTCAAAAATCACCAAAATTGGTCCAAGTGGTCCTCTGGTCATTAGGAATGTCCCATAATTTTCGTAAGAATAGAAACTTTCCCTTGGTCATATTATTAAATTTTTCATGGAAATCTTTATTTTCGACGAAAAATAATTACATAAATAAATTAAATACAGAAAAATAACATTTTCTCCTCTCATGTCTTTATTGACATATGAGTGAAGTCCCATAAAAATTTCAAGATCATTTAAGCTCAATTTAGTGAGTTATGGAATTATTAAGCTTGAAGGGCAAAGTGGTAATTAAAATTTTAACCTTTAATTAAAACTTTAGGCTTAATAAAATTAAAGAGTAAAATATTTGATCTTAATCTAATTTGGATGATTGAAATTTAAATAATTAAAGGGTAGAAACCCATTAAACAATTTGAAAATAATTGAAATAAACCTTAATTAAATAATTGATTAAATTTGGAAGAATAATAAAATTGGAATTATTAAAATAGGGATATAATTAAGAAGAGATTTGTTCTTTAATTTAAGAATCCCTAAATTAATCATCTCCATAATATTTAATTCCTAATTAAAATGATAATCCAAGTTAAAGATTTAAAATGTTAAAACATTTAATCATTAAATTAAATTAAAGTCAAATTATTTAAATTAAACCCTTTTAAAATTTCAATTAAATTAAAATTAAAAGTAAAATTAAATTAAAATTTAAATTGAATAAAATTAAATAAAATTAAATTAAAACATATTAAATTAAATTAAATTAAATGAAATTAAATTAAATTAAATTAAATCAAATTAAATCAAATTAAATTAAATTAAATTAAATTAAATTAATTCATATCAAATCAAACTAAATTTAATTGAATTAAATTAAATAATAGAATCAAGTTAAAATTAAAATCAAGTCAAATTAAATCAAAATTGAAACTAAACTAAATTAAATTAAATTAAAGTTAAATTAAATTGAATTAAAAATAACATCACCTAAGACATAAAGAAATTCAAAATAAAGCAACTTGAACACTATTCCAAATTTAAACCCCTTAACTGAAATTAAATTAAATCACAAACCATTTGAACATCAATTTGCCCTCGGAAGCTTTTGTTGTCATAACTCCTAAACAGAACGTTAAATGAAGTGATACTTCACTCATAGGATATTCAAATGTCCTACTTCACTGAGTAAGATAACAACAAAACTTGAATTCCTGGACGATTAATTCATTTGTATAATTAAATTCAATTGGACTTAAAACAATTCTAGCAATATTGAAAAGATGTTTAAGATTCTTCTTAAACACTTCCTCAATATGATAGGATATTTATAAGAACAATTGAACTTAATTGTTCTTTGATGAAGAAAATCGTCCTCAAACCAAAACACAAGAACCTAGACTTCATAGGAAATGACTAGCTATAAGATTAGGAATTTGGTAGAAAACCATAACCCTTCCCTTAGCTTTACCTAGGAACTTGCTTAAATATTCTAAATTGTGTTTAAGTGCAGCTTGGGATGACGGGAAGACCCTCCAGGTACGCTTTTATTTTATTGCAATTTACCTTCTTGCAATTTACTTTATTGAAAATGCACTTTACTTTCCTTGCATGATAAACAACTGTTGCATGAAAATCCACACTTTTAGGGTGGCCCCTAAAACTGAAACCAAAACTAAATTAAAAGTCATTACAAGATAATATGCACCGCCACAACATTTCAAAATATAAAACAACTCAAAATTTAATAAAAAACAGAATACAAAACTACAATTACAACTAAATTAAAACGTCTTGTTGGATGATCGGGAATACCTCGGATGATGTAACCTACGTGTTGCTAAAGGGATTTCCCACGGTCTAAATGAAAGTGTGGAACTCATTCAGTTGAGTTTAGCAAAATCATCTGGACTAAGTGAATCCGATAAAAATAACGATGCCGGAAGGATGGAACCGTAGGATCTTAATCGGTGTTGTTATAATCAACTTTAAGATTTGTTTTAAATAAAATATAAAAAAACACTTGGAAATTAAGATTTTCTCTAAACCAAAACACTTTTCTCATCTCCTGATTTATGACTTCTATAACTAAACCTCTGCAACAACAAGGATCTCGGAGCATGGTGGGCAGCAAGGCCATCGTCATCAGCAAAACCTAAGTCCACTTCAGCAAAACTTTATTAGAATTAAATAACTAAGCCATAGGATTTCGAGGTAGTTTGCCTAGTGCAACATAAATCCTCAACTCTTCGTTAGGCATTTGCATGCTCATGTAGTGTAAATTAAGCCCTAACCGGTCTTAGGACTCCGAGGTAGTCGTTTGATACGACATAAACCCTCACATCTTCAAGGCTATTTGTATGATTTTATCATACAAATATAAGTCCAAATTAATCAAAATTGGCAAGATTGAAATATTAGATAACATTAGGACTTTCCTAAATCCAAGCCAAACAATAGGATAGTTGGGAAATTACTGAAGTTCGCTTCGAATCTGTGATTTCTCCTACCTTTCTTCCCTTGAATCCCCAAAATAAAATATTCCAAACTTGATCCATTCCCTATTGAAATTCAAAAATTCAATCCTTTGAAAACTTAAACTTTGAAATTCTTGAGAGCAGAATTACTGATTATTATCGAGAGTTTTCTGAAGTGATTCCCGTCATTTAAGATGTAATTAACTATAGGGGCTTGCCCTTATAGGGAATTTTAAGAACCCAGGTAATATAAACCATGTTTAATGCTTTTATATTAAGCAGGGGAACTTGTCGGCTTATAAAATTGGTTCGCAGACCAAACGGATGTCACAAACCTTTCTAGTTTACTTAATCAAGCCTCATTACCAATCAGTGTGTCTATTCTTCGGGATAGATACACGGTTTGTGATGCGGTGCTCGTTTATATAAACTATTTGGGATGTGAGATCGGTTTGATTTCATATCTTAAAATTTTCAAATTTAAAATTATTTTCAAAATCAAATACTACTTTCTAAATTATATATATATATTTAAATTAAATTTAAAATATAAAATTCACCGACAATTTCTGTAGGCGACCCCTTTTTCAAAAATACAACATAACCTAAAAATATGCTGACAATTTCTGGAGACTCCGCTTGGTATAATTCCTCTCTCCATTTTAATCAGACAATTCTGCTTTCAAAAATCGGTAGTGTACCCATGTCCCTAGTGGATCAAACTACCCTTCTTTCCGTTGGAATACTATGTTCATTTCTACCTTGAACAAGTATAACCAACATTCTCTCGGATTTAGGAGCCACTTGTTTAGACACCCCTAAACGGAGAGGTTTCGAGATCCTTTTACCTCTTTTCCGAGGTGGGGTGGACCCCCAATAGGTATCGCTTAGGAGCGGTCTTGCGGGTCGAGAAGTTTCGCAAGACTTTCTCTTCCTTTTCCGAGTTCCTAATCAATTCCTTTTACCCTTCCTACAACTCTCCTTCTTTTAATAATTCTCCTTCCTAACGAACAAATCTTTCCGAAAAAGACAATCTTCCTTTAATACCACAAATACACTAAGATAAACAGAAATGTGTTCGGACTCTTTCATTTTCGTCATAAGTTATACGATAAGAAGAAGCACGATTCGGGGACTAACACTTGGAATCGCGCCCGCGAAATGGAAGCCCCAAAACCGATCTTCTCCTTCATCAATGGACTCGACTCGGCCATATTCAAAGACAACCGCTCGACAATGGAATTATTCGATTCAGACAAGGATTCGGGAACACCGACATCAAAATCCCCGACGTCACTCTATTTTCACTCACAAGCAAAGTACCAGAAACTGAGAAGCCGTTGATTGAGTTTAACCTCAAGTCAACTCACGAATTCCCTCCTCTGCGAAAGGTTCCAACTGAGAGGAGTACTGCTGTCCACAGAAGGACTGTTGTTGCTACCCCCACTGGTCTAGTTGTCTCTGCACCTACCCCGGCTCCTGCCAAACTAAAGGGGAAGGAAATTTAGAACTATGGTGAACCTGTTACCTGGAGGGTACAGACCTTCCTGGGAGACCTTCTGTTTTTGAAATCGGGTCCAGCTCCAGAATTCCATCGCTGACACGGACTCAAAGAAGGAACAGAAGTAGAAGGATCGCTAGAGAAGCCGTAGCCGCTAAGTTGCTTTCTCGGAGGAAATCCCAAACCGCCCGAGTATACACCGTTGCTCGAATACATACCACTTTTGGGAGGAAGTAGATTCCATCCCCTTTCCGCCGCAGAGGATGAAGAAAATGTTCGCAAGATTGCTGCCGCATTGCCTCAGCCCGTATATTACAACGATAGCCGTAAGAAAAGGGTCAGAACTACGCCATTTTCCCGACTGCAAACCTTGATAGAGAAGTTAGCGAAGAAGGAAAGGTGCCCTGCATCAGAAATTTTAAGAAGGATAGGGCGGGTGCCAGTCAAATCCCGTCTTGGGCCACGAGTAGAACCTGCTATCGTTGCGGAAAAGCCAAATAAGAGAATGAAAGCCGGTCCACTCGTCGTTATTTCGAGACTACAGATTAGGGAGGATACCACCTTCCAAGCATTTAGTCGACGGACCATCCGGTCCTAGACCTTCCGCTGCTAGAAGGATGGTATGGCGTCCCACTACTTGGACAATTAAGATTGAAACAACAGACTCGAGAAGGAAAGTCTCGTCGAGAGACTTGAGTCCGAAGAAAGTGCTACCGCAGATGAAGGGGACTCATGAGAAAGGAACCCGACAGTTATCACATGACAACTGCAAGGATATACAGAAAAGACCACTAGAAGATGCTATGGAAAAGCTAAGAACTGATATTCGATGATTAGCAAAGGAAAGATAAGAGAAATTCAGAGATGAGATTGATTCGTCAGAGTTCATGGATGATGAATATGCAGAAATTAACATGGTTGAAACACGAGCTTCGTCAGCTTCACAAGGTGCTCCTGCTACCGCAGAAAGAGAGGAGCCGGAAGTAATGAGGAGGCAGCTTCATGAGAAAGATGATACGATCGCCCAAATGACAAAAAGGATGGAAGAGATGGTTGTAGCCCTAGCCACTCTCCAGAGTCAAGTGCAACCCCAAAGAGAAACACCCCCAGAAGTCATTCACATTGTAGACGGAGGAAAGGAGATTACGTCCGTCAACGGGGATGATCAGTTAAAGAAAGATACAACACAAATCATGATTCCGGAAAAGGATATTAAGAACATGGTGGAACAAGCGAAGTGCGAGAAGCCTTGGCACAATCAAAGAGCGGGACATCCATTCAGACGAGTAGACCTTACCCCGAAGAATTCGACGTTGTCCAATATCCAAAAGGCTTCGTACCACCTCTGTTCAAGACCTTTGATGGAACCGGAAACCCTCGGCAGCATGTTGCACATTTTCGTGCCAGTTATTGCAATGCCGGCGGAAGTGATGCTTTACTCTTCAGACAATTTGTCAATAACCTGTCAGGGATCGCCTTTCATTGGTATTCGGAATTACCAAACGGTTCGGTGAAGACATTTTCAGAACTAGAGAACCTCTTCATCAAGCGATTTGCCGGAGTTCAGCACCACATCACTATAGGTGATTTGGTGGTAGAGAAGCAGAAGCCGAACGAAACCTTGGTGGATTACATACTTCGATGGAGGAATCTAAGTATGAAGTGTGAGCCACAGCTACAAGAACAGCATGCGGTCGGCATTTTACTTAAGAGCATTCATGGCCCAATAGTACTTCTCCTCAAGGGATTTACTATTAAGACTTTCGAGAAGTTGTTAAGCAAGGCCGAAAGCTTGCAAGAGGAGGTGAAGCAATTAAGTTTCACCGACAAAACAGACAAACAAAAGCCTGTGAAAACTTTTGAAAAGAAATCCGGGATCGTTGCAGTTGTCGATAAAGGCAAGCAACCGATACAAATATCGTCGAACGGCCGCAGACAACCTCAACGAATTACCAGCAACCCCGACCCAGCCTATTAGTCATCTCAACGGTATGAACAACCGCCTCGTCCGCAACGTACGTTAAGGGAACTTCCGAGCGAGGAGTATCCGTTCAAGAATGAGGCGATGTCGAAAATGTTTCGCAGTCCGATGAAGACTCCGGATTTCCAACCGCGCGAGCCTAAGAGACCGGAAGAAGTCTACAAGAAAGGTGATCCCAACTTTTGCCCTTACCACCGGATGCTTGGGCATAAGATAGAAGATTGTATTACCTTCAAAAGTTGGCTCAACGATAATCTTCGGAAATGGAATATAACGATCCCGAAGGAATACATGAAGGAACCCCAGAAAGGAGGTTCCGTCAATGTTGTCTCGACTGATCTCATTGTTCCGATAGATCCCTATGCGACTGATGATGGATGGGCTACCGCTTGGACAAGGTCTTCAAAAAGATTTTGGATCACATCCAAACCGCTTCGATGCGAGCCTCGATTCGGAGTTCGAAACCTGTTAAGTCGACACTATCACTTGCGATGGAAGAACCACCTCAACAAGAGACAATTGAAGAGAAGAAGAAAATCGACGAAGAAGAGAAGACCGAGGCTCCTAAGGCTAGACTAGGGGCTGCTTATCCTAGGATAGTTGTTTCGGATTCGGGGGAGAAATCCCTCGAACCTCTGACTCTGTATGATTATCTGCCCACTCTGGTGGGATCTTTTAATGATAAGGGTTATAGCGTTGGCTACGTTTTGACTATTTCTAACTATTACGTAACTAGCGACAATCCAGACATTGATTCTGATACAAATGACAATTCTCAAATCATACACAATCTCAACGGTCACAATGACAAAGAAGACATCCACCAAGGAGGCTCGAGAGTTCAACGAGCAATGAATCTATTTACGAGTTTCGAGGAGCTCCAGTAACGATAGAGTTAGAGCCTTCAGACTCCGAAGCTAATCCAGAAGAACCTGTCATTCCGATTCAGAAGGAGACATCAGCAAACTCAATACTAGATTTAGAAGAAATTTTAGAAGTTAACTTAAGAAGTGGAAGAGTTCTACCTCCGAGAATGGGTCCAAAGGACAAAGGAAAGCAGGTGGTTGTTCAAGAAGAATCAACCCGCGAGAAGAAATACCCATTCGGGAAGAAGCCGAAACACATGAAAATAAAGTGGACTACAACGTGCTAGCCCATCTTAGGAAACTACCGGCCAACCGAGCATCTACGAAGTTCTCATCTTATCAAAGGAGATGAGAGAAGCTCTGATCAAGGCCTTACTTAATCCAGAAATTTGCTTAGCTCAAATGGCCGGAGATTCCTTAGATGAGGTTTGTTCGTTAAAGGAACAATGAGGTGTCACCTTCACGGATAATGACCTATTACTTGGGACAGCAGACCACAACCGACCGTTGTACATTTCAGTTACAATTGGGAAGTTTACACTCTCCAGAGTATTGGTGGATCCAGGAGCATCAATTAATATAATGAGTCTTCGAACACTAGCATATTTGGAAATTGATGCTCGCGAGCTTGAAGCCGACAAAATGTTATTAAGAGGATTCAACCAGAAAGGAGAAAGATCCCTTAGATCAATAACGCTGCTAATGAAGACCGGTGACTTGGCAAAGACAACCGCAAAATTTCACATAATTGATTCAGAAACGTCGTTCAACGCTCTACTGGGCATACCATGGATACATGAAAACCGGATGGTACCATCATCTCTACATCAGTGCATCAAATACTACGATGGAGGGGAACGAGTGCATCAAAGGTGACTTACAACCATTCTCTCGTACATGAAATTGGAATTCATGAAGATGCGACTTATTATGCACCTCCGAAGAAAACAATCTTCTCCGGAGATACCATAATGAAGGAAGCAAAGGAAGTTCGGGACAACGAAGAACCTGAAGTTCTAGTCCAACAGTCACTCACCACTCCCTTACGGCGAGATGGTGAAGGTTTCTCCACAACTCGCATCTGAGGTCGAGGCCGGGGACGAGGTCGTGGCAGAGATGTTAGGACTATTGGACAGAGGAAACTAGCCATTAATGTTGATTGGGAAGACAGTTCTGAAGAAGAAAAAGAGATCAAACAAGAAGCAGCGACAATAAGTCGGAAGAAGCCGAAATTCAGGATCTCGCTCGAAGATGAAAAGAATGAAGAATATAAATCGATGTACGAGAAGATTAACCACTATGTACATACTATGACCCTGAACCCGATCCACTCTAATAAGATCGAGGGTATGATGGTCAAAGAGGTACGTAGCGGCGGTGCAAGGCCAATCAAACTCTACCGTGGTGCTCCTTCCTCCAAAACTGAAAATAATGTACAATTTGAAGATGTCACCTTGTTGACCTCATTTTTGATGAGGTCTTCTCTTCTTCTCTTTAGTACTTAGGATCTAGCCTTAGGCTTTTCCTTTGACTATCTTAGAAGACTAGAATTGGGACCCACCTTTTAGAAATTCAAACCACTTCTTAACTCCCAGCAAACTCCACAAACTTGACTATAGACCCCTAATCACCTAGAGGGTTGAAATCAAATGTGGAAGTTTAAAGGATGAGTTCCTATAGGACTCTTTGGCCTTAGGACTGCCCTGGGTGGCCTGGTCTAGTGAAGGGGCTGACTTACACACACACTACACTTATACACTACACCTACACACTATACTTCCACACACCTCCTAAAACTACACCCATACCCAACTTGACCTCCTGACTCATGTAGGTGATTCACATGGATGGTCCTTAACCCCTGAGCCCTTGGCTAAGAGGGTTAGGAACAACATAATGAATGCCTCAAATGAGTCCCTTCATGGCTCATATGGGCTTGATATGGCTTCATGGCTCAACCAAAATGACTTTTTTCCACTTACATCCACCCAATCTTTAATTTCCCAAATTTTCAATTTTTGACCCTCGGGACCCTACACCCGCTTAACCTACCCCAAACCCTTGAAATTACCCAAATTTCTCAAAAATTTCCAAATTACCCAAAATTCTCCAAAATCATTCCCAAACATTTCCACATCACTTAAATTGATCATCCATACCCAAAAATACCAAAAATTCCAAGAAAACCTCCCAATACCCTCCAAATACCCAAAATACCCCTCTTGACCCAAAAATCCAAAAATTCAGAAAATTCCCAGAAAATTTCAGAAAATCCCAAATAATACTAATTTCATTTTGTTCAACTACACCATGGGCCAATTTTGTCAATTTACCCTACTTTTGTCAAAACCCCCAATTTGGCCCATTTTAACCCAAAGTGAAACCAATGTTAAACCAAACCTACCCAATTGACCCCAATTTTGGTCCAATTCAATTCTAAACTTCAATTCAACATTCCCAACACCAATCTAGACCAAATCCAAGTTCAATTTGATTGATATTTGGATCCAATTTCACTTTTGGCCTTAAAGCCCGATTTGGACCCATGGCCCGAACCTAACCCAAACTCACCCAATTCAACTCCAATTAACCCCAAATCTTTTCTAAATATTCCTTAGCATCCCCACAAGCAAAACACTAACATGATTTACCCAAAATTTAGACCCAAACCCCACTCTAATTCAACCCAAAGCTAAAAGGCCCATTTTTGACCTAAACCCAAACCTAACCCAAATGAGCCCAAACCCCAAAATCAAAGCCCAACCAAAGCCAAAACCTCTTTGAAACACTCCCATAAACATTTCTCAACATTGATTTTACATCAATTTCAACCCTAGCCCAACATTGGCCCAACTTGGCCCACTTGGACCTATATTGGCCCATTCACCAAAAGAACCCAAATTCAACCCAATTCAAACCCAAATCACTCCCAATTTGCTTCAAGTCACTCATGACACATCCATGAGCTAAACCCAACAATTATTTAGCCCAAGCCTTTACCAAAATTTCATCCCAAAATCCATTTTAAAATTGAAAAGCCCACTTTCCTAAACCATTTTAAAAGCTCATCCTTCACCACATCCAAAGGCCCAAAATTGGTCCCAAAGCTCACATGATATTTCTCTACATCATCCATTCAATTAAAATCATCCCTAAGTCATAAACCAATGATCAAATAATTCAAAATGAAGCTTCATCCAAATTTTCACCAAAATATCAAAAATTCTTAAAACCCATTTTTATGAAATTGACCAAACTTTTTCCAAGCCAAATGTGAGCCATTGAGCCATGCATGAGCCACATGGAAGCCATGAGAGCCTCTTTACATGTCACCATGCCATTAATGGCAAGAAGAGGGGACCCTTTCCTTACCCTTCATTAAGCCTTTTTAACCATACTCATGTCACACTCTAAACCATGCTTTGCCACCTAATCCTTGATGGAGACTCCACAACACATGGGAGGTTGACCCACCTGACCTCCTCAGCCCAAAAACAGGTCTTGGGGAGGTGCACCCAACCCATTTGCATGGGTTGACCAAAATAAGCCAAAATGACCCCTTCCCCTTTCTACTTTGATCCAATCTCTTTACACATGGCAATTGCCAATTGCTTGCACCAAGTCCCAGCCCTGACCCACCTGACCTTGAGGGTGACCCATGCCTGGCCGGCCAGCCACCAGGCCGGCGGAAAACACCATGGCCGACGACTCGCATGTGAGCCCAACTTGGAATTCTCACTCGCCGAGTCGCCCCATCCCCGGTGGCCATTGGAGCCTGTTCTTCTCTTGCCAAGAGCAGCTCGATCCCAAGCCCTAACTCTCCCTGGGAGTTCCTCCACCCTCTCCTATTTAAACACCACCCCTCTCGGCCATGAGAGGTGCTGAAAACAAACCTTAAGGAAACTCTGCCAAAATTGTTCCAGACTCCTCCCCATACACAAAGCACTTGATCCCCAGTGAGATCCCCCTGCCATTTCTTCTCTGTGAGCTCAATTTCAGAGTTGAAATTCCACCCAAAACCATGACACTTCTCCACAGTGGACCAATCCTTAAATTGATTGGTCATACACCTTCACCAGACCAAGGGAAGGTGTCCACCAGCAAAAGCCCCATCTCCAGGCCACCCAGTTGCTTCAGCCTCCAAGCTTTGTGATCGGGCTTGGTCGAAATCACACCTAGACAATTCACCAGACTAGGAGACTTCATCTGGAGCTTGCTGGGATCCAATCGAAGGTGCAACAACTCTCAGATCGAAGCCACACTTCTCTGAGCAAAGGTATGAACTAATTCTTCATCCCGAGCTTCTGGAGATTCTCCATTTCAAATGCTTTAATTTCAATGCATTATAACCATATAGATGTGTTCGTCTCTTCAAGACGAATCCATAGAGCATAAGAACATGAAAATCCATTGAGTATCGAGTGAGATCTTAGGGATTTAGTGTGGACGGCTCTCGGGTGAGGACGCTCGGGGACGATGAACGGATGTCGTCCATTCAATACACGCACGGACGGACAGCTCAGATGGCGTCGGACTAGGAGACGGTACAAGAACCGCGGGGCCATGAGCGCTGAGTCAGATGGCGGCGTCGAATGGGAGTGCGACGCGTGTGCATTCGGAGATGCCGAGGATGAGTTGGCGCCGCGTGGATAAATAGAAAATTAGGGGTATTTTCTATTTATTTAATTCCCTAAACTTCAAAATTCATAACTTTGTGTAGAAAAATCGGAAAAATAAAATAAAAATACCCTCTTGCTCAGAGTGAACGAGAGGAGAATATTATGGAAAAGAAATCATTTAATTTCATCTAGTATTTTATTTTTTATAATTTATTTACTCTCTGTATACTTTTAATTCTCCATGCATGTATACAATTCACCATGGCATGAGACCATAAGGCTTTTGAAGCCTCTGAATTTGGGAACATTCCCTGAATTTTTCAAAGTAAGAGGCCATCCCTATGAAGAGTTATTGATTTTTCAAGTTCATGTTACTGTTTGAGTATTTTAATTCCAATAAATAGCATGTTGTGAAATAAATTTTAGGAAAATTTGATGATGTTCCTTATGACCGAGAGAACCCTAGGAAAAATAGGTTTTGAGTTAGTTCATTTAAAACAACCCTAATTGGCTTAAACACTCAAAATAGGTCTCTAATTAATTAGAGTTAACCATACATCAAATTGACTTGAAATCAATTCTCCACTGACCATTAGGATCGGAGGAACCCACCATAAAAATTTGAGGTCAATTGGACTTGGTTAGCCCCACTAATTGGGTTGATTAAGCCACTTAGTCATTTTAAACTTTAAAAATTCATAACTTTTAAAATATCTTTCAAAAATTCACCAAATTGGTTTTGAAGCCTCTCTGATATCATAGGAATTTAAAAAAATTAAAATTTCAATTTTCTAAAAAAGTTGATTTTTAATATTATTTTAATATTTTAATAATTAAAAAATAATAAAAATCACAAAAATAATAAAATTCACCAAAATGTCACATTTTGAATTTTAATCACTTAGGAACAAACCCCACATTTTTCTTAGGTCTATTTAGTGAGATATTAAATTTTAAAGCTCTAGGATAATTTTAAAATTAAAAAAATATATGTTTTCTAGCTTTTTCACTAAAATAATTATAATAAATCATAGAAAAATCAGAAAATTGCAAAATTTGCTTCTCTGATTTCCTTGATATCAGAGAGATTTTTGAAAAATATAAAATTTATTTTTCAACATTTTTTTTATTTTTAAATTAATTAACACTCCAAAACATAAATTAATTATAATAAAAATAATATAATTCGAAAAATCACCAAAATTGGTCCAAGTGGTCCTCTGGTCATTAGGAATGTCCCCTAATTTTCTTAAGGATAGAAACTTTCCCTTGGTCATGTTATTAAATTTTCCATGAAAATCTCTATTTTCTACCAAAAATAATTATATAAATAAATTAAATACAGAAAAATCACATTTTCTCCTCTCATGTCTTTATTGACATATGAGTGAAGTCACATAAAAAATTTCAAGTTCATTTGAGTTCAATTTAGTGAGTTATGAAATTATTAAGCTTAAAGGGTAAAGTGGTAATTAAAATTTTAACCCTTAATTAAAACTTTAGGTTTGATAAAAAATTAACAAGTAAAATATTTGATCCTAATCTGATTTGGATGATTGAAATTTAAATAATTAAAGGGTAGAAACCCATTAAACAATTTTAAAATAATTAAATCTTCATTAAATAATTGATTAAATTTGGAAGAATAATAAAATTGGAATTATTAAAATAGGGATATTATTAGGAAGAGATTTATTCTTTAATTTAAAAATCCCTAAATTAATCATCTCATTAATATTCAATTCTTAATTAAAATGATAACTCAAAATTCAAAATATTAAAAGACTTGATCATTAAACTAAAATTAATTTATTAAACTCTTTTAAAATTTCAATTAAAATTAAAAATAAAATAAAATTAAAAATTAAATTAAATTAAGTAAATTAAATTGAATTAAATTAAATTAAATTAAATTAAAATTAAAAGTTGAATTAAATTAAAGATTAAATTAAATTAAATTAAATAAACAAATTAAATTAAATTAAATGAATAAATTAAATTAAATTAAATTAAATAAATTAAATTAAATTAAATTAAATACAATTAAATTAAATTAAATTAAATTAAATTAAATTAAATTAAATTAAATCAAATTAAATTAAAATTAAATCAAATCAAATTAATTTAATTTAACATCAAATCAAACTAAACTGAATTAAATTAAATTAAAACTCAATTAAATTAAATTAAATTAAATTAAATTAAATTAAATTAAATTAAATAACACCACCTAAAATAGAAAGAAATTAAATATAAAGCAACTTGAACACTATTCCAAATTTAAACCCATTAATTGAAATTAAACTAAATCACAAACCATTTGAACACTAATTTACCCTCAAAAGCATTAGTTAGCATAACTCCTAAACAGAACATTAAATGAAATGTTACTTCACTCATAGGATATTCAAATGTCCTAGTTCACTGAGCAAGTTAACAAAACTTGAATCCCCGGACGATTAATTCATTTATATAATTAAATTTATTTGGACTTAAAACAATCCTAGAAATATTGAAAAGATGTTTAAGATTTGTCTTAAGCACTTCCTCGATATGATAGGATGTTGATAAGAACAATTGAACTTAATTGTTCTTTGATGAAGAAAATCGTCCTTAAATCAAAACACAAAGAACCTAGACGTCATAGGAGATGACTAGCTATAAGATTAGGAATTTGGTAGAAAACCATAACCCTTCCCTTAGCTTTATCTAGGAACTTGCTTAAATATTCTAATTGTGTTTTAAGTGCAGCTTGGGATGACGGGAAGACCCTCCAGTTACGCTTTTATTTTATTGCAATCTACTTTCTTGCAATTTACCTTCTTGCAATTTATTTAATCGCATTGCACTCACTTTTTCTTGCATGATAAACAACTCGTTGCATGAAAACCCACACCTTTAGGATAGACCCTAAAACTGAAACCAAACTAAGTTAAAAGTCATTGCAAGATAAAATTCACCGCCACAACATTTCAAAATATAAAACAACTCAAAATTTAATCACAAACAGAACACAAAACTACAATTACAATTAAATTAAAACGTCCTCTTGGATGATCGGGAATACCTCGGATGATGTAACCTACGTGTTGCTAACGGGATTTCCCACGATCTAAATGAAAGTGTGGAACTCATTCAGTTGAGTTTAGCAAATTCATCTGGACTAAGTGAATCCGATAAAAATAATGATGCCGGAAGGATGGAACCGTGGGATCTTAACCGGTGTCGTTATAATCAACTTTAAGATTTATTTTAATTAAAATATTGAAAACACCTGGAAATTAAGATTTTCTCTAAACCAAAACACTTTTCTCATCCCCTGATTTATGACTTCTAAAACTAAACCTCTGCAACAACAAGGAGATCGGAGCATGGTGGGCAGCACGGCCATCGTCATCAGCAAAACCTGAGTCTACTTCAGTAAAATTGTCCTAGAATTAAATAACAAAGCCATAGGACTTCGAGGTAGTTTACCTAGCGCAACATAAATCCTCAACTCTTCGTTAGGCACTTGCATTGCAAATTAAGCCCTAACCGGTCTTAGGATTCCGAGGTAGTCGTCCGGTACGACAATAAACCCTCATATCTTCGAGGCTATTTGTTTGATTTTATCATACAAATATAAGCCCTAATTAATTAAAATTGGCAAGATCAAAACATTTAAATAAATATTAGGACTTTCCTAAATCCAAGCCAAACAATAGGATAGTCGGGAAATTACCGAAGTTCGCTTCGAATCTGTGATTCCTCCTAATTTTCTTCCTTTGAATTCCCAAAAAAAAATGTTCCAAATTTGATCCATTCCCTATTGAAATTCCAAACTTCAATCCTTTGAGAACTTAAACCTAGAAATTCTTGAGAGCAGAATTATTGATTATTATCGAGAGTTTTCTTAGGTGATTCCCGTCACTTAAGATGTAATTAATTATAGGGGCTTGCCCTTATAGGGAATTTTAAAGAACCCAGGTAATATAAACCCTGTTTAATGCTTTCATATTAAGCAAGGGAATTTGTCGGCTTATAAAATTGGTTCGCAGACCAAATGGATGTCACAAATCTTCTAGCTTATTTAATCGAGCCCCACCGTCAAGCAGTGTGTCTATCCTTAAGGATAGATACACGGTTTGTGGTGCGGTGCTGGTTTATATAAACTATTCGGGATGTGAGATCAGTTTGATCTCATATCTTAAAACCTTCAAATTTAAAATTATTTTCAAAATCAAATACTACTTTTCAAAATTATTTATTTAAATTAAATAAAAAATTCGCCGCACAATTTCTGTTAAGCGACCCCCTTTTTCAAAACACACAACCTAAAAATATGCCGACATAATTCTGGCGACTCCGCTGGGGACAATTCCTCTCTCCATTTTAATCAAATAATTCTGCTTTCAAAAATCGGTAGTGTATCCATGTCCTTAATGGGTCAAACTACCCTTCTTTCCGTTGGGATGCTATGTTCATTTCTACCTCGAACAAGTATAGCCAACATTCTCTCGGATTTAGGAGCCACTATTTAGACACCCCTAAACAGAGAGGTTCCGAGATCCTCTTACCTCATTTTTGAGGTGGGGTGGACCCCCAATAGGTGTTAGTTTAGGAGTGATCCTTCGAGTCGAGAAGTCTTGCATAAGACTTTATTTTCCTTGCCAACTCTGAATCGGATTTCTTACCTTCTCTACACCTTTGAACATTCCGTTCTAAATAAACAAACCCTCTAATAAGTGATTCTTTCAACAAATGATTCCTTCTTATAAATACATGAACAAGAATGTGTTCGGACTCTTTTCAATTCCTTTCTTTTCGTCCTAAAGAAAAGAAGCATAACTTGGGACTGACAACCGAATCTACCCCGCGAAATGAAAGCCCCGAACCGATTTTCTCCTTCACCAACTGGATCGGACTTCGCCGTTTATAAGGATGAGCCGCCCGACAATGGGATCATCCGATTCGGGCAAGGATTTGAAAACACGAATGTCAAGGTCACCGACGTCTCCCTCTTTGCACTGACGAACAAGGTATCTGAAGCTGAGGAGCCGCTGCTTGAGTTCAACCTTAGGTCGACCCAAGAGTTTCCTCCCCTGCAAAGGATCCCGACTAGGAGGAGTACTGCCGTCCGCGAGAGGACCTGTTCTTACTACCCCCACCGGTCTAGTTGTTTCTGCACCTACCCCGACTTCTGCCAAATCAAAGGGGAAAGAAATCCAGAACTATGGTAAACCTGTTACCGTGGAGGGTACGGATCTTCCTGTAAGACCTTCTATTTTCGAAATCGGGTCTAGTTCAAAGATTCCGTCACTGACAAGGACCCAAAGAAGAAACAGAAGTAGAAGGATCGCCAGAGAAGCCGTAGCCGCCGAAATTGCTTTCCTGGAGGAAATCCCGTGAACCGCCGAATATACACCGCCGCTCGACTACATACCACTTTTGGGAGGAAGCGAGTTCCATCCCCTCTCCGCCGCAGAGGATGAGGAGAATGTTCGCAAGATTGCCGCCACATTACCTCGGCCCGCATATTACAACGATAGCCGCAAGAAAAGGACTAGAACTACGCCATTTGCTCGATCGCAAACTTTGGTAGAAAAGTTAGCAAAGAAGGAAAACCGCCCAGTATCGGAGATTCTACGAAGGATAGGGCGGGTGCCTCGTCAAATCCCGTCTTGGGCCCCGAGTAGAACCCGCCGTCATGACGGAAAAGCCAAGTAAAAGAATGAAGGCTAGTCCACTCGTCGTAGTCTCGGGATTACAAATTAGGGAGGATACCACCTTCCAGACATTTGGCCGAGCGGACCATCCGGTCCTAGACCTTCGCTGCTAGAAGGATGGTATGGCGTCCCACTCACCGGGCGATTAAGGTCGAAACAAGTGGCCCGAGAAAGAAAGTCTCGCCAGAGGCTGGAATCTGAAGAAAGTGCAACTGCGATATGGGAGACTCGTGAAAAGGGGACCTGGCAGCTATCGCACGACAACCACAATGACACACAGAAAGCCCCGCTAGAAGATGCCATGGAAAAGTTGAGAACCGATATCCGACGGTTGGCAAAAGAAAGAGAAGAAAAGTTCGGAGATGAGATTGATTCATCGGAATTAATGGAGGACGAATATGCAGAAATCAATATGGTTGAGACACGAGCTTCATCAGCTTCGCAAGGTGCTCCTGCAGCCGCAGAAAGAGAGGAGCCAGAACTGATGAGAAGGCAGCTTCAGGAAAAAGACGACACGATCGCTCAAATGGCGAAAAGGATGGAAGAGATAGCCGTAGCTCTGGCCACTCTCCGCAGTCGAAGTACAACCACAAAGAGAGACACCCCCGGAGGTCATTCACATTGTAGACGGAGGAAAGGAGATTACATCCGTCAATAGGGATGATCACCGAAAAAGGATACAACACAAAGTATGATCCCCGAAAAGGATATCAAGAACTTGGTGGAACAGCAGAGTGCGAGAAGCCTTAGCACAATCGAAGAGCGGGACATCCATTCGGACGGGTAGACCTTACCCGGAAGAATTCGACGCTGTCCAATACCCGAAAGGCTTCGTACCACCTCTGTTCAAGACCTTCGACGGAACCGGGAACCCCGACAGCATGTTGCACACTTTCGTGCCAGTTGTTGTAATGCCGGCGGGAGCGATGCATTACTCTTCCGACAGTTCGTCAGCAGTCTGTCAGGAATCGCCTTCGACTGGTATGCAAAATTACCAAATAGTTCGGTGAAGACGTTCTCAGAACTAGAGAACCTCTTCATCAAGCGATTCGCTGGAGCTCAGCACCACATCACTTATAGGTGATTTAGTGGTAGAGAAACAAAGGCCGAACGAAACTTTGGTGGATTACATACTTCGATGGAGAAACCTAAGCATGAAGTGTGAACCACAACTACAAGAACAACATGCAGTCGGTATCTTGCTTAAAAGCATTCACGTCCGGATAGCACTTCTCCTCAAAGGATTCACTATTAAGACTTTCGAGAAGTTGTTAAGCAAGGCCGGAAGCTTGCAAGAAGAGGCGAAGCAATTAAGTTTCGCCGACAAGACGGACAAGCGTAGCCGGTGAAGACCTTCGAAAGAAATCCGGGATCATTGCAGCAGTTGACAAAGGCAAGCAACCAATGCAAATACCACCAGAACGGCCGCAGCAACCACAACAGAATTACCAACAATCCCGGTCCAGCTATCAGTCGTCTCCGCAGTATGAACAACCGTCTCGTCCTCAACGTACATTAAGGGAACTTCTGAGCAGAGAATATCCGTTCAAGAATGAAGTAGTACCGAAAATGTTCCCTAGTCTGATGAAGACTCCAGATTTCCAGCTGTCAGAGCCTAAAAGACCAGAGGAAGTCAACAAGAAAGGTGATCCCAACTTTTGCCCCTACCACCAGATGCTTGGGCACAAGATAGAAGATTGCATTACCTTTAAGAGTTGGCTCAACGACAACCTTCGGAAAGGAAATATAACAATCCCGAAGGAGTACATGAAGGAACCCCAGAAAGGAGGTTCCGTCAATGTTATCTCAACTGATCCCGTCATTCCGATAGATCCCAATGCAACTGATGATGGATGGACTACCGCCTGGAGGAGGTCTTCGAAGAAGATTTTAGACAGCATCTGAACCGCTTCGGTGTGAGCTTCAATTCAGAGTTCGAGACCTGTTAAGCCGGTACTATCACTTGCGATAGAAGAACCACCTCAACAGGAGACGATTGAAGAGAAGAAGAAAATCGACGAAGAAGAGAGGACCGAGATTCCTAAGGCTAGACTAGGGGTCGCTTATCCTAGGATAGTTGTTTCCGATTCGGGGGAGAAATCCCTTGAACCTCTGATTTTGTATGATTATCTGCTCACTTCGGTGGGATCATATAATGATAAGGGTGATGGTGTTGGCTACGTTTTGACCGTTTCTAACGATTAAGTAACTAGCGACAATCCGGACATCGATTTCAATACCAACGACAATTCTCAAATCATACACGATCTCGACAATCAAAATAACGAAGAAGATATCCATCAAGGAGGCTACGAGAGTTCAACAAGCAACGGATCTTTCTGTGAGTTTCGAGGAGCTCCGAGTCACGATAGAGTTAGAGCCTTCGCATTCCGAAGATAATCCGGAAGAGCCCGTCATTCCGATTCGGGAGGAGACACCGCAAACTCAACACTAGATTCGAAGAAGTTACAGAAGTCAACTTAAGAAGTGGAAGAGTTCTACCTCCAAGAATGGGTCCGAAAGACAAAGGAAAGCAGGTGGTTGTTCAAGAAGAACCAACCCCAGCAGAAGAAATACCCATTCGAGAAGAAGCCGAGACACATGAAAATAAAGTGGACTACAACGTGCTAGCCCATCTTAGGAAACTACCGGCCAAACTGAGCATTTACGATGCTCTCATCTTATCAAAGGAGATGAGAGAAGCTCGATCAAAGCCTTACTTGATCCAAAAATTTGCTTAGCTCGAAATGGTCGGAGATTCCTTAGATGAGGTTTGTTCGTTAAAGGAACATCGAGGTGTTACCTTCACGGACAATGACCTACTACTTGGGACAGCAGATCACAACCGACCATTGTACATTTCAGTTACAATTGGGAAGTTTACACTCTCCAGAGTATTGGTGGATCTAGGAGCATCAATTAATATAATGAGTCTCCGAACACTAGCATACTTGGAAATTGATGCTCGTGAGCTCGAGGCCGATAAAATGTTATTAAGAGGATTCAACCAGAAAGGAGAAAGAGCCCTCGGGTCAATAACGCTACTAATGAAGAACGGTGACTTAGCAAAGACAACCGCAAAATTTCACATAATTGATTCATAAACATCGTTCAACGCTCTACTGGGCCGACCATGGATACATGAAAACAGGATGGTACCATCATCTCTACATCAGTGCATTAAATACTACGATGGAGGGGAACAGTGCATCAAAGGTGACTTGCAACCATTCTCCGTACATGAGATTGGAATCCATGAAGACGCAGACTTATTATGCACCGCCAAAGAAAACAATCTTCTCCAGAGATACCATAAAAAATGAAGCAAAGAAAGTTCGGGACAACGAAGAACCCGAAGTTCTAGTCCAACGGTCACTCACCACTCCCTTCCGGCGAGATGGTGAAGGTTTCTCCACAACTCGCATCCGAGGTCGAGGCCGGGGACGAGGTCGTGGTAGAGACGTTAGGACAGGTTGGACGGAGGAAACCAGCCATCAATGTTGATTGGGAAGATAGTTCTGAAGAAGAAAAAGAAATCAAGCAAGAAGCAGCGACAATAAGTCGGAAGGAGCCGCAATTCAAGATCTCCCTCGAAGATGAAAAGAATGAAGAATATAAATCGATGTACGAGAAGATTAACCACTATGTACATACTATGACCCTGACCCCGATCCATTATAATAAGATCGAGGGTATGGTGGTCAAAGAGGTACGTAACGACGGTGCAAGGCCAATCAAATTCTACCGTGGTGCTTCTACCTCCAAAACTGAAAATCATGTACAATTCGAAGATGTCACTTCATCAGAATTAATGGAATTACCTTTTGAGTGGTACTCTCCCTATGTTCAAAATTTAATTCAACGTGGTTTCTTACCTCGAAAATGGACAAAAGGCCAATCACAACATTTTGAAAAATTATGGAATAACTCCGGTCGTCCACCCAATTCAATGTATGGACTCGGATTCGGCATAGTAGGGTCAGTTGACGATACTGAATTTTGCTTTGTTGTCACTTGCAAGTCCAATGAAAACTGCATGGAAACTACAGACGAACTCGAAGATTTACAAATTGGAGACGCTCCACCGGAATTCGAAGAAGAAATTAAATCTACAATAGATGAGTTGACGGAAGTTAACTTAGGTACTAGCGAAGAGCCTAGACCTACCTTTGTTAGCTCCTTACTCAACAAAGAAGACTCCGAAGAAATAATCAAATTATTAATGGAATTTAAAGACTGTTTTGCTCTGAATTATGACGAGATGCCAGGATTAGCTCCAGGGGTCACAGTTCATAAGCTAGGAGTGGATCCTACTTCTGTTCCAGTCCGACAAGGTCCCAGAAGAATGCGTCTAGAAATCGAACAACAAGTCATAGCCGAAGTTAAAAAACTAATAGACGCTAAATTTGTCCGTGAAGAACAATACCCGACTTGGTTAGCCAATGTAGTGCCAGTCAGAAAGAAGAATGGTCAGATCCGAATTTGTGTGGACTTCAGAGATTTAAATAAGGCATGTCCAAAAGATGAATTCCCTCTACCGATCCCAGAATTAATGATCGACATTGCTTCAACGCATGAAATATTTTCATTCATGGATGGATCTTCAGGATACAACCAGATAAAAATTGCTCCAGAAGATGAAAAGCTTACAGCATTCAGAACGCCGATCGGAGTATTTTGCTACACAGTGATGCCATTTGGACTGAAGAACGCAGGAGCAACCTACCAGAGAGCAATGACAAGAATTTTTGATGATCTCATCCACAATCAAGTCGAATGCTACGTGGACGATGTGGTCATCAAAAGCAAAGTAAAGGAAAACCACCTGTATGATTTGAGAATTGTTTTCGAACGATTAAGACAATTTAACCTTAAGATGAATCCCTTAAAATGCGCCTTCGGCGTCATCTCAGTGAAATTCTTAGGATTCGTTGTCCGACATCGTGGAATTGAAATCGACCCGGAAAAGATTAAAGCTATCTTAGAAATGCCGCCTCCCAGAACCTTAAAACAACTACGATCCTTTCAAGGGAAGCTGGCATATCTTCGACGCTTTATCTCAAACCTGTCAGGTAGGTGTCAGCCTTTCTCGGCACTAGTTAAAAAGGACGCCAAATTTATTTGGGAAGAGAAATGTCAGAAGGCCTTCGAGGACATTAAACAATATTTAATGACACCTCCTGTCTTAGCAGCCCCAGTCTCAGGTAGACCGCTGATACTTTACACCGCGGCTTTAGACGACTCTCTCGGAGCCTCGTTGGCCCAGGTCAATGATGAGGGTAAAAAAAATGCTCTTTACTACCTAAGCCGTCGTTTACTTCCGACGGAAGTAAGGTATCCCGCAATTGAAAAGCATTGTTTGGCCCCGATCTTCGCCGCTCGAAAGCTCGGGCACTACATGCTTTCTCATAAGGTCAACCCGATCTCGAAGGTTAATCCATTGCAATACTTGATGACTCGTCCAACACTTTCCCGCAGACTTGCCAGATGGTCAATGATATTATTGCAATTCGAAATAACATTCGTGCCTCTGCGTGCCGTAAAGGGACAAGTCTTAGCAGAGTTCCTCGCAAGCACACCCTTTGCCGGCCGAATCTCCTCTCGATGACGATCCGCCGGATGAACAAATAATGAATCTAGAAGACCCTGATGATCGACTTTGGTAATTATATTTCGACGGAGCATCTTCAGCACACAAAGACGAAGAATCGCAAGTGATGGTGCCCGGTAAGGCAGGAATCGGGCTAATCTTTATAACACCGGAGCGGGGGATGTTAAGATACTCCTACCACTTAACGGAACCGTGAACAAATAATGAAGCAGAGTACGAAGCCCTCATAACGGGACTGGAATTAACTATTCAAATGGGGATAACAGACATCAACATCTACGGGGATTCACAGTTAATCATTCAACAGATCGCCGGACGATACTGAATTTTAAAGCTGAGACTCGAGCAATACTTCCGGTATGCCATACGAGTTGTTGGAACGATTCCAAATGTGACAATCTACAAAATTCCCGGAAAGAAAATGCTTTAGCAGATGCTTTAGCCCGTCTCGCAAAAGAATTTGCCTGTTTGCAAGATGAATCGGTGGAAGTGTCGGTTCACGGACGTCGGGTCCTATCACGGCTCGACATAGACACAATACACAAATCGAAAAAGAAAAAGAATCGATTGCGGCGAGTGACGTGAAAACACGGAAGATTGGCGACGACCATTGATGAACTACACCGCAAATAGGAAAGCTACCAGACGATAGATCACTAGCCCATCAGATCAAGAAAAGAACTCTGTCTTACGCATTAATAAACAACACATTGTACAGAAGGTATTTTGATCAAATGTGGCTAAGATGCCTAAGCGGGTCCGAGGCCCGTGAAATTGTTAAGGAGGTGCATTCAGGACTCTGTGGCGCTCACCAGTCATGTCCGAAGATGAAAATGAAAATTAAAAGACTAGGGTACTACTGGCCCTCGATGATGACCGACTGCATGAAAATCGCCAAGAGCTGTCACCAATGCCAAGTGCACGGAGTGGTTCTACACCAACCTCCAAATGTGCTGCACCCGACAATTGCGTCATGGCCATTTGAATATTGGGGCACAAATATAGTGGGTCCAATAGAACCACCATCTTCAAAAGGACATTCCTTCATTCTTGCAGCTACGGATTACTTTTCCAAGTGGGCAGAGGCAGTTCCACTTAGAGAAGTGAAAGCACACCACGTGCTACAGTTTTTCAAGAACCAAGTTGTCTACCATTTCGGAGTGCCGCACAGGATCATCTCAGATAATGGGTCAGCATTCAGAAGCACGCAAATCAACAATTTTGTCAAGAGACACGGAATCGACTGGCGATACTCGACAATTTACTACCCAAGAGCAAATGGCCTTGCTGAGGCTTTTAATAAAACTCTCGTTCAAATCTTGAATAAAACTTTGGACGATAATAAGAGAAATTGGCACGAGAAGTTGTTAGAAGCCTTATGGGCCTACCGGACAACCTTCAAAACTCCTACTCAAGCTACACCTTACGCTCTGGTGTATGGGTCCGAGGCGAGTGTTACCTTTAGAGGTTCGGCTTCCTTAACTCGGAATTGCGAGTTTGCAAACAAGATCACGACGGAAGAGAACGCCAAATTACGACTCGAAGAATTAGAAAGCTTGGAAGGGAAAAGACTTGCAGCGCGAGCGAGAATTTACAACTATACCAAGCTAAGATGGTTCAAGCCCATGACAAGCCGGTCCGCCCAAGAACCTTCAAAGTTGGTGACTTAGTTCTCGTTCTCGAGAGACCTATCCTTGCACATCGCAAGATAGGAGGAAAATTTGAACCCACTCGGGAAGGGCCGTTTGTGGTTGAAGCAGGTATACTTAGGAGGTTCCTACCAGCCTAGTGAATTGCCTGGGAGAACGACATATGCTTCCGATCAATGGACGATACTTGAAAAAGTATTACGCTACCTGATGTTTCGAAGGAATGAATCCTTCATCCCTAAGAAACACAGGCGAAGTAATTACTTATGACTGGGTCCGAACCCAAAAAAATAATAAAATGTGCTAAAATAAATAAAATCATGATAATAAAGTTTTCCTTGTTTTCTTTTCCAAATCAAAATCTCTTTCCTGATCTTATCCCGCTTCATTCCTGTTAAATTTTAAAATACAAGAAGTAATAAAAAAAGCTGTCTTTAATAAACATTTTCTTAATGTTCTTGTTCTTAGTACGACCCCCGATCCTTTTCCTTGTCTTTTCGCAGGGAAATGTCGAAACGGGGGTTGGTCCCGAACTTTAAGAATGGCGTAAGCGTTGCACTCGATGAAAAGAGGGTGAAAGATGGAGCGATAATCGAGATCGACTCGAATTTCGCACCGGCGAAGCCTACGATACGAGGAAAGTGACCGGGTCCCGGTTAACCGAGAAGAACTACCCGGGCGACACGGTGATGAAAGTAGGTGGCCCAAGCCACCAATCCAACAACAAGAAAAGAAAGGCAAATACCGAAGAAAACAAGAAAATGAAATGCGTAGTCGCTACGGCGGAGGGCGAGCTTGTCGGCGCCGCGCCCAGCGGAGATTCAAGAAGTTCGAAGAGCTACTCTCACGGCAACGCAACGAAGAAATAAGAATCGTCGTATCCTTAAGATGTTAACAAAACTAGGCGCGGACCAGCGCGACGAGGCGATTGCTAATGCCGATACATACACTTCAAGGACACCGGTTCACCGGGAACACCTGAAGAAAGGAGGCCAGCTCCTAGGATAACGGAAAGAACCAGGGAAATCTCACAAAGACCAGAAGAAAGAAGGCTACCACGCCACCGGATAGAACCACCGGTAATGCATGACCTTGTTGCGGAAGCAACCCCGGGGGATGTCCCGACAGGCATCATCCACGAGGAGCCGAGGTATGCGGGGAGAACGTGAAGGGATTGAACCGTATATCCCACAATATGTCACAAGGCCTCGCCATCTGCGGATCATTCCGGAATACGAAGCTGGAGAGAATGCGGAATGTTGAAAAGAAAACCTTTGAATACTTCGAGAGAATTAAAGGTAGAAGAATCAATATACTAGAGGGCCTCGAGCTACATACCGACGTATTCTCGGAGTATGAACAACGAGCAAATCGTGGATTGTATGCGGGATTTGAAAAGAATGGGCCGAGCGAGCCGCCTAAGGGAAAATACCTACTCGGAACCCCGGAGATGGATGCCGGGGAAGGGAAGAATCACAATACAATGCGGATGCTCGCTACAACTTTGCTCGAAGACGGGAAGGGAAACCCACCGGAATACTCGCGTCATGGGCGAGTGGATCCAATGCCATTAGTCATCAAGAGAATGGTAAAGAGATTGATAACACGGAGGGTACTGCCGGCGGATTGCATACCCAATAGTTGCATTATCAACATCTACAAACAGGGTGATCGCATACCCCCACATATAGATCACCACGACTTTGTCGGACCCTTCCGCACGGTCTCTTTCCCGAACGAGTGTAACATCATGTTCGGATCCGACCTCCGGATAGCGAGCCCGGGTGAGTTCGAGGGCTAGTGAAGATACCTTTACCGGTAGGTTCCGTCATGATGCGAAGGGCAACGGGGCGGATATCGCTAAGCATTGCATACCGGGAGTACCGGTGAAGCGGATCTCGGTTACTTTCGAAGGATGGACGACGGCAAGACACCTTACCATTTCCGACCGGACCAGAGCTAGAGAACCTCCGGCCTTACGAGCTGTGAGTTACATGGGAGATATCACACCTCCAACGTACATCCAGCCGGCATCCTTGCCAAGGATGGCTTGGAAGGTGATGTTATTAACCATGTACCCCACTATTTAGACATGGATTTTTGACAGATGCTTCTTTGGATGGACCAACAAAGATCATACATAGTCCGTTTTGAGTCTACATGGATTGTATGAGATGTATTCCAGATCGAGTTGCATGATGTATCTTCAACATGATTGGAATGAAAGTGATCATGTCACATTTTTTTGGCCTTCACCTCTTATGTGCAAATTGATCGGGAAACGCCATTAAAGTTAAATGAACTTCGAACAAAGAACAGAAAAGAAATAAAAAAAGAGGATAAAAGAAAACTTTCCTTAAAAATCTTAAAAAATGACGAACACCAAATTCACATGAACATTAAATAAACGATAAAATAAAATTTGAATCATTAAAAGATAAACAAAATCAACATAAATGTTAAATCAAATCACAAATCAAATTCTCAATCAAATTTCAAATTCAATTTCTTCCAAATCTCAAATCAAATTCTCAATCAAATTCCAAATCCACTCTCGATCAAATTTCAAATTTGATCTTTCCAAATTTCAAATCGATTCTCAATCAAATTCCAAATCCACTCTCGATCAAATTTCATATTTGATCTTCCAAATTTCAAATCAAATCTTAAATCAAATTTCAATCGAGTTCAAACTCATCCTTCCAAATCTCAAATTCAATCTTTCCAGATTTCAAATCTCAATCAAATTTCGAATTCAATCTTCCAGATCTCAAATCAAATATCAATCAAATTCAAATTTTTGGGTCGAGGATTTTACATCCAAGACTGCACTGCTTTAGGATTCTTTCCCTATTGCACTGAAATACATCAAATTTAAACTTTTGGGTCGAGGATTTTACATCCAAGACCGCACTTGCTTTAGGATTCTTTCCCTACGGCACTCGAAATACATCAAATTCAAATTTTTGGGTCGAGGATTTTACATCCAAGACTGCACTCGCTTTAGGATTCTTTCCTATTGCACTTCGAAATACATCAAATTCAAACTTTTGGGTCGAGGATTTTACATCCAAGACCGCACTGCTTTAGGAGTCTTTCCCTATTGCACTCGAAATACATCAAATTCAAACTTTTGGGTCGAGGATTTTACATCCAAGACTCGCACTCGCTTAGGAGTCTTTCCCTATTGCACTCGAAATACATCAAATTCAAACTTTTGGGTCGAGGATTTTACATCCAAGACCGCACTCGCTTTAGGATTCTTTCCCTATTGCACTCGAAATACATCAAATTCAAACTTTTGGGTCGAGGATTTTACATCCAAGACTGCACTCGCTTTAGGATTCTTTCCTATTGCACTGAAATACATCAAATTTAAACTTTTGGGTCGAGGATTTTACATCCAAGACTGCACTGCTTTAGGATTCTTTCCCTACGGCACTGAAATACATCAAATTCAAACTTTTTGGGTCGAGGATTTTACATCCAAGACTGCACTGCTTTAGGATTCTTTCCTATTGCACTTGAAATACATCAAATTCAAACTTTTGGGTTGAAGATTTTACATCCGAGACCGCATTGCTTTAGGATTCTTTCCCTATTGCGATGAAATACATCAAAATCAAACTCTTGAGGTTAAGGATTTTACATCCAATACCGCATTGCTCTGAGATCTCTCCTCATTGCAATGATTCAATCCGATCAATTCAATTTTCTTTCGAGGTTGAAGATGTTACATCTAAAACCTCAGAATTCCAATTTTCATTTCAAATCAAATCTCTCAAATTAATCTTGACAAACTTCAATCTAAATTGAAATTCCAAATTGAAATCTAAACTCACACATCGAAACTTAAACTGAAACAAAATAAAATCTAAATTGAAATTCCCCCAGGTCATGTGATTTGGGATTCACCTCCTTTTCCTTTCCCCAGCGAGAGTTCAGGAATCTCCGGTTTCAGAGATATACTTGCTACTCCCCAGCGGAAACTCTTCTACTTCGTCCTAAGTTCGTCACTTGGACATCTGTGTTGGTTTTGTTGATCGCTTCGGTCAACGCCAATACGCGCGGTGTGCTCCGTCAGCTCACCACACCTATTGGGGGTCCATTTGTTGACCTCATTTTTGATGAGGTCTTCTCTTCTTCTCTTTAGTACTTAGGATCTAGCCTTAGGCTTTTCCTTTGACTATCTTAGAGGACTAGAATCGGGACCCACCTTTTAGAAATTCAAACCACTTCTTAACTCCCTGCAAACTCCACAAACTTGATCGTAGACCCCTAATCACCTAGAGGGTTGAAATCAAATGTGGAAGTTTAAAGGATGAGTTCCTATAGGACTCTTTGGCCTTAGGACCGCCCACAGGTGGCCTGGTCGCAGTGAAGGGGCCGACTTACACACACACTACACTTATACACTACACCTACACACTACACTTCCACACACCTCCTAAAACTACACCCATACCCAACTTGACCTCCTCGACTCATGTAGGTGATTCACATGGATGGTCCTTAACCCCCGAGCCCTCGGCAAGAGGGTTAGGAACAACATAATGAATGCCTCAAATGAGTCCCTTCATGGCTCATATGGGTTTGATATGGCTTCATGGCTCAACCAAAATGACTTCTTTCCACTTACATCCACCCAATCTTCAATTTCCCAAATTTTCAATTTTTGACCCCAGGACCCTACACCCGCTTAGCTCTACCCAAAACCTCGAAATTACCCAAATTTCTCAAAAATTTCCAAATTACCCAAAATTCTCCAAAATCATTCCCAAACATTTCCACATCACTTAAATTGTTCATCCATACCCAAAAATACCAAAAATTCCAAGAAAACCTCCCAATACCCTCCAAATACCCAAAATACCCCTCTTGACCCAAAAATCAAAAAATTCAAAAAATTCCCAGAAAATTCCAGAAAATCCCAAATATTCCCAATTTCATTTTGTTCAACTACACTATGGGCCAATTTTGTCAATTTACCCTACTTTTGTCAAAACCCCCAATTTGGCCCATTTTAACCCAAAGTGAACCCAATGTTAAACCAAACCTACGCAATTGACCCCAATTTTGGTCCAATTCAATTCTAAACTTCAATTCAACATTCCCAACACCAATCTAGACCAAATCCAAGTTCAATTTGATTGATATTTGGATCCAATTTCACTTTTGGCCTTAAAGCCCAATTTGGACCCATGGCCCAAACCTAACCCAAACTCACCCAATTCAACTCCAATTAACCCCAAATCTTTTCTAAATCTTCCTTAGAATCCCCACAAGCAAAACACTAACATGATTTGCCCGAAATTTAGACCCAAACCCCACTCTAATTCAACCCAAAGCTAAAAGGCCCATTTTTGACCTAAACCCAAACCTAACCCAAATGAGCCCAAACCCCAAAATCAAAGCCCAACCAAAGCCAAAACCTCTTTGAAACACTCCCATAAATATTTCTCAACATTGATTTTACATCAATTTCAACCCTAGCCTAACATTGGCCCAACTTGGCCCACTTGGACCTATATTGGCCCATTCACCAAAAGAACCCAAATTCAACCCAATTCAAACCCAAATCACTCCCAATTTGCTTCAAGTCACTCATGACACATCCATGAGCTAAACCCAACAATTATTTAGCCCAAGCCTTTACCAAAATTTCATCCCAAAATCCATTTTAAAATTCGAAAGCCCATTTTCCTAAACCATTTTAAAAGCCCATCCTTCACCACATCCAAAGGCCCAAAATTGGTCCCAAAGCTCACATGATATTTCTCTACATCATCCATTCAATTAAAATCATCCCTAAGTCATAAACCAATGATCAAATAATTCTAAATGAAGCTTCATCAAAATTTTCACCAAAATATCCAAAATTCTTAAAACCCATTTTTATGAAATTGACCAAACTTTTTCCAAGCCAAATGTGAGCCATTGAGCCATGCATGAGCCACATGGAAGCCATGAGAGCCTCTTTACATGTCACCATGCCATGCAAGAAGAGGGGACCCTTTCCTAACCCTTCATTAAGCCTTTTTAACCATACTCATGACACACTCTAAACCATGCTTTGCCACCTAATCCTTGATGGAGACTCCACCACACATGGGAGGTTGACCCACCTGACCTCCTCAGCCCAAAACCAGGTCTTGGGGAGGTGCACCCAACCCATTTGCATGGGTTGACCAAAATAAGCCAAAATGACCCCTTACCCTTTCTACTTTGATCCAAGCTCTTTACAGATGGCAATTGCCAATTGCTTGCACCAAGTCCCAGCCCTGACCCACTGACCTTGAGGGTGACCCATGCACGGCCGGCCGGCCACTGTGCCGGCGGAAAACACCATGGCCGAGAGCTCACATGTGAGCCCAACTTGGAATTCTCACCTGCCGAGTCGCCCCATCCCGGTGGCCATTAGAGCATGTTCTTCTCTTGCCAAGAGCAGCTCGATCCCAAGCCCTAACTCTCCCCGGGAGACCCTCCACCCTCTCCTATTTAAACACCACCCCTCTCGGCCATGAGAGGTGCCGAAAACAAACCTTAAGGAAACTCGCCAAAATTGTTCCGGACTCCTCCCCATACACGAGCACTTGATCCCCAATGAGATCCCCCTGCCATTTCTTCTCGCGAGCTCAATTTCGGAGTTGAAATTCCACCCAAAACCAGGACACTTCTCCACAGTGGACCAATCCTCAAATTGATTGGTCCTACACCTTCACCGGACCAAGGGAAGGTGTCCACCAGACGAAAGCCCCATCTCCAGGGCTACCCAGTTGCTCCAGCCTCTAAGCTTTGTGATCGGGCTTGGTCGAAATCACACCTAGACAATTCACCAGACCAGGAGACTTCATCTGGAGCTTGCTGGGATCCAACTGAAGGTGCAACAACTCTCAGATCGAAGCCACACTTCTCTGAGCAAAGGTATGAACTAATTCTTCATCCCGAGCTTCTGGAGATTCTCCATTTCAAATGCTTTAATTTCAATGCATTATAACCGTATAGATGTGTTCGTCTCTTCAAGACGAATCCATAGAGCATAAGAACATGAAAATCCATTGAGTATCGAGTGAGAACTTAGGGATTTAGTGTGGACGACTCTCGGGTGAGGATGCTCGGGGACGATGAACGGATGTCGTCCATTCAATACACGCGCGGACGGACGGCTCAGATGGCGTTGGACCAGGAGACGGTACAAGAACCGCGGGGCTCGGAGCGCTGAGTCAGATGGCGGCGTCGAATGGGAGTGCGACGCGTGTGCGTTCGGAGATGCCGAGGATGAGTTGGTGCCGCGTGGATAAATAGAAAATTAGGGGTATTTTCTATTTATTTAATTCCCTAAACTTCAAAAATTCATAAGTTTGTGTAGAAAAATCAGAAAAATAAAATAAAAATACCCACTTGCTCAGTGAACAGAGGAGAATAATGTGGAAAAGAAATCATTTAATTTTATCAAGTATTTTATTTTTTATAATTTATTTACTCTCTGCATACTTTTAATTCTCCATGCATGTATACAATTCACCATGGCATGAGACCATAATGCTTTTGAAGCCTCTGAATTTGGGAACATTCCCTGAATTTTCCAAAGTCAGAGGCCATCCCTATGAAGAGTTATTGATTTTTCAAGTTCATGTTACTGTTTGAGTTTTTTAATTCCAATAAATAGCATGTTGTGAAATAAATTCTAGGAAAATTTGATGATGTTCCTTATGACCAGAGAACCCTAGGAAAAATATGTTTTGTGTTAGTTCATTTAAAACAACCCTAATTGGCTTAAACACTCAAAATAGGTCTCTAATTAATTAGAGTTAACCATACATCAAATTGACTTGAAATCAATTCTCCACCGACCTTTAGGATCGGAGGAACCCACCATAAAAATTTGAGGTCAATTGGACTTGGTTAGCCCCACTAATTGGGTTGATTAAGCCACTTAGTCATTTTAAACTTTAAAAATTCATAACTTTTAAAATATCTTTGAAAAATTCACCAAATTGGTTTTGGAGCCTCTCTGATATCAAGGGAATTTAAGAAAATTAAAATTTCAATTTTCTAAAAAAGTTGATTTTTAATATTATTTTAATATTTTAATAATTAAAAAATAATAAAAATCACAAAAATAATAAAATTCACCAAAATGTCACATTTTGAATTTTAATCACTTAGGAACAAACCCCACATTTTTCTTAGGTCTATTTAGTGAGATATTAAATTTTAAAGCTCTAGGATAATTTTAAAATTAAAAAATATATGTTTTCTAGTTTTTTCACTAAAATAATTATAATAAATCATAGAAAAATTAGAAAATTGCAAAACTTGCTTTTCTGATTTCCTTGATATCAGAGAGATTTTTGAAAAATATAAAATTCATTTTTCAACATTTATTTTATTTTTAAATTAATTAACACTCCAAAACTTAAAATAATTATAATAAAAATAATATAATTCAAAAAATCACCAAAATTGGTCCAAGTGGTCCTCTGGTCATTAGGAATGTCCCCTAATTTTCTTAAGGACAAAAACTTTCCCTTGGTCATGTTATTAAATTTTCCTTGAAAATCTCTATTTTCTACTAAAAATAATTATATAAATAAATTAAATACAGAAAAATCACATTTTCTCCTCTCATGTCTTTATTGACATATGAGTGAAGTCACATAAAAAATTTCAAGTTCATTTGAGTTCAATTTAGTGAGTTATGAAATTATTAAGCTTAAAGGGTAAAGTGGTAATTAAAATTTTAACCCTTAATTAAAACTTTAGGTTTAATAAAAAATTAACAAGTAAAATATTTGATCCTAATCTAATTTGGATGATTGAAATTTAAATAATTAAAGTGTAGAAACCCATTAAACAATTTTAAAATAATTAAACCTTAATTAAATAATTGATTAAATTTGGAAGAATAATAAAATTGGAATTATTAAAATAGGGATATTATTAGGAAGAGATTTATTCTTTAATTTAAAAATCCCTAAATTAATCATCTCATTAATATTCAATTCTTAATTAAAATGATAACTCAAAATTCAAAATATTAAAAGACTTAATCATTAAACTAAAATTAAATTATTAAACTCTTTTAAAATTTCAATTAAAATTAAAAATAAAATTAAATTAAAAATTAAATTAAATTAAGTAAATTAAATTGAATTAAATTAAATTAAATTAAATTAAAATTAAAAGTTGAATTAAATTAAAGATTAAATTAAATTAAATTAAATAAACAAATTAAATTAAATTAAATGAATAAATTAAATTAAATTAAATTAAATAAATTAAATTAAATTAAATTAAATTAAATTAAATTAAATTAAATTAAATCAAATTAAATTAAAATTAAATCAAATCAAATTAATTTAATTTAACATCAAATCAAACTAAACTGAATTAAATTAAATTAAAACTCAATTAAATTAAATTAAATTAAATTAAATTGAATTAAATAACATCACCTAAAATAGAAAGAAATTAAATATAAAGCAACTTGAACACTATTCTAAATTTAAACCCTTTAATTGAAATTAAACTAAATCACAAACCATTTGAACACCAATTTTCCCTCAAAAGCTTTAGTTATCATAACTCCTAAACAGAACATTAAATGAAATGTTACTTCACTCATAGGATATTCAAATGTCCTAGTTCACTGAGCAAGTTAACAAAACTTGAATCCCTGGACGATTAATTCATTTATATAATTAAATTTATTTGGACTTAAAACAATCCTAGAAATATTGAAAAGATGTTTAAGATTTGTCTTAAGCACTTCCTCGATATGATAGGATGTTGATAAGAACAATTGAACTTAATTGTTCTTTGATGAAGAAAATCGTCCTTAAATCAAAACACAAAGAACCTAGACGTCATAGGAGATGACTAGCTATAGGATTAGGAATTTGGTAGAAAACCATAACCCTTCCCTTTGCTTTATCTAGGAACTTGCTTAAATATTCTAATTGTGTTTTAAGTGCAGCTTGGGATGACGGGAAGACCCTCCAGGTACGCTTTTATTTTATTGCAATCTACTTTCTTCAATTTACCTTCTTGCAATTTATTTAACTGCATTGCACTTAATTTTTCTTGCATGATAAACAACTGTTGCATGAAAACCCACACCTTTAGGATAGACCCTAAAACTGAAACCAAACTAAGTTAAAAGTCATTGCAAGATAAAATTCACCGCCACAACATTTCAAAATATAAAACAACTCAAAATTTATTCACAAACAGAACACAAAACTACAATTACAATTAAATTAAAATGTCCTGTTGGATGATCGGGAATACCTCGGATGATATAACCTACGTGTTGCTAACAGGATTTCTCACGGTCTAAATGAAAGTGTGGAACTCATTCGATTGAGTTTAGCAAATTCATCCGGACTAAGTGAATCCGATAAAAATAATGATGCCGGAAGGATGGAACCGTGGGATCTTAACCGAGTGTCGTTATAATCAACTTTAAGATTTGTTTTAATTAAAATATTGAAAACACCTGGAAATTAAGATTTTCTCTAAACCAAAACACTTTTCTCATCCCCTGATTTATGACTTCTAAAACTAAACCTCTGCAACAACAAGGAGCTCGGAGCATGGTGGGCATCACGACCATCGTCATCAGCAAAACCTGAGTCTACTTCAGTAAAACTGTCTTAGAATTAAATAACAAAGCCAAAGGACTTCGAGGTAGTTTGCCTAGCGCAACATAAATCCTCAACTCTTCGTTAGGCACTTGCATTGCAAATTAAGCCCTAACCGGTCTTAGGATTCCGAGGTAGTCGTCCGGTACGACAATAAACCTTCATATCTTCGAGGTTATTTGTTTGATTTTATCATACAAATATAAGCCCTAATTAATTAAAATTGGCAAGATCAAAACATTTAAATAAATATTAGGACTTTCCTAAATCCAAGCTAAACAATAGGATAGTCGGGAAATTACCGAAGTTCGCTTCGAATCTGTGATTCCTCCTAATTTTCTTCCTTTGAATTCCCAAAACAAAAATGTTCCAAATTTGATCCATTCCCTATTGAAATTCCAAACTTCAATCCTTTGAGAACTTAAACCTTGAAATTCTTGAGAGCAAAATTATTGATTATTATCGAGAGTTTTCTTAGGTGATTCCCGTCACTTAAGATGTAATTAACTATAGCGGCTTGCCCTTATAGGGAATTTTAAAGAACCCAGGTAATATAAACCCCGTTTAATGCTTTCATATTAAGCAGGGGAATTTGTCGGCTTATAAAATTGGTTCGCAGACCAAACGGATGTCACAAATCTTTTAGTTTATTTAATCGAGCCCCACCGTCAAGCAGTGTGTCTATCCTTAAGGATAGATACACGGTTTGTGGTGCGGTGCTCGTTTATATAAACTATTCGGGATGTGAGATCAGTTTGATCTCATATCTTAAAACCTTCAAATTTAAAATTATTTTCAAAATCAAATACTACTTTCAAAATTATTTATTTAAATTATATTAAAAATTCGCCGCACAATTTCTGTTAGGCGACCCCCTTTTTCAAAACACACAACCTAAAAATATGCCGACACACTTCATCAGAATTAATGGAATTACCTTTTGAGTGGTACTCTCCCTGTGTTCAAAATTTAATTCAGCGTGGTTTCTTACCTCGACAATGGACAAAAGGTCAATCACAAAATTTTGAAAAATTATGGAATAACTCTGGTCGTCTACCCAATTCAAAGCATGGTCTCAGATTCAGCCTAGTAGGATCAGTTGAGGATACTGAATTTTGCTTGGTTGTCACTTGCGAGTCTAATGAAAACTGCATGGAAACTACAGAAGAATTTGAAGATTTACAAATTGGAGACGCTCCACCAGAGTTCGAAGAAGAGATCAAATCTATAATAGATGAGTTAACGGAAGTTAACTTAGGTACTAGCGAAGAGCCTAGACCTACCTTTGTTAGCTCCTTACTCAATAAAGAAGACTCCGAAGAAATAATCAAGTTATTAATGGAATTTAAAGACTGTTTTGCTTGGAGCTACCATGAGATGCCAGGTTTAGCTCAGGAGGTCGCAGTCCAAAAGCTAGGAGTGGATCCTACTTCTGTCCCAGTTAGACAAGGTCCCAGAAGAATGCGTCTAGAAATCGAACAACAAGTCATAGCTGAAGTTAAAAAGCTAATAGACGCTAAATTTGTCCGTGAAGAACAATACACAACTTGGTTAGCCAATGTGGTACCAGTCAGGAAGAAGAATGGTCAGATCAGAATTTGTGTGGATTTTAGAGATTTAAACAAGGCCTGTCCAAAGGATGAATTCCCTCTACCGATCCCAGAATTAATAATTGACATTGCTTTAACACATGAAATATTCTCATTCATGGATGGATCTTCAGGATACAACCAGATAAAAATGGCTCCAGAAGATGAAAAACTTAAGGCATTCAGAACGCCAATCGGAGTATATTGCTACACAGTGATGCCATTCGGACTGAAGAACGCATGAGCAACATACCAGAGAGCGATGACAAGAATTTTTGATGATCTCATCCACAATCAAGTCGAATGCTACGTGGATGATGTGGTCATCAAAAGCAAAGTAAAGGAAAACTACCTGTATGATTTGAGAATTGTTTTCGAATGATTAAGACAATTTAACCTCAAAATGAATCCCTTAAAATGCGCCTTTGGCGTCACCTCCAGGAAATTCTTAGGATTCGTTGTCCGATATCGTGGAATTGAAATCGATCCGGAAAAGATTAAAGCTATCTTAGAAATGCCGCCTCCCAAAACCTTAAAACAACTAAGATCTTTTCAAGGGAAGATGGCATATCTTCGACGCTTTATCTCAAACTTGTCAGGTAGGTGTCAGCCTTTCTCGGCACTAGTTAAAAAGGACGCCAAATTTATTTGGGAAGAGAAATGCCAGAAGGCCTTCGAGGACATTAAGCAATATTTAATGACACCTCCTGTCTTAGCAGCCCCAGTCTCAGGTAGACCGCTGATACTTTATACCGCGGCTTTGGACGACTCACTCGGAGCCCTGTTAGCCCAGGTCAATGATGAGGGTAAAGAAAATGCTCTTTACTACCTAAGCCGTCGTTTACTTCCAACGGAAATAAGGTATCCCGCAATTGAAAAGCACTGTTTGGCCCTGATCTTTGCCGCTCAAAAGCTCAGGCACTACATGCTTTCTCATAAGGTCAACCTGATCTCGAAATGTAATCCATTGCAATACTTGATGACTCGTCCAACGCTTTCCGACGGACTTGCCGGATGGTCAATGATATTATTGCAATTCGATATAACTTTCGTGCCTCTTCGTGCTGTAAAGGGACAAGTCCTAGCAGACTTCCTCGCAGCACACCCTTTGCCGGCAGAATCTCCTCTCAATGACGATTTGCCAGATGAATAAATAATGAGCATAGAAGACCCTAATGATCGATGTTGGGAATTGTATTTCGACGGAGCATCTTCAGCACACAAAGACGAAGAATCGCAAGTGATAGTGCTCGGTAAGGCAGGAATCGGATTAATCTTTATAACATCGGAGCGGGGGATGTTAAGATACTCCTACCACTTGACAGAGCCGTGTACAAACAACGAAGCAGAATATGAAGCCCTCATAGCAGGACTGGAATTAACTATTCAGATGGGGATAACAGACATCAACATCTAAGGGGATTCACAGTTGATCATTCAACAGATCGCCGGACAGTACAGAATTTTAAAACCAAGACTCGAGCAATACTTCCAGTATGCCATATAGCTGTTTGAACAGATTCCGAATGTGACAATCTCCAAAATTCCCAGGAAAGAAAACGCTTTAGCAGATGCGTTAGCCCGTCTCGCAAAAGAATTTGCCTGTTTCCAAGAAGAGTCAGTAGAAGTGTCAGTTCACGGACGTCAGGTCCTATCACAGCTCGACATAGACACAATACACAAATCAGAAAAAGAAGAAGAATCAGTTGCAATAGTGACAGAAAACACAGAAGATTGGCGACAACCATTAATAGACTACTTGCAAATAGGAAAACTACCAGACGATAGGTCACTAGCCCATCAGATCAAGAAAAGAACTCTGTCCTACGCATTAATAAACAACACGTTATACAGAAGGTCTTTCGATCAAATGTGGCTAAGGTGCCTAAGTGGGTCCGAGGCCCGTGAAATTGTTAAAGAGGTGCATTCAGGACTCGTGGCGCTCACCAGTCGGGTCCGAAGATGAAAATGAAAATTAAAAGACTAGGGTACTACCGGCCCTCGATGATGACCGACCGCATGAAAATCGCCGAGAGCCGTCATCAATGCCAAGTGCACGGAGTGGTTCTACACCAACCTCCAAATGTGCTACATCCGACAATTGCGTCGTGGCCATTTGAATGTTGGGGCACGGATATAGTGGGTCCAATAGAACCACCATCTTCAAAAGGCATCGCTTCATTCTTGCGGCTACGGATTACTTTTCCAAGTGGGCGAGGCGAGTTCCACTTAGAGAAGTGAAAGCACACCACGTGCTACAGTTTTTTAAGTACCAAGTTGTCTACCGTTTCGGAGTGCCGCGCAGGATCATCTCAGATAATGGGTCAGCACTCAGAAGCACACAAATCAGCAATTTTGTTAGGAGACATAGAATCGACTGGCGATATTCAACAATTTACTACCCAAGAGCAAATAGCCTGGCTGAGGCTTTTAATAAAACTCTCGTTCAAATATTAAAGAAAACTTTGGACGATAATAAGAGAAGTTGGCACGAGAAGTTATTAGAAGCCTTATGGGCCTACCGGACAACCTTCAGGACTCCTACTCAAGCTACACCTTACGCTCTGGTGTATGGGTCCGAGGCAGTGTTACCCTTAGAGGTCCAGCCTTCCTTCACTCGAATTGCGAGTTGCAAACAAAATCACGACGAAGAGAATGCCAAATTACGACTAGAAGAATTGGAAAGCCTGGAAGGGAAAAGACTTGCAGCGCAGCAGAATTTAGAACTATACCAAGTTAAGATGGTTCAAGCCCATGACAGATTGGTCCGCCCAAGAACCTTCAAAATTGGTGACTTAGTTCTTATTCTCAAGAGACCTATTCTTGCACACCGCAAAATAGGAGGAAAATTTGAACCCACTTGGGAAGGACCATTTGTAGTTGAAGCAGTATACTCAGGAGGCTCCTACCAGCTAGTGAATTGCAAATGAGAACGACATATACTTCCGATCAACGGACGATACTTGAAGAAGTATTACGCTACCTGATGTTTCGAAGTAATGAATTCTTCATCCCTAGAAGCACGGGCGAAGTAATTACTTATGACTGGGTCCGAACCCAAAAAATAATAAAAAATGTGCTAAAATAAATAAAATCATGATAATAATGTTTTCCTTGTTTTCTCTTCCAAAATAAAATCGCTTTCTTGATCTTATCCCACTTCATTCCTGTTAAATTTAAAAAATACAAGAAGTAATAAAAAAATGTCTTTAATAAACATTTTCTTAATGTTCTTGTTCTTAGTACAGCCCCTGATCCTTTTCCTTGTCTTTTCGCAGGGAAATGTCGAACGGGTGGTTAGTCCTGAACTTTAGAAATGGCGTAAGCCTTGCACTTGACGAAAAGAGGGTGAAAGACGGAGTGATAATAGAGATTGACTCAGACTTCGCACCGGCGAGCTCGCAATACGAGGAAAGTGACCAGGTCCCGGTTGACCGAGAGGACGCTCGGCCAGACAGGTAATGAAAGTGGGTGGCCCAAGCAACCAATCCAGCAGCAAGAAAAGGAAAACAAGCACTGAAGAATACAAGAAAATCAAGTCTGTAGTCGCTATAGCAGAGGGCAGGCTTGTCAGAGCCGCGCCCACAGAGATTCAGTAAGTACGAAGAGCTACTCTCACAACAACCCAGCGAAGAAATAAAAATTGTTGTATCCGCAAGATGTTAACTAAACTAGCAGCAGACCAGCGCGACGAGGCAGTTGCTACTGCCAGTACGTATACTTCAAGGACGCCAGTTCACCAAGTACCTGAAGGAAGGAGGCCAGCTCCCAGGATGACAGAAGAAACCAGGGAAATCTCAAGGAGATTAGAAGAAGGAAGGCTACCACGCCACCAGATAATGTCACCAATAATGCATAACCTTGTTGCAGAAGCAACCCCGGAGGATGTCCCGACGGACACCATCCCCGAGGAGCTGAGGTATGCAGGAGAACGCGAAGGGATTGAGCCATATATCCCACAATACGTCACCAGGCCTTGCCATTTGCAGATTATTCCAGAATACGAGCTAGAAAGAATGCAGAATGTCGAGAAGAAAACTTTTGAATACTTCAAGAGAATCAGAGGCAGGAGGATCAATATACTAGAAGGCCTCGAGCTACATACAGACGTGTTCTCAGAATACGAACAACAACAAATCGTGGACTGCATCTGGGATTTGAAAAGAATGGGCCGAGCAGGCCGCCTAAGAGAAAACATCTACTCAGAACCCCGGAGATGGATGCCAGGGAAAGGGAGAATTACAATACAATGTGGATGCTGCTACAACTTCGCAGAAGACAGGAAGAGAAACCCACCAGGGATACTCCGTCATGGCCAGGTGGATCCAATGCCATTAGTCATCAAAAGGATGGTAAAGAGAATGATAACATGGAGGGTACTGCGCGGCAGATTGCATACCCAACGGTTGCATCATTAACATTTACAAGAAGGGTGACTTGCATACCCCCTCACATAGATCACCACGATTTTGTCAGACCTTTCTGCACAGTTTCTTTTTTGAACGAGTGTAATATCATGTTCGGATCTGACCTCCGGATAGCAGGCCTAGGTGAGTTCCGAGGGCCAGTAAAGATACCATTATCGGTAGGTTCCGTCATGATACTAAAGGGAAACGGAGCAGATGTTGCTAAACATTGCATACCGAGAGTACCCGTGAAGCGGATCTCAGTTACTTTTAAAAGGATGGATCGCAGGAAAGCCCCTTACCACTTCCAGCCAGACCCGGAGCTAGAGAGCCTCCGACCTTACGAGCTGTGAGTTACATGGAAAATATCACACCTCCAACGTACATCCATAAGGCATCCTTGCCAAGGATGGCTTGGAAGGTGATGTTATTGACCATGTACCTCACTATTCAGACATGGATTTCTGAAAGATACCTTTTTGGATGGATCGACAAAGATCATACATAGTCCGTTTTGAGTCTATATGGATTGTATGAGATGTATTCCAGATCGAGTTGTATGATGTATCTTCAACATGATTGGAATGAAAGTGACCATGTCACATTTTTGGCCTTCATCTCTTTTGTGCAAGTTGACTGAGAAACGCCATTAAAGTTAAATGAACTTCGAACAAAGAATAGAAAATAAATAAAAAATATATATATAAAAGAAAACTTTCCTTAAAAATCTAAAGGAAAAAGTGATAAACTCCAAATTCACACGAACATTAAATGAATGATAAAGCAAATTTGAATCGTTAAAGGACAAACAAAATAAACACAAATTTTAAATCAAATCTCAATCAAAATTTCAAATTCAACTTTCCAAATTTCAAATCAAATCTCAATCAAATTTCAAATTCAATCTTCCAAATCTGAAATCCAATCCGTTCTACTCTCTCCCTTGTCTGGGATGGAAGCTGTTGATTCCATTGACACGGATCGAATCCGATGGCGAGGAATTGTATCTAATCCAAACCAGACAACTTTCAATCAACTCTTTTGGATGGGATATGTAGCATCTACATATTCCCTCCTAATCTATTTCCTTCCATGAAAGTCTCTTACAACTTTCATGAAATTCTCAAAACACCAAAATTTCACACTTCTCAAATCAACACTACAAATCTTTGCAAAATGAAATACATCAAAATCAAATTCTTGGGGTTGAGAATTTTACATCCGAGACTGCAATGCTTTAGGATTCTTTCCCTATCGCAATGAAATACATCAAAATCAAGTTCTTGGGGTTGAGGATTTTACGTCTGAAACTGCATTGCTTTAGGATTCTTTCCTTATCGCAATGAAATACATCAAATTCAAACTTTTGGGGTTGAGGACTTTACATCCGAGACTGCATTGCTTTAGGATTCTTTCCCTATCGCAATGAAATCCATCAAAATCAAATTCTTGGGGTTGAGGATTTTACATCCGAGACTGCATTGCTTGTCCGAAACTGCATTGCTTTAGGATTCTTTCCCTATCGCAATGAAATACATCAAATTCAAATTCTTGGGGTTGAGGATTTTACATCCGAGACTGCATTGCTTTAGGATTCTTTCCCTATCGCAATGAAATACATCAAATTCAAATTCTTAGGGTTGAGGATTTTACATCCGAGACTGCATCGCTTTAGGATTCTTTCCCTATTGCAATGAAACACATCAAAATCAAACTTTTGGGGTTGAGGATTTTACATTCGAGACTGCATTGCCTTAGGATTCTTTCCCTATTGAAATGAAATACATCAAAATTAAAATCTTGAGGTTAAGGATTTTACATCCAATACCACATTGCTCTGAGATCTCTCCTCATTGCAATGATTCAATCCGATCAATTCAATTTTTTTTCGAGGTTGAAGATGTTACATCTAAAACCACAAAATTCCTTTTTTTTTTTTCAAATCAAATCCCTTCAAATTAATCTTGAAAAAACTTCAATCTAAATTGAAACTCAAACTAAAATCTAAGCTCACACATCAGAACTTAAATTAAAACAAAACAAAATCTAAATCGAGATTCCCCCAGATCATGTGATTTGGAATTCACCTCCTTTTCCTTTCCCCAGCGAGAGTTCAGGGATCTCCAGTCTCAGAGATATACTTGACACTCCCCAGCGGAAACTCTTCTACTTTATCCCAAGTTTGTCACTTGGACTTTTGTGTTGGTTTTGTTGATCGCTTCGGTCAACACCAATATGCGCGGTGTGCTCTGTCAGCTCACCACACCTATTGGGGGTCCATTTGTTGACCTCATTTTTGATGAGGTCATCTCTCCTTCTTTTTAGTACTTAGGATCTAGCCTTAGGCTTTTCCTTTGACTATCTTAGAGGATTAGAGTTGGGACCCACCACCAAGAATTTCAAACCACTTCTCAACTCCCTGCAAACTCCACAAACTTGACTATAGACCCCTAATCACCTAGAGGGTTGAAATCAAATATGGAAGTTTAAAGGATGAGTTCTATAGGACTCTTTGGCCTTAGGACTACCCTGGGTGGCCTGGTCTGGTGAAGCTAGCTGACTTACACACACACTACACCTATACACTACACTTTCACACACATCCTAAAACCACACCCATACCCAACTTGACCTCCTGACTCATGAAGGTGATTCACATGGATGGTCCTTAACCGCTAGGCCATTGGCTAAGAGGGTTAGGAACAACATAGTGAATGCCTCAAATGAGTCCCTTCATAGCTCATGTTGGCTTGATATGGCTTCATGGCTCAACCAAAATGATTTCATTCCACTTATATTCACCCAATCTTCAATTTTCCAAATTTTTAATTTTTGACCCCCGGGACCCTACGCCCGCCTAGCCTACCCAAAACCCTTGAAACCACCCAAATTTTTCAAAAATCCCAAATCAGCTAAAATTCCTCAAAACCAATCCCAAACATTTCCACATTACTCAAATTGATCACTCATAGCCAAAAATACCAAAAATTCCAAAAATACCTCCCAATACCCTCCAAATACCCAAAATACCCCTCTTGATCACAAAATCCAAAAATTCAAACAATTCCCAGAAAATTCTAGAAAATCCCAACTATTCCCAATTTCATTTTGTTCAACTACACCATGGGCCAATTTTGTCAATTTACCCCACTTTTGCCAAAACCCCCAATTTGACCCATTTTAACCCAAAGTGAACCCAATGTCAAGCCAAACCTACCCAATTGACCCAAATTCTGGTCCAATTCAATTCTAAACTTCAATTCAACATTCCCAACACCAATCTAGACTAGATTCAAGTTCAATTTGATTGACATTTGAACCCAATTTCATTTTGGACCTTAAAGCCCAATTTGGACCCATGACCCAAACCTAGCCCAAACCAAACCAATTTAACTCCAATTAACCCCAAATCTTTTCTAAACCTTCCTTAGCATCCCCAAAATCAAAACACTAACATGATTTACCCAAAATTTAGACCCAAACCCCACTCAAATTCAACCCAAAGCTAAAAGGCCCAATTTTGACCTAAACCCAAACCCCAAAATTAAAACCCAACCAAAGCCAAAACTTCTTTGAAACACTCCCATAAACATTTCCCAACATTTATTTTACATCAATTTCAACCCTAGCCAAACATTGACCCAAGTTAGCCCAATTTGACCTATATTGGCCCATTCACCAAAGAAGCCCAAATTCAACCCAATTCAAACCCAAATCACACCCAACTTGCTTCAAATCACTCATAACACATCCATGAGCTAAACCCAACATTTGTTTGGCCCAATCCTTCACAAAATTTCCATCCACCAATTTGTTTTCAAACCTAAAGGCCCACTTTTTTAAACCATTCTAAAAGCCCATTTCCACCAAATACAAAAGCCCAAGATTGGCCCTAAAGCCCACATGGCAATTCCTTTTCATCATACCTTTAATTGATATCACCCCTAAGTTTCAAAATCATCATTAAACCATTCCAAATCAAGCTTCATCCAAATTTCCATCAAAAATTCCAAGATTCCTAAAATCTACTTCCATGAAATTGACTAAGCTTTGCCCCAAGCCAAATGGAGCCATGAAGCCATGCACAAGCCATATGCAAGCCATGGCAGCCAATTTACACTTCACCATGTCATTTTTGGCAAAGGGAGGGAGTCCTTTAATGATTCCCTTAAGGGTGATAAAGCCTTTTCATGACTCTTCTAAACCTTGATTAAACATAAATGTACTTAGATGGTGACTTCTCCCCACTAAGCTAGCTGACTTACCCGATTCCCTTAGCCCAAAAATCGAGGCCTTGGAGGGTGAACCAAACCTAAATCCATGACTTGGACCCATTTGGACCCAAAATTAGCTCATCCCCCATTCCATCTAAATCAAGCCCTTTACACATGGCCAATGTCAATTGACCGCACTAAGCCCCGACCACGACCTCCCGACCTTGAGGGTGACCTAACCACTGGCCGGCCGACCACCACGGCCGCCGGAAACCACCAGGCCGAGAGCTCGCATGTGAGCCCGAACTTGGAATTCTCACTCGCCGAGCCGCCCCATCCCCAGTGGCCATTGTAGACTGTTCTTCTCTTGCCAAGAGCAGCTGATCCCAAGCCCTAACTTCCCACGGGAGGCCCTCCACCCTCTCCTATTTAAACCTCACCTCCTCTCGGCCATGAGAGGTGCTGAACCAGATCTTACTAAAACCCTGCAAAAATTGTTCCAGAACACTCTCCATACTTAGAGCAGTTGATCCCCGGTGACAATTTGCCCTAATCCCCACCAACAGAGCCAAATTTCTCAGTCAAAATTCCACCCAAAACCAGGACACTTCTCCACAGTGGATCAATCCTCAAATTGATTGGTCCTACACCTTCACCAGACCAAGGGAAGGAGTCCACCAGCAAAAGCCCCCTCTCCAGGCCACCCATCTGTTCCAGACTCCAAGCTTTGTGATCGGGCTTGGTCGAAATCATACCTAGGTGATTCACAAGACCAGGAGACTTCATCTGGAGCTTGCTGGGATCCAATCCAAGGTGACACAACCCTCAGATTGAAGCCACACTTCTCTGAGCAAAGGTGTGAGCTAATTCTTCATCCCGAGCTTTTGGAGATTCTCCATTTCAAATGCTTTAATTTCAATGCATGATCAACGTATAGATTTATTCGCCTCTTCAAGACGAATCCATAGAGCACAAGAACACAAAAATCCGTTGAGAAATGACTGAGTTCTTAGGGTTTTAGTGTGGACGGCTCTCAGGTGAGGACGCTTAGGGACGATGAACGGATGTCGTTCATTCCATACACGCGCGGACGGACAGCCAGGATCGTGCCGGCTGGGGAGATAGAACGATACAGCGGGCCCCCGGAGCGCTGAGTTGGATGGCGGCATCGAATGGCAGCGCGACACGCGACGTTTCGGTGCTGCCGAGGATGGCATGGCGCCGCATGGACAAGTAGGAAATTAGGGTAGTTTTTGATTTATTTAATTCCCTAAACTTCAAAAATGCATAACTTTGTGTAGGAAAATCAAAAAAATTAAATAAAAATACCCTCTTGCTCAGTGAACAGAGGGGAATAATGTGGAAAAGAAATCATTTAATTTCATCAAGTATTTTATTTTTAATAATTTATTTACCCTCTGCATTGTTTTAATTCTCCATGCATATAGGAAATTCACCATGGCATGAGACCATAGGGCTTTTGAAGCCTCTGAATTTGGGAACATTCTCTGAATTTTCCAAAGTCAGAGGCCATCCCTATGAGAAGTTATTGATTTTTCAAATTCATGTTGCTGTTTTGAGTATTTTAAATCCAATAATTAGCATGTTGTGAAATAAATTCTAGAAAAATTTGGTGATGTTTCTTATGACCAGAGGACCCTAGGAAAAATAGGTTTTGAATTAATTTACTTGGAATAACCCTAATTGGCCTAAACACCCAAAATAGGTCCTTAATTAATTAGAGCTAATCATACATCAAATTGGCTTAAAATTAATTCTCCACTGACCTTTAGGATCAGAGGAACCCACCATAAAAATTTGAAGTCAATTGGACTTGGTTAGCCATACTAAATGGGTTGATTAAGCCATTTAGCCAATTTAAACTTTAAAAATTCATAACTTTCAAAATACTTTTCAAAAATTCACCAAATTGGTTTTGGAGCCTCTCTGATATTAGGGGAATTTATGAAAATTAAAATTTTAATTTTCTAAAAAAGTTCATTTTTTATATTATTTTAATATTTTAATAATTAAAAAAATAATAAAAATCACAAAAATAATAAAATTCACCAAAATGTCACATTTTGAATTTTAGTCATTTAGGAACAAACCCCATATTTTTCTTAAGTCTCTATAATGAGATATTAAATTTTAAAGCCCTAAGGTAATTTTAAAAATTAAAAAAATGTATTTTTTTAGCATTTCCACTAAAATAATTCTAATAAATCAAAGAAAAATCAGAAAATTGTAAAAATTGATTCTCTGATTTCCTTGATATTAGAGGGATTTTTGAAAAATATAAAATTCATTTTTCAACCTTTATTTTATTTTCAAATTAATTAATACTCCAAAACTTAAAATAATTATAATAAAAATAATGTAATTCAAAAAATCACCAAAATTGGTTCAAGTGGTCCTCTTGTCATTAGGAATGTCCCATAATTTTCTTAAGAACAGAAACTTTCACTTGGTCATATTATTAAATTTTTCTTGGAAATCTCTATTTTCTACCAAAAATAATTACATAAATAAATTAAATACAGAAAAATCACATTTTCTCCTCTCATGTCTTTATGGACATATGAGTGAAATCACATAAAAATTTAAAGTTCATTTAAGCTCAATTTAGTGAGTTATGAAATTATTAAGCTTGAAGGGCAAAGTGGTAATTAAAATTTTAACCTTTAATTAAAACTTTAGGCTTAATAAAATTAAAGAGTAAAATATTTGATCTTAATCTGATTTGGATGATTGAAATTTAAATAATTAAAGGGTATAAACCCATTAAACAATTTGAAAATAATTGAAATAAACCTTAATTAAATAATTGATTAAATTTGGAAGAATAATAAAATTAGAATTATTAAAATAGGGATATTATTAGGAAGAGATTTGTTCTTTAATTTAAGAATCCCTAAATTAATCATCTCCATAATATTTAATTCCTAATTAAAATGATAATCCAAGTTTAAGATTTAAAATGTTAAAAGATTTAATCATTAAATTAAATTAAAGTCAAATTATTTAAATTAAACCCTTTTAAAATTTCAATTAAATTAAAATTAAAAGTAAAATTAAATTAAAATTTAAATTGAATAAAATTAAATAAAATTAAATTAAAACATATTAAATTAAATTAAATTAAATTAAATTAAATTAAATTAAGTTAAATTAAATCAAATTAAATTAAATCAAATCAAATTAAATTAAATTAATTCATATCAAATCAAACTAAATTGAATTGAATTAAATTAAATAATAGAATCAAGTTAAAATTAAAATCAAGTCAAATTAAATCAAAATTGAAACTAAACTAAATTAAATTAAATTAAAGTTAAATTAAATTGAATTAAAAATAACATCACCTAAGACATAAAGAAATTCAAAATAAAGCAACTTGAACACTATTCCAAATTTAAACCCGTTAACTGAAATTAAATTAAATCACAAACCATTTGAACATCAATTTGCCCTCGGAAGCTTTTGTTGTCATAACTCCTAAACAGAACAATAAATGAAGTGATACTTCTCTCATAGGATATTCAAATGTCCTAGTTCACTGAGTAAGATAAAAACAAAACTTGAATTCCTGGACGATTAATTCATTTGTATAATTAAATTCATTTGGACTTAAAAAAATTCTAGCAATATTGAAAAGATGTTTAAGATTCTTCTTAAACACTTCCTCAATATGATAGGATATTTATAAGAACAATTGAACTTAATTGTTCTTTGATGAAGAAAATCATCCTCAAACCAAAACACAAGAACCTAGACGTCATAGGAAATGACTAGCTATAGGATTAGGAATTTGGTAGAAAACCATAACCCTTCCCTTAGCTTTACCTAGGAACTTGCTTAAATATTCTAAATTGTGTTTAAGTGCAGCTTGGGATGACGGGAAGACCCTCTAGGTACGCTTTTATTTTATTGTAATTTACCTTCTTGCAATTTACTTTATTGCAAATGCACTTTACTTTTCTTGCATGATAAACAATCGTTGCATGAAAACCCACACCTTTAGGGTAGCCCCTAAAAGCTGAAACCAAAACAAAATTAAAAGTCATTACAAGATAAAATGCACCGCCACAACATTTCAAAATATAAAACAACTCAAAATTTAATCACAAACAGAACACAAAACTACAATTACAACTAAATTAAAACGTCTTGTTGGATGATCGGGAATACCTAGGATGATGTAACCTACGTGTTGCTAATTGGATTTCCCACGGTCTAAATGAAAGTGTGGAACTCATTCAGTTGAGTTTAGCAAATTCATCTGGACTAAGTGAATCCGATAAAAATAACGATGCGGGAAGGATGGAACCGTGGGATCTTAACCGGTGCTGTTATAATCAACTTTAAGATTTGTTTTAAATAAAATATAAAAAAAAACACTTGGAATTTAAGATTTTCTCTAAACCAAACACTTTTCTCATCTCCTGATTTATGACTTCTATAACTAAACCTCTGCAACAACAAGGAGCTCGGAGCATGGTGGGCAAGCACGGCCATCATCATCAGCAAAACTCGAGTCCACTTCGACAAAACTTTCTTAGAATTAAATAACTAAGCCATAGGATTTCGAGGAAGTTTGCCTAGTGCAACATAAATCCTCAACTCTTCGTTAGGCATTTTCATGCTCATGTCGTGTAAATTAAGCCCTAACCGGTCTTAGGACTCCGAGGTAGTCGTTTGATACGACATAAACCCTCACATCTTCAAGGCTATTTGTATGATTTTATCATACAAATATAAGTCCAAATTAATCAAAACTGGCAAGATTGAAATATCAGATAACATTAGGACTTTCCTAAATCCAAGCCAAACAATAGGATAGTTGGGAAATTACCGAAATTCGCTTCGAATCTGTGATTTCTCCTACCTTTCTTCCCTTGAATCCCCAAGATAAAATATTCCAAACTTGATCCATTCCCTATTGAAATTCCAAAATTCAATCCTTTAAAAACTTAAATTTTGAAATTCTTGAGAGCAGAATTACTGATTATTATCGAGAGTTTTCTTAAGTGATTCCCGTCATTTAAGATGTAATTAACTATAAGGGCTTGCCCTTATAGGGAATTTTAAGAACCTGGGTAATATAAACCCCGTTTAATGCTTTCATAGTAAGCAGGGAACTTGTCGGCTTATAAAATTGGTTCGCAGACCAAACGGATGTCACAAACCTTTCTAGTTTACTTAATCGAGCCTCATTACCAATCCATGTGTCTATTCTTCGGGATAGATACACGGTTTGTGACGCGGTGCTCGTTTATATAAACTATTTGGGATGTGAGATCGGTTTGATTTCATATCTTAAAATTTTCAAATTTAAAATTATTTTCAAAATCTAAATTATATATATATTTAAATTAAATTTAAAATATAAAATTCGCCGACAATTTCTATAGGCGACCCCTTTTTCAAAAATACAACATTACCTAAAAATATGCCGACAGGCCACTGCTCGTTCTAGCACTTCTATCGGATTAGGATTCCTATCTCTGATTTATTCTCTGTGTGAAAGTGCTGGAGTTCTTGCTGAGCATTCAGAGGAGAACCACAAGTCTACCGAGCCCATTGGACGAGAAAGTGTCAATATTTATGATCGACTCCGAGGTAAGAGTTCTACCGCACCCTCTAGCTCATTACCTACTACTGGTAGACCTTCTACTTCTAGACCCTCTAGTTCTGCTACTGAGCCACCATCTAGTTTTTGGGAGAATATCTATGAGAAATTTATAGAGCAGCACAATATGTTACTTTTAACCCAGTGTAGAGTCGATATTATAGATTTGAAATTGGATCATCTTTCTGAGTACACCCAGAGGAAGAGTGATTTTGATGCTGAGTATTCTGAGTCTCTTGTTAGATTACTAAAGGGTGATCATTTAGTTCAGTTCCCGACCTGCCCTAGATTCTCACCATTTGATATCTAGAACAAGAATTTAGATTTTTTTTGATGATGATGAGGATGAGGAGACTACTAGTGATGAATACTTTTTTTAGGATTATATATTTGTATTATTTATGTTATGTTTTGTTAGTGTGTTAGTTTTGCATGTTTGTGATGATTTGTTTGTTTTTATGTTTGATGCATTGTTCTAAGACACTTATTGATGTATTGATGATTGTTGGATTATTAAAGTTTATTTCTATAATGAGATGTTTTATTTCTGTGTTAGTATAGTGATCAGAACACTTGTTTAGTTTAGTTTTTTTGGTTTAAAATTATTATAAAAATATTAAATAAATGTGATTTTTGTAGAAATTGATCCTGCTTACTAACATTTTTCTATATATGCTTAGACCTTTCTTTTATATTCATAAAAAGCATGTGTAGAAATAAAATTTTCCTTTCTAGATTATTTTTCATATACTTAAAAAAATTCCTGGTAAAAATATGTTATTCTTTCTCTCTCATACTTTATAAATTTTCATGATTTATGTTTATTCAAAACTGAAGTTTGGGGGAAGGGAGAATTCTTTGAAATTTAAATATTATTTGTCCTTAATGTACTAATATTTTCTTTAAAAATATTAACATAACATAAGGAATGAAAAATTTATTTAAGATTACTTAAATTTTTGAATTTAAAAATAATTTAGTAAAATTAACTAAAATTTTAATACTTTTGATTGATTTTAAGAATAGAATTATTTAACTTGAAGAATAATAAGATTAAAAAATTTTCTATTTATAGTAAAGAAAATTGTCTTTTTGAAAAACTAAGGAATCAAAATTATTACTTGAACGATTGACATAATTTTTGAAAAATACTTATTAAGAATGTCATATTTATTAAGTAAAAATGTACAAGTATTTAAATATAAGTTAAGGATAGTGAAGTTAAAAATCGTTAACAGGCTATCCAAATATAGTAATCCTCACAAATTAAACAAAAAAATGGAGGATTGAAAAATATCCTTAAAAAAAAGAAAAAAAAGAAAAAAAAGAGAAAAGAGCGAAAAAAAAGAAATGTTAGGAGAAGCTTGAGGAGATGCCTAATCAAAAATTGGCTTCACTCGAATTATTTTATAGAAAGAAAACTAATTACTTATTTGACTTAATTTTTATGTACAAGCATCTTTACTAGAAAAATTTTCAAGAAATTCTTTTTCTTATAAATTATCTATGTGACCTTAGTATGATAAATTACAATTATTATTAAAATAAATGAAAATTTTAAAGTCTTATGATTTGGTAGTTAAGTATTCTTTAAATTCTTAAAATTAACCTTAATTAGTGAAATTTGGTTAGTGATTTACTAAAGCATTTATAAAACCAGAAATTACAAGGAATCTTAATTATTTAAACTTCATTCCAGATGTTATATATTTTATGTAATAAAAAGGATTACTTGAGGACAAGTAACGTTTAAGTTTGAGGGAATTTGATCCACTTAAAAAGTACCTATTTTTATGCCTTATTTATGATTAAATTTTTAAGGATATTATATTCTAATGAAATGTATTTTTATGTTTTTGGATATAGATGATGAAAAAAGAGTTGAAGAAGGAAAAATGAGCAAAAATAGAGCTAAAAAGCAGAGTTGCCGAAATTATAGGTCTGGCGCCTAGGAGCCAGATTCTGGCGCTTAAGCGCCATTTCAATACTAAAGCAGATAAGATTTTTGACAACTTTGGGCAGTTATTTTGATGGTGTTAAGCGGTTATCAGACCTTCTAGAATACTGGAAGTTACTCCTAATACATAGGACATGTGATACAATGCATCTGGAAACAGAAAAATAATTTTAATCGCGAAGAGGGCGTTCCAAAGTAAAGAGGTGCGAAGACTTGGTCACGGAGTCTTGCGCCTAAGCTCTAGATCCCGGCGCCTAGGCGCCACAGTTACTTTCTAGAAGATTCATTGAATTTGGACGAATTTTGTAGAGGTGCCTTAAACAACCCCTAATCATTTTTGAAGCTCTATAAATAAGAGACATTTTTATAGAGAACGATGCCCCCCTAGATCTCCAGCATCGGAAGATAGTTTTACAGAGCCACCATATTTTTTTTCTTAAGTATTTAGTGAGTTTATTTTAGATATTTTGAGTATTACTACTCAATTCCTTGAGTATTAAGTGAGAGTTTGTAAGTGATGTTGTTGTTGAAGTCTTGTACCTTCCATTGAAGTCAGTACGAGTCAAAGGATCACTTGAAGAAATATTCTAGATAAGTATTTGTAACTTGGTTCAAAGTTTTATAAATATGTTTTATTGTGTGAATTCAATGTGTTCTGAGTAGTTACTTTTCTTTCTCCTTTCAACTGTGAAAAGATAATAAGATTATTTGATTTTGTTGGAGAACATAAGTTAAATTTTTAAAATTATTTTGATGATATTCATATATGATCTTAATTTAGTTTTTAAACTGGTCATTTGAATAGTTAAAACCTGTTGAAGAATTCTGAGACCTATCCGGAGATGAGTTCTTAAGTAGTAGATATCACATGAATCCTTGGGTAATCGAAGGCCTTGAGTGGGTTATTCATGGTGAAGTACAAATAAATAGGGAGATATTGTTTATTGGGCGTAGAATTGATTGGTTTTTAGAGTGACAGACTAAATTCTAATATTTGGTTTATAGAAAGGGAACGGGTCACTAGTAGGGCTGACCATAGCCACCCTTGGACATCTAAAAGTGTGAGCCTAGATTAACTCATTCTACTAATAATACATCCGGAACTAATTTATAGATTAGCCAAAGTTCTTTATATTATCGAGCGAAGGTAAAGAATATGAATGCTTCTATTTGGCGTAATACAATAATCTCAAGTTTTCCACGAATTGATAATTATTCTAAAAAATCTTGGATTAGTTGAAAAGGAGAAAGTTGTTTTATTTATACTTGCATTAGTCTTTTACTTTATTGTTGCTTTACTTACATCTAGTAGAAATTTCATTAAACTTAAAATCTGATTTTTTTAAAAGAAATAAATATTATAATAACTTTTAATTTGAAAATTTATTTATTAATTCCTTCAATTAATCTTCCCTATGGGATCGATAGCCAGGACTCCAATAGAGCCTTGTATTACTTGAAATGATATCTATACTTGCATTTAAAATTGTGACTTTGCAAAATTATTATAAATATATAAATATATGTTCATAAATTCTCGCATACAGAAAGTCGTAAAGACGCGGTCAATATCCTTAATTCGAAATGAACCGGTTAAGCGCTAATATCTTGTCGGTCAGCTTCTGTACCTCCGTAGCATTTCAGGGAGAGGGTAAATTCAATTATGCTTCTACTTTGTTTAGGTTTGCCTTTTTGCCATCAAGAGCCAGAAGGTATATGATAATTTTTTTGGTCAAAGCTCTGAATGTGCATTTGAGTGGATTGAGTTTTTTGTTATATTGTTTTAGTGTTTGAAATATATTTTTTTTAATTGATTTTTATGTTGTTCAGCTGAATAACTTTTGATTATAATATCATTCACATCAAACACATTTTTTTTCCATTTTAATTAGATAAAATTAAATTCAGTAAACACAGGTAGGTATCTTCAGCATTCTTAAGCCCTAAGTTCATTACATTGTTGTAGCAAAAGCCTTTTTATGTAATAATTGCTATCTTCTCCTTGTCTGTCAGATGCAATTTGATCTAATGGTAGCCAAGAAAGCATAAAAGAAGCTCTTTACTGAATGGTTAACTATTAAATCTACTAAATAGTTCATCCTTGCAGGTTGTAACTATCCTTCAAGTAGGAAAAGCTTAGGTTCTTGATGTCTACGGACATTTTCTAAAACATTCAACTTTTGGAATATGATCACATTGGTGGCAGCACATAATGTCCCCTAATGGTAATTATTTCACTACTGCATGGAAACTTTATCGCAATGTGATATGTGACGACCATAGCTTTGAATTTGTTGAACAGTGGATGATAAAATATCGCATTATAAGTGGCGATACAACAACCAACAAAAAGTTCTACATGATGGTAAACTTTCGCTCACATTCCTCCAAGTTATTGATAACCCAATTACTCCCAAGCCTTCTTTTAATTCTCTAGAAAAATCATAGAGTGGGTCGGTCAGTGCCAACAACCAGTAGACTAATAGATGCATCTTACCGAAGGTTGACTTGATTAAGATATTCCATAAAGTGTCAATATCAACCAAAATATTACCCACCTAGCAGTTTATCATCATCTCCATTATCATGATGGAGTAATTTTACTCATTCTTATTCAGAGATAAATCCACAACATTAAAAAAAATATGAGGAATGAGGTTTTCAATTTAAAGAGAAAGTGGAAACACATAGATGCCCCATCTTCAACTTCATATGATTAAACTACATGACTGAGTCTCCTCACATGATGGCTAGAACTTTACCTATGATGTGGATTGTAATTAGCCAGGTGGGCTCGTCAGAGTCTTCTTCTATTGGGTCTTTCCCCTTCCTTTCAGTTGATGTTCTTATTTCCAGGAACTACTTAAGTTTGTTGACATACTACGGTGGTGTCTGCACTCTCTCTTATCATGGCCTTTATCCTTGTGGTATTTTTAAAACTTACTTGTATTTCAACGAAAAGCTCTATCTCTCCTCGATGGATACTTTTTGAAGTACTTGTCTTGTATGGCATCTACAAAATCTACCAATGAAACTCTCAACTTAGTAGGTTTTGGCGCATCTCAATCTCCGGATGATTGTTCATTTGATATGCTCTATCCTCTTTGATAGTTTCTGTCATCATATATATTATCAGAAGGCAGCTGACTATCATTACATTTTGGTCGTGGGATGTCCTTCGGCCTCCAACCATTATCTACCAAGGCTGTCTTTTGTGAGTAGTTATCGCATTACTCAGTTTTCTAATATGATGGCATGATAGTAACCTTTTTTGAAATTTGGTTGTTGGCTAACTTCAAGAGTACGGTCAGGCTCGTGGGATATTACAAACCCAAATAAATACTTGAATCATTTGCTCCTTAGCCTCATGGGCCAAGGCAACCTCTAAAATCTCAAGTTCAAGATCTGCACTTCCAACATTTTTTTTCTCAATATGATAGATATACGATTGATGATTCTCTTTCGGCCCTTATTTGACGTGCCATATTGTGTGAGTTCTTATGAGGATTCAATGCACTGTTGATCTATGTCACGAAGATAATTTTTAAGTCATTGAAAGATGTGATAATTATTGTTTGGAAGCCATTAAACCATCTGAAGGTCTTGTTTTTCACTTTAGTGTAAAATAACTAACACTTAAGTGCATCAGAGATTTTGAAAAGTTAGATGAATAACTCAAAGAAAATGATATGGTCAGCTGGATTACTCCGACCCTTGCAGAATTCCAAAGAAAGAAGTTTGAACATCTCCAGTGTCTCAGCATTGAAGATCTGCCTAAAGAACACAATCTTCGGCTGAAGATAGAACTCCATTTGCCCAAGTTGTTGTATTGGGATTCTTCCAGCCTTTTTATCCCCTGAGACACTTGATGATGTTGAGGTCTGCTTTTATAAGGGGTTCTTTACATGGAAAGCTTTAGCCTTTTCCTCAAGTAGTGCCTAGGTCAATTCCAAAATTTGACCATCCCATAATGGAGTCCTCAATTTGTTGTTGCACAAATTCCCTCACATACCACATGTTTAATGAGTCTCTCAGATAATTTCCTTCTCCGTGGTGTGCTCTTCTTCTAATTAGTGGTATGATTCTAAAAACTATAATTTATAAGATTTTTAGTCCAAAAATGTCATGTGGATATAAGGAATACATCATTAGACAGAAAAGAGAAACAAGAGAGAGAGAGAGAGAGAGAGATTGAACAAGAAAGTGCATAGTAACACCACAGTTTTGATGGAGTAAATCCAATTTTCCTTTATTGCAGGAATGACCTCTATTTATACGTCCTAGGGGCTACATATTGTGATTACTTGTTTATCCATATTTTAATACGTACAAGTCATTATCACACCTTTCCATAGTTGTAACCAACTCCATCGTCCTTTCATATTTTTCACTTAAATAGGCACCATTTTGTATTCATTAGTGCTTCAAGAGGCCACTAACGACCCGGTACTCCTGTCATTTGGTCAGATAATAGCCTCTGGTCGGCCGCCAGACATTTGGTCTTTTGTCAGGACTTCAATCAGTTCTTGCATGGGCATCCTGTGTAAAGGACCTTCTATTGTTAGGGGAACTTAAAATGTCTAGCATATGATTTACCACCGTAATAAGATGGACAACTTTTCTTGGACAAGAAGCCTTCTCAGATGATCAGAATGGGTGCCTTTTGGCTATTTTCGTGAGGATTTTTAGAATCGGATGAAAGAGTTGGCCTTGCCTTCCTTCGGTTAGCTCGAAGTTCTAACCGAAAGAAATGATGTTTGGCGTTTCTATCTTATGATTATCCTGATACACTATCATTTTATGTTCATAATCCCGGCCGATTGGATTTTTCCGAGACTCATACAGTTAATTTTTTTTATCTTTATATTTGTAGATTCTATGCTGAAATTTTTTGTTCATTTAGGCTAAATACATAGACACGTCATCAAACTTTCACTAAGTTGCTTATATATCATTTAATATTTTTGAACATTTTTCAACATTAATTAATTCAAAATTAATTTGCAGCAATTTACTTGATTGGCATTCCTGTGTTCTCATTTTGGATAAGCTATATATATATATATATATCTGTGTATGTGTGTGTGTGTGTGTGTGTGTGGGCGCGCGAGCGCGCGCTAGCTCTGGCTCTTTGGTAAAGGCCTAAGGTATAAGTCCTTTGGGCCAGGGCTTCAAATCCCACCACTTTCAGGAGGATTCGAATAGCGCACCGGACTGGAAGGGGGGTCCGCCCCTCGGTCAGTTCAACCTATATGGGTTGATCGGCGGTCTGCGACTCTCCATCAATCTTATATATATATATATATATATATATTTTAGAGAAAAGGAGCCAACATAGGCTCCACGCATGTTGATTAGTAAATAAAAAGGGGGTTACAAAAGTTGAAGTAGAGGGGGTCCCCACCAAACGATAACAAAATACATTTTGAAGCCCTATGGGGATCCCCAATCACAAAACAGAATCAGCTTAAAATAAAAACAACTCTATTAGATACAAGGAAATCTATAAATTACTGAAACTAACCCTCACAGTAAGGAGATCATGAGAACCTTCAGCCACAGATAGTGTGCCCAGTGGGATAAAGCAAAGAAACATGAGACCTCATGGAGCAAATATAGCCAACAAAAAAAGAACCCAATGAGCAACAACCCCAACAACCAAAACCATCACAATCAATGCTTGTTATAACAAAGAGTTGCCATTGTCAATCCTTAAGTGGGGAACGGATAAGAGATCACCAGACCTCCAGCATTCCGAGATGAGCAGGGGAATAGTTGAGAGGGTCACTCTAGTGGAAAGGGATCCAGTTCTTGCAAGCCGATCAATCGGCTTATTTCCTCTCTGAAAATAAAAGTGAAGGTGGCCTTTAGTTGACTAGTGAGGGAAAGAATTTTTTGGATCCAAAATGAGTGGGTCCAAGTGGTTAAAGTTCCAGTATCAATCAAATTAATCATCTCCTGAGAATCCCCCTCAATGATTAGATTCCTCCAATTGAAGATCAAAGCTAATTTCAGAGCCCAAGTAGTGCACTATAAGTTTGGTTTCAAGAGCATCAGCAGCAGAATGGGGGCATGGAAGATCAGCAGGCGAGCCCCCTTGTGGTTCCCGAAGAGACCACCCACACTCGCAGACATCGGTGGTGTAGCAGACCATCGGTGTTTGCTTTAACATAGTTGCTCGGGTGGAGGAGACCAGTGACGAGTGAGAATTTTAGGGAGCCGGTTGTTCAAGGGTTGGCTAGCTTTAAAAATATTTGGAAACTTCTTGTGGCTAATAAGTTTATGGAGATAAGATATGCAGTTTCTGGCAACAGTACTAGCACCAGTGGCAGCTCCCTCAAAGATAGCCTTGTTTCTTGCCATCCAAATGAACCATGTAATGAGTAGTGGTAAAGCTCCAGTTCCCTGCTGATGCCATTCAGTCCAGTAGGTGAGAAGATGATGCCAGTGCAAATGGAGGGTATTCAATTTAAATTGAGGGATTAGCTGAGTCCAGACCTCCTTAGAAAACTTGCATTCAAAGAAAAGATGATTGATAGTTTCTTCCTCCATATGACACAAACTACGACGAAGAAGGGCCCCTAAGTCCCTTTAACTTAAGGATGTTGTCAGTGGGGAGAAGATTTTTGAAAAGTCTCCAACTCGAAGAGGTTCATAGAGGGGGAGAGGTACTTGTTCCGGATCGGATCACTCCAAGGAATAGCTTCCCACCGATAGAGTTGAGTGTAAATAGCCTTTGAGAAGCTTTGGTCGTGAAGGGCCTTCCTAATCAGGAGAATCCAGATTGGATCCGTTGAAAGGAATAGTGGCAACTTTCTCGGGCGAAGGAGCTTCCGAGATGTTGTGGAGAAATGGCAAGGACCACTCGTCCCCATTCCAGAGAATCGGCAACTTTCGCATTAAGGTTGGTGGGTGGAGTGAGAGGTTGTAGCCAATCCGGAGGGCACCAATGATCAAGCCAAAAACCGAGATTTCCCCGACCCGGGTTCCAAAGGTACTCGTTGCTCAGCCAGTGGTTCCGTTCTTTATAAGAGCTCTCCAAAGTTTGGAGTCACCGGTCTTGGAGGGGACCCGGGAAGGGTGAGTGTGTCCGCAATACTTTCCAAGAAGGTAGTGTACCCACAAAGAGTCTTGAGTTCGAATTTGATCCACGCACCGCAAAGATTAACAGGTGATAATCTGCCGGATCCCTTTGAAGCCCGCACCACCCGCCTGGGTGGGTTTGGCCATCCTTTGCCAAGAAGCCCAGGTGAGTTTGATTTCCGTTCCCCGCCCAGAGAAAATGGTTAAATGCTCTTTCAAACCGGTTACGAGTACTCTTTTTCATAGTGGTCACCGCATAATATAGGAGGGTAGAGTGGTTAGGATGCTCTTAAGCAATGTCAATCTTCCACCATTTGAAAGATAGATGTGAGTCCGAGTTAGAAAGGTAAGTGCCGATCTTATGCTTGGATTTCATCAAAGTGGGTCTCGTTTGACTCTTCCTATATTAAGTTGTACTCCCAAATGCTTGATAGGTAGCCGTGTGCTAGAAAAAGCAAGTGTAGGTGAGAATCCAATTTTTTATTTCAGGTGAGATCTTCTGGGAAAAAGAATCTGACATTTGGAAGGGTTGAAAATGAGTCCTGATTGCTGTTGAAAATGTTGGATGCACTTGAAGGTGTGTTTAATAGCTCCCTTGGAGGCATTAGAAAAAATTATCACATCATCAGCATATATGAGGTGGGAAACAATTATTTTAGATTTATGGTGATATCTGGTATGCTTGTGAGTGGTTTGGAGATTATTCAAGCATATGGGAAAAGTAATCCATAGCTAGAATAAATAGGGTTGGGGATAGGGGGTCCCCTTGTTTAAGCCCCCAGTTGCAGTGAAAGTGTTCCAGCTATTGCCATTTATGAGGATAGAGTGGGAATTATTTCTAAGCCATCTTTGAACCATGCAGCAGAAAACTTCAGAAAAGCCCCTAGCTGAGAGAACCTCATTGATGAACTCCCAGCTGAAGGAATCATAGGCTTTTCTAATGTCCAATTTATAAATTAGATTTCCCCCCCTACATTTTTTATCGAGATCATAGAGCATCTCCCGGGCCAATAACACATTATCCGAAATTGTCCTCCCCTTCACAAAAGCGAGATTGGTTCATACAAATGATTTTACCGAGATGGGGTTGGAGCCTTGCCACTATAATCTTGCTAATGACCTTGTTTATAACCGATGTGAGGCTTATGGGTCCGAAGTGGTCCCGGTTGGATCTGCAGTGTGTTCTTAGGGATCGGGACAATAGTGGATGAGCTGAAACATTGTGGGGGGTCCCTTCCCAAGAAGAAACTAGCAATGGCCGCAATAATATCGGGGCCGATGACAAAGCCGAGCTTTCTTGTAGAAGTCGGCAGGTGAACCCATCTCGGTCCAAGTGATTTAGAGCTATCAATGGAGTTAACGCACTCGCCAAACCTCATGCTCATTGGGGGGGTGTGTAAGTGAAAGAGAGTTGACGTAATGGTAGTTTCCCTGGAAACATAAAGGGTTTAGGAGTTCTCTAATCCTGGAAGGAAAGGAAAGGAGCTTTTGAAAGTAGCTAGTAGCACTTCTGCCAATAGCTTGATTGTTCCCGAGCCAAGTGCCATTCTCATCCCGGATACTCGTGAATGGTGTTGCAATGTCTTCCGTATTTGATAAAGGAATGGTAGAATTTTGTGTTTCGTCCCCCTCGGTGAATATATGCATAGAAGACTTCGTCCGAGAAACCGTTCCCGAATTTCAATGGAGTTAGAGAGATTTACCCGGGCCGCAGCTCGGCAGGTGGTCGAGAACAACTCCCATCCGAACCTTCCGCTCCAAGTCAAGTACTTCCTTCTCGGCTTCAGCAACGAAGCAGTGTGAACATTTCCAAATTCTCTCCAACTCCACTTCTTAAGCTCTTTACCGATTTTCCGATGGAGGTGTTCTAGCCTAAGCCGGGGATCATTATTGGGAGCACCATTCCGAGAGACTTGGATGAGGGGTAAGAACTGGGGGTGTGAAGACCGAAATTTAGGAATCTAAAAGGAGAGCTGGTGTGATTTAGGGGAGGGGCAGAAATAGTTAAAAGGAGAGGTCTCGTGGTCGAACGTGACAAGGGGAAGGTGAGTGACAACGAGTGTGGAGAAATTGAGAGTGCCAAAGTTCATTGGATAAGAATCTATCCAGTCTCTCCCAAGTGTGGCTCCTTCTCCAGGTGTAAGGAGGGCCTTTGAAGCCCAAATCAAAAGTCTGGCATTGTGGATATTGTCCCTGAATTGGTTCATTTTGCTTAGGATTGGAGTTCTGCCTCCCAACTTCTCAGCAGCACTAATAATACAATTGAAATCCCCCCCAACAATCCAGGGGAGGGTAATGGAGTGATTGATTTGGTGCAGCTGATCCTACAAACTAATTCGGTCATGCTTGCCGCATCCAAGCATAGATAAAGGTAGCTAGGACATTTTTACCAAGCAAAATTTAAAGAGAGGTGAACAAACCGAGGGTTATCAATGAGAATGGTCCAACCCAGACTCTCTCCTACACGTAACCCAAATTTTGTTATTGATGTTTGTGTGAAGAGAAAAGCCGAGTAGTTTTTCGAGGATTTTGTTTAAGTGAAGCCGAGTCATTGGTTCTAGTAAAGCTATACACCAAGGGGTGTGTTTTTTATTGAGGTAAGTGAGTCTTTTAAGAGAGTGTGGACTAGCCACACCTCTAATGTTCCAGCATAGTAGGTTGATCATTGGGGGTTAAAGGTGGGGGAGCTGGATTTGTGAGATCTTGACCTTGTTCTACTTCTTCTGAGTGGAGGGGAGTCCTCTCTGCACCTGGGGGCTGAGGGGATAGTCAATTTCTCCAGTTCAGACTTATTTTTCTTCTTCTTATTTTTTGAGTAAATTACCCATTCTTCTTCCATGGAATCCACTGCATCAGCAACAGCACCAGCAGTGGGGGTAGGGGAGGGGGGGACTTGGTGTGAATGGAGGAGGTGGGAGATTTTAGGAGGGTGGGGGATGGGTTTGTGGGGGGGGTCAAGGCCGGAAAGGGGCTAGTTCATGATTCACCTCGAAGGCCGAGCTGGGGGGATGGTGGGCACTTCCGGCCTACTTTTGGTCGAAAGGAGGATTTTCTAGGAGGAGGATGGAGCCCGAAACACCTTTCGACTGTGTGGCCAAACATTTTACAAGTGGGAGCAATAATATGGCTTTTGTTGCATGATTACCTCCCGCCAATGCCCATCGGCTTTAGATCCCACCCATATTCTCTTAACCTCGGGGAGGGATATATCAACTTCTATTTGAATCCCGGCAAATTCAGGTTTTGCCTTGTGGAGTGTAGCCGCATCCAGATTCGAGTGGGGTGCCAATTGCCCTTCCAATATGGAAAAGGGCGTACCGATTAAAATACCTATATGGAAAATTGGGTAGCTTGAACCAAATGGGGATGATAGGGGGTTCTTTGTTGGGATCAAAATCGGGGGTCCATTTTAAGATTTTCATATCCATACCAGCAATGGTGACCCGTCGCTTAGCAAATATCTTAGCATAATCTTCATCCGAGGTGAGATTAATAAGTAGATGTCTCCCATCTATTAATCCAAGCCTCCATTCTCCGTTAGATTGAGTGATTCAAAAAGCTTCTTACCATTTCCATCTTTGGGTGTCCCAAAGTAAATTTCCCAATTAGAGTTAGCCTCACTTCCTCATTTAGCATTTCTAGTTCATCATCGGAGAAGTATGCAGCTAGGCATCCCTCCTTTTCTTCAATAGGCTTCGATGAAAGGGCAATGACCCTTTCCCTGCCGCAAGCATCATGCAGTTTTGGGGAACACTAGTTCGGATGAATCCTCGAAAGTAGGGCCTTTTCCCACCACCCCAACGATAGGTGGCCTTGGCCCAATCTAAATTGGTATGGAGATCAATTGGGCAAGCCATAAATGCGGATAATGCACCTACAACCCCCGACCGACAGAGCTAAAAACTAAAATCGAGTGAGCAGCAAGTACCGTAAGAGCTCGGAACCCCTTCGTAACACGACAAGTCCCGTAAAAACACCCACTTCAAACGGCAACACAACTAATCCCAAGCAATGAAACAGCTGAAAATTTGAATGGACACCACCCGGAAAGGTAGCAGCTCTCGCAGAAAAGGCGTAAACCTTCTCGGCCTTGCCAAAGCCTTGCACACTCGTAGACACCACTTACCTGAGAGACCACCAGAGCCACCAAGGACGGCGCCGCCGCCAGTACCATCTCAAAACCCTAGCAGAGCTCCAGAAACACCAACAGCAGCCATTATATTCCATCAATCTTATATATATATATATATATATATATATATATATATATATATATATCTTATACAGTAAGAAAGGATGAAAGAGAAGCTTCAAATTTTATGGTGGGTTCTTGAAATTTTTTCAAATTCTTCTTCTCATTGTTCTGGGTGATTTCTAATCCTTAAGGGTTGGTTTTCTTTCGATTTTTGATTCTTATTGCATTCCTTATTTCCTGGGTGAATTCAACTCTTCTTTAATTTGCTTCTTATTTGGTGAATTCTTTCTTTTGTGTGAGAATTCGAATTTGTTTCCCGAGTTTTTTTCTTTCTTTTGTTCAATGGCTGCTCCTCCTGTGAAGGCTTCTTTTCTTGAAGTTGTTGGTACTGATCTTGGTATTCAACATGACAAACTCATTTTCCCTCAAATCTATCATGATTCTCATGGTCGGGAAGGGTGGTCGCCCTTTCATTAAGCGATGTGGTCAAGAAGGGGGTAAACCTGCACTTATTTTCTCTGAAAATTAACTTTCCTCTTTGGTTGATCTCCACAAATTTACACTGATAGGTAAATTCCAATATGATCATCCAAAAATGGATCTTATTAGAAAATCTTTTGAGGATTTCAAATTTTTGGTTAATTAGAAGGTTGGTCTTTTTGATGGGAGGCATATAATGATACATTTATCTAGAGAAGAAGATTATGCTAATCTTTTCTCTAAGAAGGTTATGGTTATCGAGGTAAAATATATGAATATTTTGAAATGGTCTCCAGATTTTGATGCCAATCAAGAAGCTCCAATAGTTCCTATTTGGTATAAACTACCTAATCTAAAATTGCATTTCTTTAATCATCAAGTTATTTATGCCATTGGGACTGCCATAGTAAGGCCTTTGAAATTAGATATGTCCACTTTTAACTTGTCTAGGCCTTCATTGGCCAGAATTTTAGTGGAAATAGACATCACTCTTCCTGATATTGATGAGATTTGGCTAAGTTCACCTCATAATGGGTATTGACAACCTATTGTAATGGAACAAAGACTTGTGTACTGTCACCATTGCAAAATGTTTGGTCATTCCAAGGACCTTTGTTACAGGATTCAGCCTAATCTGAAACCCATTAAAAACAAGGATGTTAATCTAAATATTGATGCTGGGAAAAAGAATCTGATGATCGATACTCAAGATGTTATTTCTGTTGGTGGTATCTCTGCTGGAATTGTCGAGAAGGAAAATTTGATTATTTCGCCGGAGGTATGTCCGCTCGGAGGTATTTCGCCGAAGGTATTTCGCCGGAGATACTGAGAAGGATAATTTGATTACATCTGCTGGAGGTATTTCTACTGGAGGTAATGAACAAAATTTGATTTCTGCTGATGACAACAATGTTGTTGGGAATTCCATTATTGCCCACAATCCTTTATTCAGTGAATTAACTACTGATGATTTACTTTCAACTGAAACTGCTTTAGATGATTTCATTCCCTGTAATTCTGTTGGTTTAATGAATAATGTGGAGATTGATCCTGCTCTAGATCCACAAAAAGAGAAATCTGATGTTCCTGTTTCTGTTGTTACTAAGACTCTATCTACTGTTCTTGATTCTTCAACAGAAGCTAATCAAAATGTTTCTAATCTAGATGGGGAGCCATTGCATCAACGTATCAATTATCCTGTTTTTCAGCATAAAGATCAAATTGGTGCTGAAACATGACTTTAAACACAAATGTTATATCTAAGGAATTGCACAATGATCGTGTGGTGCGTAAAAATAAGAAGAAAAAAGCCTTAGAATTGAAGCATCTTTCGTAAGCTTAATATCATTCATTCAAGTGCCTCTACTTCTTCCCTTTCTAGGTTGACTAGAGGGGGTAGAGTAATTATCAATGATTAAATTCATCTGTTGGAACATTAGGGGAGTAGCAAATCCTGGCTCCCTTAATAGATTATTGAGTTTAAACAGGATTCTTAAATTCTGGGTTGTAGTTCTTCTTGAACCCTTGGTAAAATCTAATTTTGATAGATTTACCAATAAATTCAAAGGCTTTAACTTTTATTCAAACACTTCCAACAAGATTTGGCTTTTCTGTAGGAAAGAGATAAAGATTGATATTATTAAGGATCATTCCAGTTTTTGCATTTTCATTTTGAATTGGAGCATTTCAGTGGTCTGGCAACTTTTATTTATGCTGCATCTTCTATAAATGATAAAAAGGAGCTTTGGAATAATCTACACATTGTTGGGAAGAATGTTAATCAAGGCTGGCTTGTTGGAGGGGATTTTAATTCTATTGCTCATCCTAGTGAGAAGAAGGGTGGTAGAGCTCCTAAATTACAAGATCTTCTTACCTTCTCCAATCATATTAAAGATTCTAATTTATTTGATCTTGGGTTCGAAGGATCTCCTTTCACTTGGAGGAGAGGTAATATTTATGAAAGGCTTGATAGGCTTTTAGCTAATCAAGCATGGTTGGATATGTTCCCTATTTCTAAGGTACGACATCTTGCCAGGCTTGGATCTAATCATAACCCTTTGTTAGCCATCTTTTCTGTATTGCCTGCTGTTAAAAATCAGTCTTTTAGATATTTAAATGTTTGGTCTTCTCATCCCTCTTTTAATAAAGTAATTGTAGACAATTGGGTTTTTCCTCAGGATTTCTCTAATGATAATCCTATATCCCAACTTTGGTAAACCCAAAAGGCATTGGCTAGGGTTCTAAAAGATTGGAACTGGAATGTCTTTGGACACTTGATCGAGAATGTTATCAAGGCCGAGAAACCGGTTAAAGATATTGAGATGGAGGTTGAGTCAGGTCTTTGTGCTCGAATCCCGCTTGTATGAAGCCAATGAAAAATTAAGTTCTCGCTATAGCTAATGAGGAGCTATTCCGATCGCAAAAGGCTTCGCTAATCATTTTCTCTATGGTGATCAAAATTCCAAATACTTTCATGCTATAATAAAATATAGGAGATCTCTTAACACCATTCTTAAAATCAAATCTGATCAAAAGGGTTGGATATATAATTCTCAAGATATTGTCGAAGATGCTATTGATCACTTTCAAAAGCTATTTTCTTTTAAATCTACCAATGCCGATTTCTTTTCTCGCCGATTTATTTAATGATGGTATGTTCAATGGTAATGGAGATTTGCTAGTCCGCATTCCCGATGAGGAGGAGATAATTAATGTTATTAATTCCATGGATGTTAATAAACTCGCTGGTCCGAGATGGTTTCTCATCCGATTTCTATAAAAGACATCGGGATATAATCAAAGGCATAGTAATTCCCGCTGTTCATGCATTTTTTCGTGGTGTGGAGCTTCCTAAATATTTTGCTGCAACATCTATTATGCTTATTCCCAAAGATAGAATTAAATCTAGCTGGCATGATTTCAGACCAATTTTCATATCATCCATCTTTTCTAAGATTCTTAGCAAGATTATTGTGGAAAGATTGCAGCCTTGTTTACCTGAAATGATTTTGGCCAATCAATCTGCTTATATTAAGGGTAGAAATATCTCTGATAATATGCTTCTAGCACAAGAATTACTTACTGATATTGACAAATCTTGTAGAGGCTCTAATTTAATCTTTAAATTAGATCTCTCCAAGGCTTTTCGATTCCATCAACTCGGACTTTTGTATTGAAGGTTCTTGCTGCTAGGGGATTTGGATCTGATTTTTGTCACTTGATTTCTAGATGGCTTCAAAATAACTACTATAGTCTCTTGATCAATGGTAGGAGTTATGGCTTCTTCAAATCTGGTAGAGGGATTAAATAAGGGGATCCCTTATCTCCTTATATCTTCGTATTGGTATTTGAATATTTTTCTAGAATGCTAAATCAGTTACAACATAACCATCCTCATGTCGAATTTCAGCATAGGTCTAATCTCTTGGTTAGCCATCTAGCTTATGCAAAAGATGTTATTGTCTTCTGTAATGGCAGCAAAGGCTCAATTAAACACATTATGAAAACTTTGGCCAGATTTGAAGATGTTTCTGGTATGACTTTCAATAAATCAAAATGCCTTTTTCTCCCTAGTTCTTGTATGAATGTCCATTCCAGAAACTGGATCTCTGATTTTACTGGATTTAAAGAAGCTGTTTATCCATTCAAATATTTGAGATTTCCTTTAATTAAAGGTAGAAGAAGGCTTTCTCATTATGATGGTGTGGTTTCTAAGATTTATTCTCAACTTCAATGCTGGTCTAACTCTTTTCTATCCAATGGGGGTAGAATAACCCTACTCAAAAGTGTTTTAACCTCCTTTCCTTTATACACTCTTCAGATGGTTAAAATGAAGAAAAGTACTCAAAGTTACTTTCCCTAATGTTTAATAAGTTTTTGTGGGAAGGTCAACATAAGAATTATCATTGGTCAAGCAGGGAGAAGTTATGCAAACCTATGTCTAGTGGAGGTTTGGGCTTTAAGAGTTTTCAGCACTTAAGCTTTGCTTACTTCTGTAAACAATGGTTAAATTTCAGATCCAAATCTTCTCTTTGGGCTAAATTTATGCATGGTAAATACTGCTTTAATACTCATCCAACTCGTACTCTTGCTAAGCTAGGTGATTCTACAACATGGAAGGAGCCGTTAAAAATCGGAGAATATGTCGAACAACTTTTTGTTTGGGAGGTTGGTGATGGTCAAATAGACTTCGGAATGATAATTGGTTATTCAATGAAACTTTATTATCTCAATATAAATCTTCTACTGCCATTAAGAAGGTCTCAGATAGCTGGATTAATGGAACCTGGAATACATCTGCCCTTCAAAATACTGTAAACAAGGAGACCATGGAGAAAATATTAACTGTGCCTATTCTGAAAGATAGAAAGGATAGATTGCTTACTAAGGTTCCTGCCTATCAAAGTCTATCTAAATTCGTTTTACTTTCTAATATATCTTGCTCGAATAATGACCGGGGAATAAAATCCGGAATAAATTCATCTCACCCTCCATGTCTTTTTTCCGCCGGAAGCTCTTTAGGAATTTTCTTCCCACCGATGATATATTGAAATTAAAGGGTATTAGAGGTCCTTCTCGTTGTGTCTTTTCTGTTCCATGGAAGAATCCATACATCATCTTTTTCTTACTTGCCCCGTCTGCTCGCTTAATTTGGAATTCTGTCATTAGTCGTAGCTTCTCTAAAATTAAATTCTGCTTGTGGAGATCAATTAAAGATTGCTGGATGGATTGGAAAGGGGCTACTGACTTTTATATCCCATTAATAGTATTTTGGTTTCTCTGGCTTTCAAGAAATGATGCTATATTTGCTGATAAACAGTTCTGCCCTCAGTTGGTGACTAATAACTGTTTAACTTACATATTCAAGATAAGGAAACATTTTAACATAAATTACAAAGTGTCATCTAAACCAATGTTAATTCAGTGGACTCCTCCTTTATTCCCATGGATTAAGATCAATGTTGATGGTAGTTATAATAAGGATGCAGCATGTATTGGTATTCTTGGAAGGAATTGTAAGGGAAAATGCTTATGGTTTCTAGCAGCACCTATCATTGCCAGCAATGCTCTTATGGCTGAAGTTATAGCTATTTTTTGGGGTCTGAAAGCAGCTATGATTAATAATCATACCCTTGTCATTATTGAAACTGATTCAGCAACCCTTTTAAATATTCTATTAAAGAATGCTATTGCTCCTTGGTACATTCAAATCTGGATCAACAAAATCATTCTCATTGCTTCTTCTATACAAGTTAGGTGGAGCCATGTGTATAGAGAAGGAAATCAACCAGCAAATTGGCTTGCCACCAAAGCTTCTTTATCAAATTTGCTAGTTTGCTGCCCTTATGATGATCTTTTTGATAGATCTTCTATTTTCTTTGATTTTAGATTACTTTTACATGGGGATCTTTTGCCTATTCCTCATTTGAGATGTAAATAAACTTTCTTAGATTTAATAGAAAAGCTTTAATAATATATATATATATATATATATATATATATATATAAATCCAAAAATTGTCATTAAAATTTTGCTAAAGTTAAAGTTGAGATGATCTCTGAGTCAATTTTAGAAATTTATATCCAAAATGTTCGGGTACTCTAAGTTATATTATATAATTGCCTAAATAAATATTTTCTTGATGGTTTTCATGATGATGTATCAATTATAAATTCTTGATTGATGTCTACTATCAAATTTGATTAAAAATTTGAACTTCGTTATCAAAATGTCAAAATCTAAATTTAAAATGTTCCCTCTACACCATTTTTTTTTCTCTTTTACCTTTTAAAGATTAGTTACGTCCAGACAATAAAGTAGTTTCCTGACTACCAATGTTTTCGCAGCCTTCTCAATTTAGCAGGGCCGACATGCAGGTTTTATTTTAATAAATTAAAATTGTTCCCAAAATAACATATAAAAAAATTAATAAAAAATACGAAGATAATTGTGTTAAGATAGGTCGCCTAATCCAATAAGCAGTCCATAAAAGTTGTGCGTAACGGCGAAGGCATTGAGTTTCGCAAAATCACTTTATCTCCATATTTAACCTATTTGGACTGTTTACATTCTAATTTAAAGTATTGTTTCAAGATTTTTTAAATGTAGTAGCGACCTATTTCCGTCTGCGTAACGTAAACTATTCCTCAGACCCTATTGTCTGTATATTCAGAAATATTTCAAGTTTCTTAACAAATTCAAACAGTTCGAGACTCGGAGGAAATTCGTCATATTCTTAGGTTGTTGAGCTATCCAAAACTGATGATAATAATATATAGCAATAAACATCATAGTTTAAATAATATTACCTTCATCAGCTGAAATCAAGATAATTAAAGCCAAACAGCAACTATTTGATCTAGCCATAAAAAATGATATCCTGAGATTATTCACAATTTTTTAGAAAGATCGAGAACATATAAATTCGTGATCATTGAAAAGGTTTCACACAATCTACGACTTGTAGCTAAAAGGTTTGGACATAAGAAATACAAAACAATATTTCAACTCTTTCACTTATTTTTTTTTTTTTTGAAAAAGGGGGCACAATCGGCACCCTATTAGTTACTAGATGGGAAGTACAAAACGCAGTGGAGAGAGACCCCTCTAAAGTCTCCTAAGATAATTGAAATAGCTAAGCTAATTTGAAGTGAGGGGCCTTGAATAAGTCTGCTTCAATCAGGAAATCCAGCTGAGGAGGAAGGGATGCAGAAACAACCACTTCCATATTATCGATCCCTCTTTTAGCTAGCTAATTTGCTGGCCGGTTACCTTCTCTATGAATGAAAAAAAAGTGGATTGTACAAAGAGTAGCTAGGTTCTGAATTTTACCCACCCATTGAGAGTGATGCCAAGGAGGGGGGAGGCCCACAACCAGGTAATTGATTAAGGTTTGGCAATCCACCTCCACCTGCAGATGGGTCCACTTCCATAAATTAGCTAATGAGATCGCCCAGAAAACAGCCATGAGTTCAGCTTCTATTGGATCAGCAGAAACAGTTGGGGCAGAAAAAAGACTTAAACACTGCCCATTGGAGTCTCTGAATAATCCTCCAATACCGGCCCCATAATCTGAGAAAGCACCATCAGTGTTAACTTTAATAAAGGGGAAGATGGGGGGCTTCCACCAGATTTGCAGAATTTTTGCCTTCAATGGAAGATGGCTGTGAGAAGCGGTGTTAAGAATGTTGGGGAACTTTTTAAACCTGATAAGCTTGGAGATATAGGAGAGACAATTACCCACCACAATCTGAACACAAGGTGGCTTAGCATCAAATTTTATATTGTTTCTATGCATCCACGTAAACCAGGTCACAATGAAAGGAATACTGCTAACTTTAGTTGGGTGCCAGGATTTCCAACAGGGTTGAAATCGTCCAATCCGATTGGATAGTGTTGATGTTAAAAAACTTGGTAACTTCATTCCGGACTTGATTAGAAAACTTACACCCGAAGAATAGGTGTGGTATGGATTCCTCATTGGAGCAAGCAAAGTAAGCATTTTGAAGGTCCCCTCGGTCCCTTTAACTTGAGGATGTCATCGGTTGGGATGCGATTATGAAAGGTTCTCCAATTGAGCAAAGACATGGAGGGAGTGAGGAACTTACTCCGCATCAAGTTACCCCAATCTATTTTAGTCCACCGATGAATATTGAGGTAAATATGCTTTGTTAAGCTGTGAAGGTGAGTATTGTGCCAATCGATAAGATCCGGTTTAGCCCTCGCCGAAATGGATTTTAGAGATTTGGGTCTTAGAATCCTGTTGAGTAACCGCCTGCACTCGGGAATAGACTCAGAGTCCCCATCCCGAACAATCCGAGACAGAAAGGAACTAATAGGGATATTTGGTAGTGGAATAAGCATATCAGCAGGACACCATTTGTCTTGCCAAAATAGAACATCACCTTTACCCAGATCCCACTTGAACAAATTTTCTGCCGTACTTCTGCATTTTACCATCTGTTTCCACACTCTTGAAGAGCCTTTTGTTTCCTGGACTTCAGTTGGGTAATGATCCCTGCAGTATTTACCCAGCAAAAATTTGGCCCAGAGGGATTGTTGTTGTCTGAAATTGATCGAGAGCTTACAGAAATTGGTTTGTTGCAGTTGGATCAGGCCTTTGAATCCCAAACCTCCAGCTTCAATAGGTCTTGCCAGTTTTTGCCAGCTAGCCCAATGGAGCCGCTTTCTCTGCCCACCTACGTAAAGCGATCGAAGCTCCTTTCCAATCGAATTCCGGTACTTTTCTTAAGACAGGTCATTTGAAGTATGTAAGAGGGGAAAGAAGTAAGGATGCTTTTGAGAATAGTGATCCCGCCCCCGTAAGAGAGAAAGGAATGCACCCGCTGGCCAGTCCGAGCTTGGATTTTATGGATGATATCATCAAACTCGCACTTGCTTCATTCTACATTTAATTAAAGGGATACCCGGGAACTTCAAAGGTAGAGAGGCTCTAGAAAACCAAGTAGTATCGAAGGATCCAATGGATAGATGAGGAAGAGCAATTTTTGGGGAAAAGGATGGTGCTTTTATGAGAACTAAACTGAAGGCCAGAAACTTGTTGAAACTTCTTGAGGCAATGGAAGGTTTTCTTCACTGCACTCTTACTAGCTCTAGAGAAAAGGATTACATCATCTGCATAAATTAGATGGGTGATCTGTATATTAGACCTATGATGATAATTGGCATAGTGGTGGGGGATAAATGAAGCTCCAAAAGCCTGGAGAGATAATCCATCCCAATAATGAAAATAGTAGGAGACAAGGGGTCTCCTTGTTTGAGGCCCCTGGTAGCAGTAAAACCTCCCCAGCAGTTACCATTAATCAGGATGGAGTGATGATTATGTTTCAGCCATCTTTTGATGATCCAGCAGAACTCAGAATGGAAGCCCCTGGCTTGCAAAATGTCTAGGATAAAGTTCCAATCAATGGTATCATAAGCCTTCATGACATCCAATTTGTAGATGAGATTACCACTTCTGCAGGGCCTCGTCCGGATCCGAAGCATTTCCCGAGCAAGAAGAGCATTATCGTTGATGGACCTTCCATGGATGAAAGCCGCTTGGTCAGGGGGCAATAAAGTGTGTCGGATGGGGCCGCAATCTACCCACCGAATCTTGCTAATCACTTTAATGATGACTCGAAGTCAAACCGATGGGTCCGTACCGATTCCGAGTCCTTTGAGGTTGTGGATTTTGGAATAAGGACAATATTGGAGGAGTGAAAGTACCGAGGCAGCTCCCATCCCCCGAAAAATCCTTGAATTGCAAGGGTAACCTCACCTTTGCAAATAGCCTGTGTCTTCTTATAGAATTCACTCGTAAACCCATCCGGGCCCGCAACTTTGGATCCATCCATGGAGTTGATTACTCGTTCATATTTCTTCCTCTCGAATGTATAGAAGTCGACTGGAGGGAGCCAATGTACCTTTGTTCAAGCATTAAACAGAGTTGGGCTCTATGGGAAGGCCGCGCTTGTCATGAGATAACAACTTCCTGAAGAAATTCACAACATCAGAGGCAATTTCCTTCCCATCATGCAAGGTTTCCCCATGCTCATTTCTGATGGAATGGATAGCATTGCACTTTCTTTTATATTTTATATAATCATGGTAAAACTTAGTGTTCCTATCCCCATGGTTAAATTTTTTAATAGCAGCTTTTTGACTGAGGAATTGTTCTTGCAATTCCACAGCAAGAAGTAATCTTTCCTGGCTAGCAATCAACTCTGAATATCTGTCTTGATTGGAAATGCACTCCAATTCCATAGCAGCCACCTCCTTCTCAGCCATTTCCACATTTTTAAATATGTCCCCAATCTTATTCCAACTCCAAGCTTTGAGGGCCTTCCCAACTTTGATTTGTAAAAGCTGCAGTTGGATAAATGGGTTAATGTGATGACACCCATTCCAGTGAGAATTAATAACTTCTAGGAAACTAGGTTGGGTAGTCCAACAGTTTAAGAATCTGAAGGGAGGGGGCTGCTGGTAGCATCAGCCGCTGTAACAGTGATGAGAAGTGGTCTGTGATCCGACCTCGCAAAATTTAAGTGGGATACATAGGTATGCGTAAAATTATGATGCCAAAGGCCGTTAGCAAGGAATCCGTCCAGCCTTTCCCAGTGTTTTCCCCTCCTCCAAGTGAATGGGGGCCCAAGAAAACCCAAATCAAACAGACCAGCAGTTAGAATATGATCATTAAATTCAGTGATAGTAGAAAGAGCAGGAGGCCTTCCTCCAGCCTTTTCAGCAGAAGAACCCAAACAATTGAAATCTCCACCTACTATCCAGCTAGAAGTGATAGTCAAGTTGATATGGTGCAGCTCAGTCCAGAGATTAGCCCTGGACATCCTGCTACAACCTGCATACACAAAAGTGGTGGCAAGCTCATGAGCATAAAATTTGAGAGACAGATGGACAAATTGAGGATGATCCCTCAATATAGTCCATTTGATCTCCTTTCTGAGAACAATCCAGATTTTATTGGATATATTAATGTAATTAGAGCAACCCGAGAACTTGGAAAGATATTTTTGGGGGTTTTTGTTAACCATGGGTTCAAGAATAGCTAAACACCAAAGTTGGTGTTTCTTAAAAAGGTAGGTGATTCTTTTAAAGGAAGAGGGGTGGGCAATCCCCCTGATGTTCCAACAAAGGAAGTTAAACATCAGGGGGTCTGGGGGGGAGGGGGAGGGGGTGGGGAGAGGGGTGGAGAGGAGTGATTTGGATCTGGTTCTAGTCCTGCTGTTACTAGTGGGAGGTGTAGGAGAGGGATTACTATGCTGATGAGGGGGAACTGCAGATTGGATAAAAGTTAAGGAATTTTTCTTTTTAGCTTTCTGAATTTCCATTCTTGCTCCATTTTATCCTTTCCCAGGTTCAGAAGATCCTGAGTTGGAGCCTCTACCTGAGCCAATTCTCCAATGGTGTCAACCACCTTCTTGCCAGTTTCTGCAGGGGGTCTCCCCAAGGGTGGAATCTTTTCGGAATCTGGTACACCTTCTGTCGCTTTTTTCTCCATATTAGGAACAATTATGGGCTCCACATCCTCTTCCCCTATACCCTGGGTACCAGGGGGCCTGGGTGCAGCCAAAATCTCCCCAGGGGCCTGAGATGGCAACCTTGCCCCAATAGGTTTCTTGATGAAAGGCCTTAGTCTGTAACATTTCTGTTTATCATGACCAAACATCCTACAGTGTGGGCAGAACAAAGGCTTATGCTCCAATACCACCTGTTGCCAGAAGCCCTCTCCTTCATCATTTGTGATAATCCAAACCTTGTCCAGGTCTGGAAGGGTTACATCCCTCTCTACCAAGACTCTAGCGGCCACAAGCATTGCCCATATCATGGGTGGGAGGGTCCACCTCGAAAGGGGTACCTAAAGCTCTGCGATTTGAAAAAGGGTATTGGTATGATATAAATGAATGGGAAAGTCGAGGGAAATTAAACCATAGAGGTTTAATTAGGGGCTCCTTGTTAGGATCAAAGTCGGTGTCCACTTAAACACCTTCATGAAGGTTCCAGCTATCACCATAGCCTCGCGACCCGAATAGTGGCATAATCCTCCTCCCTTGTGAGCCCGATTAGGAGGTGTCTCCCATCCATCAAGCCCGGCTTCCATCGACCCACCAAGTTCAAATCAACAAAGCTCTTCCTAACCAATTCCATTTTAGGGTGTCCATATTTAAATTGACCCACTATGGTGAATTTAATGACTTCGGTTAAAGAGAGCATTTCCGAGTAGTAAACTTGATAGCGAGGCTTTCCCTCCTTGATGCCTAACGGCTCGATGAAAGGAGCTTCACTCCTACCAGCTGCAGCATCATGCAGGGACTGAGGGAAAACTAAGTGTTCAAAATTTCTGGAGTTAACAATACCATTAGTAACTGCCTTGGCATAAGAACCAAAAGCAGAAATGGAGAGATTCCCAGGGACGGCTGAAGAGTTGCTAGCCATAGAAATCAGCCCACCACTCCAGCAGAACGGCAGGGGCCAACCAATGGAACAGTAACAATTCGAAAAAGCAAGCCCGGGAAAGCAAAACAAGTCACAGCAGTCCGGCCCAAAGCTCCGGCCAACCAAGCCAGTCAAACAGCAGCAGCCCTCACCCAATGGAACAGAAACTCAATTGAAACACTGGAGCCCGGGAACACCCAAAGAGTGCCCAAATCTTCCAGAAGCCACCACAGCTGCCAAGGGGAGGAAGAAACAAACTTACCAGCCACCTACTCCGACCAGCCACCCAAATCCTAGTCCAGCCGCCAGTAGGGAGCTCCATCAAAACCCTAGCAGAGCACTTCCCTCCACACCCATGGCTTATATATCAACTCTTTCACTTCTTATTTAATCATTTATCACCCATAAATACACAAGTTAATCCAGCTAAATAATATTGCAATAACGGCTACAAATAATAAGATTTGTATAACCATATACTTGTAAAGTTAAATTAATCAAATGGTGGAGTTACATCGTTGCAAATGGAAGGTTACAGAAAATTGTATGTGAATATATCAAGAAATGTTGTTAAATAATTGAGGTCTAGTTCTTGTGATAATAAGACAACAAGATTCAATTTACATTACAACAAATGGCAATACATGTGTTAAATGTACATAATTTGCGTGCAAGTAATGCTGGGGTTGGGCAAATCCTTCATCACTGTGGGCAAGGTGTAAGGAATACAAATAATTATAATTATAAACAGAAATATAAAGAAAAGTGCACCCAAATTCTATTAGAGTAACAACCAGCTTATTATTTTATGAAGTAGTTGACATGATCAATTTAATCACAAATATGTTATTTGAATTTTACATCAAAGGTTATTGAAGAAAAAATAATATCAGGCGAAGTACTCTCCATCCAGCTACAACACACTCCAATATAGTTAATAATTACAATGAACAAGAAGAGAATAAGAAATGCTTTCCTTGAGACTTAGCTATAAAATGTGTGAAGGCCCACTGGATCTTCTTTATAATATTTCCAATATTATTAATTTGAAATTAAATTTAATGTTTGATATATCAAATCTATGGTATGAAAAATGATAAAAACATGTTATGATACTTAATGTTCTTTCTGTTTTTTGGATTTCCTGTGTTCTCCAAACCCAGGTTATTTGCAGCATTGTTTGTTTTATATTATTTGCATCGCTGTCGTAAAATGAATAGAAAATGATTCTTTTTAAAGTGTTTAACTTTGTTTTTACATTCAGTTTTTAAGTAAAACTTGTTGTGTTTTCACTAGGATTTCTGCATTCAAATCATGTTGTGCTTATGTTTTCTCCATGAGTTCTAAGCAGTTTTTTTTATCTTTTTCTTTTTAAATGATAAAGTAAAAAAATTATAGAAGGAAGTTGTGGAAAGTATACAAGTTTAATGTTGGAAGAAATTGTGATAATTTATTTTCTTGCACTTAATTTACTTCTTGATTTGGCCAATTAAGATGTTAAAATTTCTTGTAAAATTATGTAAGATCCAATGTTGTATTGTCTCAATCAACAATTGAAAAGAATCACATGCAATTGCATGGATGAGAATTGAAGTCCATATAATTGAATGTAAATAAATAGGAAGATATGTTTTTAATGGGGAGAAAAATTAGAGCACTTTAAAGTGACACGTTAAAGCCCCCTTATTTGGTTTGAGGTGAAAAATTTTGTTATGAGATGTTAGTCCCCAAATAGAGGAAATATAGAGAATTCTACAGTAAAAGCTGGTATCTTCTCTGCTTAACACATCTACAAAATTTCAAAGCTTCAAATTAACCAATTTTTTTTATAGAACAAAGTAAGAGTAAAGAATATAATTACTCCTATTTGGCAAAACACATTTATATACTTCCACAACGAAATTCCATAAATATTACTCATTCATTAAAAAACGAAAATGATAACTTATTCTCATTGCTTTCATATTATTTTTAGAGTCTTGTTAATTTTACTTGATTGCTTACCTTTTATTAAAAAATATCAAAAATAATTTTCAAGTTATCTTATTTAAAACATACTTTATAAAATTAATTTAAAAAGTAAAAAGTTAATTTTCTTATTTCTTTATATTTTTTAGACATTTCCCTATAGGTTCGATATCTCGAAGCTTAATAAAAAAGTCTTATATTACTTGATAAATGATACATATTCTTGCGTAGAATCTCTTATTATAAATAATTAAAATATATTTCTTATTTGCTTCAGAGTCAAGTTTTCGGCATCCGTTGCAAAGAAAGAGATAATATCATTGGAAAGAAATATAAAGTAAAAAATGTGAGCATAAATATTCTGGGATCACACCCACACTGAAGGGTGATCCCGCCCTTTCCTCTCTTTCATTTCTTCAGCTCAGAAAACATCTTTGCCTTAAAACGACCAGCTCTGCCTAAATCTTTAAGGCCAAAAACACAATCCAATTTTCTCTTGATCGTTCCTTAAAAATATATTTTTGTAAAGTTCGAGACCTTCTAGAATATTGACAAGTCTTCCTTGAATTTCTTTATAATGTTGGAACTCTTTCTTTCTGACGCGGCGCATCTTTGCCATTGTGTAGTCTGAAATTGTTTTCCTCTGCTACGGCTGGACATTCTCTGGTACAAAAGGCTCTACGTCAAGATGCTCCCTGCTCCTAAGTAGCATCGAGGCAGCTGCGTACGCCTCAAACTTGTCGTACTCCTCCAACTGTAGATCATGGCACTGCGAATATTCTGAAAACTCCCATGTGACAGAAGGCTATCTAGGTAAATGAGCTGCAAGTTGGACACCCAGTGAAATTCTCCTCAATTGGATTCCATGTTGGCACAAGCTCCTCAGTGAAGTATGGCTTGGTCTCTGTGCACGAAGAGCTGTCATCAGTTTCTCTCATCTTTGGCTAGTGACCAAAAGAAAATATATTTCGAAATTTATACCAATTTCAAATGAAATTACACTTTAAAGAAAGATATTTTCTGTGTTTTAATGCAAGAATGAAGATTTAAAGGTGCTGAGAGCAAAAAGAGCAAAAAAGCGCAAATCTGGAGCAAAAAGGGCAAAAATTGATGAAAATTGAACTGTCCCACCGACGACGAGATTTAAGCCGCCGAAGGTGAGATTTTCCTGAAAGTTTTTAATATATTATAATAGAGCCTGCCGACGGCGAGATTGAGCCCGCCGACAGCGAGCCTAAACGGTTAGCCTTGCTTCTAGAAGCCTGCCGACGACGAGATCGAGCCCGCCGACGGCGAGATAGTTGATTCAAGCCAAATTCGATGAATCTAGACGCGTTTTAAAGATGTGCTTAAGCAACCTTTGGAAATATGACTCCTATATATAGAAACAATTTTTGTGTCATGAGGAGGAGAGAAGTCATCATTAAGAGTTAGTTGGTGTCAATTGAGTACTTCCTTTTGTAGTAAGAGTTAGTGTTTAGTGTCTTGGTGAGTTATAAGTGTGTTGTACAAGAAGGAAGAGTCAGAGGAACTTGAGGAATCTGCTTGGGGAGAAGAATTGAGATAAGTATATTTTTTATTGTTTTATAACTTTAAATGAAATCCAACATTTGTGTTATTATTCTCATGCATTCTGAGTAGTTTTCTTTGTCTTTCTCCTTGCTGTTAAGGTTTTATGAAATGGAGAATTAAAAGAGTTGTACCTAATAATATTAAATAGAGATTGTGATAATCTTTTACATACATCTTAATTTACTTTCAATTTGGCCAATTGAATTGTTAACATATGTTGAATTATCAACTATAGTAATGATTACATCCAAGATTCAGGAAATTCAAAACCCTTGAAAGGAGGGTGCAAATAAATAGGGAAATATTAATTATCAGGAGAAAAATTGAATATTTTAGTGTGACAGACTAAAATCTTCAATTCGGTGCTATTGTTTGGGAGCTGAAGTGTAGATGTTAGCCCTCAGGTGAGGGGAACGTGGGAGCTCTGAAGTGGCATCCAGTTACCTCCCAGCCTAGCCACAAATTCAGTAACCAAACATAAGCATTAGTCAATGTTTTTTGCACCTGGACCAAAAGGTAAAGAATAGGAATGCTCCTATTTGGCACAATATAATTCTAAACTCAATTAATTATTCATTCCCTCAATCCTCTTAACAAGGAGAAAGTTACTTTTCTAAATCGACTTATATATTCTGTCTTTTAAGTATTAGTTTTAAGTTTAAGCGTTCTTTATATTTCGTATACTTTACTAAATTAGATTAGTGATCAACTTTTACTAAAAATTAGTCCTTAAATCTCTAACTTCCCTGTGGGATCGATATCTAGGACTCCAATAGAGCCATTTATTACTTGAACGATACTTATACTTGAGTTGATTAAAGGGGAGAGAGTACAATTGCTACTTTACTTTGAAAAACATATATAACTTTATTAAGCTTAACAATTATATGCATCCTTCTATTTTACCCTACTCTCCCCTGTCGGCATTTTTTTTAGGTCGTGTGTTTTATTTTGAAAAGGGGGTCGCCTAACGTAGTCGTCGGCGAATTTTTAACTTAATTAAAATAAATAATTTGAAAAGTAGTATTTGATTTTGAAAATAATTTTAAATTTAAAGGTTTTAAGATATGAGATTAAACCGATCTCACATCCCAAATAGTTTATGTAAACGAGCACCGCACCACAAACCGTGTATCTATCCCTAAGGATAGACGCACTGCTTGATGGTGGGGCTCGATTAAATAAACTAGAAGATTTGTGACATCCGTTTGGTCCGCGAACCAATTTTATAAGCCGACAAGTTTCCCCGCTTAATATGAAAACATTAAACGGGGTTTATATTACCTGGGTTCTTTAGAATTCCCTATAAGGGCAAGCCCCTATAGTTAATTACATCTTAAGTGATGGGAATCACCTAAGAAAACTCTCGATAAAAATCAATAATTCTGCTCTCAAGGATTTCAAAGTTTAAGTTTTCAAGGGATTGAATTTTGGAATTTCAATAGGGAATGGATCGAGTTTGGAACATTTTGTTTTGGGAATCCAAAGGAAGAAAAGTAGGAGAAATCACAGATTCGAAGTGAACTCCGGTAATTTCCCGACTATCCTATTGTTTGGCTTGGATTTAGGAAAGTACTAATATTTATTTAATGTTTTGATCTTGCCAATTTTAATTAATTAGGGCTTATATTTGTATGATAAAATCAAACAAATATCCTCGAAGATGTGAGGGTTTATTGTCGTACCGGACGACTACCTCGGAATCCTAAGACCGGTTAGGACTTAATTTGCAATGCAAATGCCTAACGAAGAGTTGAGGATTTATGTTGCACTAGGCAAACTACCTCGAAGTCCTATGGCTTGGTTATTTAATTCTAAGAAAGCTTTGCTGATGTAGATTCAAGTTTTGCTGATGACGATGGCCGTGCTGCCCACCACGCTCCAAGCTCCTTGTTGTTGCAGAGGTTTTAGTTTTAGAAATCATAAATCAGGAGATGAGAAAAGTGTTTTGGTTTAGAGAAGTCTTAATTTCCAAGTGTTTCTTATGTTTTAATTAAAACAAATCTTAAAGTTGATTATAACGACACCGGTTAAGATCCCACGGTTCCATCCTTCCGGCATCATTATTTTTATCGGATTCACTTAGTCCGGATGAATTTGCTAAACTCAACCGAATGAGTTCCACACTTTCATTTAGACCGTGGAAATCCCGTTAGCAACACGTAGGTTACATCATCCGAGGTATTCCCGATCATCCAACAGGATGTTTTAATTTAGTTGCAATTGTAGTTTTGTGTTCTCGTTTGTGATTAAATTTTGAGTTGTTTTATATTTTGAAATGTTGTGGCGGTGAATTTTATCTTGCAATGACTTTTAATTTAGTTTTGGTTTCGAGTTTAGGAACTATCCTAAAGGTGTGAGTTTTCATGCAACAGTTGTTTATCATGCAAGAAAAGTAAGTGCAATGCAGTTAAATAAATTGCAAGAAGGTAAATTGCAAGAAAGTAGATTGCAATAAAATAAAAGCGTACCTAGAGGGTCTTCCCGTCATCCCAAGCTGCACTTAAAACACAATTAGAATATTTAAGCAAGTTCCTAGGTAAAGCTAAGGTAAGGGTTATGGTTTTCTACCAAATTCCTAATCCTATAGCTAGTCATTTCCTATGACGTCTAGGTTCTTTGTGTTTTTGTTTGAAGACGATTTTCTTCATCAAAGAATAATTAAATTCAATTGTTCTTATAAATGTCCTATCATATTGAGTAAGTGCTTAAGAAGAATCTTAAACATCTTTTCAATATTTCTAGGATTGTTTTAAGTCCAAATGAATTTAATTATATAAATGAATTAATCGTCCGGGATTTAAGTTTTGTTGTTATCTCGCTCGATGAACTAGGACGTTTGAATATCCTATGAGGGAAGTAACATTTCATTTAATGTTCTATTTAGGAGTTATAATAACCAAAGCTTTCAAGGGTAAATTAAGTATTCAAATGATTTGTGATTTAGTTTAATTTCCATTAATGGGTTTAAATTTGGAATAGTGTTCAAGTTATTTTAGATTTATTTTGAATTCTTTATGTCTTTGGTGATTTTATATTTAATTCAACTTAATTTAATTTAATTTAATTTAACTGAGTTTTAATTTAATTTAATTTAATTTAATTTAATTTAATTTAATTTGATGTTTAATCAATTTGATTTGATTTAACTTTAATTTGATTTAATTTAATTTAATTAATTTAATTATTTAATTTAATTTAATTTGATTTAATTTTAATTATTTAATTTAATTTAATTTGATTTAATTTAATTTAATTTAATTTAATTATTTAATTTAATTTAATTTGATTTAATTTAATTTAATTTAATTTAATTTGTTTAATTTAATTTAATTTAATTTAATCTTTAGTTTAATTTAATTTAATTTAATTTAATTTAATTTAATTTAATTTGTTTATTTAATTTAATTTAATTTAATCTTTAGTTTAATTTAATTTAATTTAATTTAATTTTAATTTAATTTAATTTAATTTTTAATTTTAATTGAAATTTTAAAAGAGTTTAATTTGATTAAGTCTTCTAATGTTTTGAATTTGAGTTATCATTTTAATTAAGAGTTGAGTATTAATGAGATAATTAATTTAGGGATTTTTAAATTAAAGAATAAATTTCTTCCTAATAATATCCCTATTTTAATAATTCCAATTTTGTTATTCTTCCAAATTTAATCCATTATTTAATTAAAGTTTAATCATTTTAAAATTGTTTAATGGGTTTCTACCCTTTAATTATTTAAATTTCAATCATCCAAATCAGATTAGGATCAAATATTTTACTTGTTAATTTTTTATTAAACCTAAAGTTTTAATTAAGGATTAAAAATTTTAATTACCATTTTACCCTTTAAGCTTAATAATTTCATAACTCACTAAATTGAACTCAAATGAACTTGAAATTTTTATGTGACTTCACTCATGTGTCCATAAAGACATGAGAGGAGAAAATGTGATTTTTCCATATTTAATTTATTTATATAATTATTTTTGGTAGAAAATAGACATTTTCAAGGAAAATTTGATAACATAACCAAGGGAAAGTTTCTGTCCTTAAAAAAATTAGGGGACATTCATAATGACCAGAGGACCACTTGGACTAATTTTGGTGATTTTTTGAATTATATTATTTTTATTATAATTATTTTAAGTTTTGGAGTGTTAATTAATTTAAAAATAAAATAAATGTTGAAAAATGAATTTTATATTTTTCAAAATTCTCTCTGATATCAAGGAAACTAGAGAAGCAAATTTTGCAATTTTTTGATTTTTCTATGATTTATTATAATTATTTTAGTGAAAATGCTAGAAAATACATTTTTTTTAATTTTAAAATTACCTTAAAGCTTTAAAATTTAATATCTGACTAAATAGACCTAAGAAAAATGTGGGATTTGTTCCTATGTGATTAAAGTTCAAAATGTGACATTTTGGTGAATTTTATTATTTTTGTGATTTTTATTATTTTTTAATTATTAAAAATATTAAAATATTATTAAAAATCAACTTTTTTAGAAAATTGAAATTTTAATTTTCTTAAGTTCCCCTGATATCGAGAGGCTCCAAAACCAATTTGGTGAATTTTTGAAAGGTATTTTAAAAGTTATGAATTTTTAAAGTTTAAAATGGCTAAGTGGCTTAATCAACCCAATTAGTGGGGCTAACCAAGTCCAATTGACCTCAAATTTTTATGGTGGATTCCTCTGATCCTAAAGGTCAGTGGAGAATTGATTTCAAGTCAATTTGATGCATGGTTAACTCTAATTAATTAAAGACCTATTTTGAGTGTTTAAGCCAATTAGGGTTGTTTTAAATGAACTAAGTCAAAACCTATTTTTCATAGGGTTCTCTTGTCATAAGCAACATCACCAAATTTTCCTAGAATTTATTTCACAACATGCTATTTATTGGAATTAAAATACCCAAAACAGTTGACATGAACTTGAAAAATCAATAACTCTTCATAGGGATGGCCTCTGACTTTGGAAAATTCAGGGAATGTTCCCAAATTCAGAGGCTTCAAAAGCCCTATGGTCTCATGCCATAGTGAATTGTATGCATGCATGGAGAATTAAAAAAATGCAGAGAGTAAATAAATTATAAAAAATAAAATACTTGATGAAAGTAAATGATTTCCGTTCCACATTATTCTCCTCTCGTTCACCGAGCAAGAGGGTATTTTTATTTTATTTTTATGATTTTCCTACACAGAGATATGAATTTTTGAAGTTTAGGGAATTAAATAAATAAGAAAATACCCTAATTTTCTATTTATCCACGCGGCGCCGCCGCATCCTCGGCAGCTCCGAAAGGCCACGCGGCGCGCTCCCATTCGACGCCGCCACTTGAGTCAGCAGCCCGGGCCCCGCGGTTCTCACACCATTTCCTGGTCCGACGCAATCTGAGTCGTTCGTCTGTGCATGTATTGAATGGACGGCATCCGTTCATCGTCCCCAAGTGTTCTCACCCGAGAGCCGTCCACACTAAATCCCTAAGATCTCACTCGATTCTCAATGGATTTTTATGTTCTTATACTCTATGGATTCATCTTGAAGAGACGAACACATCTATACGGTTAACATGCTTTGAAACTAAGGCATTTGAAATAGAGATTCTCCAGAAGCTCGGGATGAAGAATTAGCTCATACCTTGGCTCAGAGAAGTGTGGTTTCAATCTGAGAGTTGTTGCACCTTCGATTGGATCCCAGCAAGCTCCAGATGAAGTCTCCCGGTCCGGTGAATTGTCCGGATATGATTTCGACCAAGCCCGATCACAAAGCTTGGAGGTCTGGAGCAACTGGGTGGCCTGGAGATGGGGCTTTTGCTGGTGGACACCTTCCCTTGGTCTGGTGAAGGTGTAGAGCCAATCAATTTGAGAATTGGCTCACTGTGGAGAAGTGTCCTGGTTTTGGGTGGAATTTCAACTCTGAAATTGAGCTTACAGAGGAGAAATGGCAGGGGGATTTCACTGGGGATCAAGTGCTCTAAGAGTGGAGAAGGGTCTGGAACAATTTTGGCAGAGTTTTGGCAAGGTTTGTGCTTAGCTCTCCTCTTGGCCGAGAGGGGTGGAGTTTAAATAGGAGAGGGTGGAGGGCCTCCCAGGGGGAGTTGAGGCATGGGATCAGCTGCTCTGGTGAGGAGAAGAACGACCATGGTGACCACTAGGCATGGGGCGGCTCAGCGAAGTGAGAATTTCAATGTTGGCTCACATGCGAGCTCTCGGCCATGGTGTTTTCCGGCGGCACTGGTGGCCGGCCGGCTGTGCAATGATCACCATCTTGGTCGGGTGGGTCGGAGCTGGGGTTTAGTGTAGGCAATTGGCAAATGCCATGTGTAAAGGCTTTGATTCAAAGTGGAATAGGGGCATGGCTAAATTTGAACCTAAATGGGTCAACCCACCCATTTGGGCTAGGTGCACCACCCAAGGCCTGGTTTTGGTCGAGGGAAAAGTGATTTGGCTCAAGCATAATCAGTAGGGTCAAGTCACCATCCAACCACAATTAGGCTTAAGCATGGTTTAGTGGAATCATGGAAGTGGTTAATCACCTTTAGGAATTAAGGAAAGAGCCTCCTCCTTTTGCCCAAAATGGCATGGTGACATGTAAAGAGGCTCTCATGGCTTGCATATGGCTTGTGCATGGCTCCATGGCTCCATTTGGCTTGGGAAAAGGTTTGGTCAATTTCATAAAAAGGATTTTAAGGATTTTGGATAATTTGGTGGAAATTTGGATGAAGCTTCATTTAGAATTATTTGATGATTGGTTTAGGACTTAGGGATGATTTTAATTGAAAATATGATGAGGGGAAATGTCATATGGGCTTTGGAAGAATTTTTGGGGTTTTTGATTTGGTGGAAGTGGGCTTTTAAAATGGTTTAAGGAATGGGCCTTTTAAGTTTTGAAAATGAATTTATGGATGGGAATTTTGTAAAGAGGTTGGGCCAAATAATTGTTGGGTTTAGCTCATGGATGTGTCATGAGTGACTTGAAGCAAATTGGGGTGATTTGGTTTTGAATTGGGTTGAATTTGAACTCTTTTGGTGAATGGGCCAATATAGGTCCAAGTGGGCCAAGTTGGGCCAATGTTGGGCTAGAGTTGAAATTGATATAAAATCAATGTTGAGAAATGTTTATGGGAGTGTTTCAAAGAGGTTTTGACTTTGGTTGGGCTTTGATTTTGGGGTTTGGGCTCATTTGGGTTAGGTTTGGGTTATGGGTCCAAATTGGGCTTTAAGGCCAAAAGTGAGATTGGATCCAAATGTCAATCAAATTGTGCTTGGATTTGGTCTAGATTGGTATTGGGGATGTTGAATTGAAGTTTAGAATTGAATTGGACCAAAATTGGGGTCAATTGGGTAGGTTTGGTTTGACATTGGGTTCACTTAGGGTTAAAATGGGTCAAATTGGGGATTTTGACAAAAGTAGGGTAAATTGACAAACTTGGCCCATGGTGTAGTTGGACAAAATGAAATTGGGAATATTTGGGATTTTCTGGAATTTTCTGAAGTTTTGGATTTTTGGGTCAAGAGGGGTATTTTGGGTATTTGGAGGGTACTGGGAGGTTTTCTTGGAATTTTTGGTATTTTTGGGTATGGATGATCAATTTAAGTGATTTGGAAATGTTTGGGATTGATTTTGGAGAATTTTGGGTAATTTGGAAATTTTTGAGAAATTTGGGTAATTTCAAGAGTTTTGGGTAGGCTAAGCGGGTGTAGGGTCCCGGGGGTCAAAAATTGAAAATTTAGGAAATTGAAGATTGGGTGAATTTAAGTGGAATGAAATCATTTTGGTTGAGACATGAAGCCATATCAAGCCTACATGAGCCATGAAGGGACTCATTTGAGGCATTCACTATGTTGTTCCTAACCCTCTTAGCCAAGGGCTTAGGGGTTAAGGACCATCCATGTGAATCACCTACATGAGTCAGGAGGTCAAGTTGGGTATGGGTGTGGTTTTAGGAGGTATGTGGAAGTGTAGTGTGTAGGTGTAGTGTATAAATGTAGTGTGTGTGTAAGCCGGCCCCTTCACTGGACCGGGCCATCCGAGGCGGTCCTAAGGCTAAAGAGTCCTATAGGAACTCATCCTTTAAACTTCCACATTTGATTTCAACCCTCTAGGTGATTAGGGGTCTAAAGTCGAGTTTGTGGAGTTTGCGAGGAGTTAAGAAGTGGTTTGAATTTCTAAAAGGTGGGTCCCAATTATAGTCCTCTAAGATAGTCAAAGGAAAAGCCTAAGGCTAGATCCTAAGCACTAAAAAGAAGAAGAGAAGACCTCATCAAAAATGAGGTCAACATCCCCCTAGGCTGAATTCGTATATTTGCGGAACGGTCGATCAGCTAGTAAAATTCCTTTGGATTAGTCGGTAGCTCGGCAACTAACTCCCGAGCATGTCTCCTCTCCATCCTATCCAAGAGACAACGCTTGTGGCGATTTACATTTCTTCTATTTGTGCGTGCTAACAGCGTGTTTGGAACCCTTTCAGCTGTACCAACGACAAGACTTCCCTTTGGGGTAGTGATCATGGATGGAATCTGACAGTCTCCTAGAAGGGAGGTGTGAGTTAAGAAAACCTCCAGTGCCTCCATATGTCAACATCTGTCCAGTCTCTCTATGACCAATTTTCATCACTGATTTCATATTTACACCCTCCTTGTGACTAACCTCATCCAAGAAAGGGTCTTCGTAGGTGACATAAACCATTGAGTAATCTAAGTCAAAGTTGATCACACTTATTGTAGGTATTTTTTTTCTTCTCGAAGCGCGAGTTTCAAGCCGTCTTTGAAATCAATTACAAACTTGCGACTTGACACTCCCTACACAAGAATACATGGAGAAATGTTAGTGGATGGTTGATTAACCTAAAATATATAGTATTTTTAAGCACATTTTAGGGCTAATTTTGATGATATTGCACTTTGATGGAAGGTATTTCTATATTTTTCTTGCAGGTATGATGAAAATAAGTGATTGTGATGAAAGGAAGAAAACAATCAAATTTGGAGCAAAAATTGGAAGGTGTGCAAATTTGGCCTCTAGCGCCTATGCTGCGGGTGGCTGGGGCATAGGCTCTACAGTTAAAGTGATGAATTATAATTAATTTTGGCACAAATTTGAAGGGGTTTTTGTAGCATCCTTTGGTTTAAATTTCATTAACTTCCCATTAGCACAAAATTCATTTTAAATTTGAATGGATGGATGCATCTCTTGGTGGATTCATTGAATTTGGACTTAATTTGAAGAGACACCAAAGCAACTTTTGGAGAATTATTAAAAATGAAGACTTGAAGATTAGAAAGTGGCGCCACACCCAAGAGAAGAGTTTTGAAGAAAAATTTTGGCGGTAGAAGTTGGAGAAAACCTTGCATTTTTTTTCCAAGGAAAGAGCAAGAGGAAGAGCCTTCTTCTCGCCAAATTTTCTTCACTCTTCTACTTTATCATAGTTTGTATTTGAATTTAGGAGAGTCAATCCTTAGAGATGGGTGCAACCTCTAAGGAGTTATCTAGTGGAAACAAAAGATTCAGAGGAACTTTTAGATTATTATGGACAAGATTTTCAGATAAGTGTTTATCTTTATTTTTACATTTGGTTTTTAAGTAAGACTTGGTGAGTTTTCACAATGTTTGCTTCTTGTGTTTTCTCCATGAGTTCTGAGTAGTTTTATTTTTTATCCTTTTAAATGAATAAGTAACTAAATTATGGAAGGAAGTTGTGTGAAATATAGATGTTTAATGTTGGAAGAAGTGATGATTCCACTACCTTGCACTTCATTTACTTCTTGATTTGGCCAATTAAGAAGTTAAAATTCTTTGTGAGATCATGTAAGAACCAATGCGGTTTTGTCTCAATCAATAATTGGAGTGAATAACATGCATTTATACGGGTGAGAATTGTAGTTCATATATTTGAGTGCAAATAAACTGGGAGATATGCTTTTATTCGGGAGTAAAATTAGAGGACTTTGAAGTGACAGGCTAAAGCCCCTTAATTTGGTTTGAGGTGAAAAATTTTGTTATGAGATGTTAGCCCCCAAGTGGAGGGAAATATATAGAGAAGTGCACCCAAATTCTATTAGAATAACAATCAACTTATTCTTTTATGAAGTAGTTGACATGATTAATTTAATTACAAATATGTTATTTGAATTTTACATCAAAGGTTATTGAAGAAAAAATAATGTCAGGAATCTCCATCCATCTACAACACACTCCAATATAGTTAATAATTACAATGAACAAAAAGAGAATAAGAAATGCTTTCCTTGAGACCTAGCTATAAATGTATGAAAGCACACTGGATCTTCTTTAAAATATTTCCAATATTATTAATTTAAAACTAAATTTAATGTTTGATATATCAAATCTAAGGTATGAAAAATGATAAAAACTTGTTATGATACTTAATGTTCTTTCTGTTTTTAGATTGCCTGTGTTCTCCAAACCCAGGTTTATTTGCAGCATTGTTTGTTTTATATTTTTTGCATCGCTGCCATAAAATGAATAGAAAATGATTCTTATTTTAAATTTCCTCAACCATATTCTCTTTCTCGATATGGTAACAAAGACATGGAACTTACGCCGCACCCATCTCTAAATTGCTAGAAATTTTTCTATCATTGGATCTTCGAATTCCTCCTTTATTGTCAGCAGTATGTGAAGCGAATCCCTCCTCTCTTAGGTCCTAACGGGCAACAGTTATTACTCTTGGACTCGTACTATGTTAATCATGCTCCTAGCCAAGAATAAAGTCAATTTCATTGATGGATTCATCACCCATTCAAATTGTTATTATTTCAACATGTTCGTTGATATTTATGCTAAAATTCAAGCTCTTGAAGAAAAAAAAACACGTCTATAGCCTATCTCTTAAGGAACTTGCCATTGGGTGTAAAGTGAACCTAGAAAATTAAAATGAATTTCATAGACTCATAAAAAATCATACGACTTAGCTCAGTGCTAAGAGAAAAGAACCGACAATGGAAACATATTTCAACATTGCCAAAACTGGTAACAGCAAAATTACTTATGTCGCTTAATACAAATCAAAACTAGAATCTTTACTAATTATACTTCATCAATGCACTTTGGCGATTTATTCGAATAAGTCAAAATGGAAATCTCTCTCAGTTACAATGAGAAGGAATGTTAACCCAGACACATCAAAAATATTTCCATACTGCATCAATCTATATGCCAGTTCAAGCAAGTTCATGATAGTGGTAAGCAATGTTCTCCAACTCTATCTTATTTGGGTTTCACCTAAACAAAGTGGATTAATTCCTTTATGCCAACGAAACATAATATGTTCAATTGCTTTACTTGTTTACATCGATGTATTTTCATTTTCATTACATCAGAGATTATCACTCAATCTTTAAAACATTCATCCAAACTCCGTACAACCTAACAATTTGAGCAACTTTGAGTTCATTTAAATCATGAAGTGCATAATGAAGGCACTCCTTAGAGCGCATGATGTTTGGGAGGTTGTGGAGAAAGGATATGATGAGCCAAGTGATGAGTCTGCTCTATCCACAACACAAAAGGATAGCTTAAAGAGACTTGCAAAAGAGAGACAAGAAGGCTTTCTTCCTCGTCTATTAAACTTTAGTTGAAGATGGTTTTGAGAAGATCTCAAGTGCTAATTCAGCCAACCAATAATGGAAGAAGCTCGAGGTCTCGTATAAGGGAGAAGAGAAGGTTAAAAATGTATGAGTTCAAACCATAGGAAACCAATTTGATGTTTTACATATGAAAGAGTGTGAATTGGTGTCCAGTTATTTTTCTAGAGTCATTACTATTTCCAATCAACTAAAAAGAAATGGTTAGAAGTTAGAAGATGCAGCTATCATGGAAAAGATTCTTCGATCGTTAGATTCAAATTTTGATAACATCACAACCATTATCGAAGAGACTAAGGATTTACAAGGCATGATGATAGAGCAAATTCTGGGTTCACTGCAAACCCATGAAGAAATGATGAAGAAGAATGAAGAGATTGCTGAAAAACTTCTCAAGACGGATCTCTAACCAACTTAGAAAAATGAAAGCTTCAAAAATATTATATGCCCACATGGAAGAGGCAGTGGACAAGGATGAGGTCATGCTAGTAAGCAAGGGCGAGGTACCAACAATAACTATGAGAAAAGAGAAAGATCTACAAGAGGACGTGGTCGAGGGAGCTCAAACTTGAGGTATGGTAAATCCCGAATTAAGTGTGCACAATTCTTATTTTTTTGGCATGGACATCAAAATCTACTCTCAGATAAGTAAGTAAAGGTTACGATGTTGCAACCATGAAAAAAATCTATTGCTTTCAAGAGCACACTTGTGATCTCTTTTATATTTGGATAAAGTTTGTAGTACATCTATGATCTTGATATACAAATATTCATATTTACCTATAAAAAAAATCAACACATTATAAAAAATATATCCATGAGGGGCTAGTGTAGTTAAAGTGCCTACACTATTACAGTGAGGTGTTTTAATGGATTGTGAGTAAATGTTCGACTTATTGATAATCATAAAATGAACTAACATTACTAAAATATTAAATGATCTAACTTCAAGTCGAGATGATGTTTACTCTAAATAAATTTAATCCAAATGTTTAGCTCATTGCTTGAAATGTTTATTTCAATATGAGTTTCCTGTACATGCCAAACATAGAATCAACTCTTGAGAGATTATCATTTTTCAAGCTAATTTCATAGCACTAAACAAGGTACTGCCAAAAATATCTACATACAAACTAGCTTTCAGGATTTAACCTTCTCAGGATTTAATAAATCTAGATTTGCTGGATTATAAAATCGTATTCAAAATAAATCTTTCTTTAAACCAAATGACACCTTAAAATAATATTTAGGAGCTATTTAGGTACTAGTATTAAGCATGATTTATGCAATACTTTTAAGCATGATTTATGCTATATTTAAATTAAATCTTTCCAAATAAAGAAAAATGTAGGAGTTTTGCAAGTGACGGAATGTGAGACATGTCGTGGGTGTAGTGGGATAAAGCTCGGAGCTCTACGGAGATTTGAATAATTTATTGTATGTTGGCGTTCGACATACTAAAATAATTCGATTTTGATCCGACCAAAGGCTAGTTCGGAAGAAGTTCGGCCCAAAATGTATAACAAAAACTTTAAATTTCATAAGTTCTTAACATGTAAATGATAAATTTTAAATGTGCTAAGACTTAGTTTCTCAAACCTACCCTACTCGTGGATCAATCATACTAAATTTGGATCAGTGATCTCTAATTTACCTTGCCCGACCAATGTAAGAGGAATTATATGTTTTTTTGGGACATGCTAGATTCTATAGGTGTTATATTAAACACTTTTCAAAAACTTTGATACTTTTATGCCGTTTACTGGAAAAAGATGTAATTTTTTTGTTTTGATGATGAATGCCTAAAAGCTTTTGAAACATTAAAAGAAAAATTAATCACTGCACTTATTATAGTTTCACCAAACTGGGAAAAACTTTTGAATTAATGTGCAATGCTAGTGATTATGCTATTGGAGCTCTTTTAGGTCAGAAATATGATAAGATTTTCAAAACAATTTACTATGCTAGTAAATCTCTTATTGAAGGTCAAATTAATTATACCACTACTGAGAAAGAGCTTTTAGCTATAGTATTTGCTTTTGATAAATTCAGATCATATTTAATTTGAACTAAATGTGTGGTACATACTGATCATTCTGGTATTAAATATTTAATGAACAAAAAGGATGTAAAACCAAGACTGATAAGATGGATTCTTCTGTTGTAAGAATTTGATTTTGAGATGGTAGATAGGAAGGGTTTTGATAATCAAATTGTTGATCATCTGTCCAGGCTTGAAACTGAAAAATCTCTCTGTGATGCTGAAGAAATTAAGAAAAATTTTCCTGATGAAAAGTTGTTCACTATTAATGAGTGTTGTGTTCCGTGGTATGTCTTCATTGTAAACTTTATTATTAGTGATATTATACCCTATGATTGGACATACCAGGAGAAGAAGAAATTTGTATCTGAAGTTAAGACTTATTTTTGGAATGAAACATTTTTATATAAACAAGGAAATGATCTAGTCATTCGAAGATCTGTGTCATTAGAAGCTTCTTATGAAATATTAAAAAATGTCATAATTCTGATTATGTGGGACATTTTGGAGTTGATAAAACTACATATAAAATCTTACAATATGGATTTTCTTGGCCTACAATTTTTAAGGATGTTAAAGCCTATATTAAAAATTGTGATCAATGTCAATGTGTAGGCAACATTTCTAGAAGAAATGAGATGCCCCTCAATTATATGTTAGAAGTTAAAATATTTGAGGTTTGGGGATTATATTTCATGGACCATTTATACCATTGTTTGAAAATATATACATTTTGATAGCAGTAGAGTATGTATCCAAATGGATAGAAGCTGTTGCTTTACCTATATGTGATGCTCAAAGTGTTGCAAAATTTTTAAGAAGGATTATATTTTGCAGATTTGGAATACCAAGAGTAATCATAACTAATGGGGGAAGTCATTTTAAAAATGTGATTATGGAAAAATTAGCAAAGAAAAATTATATTAACCATCGCATTGGTACTGCTTATCATCCACATACAAGTAGATTTATTGAATTATTCAATCATGAAATTAAGAGAATATTGGAAAAGACATATTGGAAAAGACTTTTAATCCAAACAGAAAAGATTGGTCAATTAAACTGGATTATGGTTTGTGGGCCTATAGGACTGCTTATAGAACTCCAATAGGAGTGTCCCCATATAGGTTATTTTTTGGAAAAGCTTGTCATTTACCAGTTGATCTTGAGCATAAAGCATATTGGACTATTAAAGAGTTCTATTATAATTTAAAAGATGCTATAGAAAAGAGATTATTACAATTAAGTGAGCTTGAAAAGATAAGGAATGAATCTTATGAAAATGTTAAGATTTATAAAGAAAATATGAAGTTGTGGCATGATTGGAAGATTCTTACTAAAAATCTTGATCTAGGGCAAAAAGTATTGTTTTATAATGCTAAATTGAAAATATTTGCTGGAAAACTTAAGTCTAGGAGGACGGGCCCATTTATTGTGATGAAAGTTTATTCATATGGATCTGTGGATATTCAGGATCCTAAGACCAGAAAAATATTTAAAGTTAATGGTCATAAACATAAACTATGTTTTTCAATCGATCAACTTAAACCTGATAATAATCTGATGTTGGGTCACACAGAATAAGCTGTCGGTATGTTGGCTGAAGACCATAAACTAAGCGCTTTGTGGGAGGAAACTCATAGTTATCGGTGTGCTTTACTTTAAGTTTGATGTGTGTGCTCTGTTTGTTTTGTTTTTATGATTATGTGATAGTAATTTAATGTTTATATGCTATAGTGTAGTTATTTGGACCTTATTTGATGACTTAGAGGAGTAAGAATGAAGATTTGTACATTTAGCAGCCTATGTTAAATTGAGCACTGTCGGTTATGTGCCGCTGATTATCACTTAAGCGTAGAAGTTACAAAAAATGAGAAAAAATGATTTCTAGATGCCTAAGTCGTGGGTAAGTGGTTTTTGGAGTTAATGAGGAGTTTTAACACGTCTATGGTTGGTTTTAAGCCTTCCCGAGTCTATAACAAGGCCGCAAATTAAAAAAATACTTGCCCCAGTTCTTATTTTCATTAATGAGTCTTGTGAAGATTATTTTGAGTGCAAAAATGTCTTCTTAGGAGAGAAAAGTTAAGAAGAAGGTGGAAGCCAACAAGAAGAATTTTATTAGTGATGTGCACAAGAATTAATCAACAGATTCCTAGTAGTTAGTATTCAAGGAATTACAGAAAGGATTGCAAAGATTGAAGCCGATGTGGAATCAATTGAAGGAAAGGTAAATGAAACTAACACTCATTTAGCTCATATTGGATGGCAACTCAAAATGCAATTCAATCATACAAGTCATGTGGAAGAAGAAAATAGAGCGATGTATCTGAAGAACAAATGGTTAGAAGAAGAAGATGTAAGAGTTTTTAATCATCGCTCGTTTTCTCATATTTATATTTCAGATGGTTCAAATGGAAATAATGATGATTCTGGATATATTTTGTCTACTGGTGATTGAAATAAAATTAAGTGTTAGTCTTATGATTTGGTTTTCTGTGTTTAGAGTTTTGTGTTTCTGATTTTTGTTTGAGTTTTGTTGCACTTTAATTTGATGTTTGTTACATCTTAATGATTTAAGTTTGTATCTATGAAATTTCTTATGAACTTATTTATTGGGGAATTTCATCCAAAGTTTTTGGATAGAAATTTTTAGTTTGTATTAAGTGTAGTTTTGTTATTAATAAAATATAAGTTTATGTTTGTGTGAAATTTTTTTCGAGTCAATGGAAATTTTAGTGTAATTTTGTTGTATTAGAAGATTTTATAGGGAGAGATAAGTATTAGAGGCGACTAACGTAGATTAACAAAGTGATTTTGTGCCATTAAAATTAATTGTCAAAATTTGTGCACTGCGACTAAGCGCCAAATTTCGCGGCTATGCGTCGTATGCTCTGTGCATAGGTGCCGGTTCATGAAAATCAGTTTTATGCAGTTAAAAACCTGAAAATTTGCCATTTTTACCACCCATTACCTTCAACCTTGGTTTCGAAAAATAGAAGCCTAGGGCATCACTTAGTTGGATCATTTAAGAGACGATTTCACTGAAATTTGTTAGATTTGAGTTCCTTGAGGTATGAGCACTTCTCCTAAGTAAACAGTTTTTATTTTCACAATTTTGTTTGAGTACATTATAGAAAATATAAAAATCACTATTCATGGTGAAAATTTGATGAAAAGCATGAGAAAATGCTTAAATTTAGTGGATATTACCTTTGAAAGTTAAATTAGCAAGTTTAGTGGAATTTACAGTGAATTTTTAGGGATGGCTCCAAAGTCGAAGCGCTCGAGAGAGAACAAGACTTTTGATTCCAACAAATTTGTCAGTTATATAGCAAGGATCGATACGCTGACGCACTTTCATCGGGTAAATTGATTCAAGAACGAGTGTTTAGCAAGCTAGGGGGAGATTGAAGAGATGATTGTGTTGACCTCATTTTTGATGAGGTCTTCCTTTCTTCTTTTTAGTGCTTAGGATCTAGCCTTAGGCTTTTCCTTTGACTATCTTAGAGGACTAGAATTGGGACCCGCCTTTTAGAAATTCAAACCACTTCTAAACTCCATGCAAACTCCACAAACTTGACTATAGACCCCTAATCACCTAGAGGGTTGAAATCGAATGTGGAAGTTTAAAGGATGAGTTCATATAGGACTCTTTGGCCTTAGGACCTGCCTAGGTGGCACTGGTCGCAGTGAAGGGGCTGACATACACTACACTTACACACTACATTTCCACACACTTCCTAAAACCACACCCATACCCAACTTGACCTCCTGACTCATGTAGGTGATTCACATGGATGGTCCTTAACCCCTAAGCCCTTGGCTAAGAGGTTAGGAACAACATAGTGAATGCCTCAAATGAGTCCTTTCATGGCTCATATGGGCTTGAAATGGCTTCATGGCTCAACCAAAATGATTTCACCCCACTCAAATTCACCTAATCTTCAATTTCCCAAATTTTCAATTTTTGACCCCGGGACCCTACACCTACTAAACCTACCCAAAACCCTCGAAATTACCCAAATTTTTGCAAAATTTCCAAATTACCTAAAATTTTCCAAAATCAATCCCAAACACCTCCACATCACTCAAATTGATCATCCATACCCAAAGATACCAAAAATTCCAAGAAAACCTCCCAATACCCTCCAAATACCCAAAATACCCTTCTTGGCCTAAAAATCCAAAAATTCAGAAAATTCCCAGAAAATTCCAGAAAATCCTAAATATTCCCAATTTCATTTTGTCCAACTACACCATGGGCCAATTTTGTCAATTTACTCTACTTTTGTCAAAACCCCCAATGTGACCCATTTTAACCCAAAGTGGACCCAATGTCAAACCAAACATACCCAATTGACCCCAATTTTGGTCCAATTCAATTCTAAACTTCAATTCAACATTCCCAATACCAATTTAGACCAAATCCAAGTCCAATTTGATTGACATTTGGATCCAATTTCACTTTGGGCCTTAAAGCCCAAATTTGGACCCATGACCCAAACTTAGCCCAAACTAACCCAATTCAACTCCAATTAACCCCAAATCTTTTCTAAACCTTCCTTAACATCCTCATAAACAAAACACTAACATGATTTGCCCAAGATTTTGACCCAAACCCCACTCAAATTCAACCCAAAATCAAAAAGCCCAATTTTGACCTAAACCCAAATCTAACCAAAATAGGCCCAAACCTCAAAATTAAAACCCAACCAAAGCCAAAACCTCTTTGAAACATTCCCATAAACATTTCTTAATATTTATTTTACATCAATTTCAACCCTAGCCCAACATTGGCCCAAGTTAGCCCAATTTGACCTACATTGGCCCATTTACCAAATAAACCCAAATTCAACCCAATTCAAACCCAAACCACCTTAAATCTATTTCAAATTATTCATGAAACATCCCTAAACCAAAACCAACAACTATTTGGCCCAAACCTCTACAAAAATTCCCATCCATGAACACATCCTTAAACTTAAAAGCCCACTTCCCTTAAACCTTCTTAAAAGCCCATTTCCTTCAAAATTCAAAAGCCCAAATCTACCCTAAAGCCCACATGACATCTCCATTTGTCATCCATTTAATTAAATCCATTACCTAAGTCCTAAAGTCACCATCAAATTATTCCAAATCAAGTTTCATACAAATTTCCATCAAAACATCCAAAATTCTTAAAACCCTTTTCATGAAACAAATCAACCTTTTCCCAAGCCAAATGAAGCCATGAACAAGCCATTCTCAAGCCACATGAAGCCATGAGGGCTTTGACTTGTCATTAGTCCATTTATGGCAAGAAGAGGGAGTTCTTTCTTAAACCTCCTTTAACCCTTTTTACCTTAATCATGTCACACACTAAACCATGTTTAGCCACCTCATCATGGATGGAGACTTCACCACTCCTTCTAGGCCGACCTAAATGATTCCCTCGACTCAAAATCGAGCTTGGAAGGGTGCACCAAGCCCAAAATGGTGGGTTGACCCAAACCAAGCCAAAGTGAGCCTTCTCCCATTCCATTTAAATCAAACTCCTTTACACATGTCAAACCTCAATTGCCTACACTAAACCCCAGCCCCGACCCACTCGACCAAGATGGTGACCATTGCTCGGCCGGCCGGCCACCGAGCCGCCGGAAAACACCATGGCCGAGAGCTCACATGTGAGCCAACATTGAAATTCTCACTTGCTGAGCTGCCCCATGCCTAGTGGTCACCATGGCTGATCTTCTCCTCACCGAGAGCAGGCTGATCCCAAGCCCTAACTCTCTCTGAGAGGCCTTCCACCCTCTCCTATTTAAACTCCACCCCTCTCGGCCATGAGAGGAGCCGAAACAAAACCTTAGGGAAACTCTGCCAAAATCACTCCAGATCACTCTCTACACATAGAGCACCTGATCCCCACTGAATTCCAGCCCCAATTCCTTCTAGCTGAGCCCAATTTTGAGCTCGAACTTTAGCCCAAAAACCGGGACACTTCTCCACGGTGAGCCAATTCCCAAATTGATTGGCTCTACACCTTCACCGGACCAAGGGAAGGTGTCCACCACCAAAAGCCCCATCTCCGGGCCACCCGGTTGCTCCGGCCTCCAAGCTTTGTGATCGGGCTTGGTCGAAATCATATCCGGACAATTCACTGAGACCAGGAGACTTCATGCTGGAGCTTGCCGGGACCCAATCGAAGGTGCAACAACTCTCGGATTGAAGCCACACTTCTCCGAGCCAAGGTATGAGCTAACTCTTCATCCCGAGCTTCGAAGATTCTTCATTTCGAATGCCTTAGTTTCAATGCATGTTAGCCGTATAGATGTATTCGTCTCTTCAAGACGAATCCATAGAGCATAAGAACATGAAAATCTATCGAGAATCGAGTGAGATCTTAGGGATTTAGTGTGGACGGCTCTCGGGTGAGAACACTCGGGGACGATGAACGGATGCCGTCCATTCGATACACGCGCGCACGGACGGCCGGGATTGCGTCGGACCGGGAGACGGTACGAGAACCGCGGGGCCCGGGCCGCCGACTCGGGTGGCGGCGTCGAATGGGAGCGCGACGCGTGTGCGTTCGGAGGCTGCCGAGGTTTCGCCGGCGCCGCGTGGATAAATAGAAAATTAGGGTATTTTCTTATTTATTTAATTCCCTAAACTTCAAAAATCCATATCTTTGTGTAGAAAAATCACAAAAATAAAATAAAAATACCCCTCGCTCGGTGAACGAGAGGAGAATAATGTGGAAAAGAAATCATTTAATTTAATTAAGTATTTTATTTTTTATGATTTATTTACTCTCTGCATACATTTAATTCTCCATGCATGTATACAATTCACCATGGCATGAGACCATAGGGCTTTTGAAGCCTCCGAACTTGGGAACATTCCCCGAATTTTCCAAGGTCGGAGGCCATCTCTGTGAAAAGTTATTTATTTTTCAAATGCATGTTGCTGTTTTGAGTATTTTAATTCCAAAAATTAGCATGTTGTGAAATAAATTCTAGAAATATTTGGTGATGTTCCTTATGACCGAGAGAACCCTAGGAAAAATAGGACTTGAGTTAATTCACTCGCATTAACCCTAATTGGCTTAAACACCCAAAATAGGTCTTTAATTAATTAGAGTTAATCAAGTATCAAATTGACTTGAAATCAATTCTCCACTGACCTTTAGGATCAGAGGAATCCACCATAAAAATTTGAGGTCAATTGGACTTGGTTAGCCCCACTAATTGGGTTGATTAAGCCACTTAGCCATTTTAAACTTTAAAAATTCATAACTTTTAAAATACTTTTTAAAAATTCACCAAATTGGTTTTGGAGCCTCTCTGATATCAGGGGAACCTAAGAAAATTAAAATTTCAATTTTCTAAAAAAGTTGATTTTTAATAATATTTTAATATTTTTAATAATTAAAAAATAATAAAAATCACAAAAATAATAAAATTCACCAAAATGTCACATTTTGAATTTTAATCACTTAGGAACAAATCCCACATTTTTCCTAAGTCTATTTAGTGAGATATTAAATTTTAAAGCCCTAGGGTAATTTTAAAATTAAAAAAAAAATGTATTTTCTAGCATTTTCACTAAAATAATTATAATAAATCATAGAAAAATCAGAAAATTGCAAAATTTGTTTCTCTGGTTTCCTTGATATCAGAGAGATCTTTGAAAAATATAAAATCCATTTTTCAAGATTTATTTTATTTTTAAATTAATTAACACTCCAAAACTCAAAATAATTATAATAAAAATAATATAATTCAAAAAATCACCAAAATTGGTCCAAGTGCTTCTCTGGTCATTAGGAATGTCCCCTAATTTTCTTAAGGACAGAAACTTTCTTTTGGTCATGTTATCAAATTTTCCTTGAAAATCTCTATTTTCCACCAAAAATAATTATATAAATAAATTAAATACAGAAAAATCACATTTTCTCCTCTCATGTCTTTATTGACATATGAGTGAAGTCACATAAAAATTTCAAGTTCATTTGAGTTCAATTTAGTGAGTTATGAAATTATTAAGCTTAAAGGGTAAAATGGTAATTAAACTTTCAACCCTTAATTAAAACTTTAGGTTTAATAAAAAATCAACAAGTAAAATATTTGATCCTAATCTGATTTGGATGATTGAAATTTAAATAATTAAAGGGTAGAAACCCATTAAATAATTTTAAAATGATTAAACTTTAATTAAATAATAGATTAAATTTGGAAGAATAATAAAATTGGAATTATTAAAATAAGGGATCTTTATTAGGAAGAGATTTATTCTTTAATTTAAAAATCCCTAAATTAATTATATCAACTAATACTCAATTTTTAATTAAAATGATAACTCAAATTTAAAATATTAAAAGACTTAATTAAATTATTAAAATCTTTTGAAATTTCAATTAAAATTAAAAATAAAGTAAATTAAAGATAAATTAAATTAAGATTAAATTAAATTTAATAATTAAATTAAATTAAATTAAACAATTAAATTAAATTAAATTAAATAATTAAATTAAATTAAATTAAATAATTAAATTAAATTAAACTAAAAAAAATTAAATTAAATTAAATAATTAAATTAAATTAAATTAAATTAAATTAAATTAAATTAAATTAAATAATTAAATTAAATTAAATTAAATCAAATTAATTAAACATCAAATCAAATTAAATTAAATTAAACTAAATATAAAGCAACTTGAACACTATTCCAAATTTAAACCCTTTAACTTAAATCAAATCATTTGAATACTAATTTACCCTTGAAAGCTTTGATTATTATAACTCCTAAATGAAACATTAAATGGAGTGTTACTTCACTCATAGGATATTCAAATGTCCTAGTTCATCGAGCAAGTTAACAAGACTTGAAAACCTCGGACGATCGATTCATTTATATAATTAAATTCATTTGGACTTAAAAATAATCCTAGAAATATTGAAAAGATGTTTAAGATCCTTCTTAAGCACTTCCTCAATATGATAGGATATTTATAAGAACAATTGAATTTGATTATTCTTTGATGAAGAAAATCGTCCTTAAACCAAAAACCCAAAGAACCTAGACGTCATAGGAGATGACTAGTTATAGGATTAGGAATTTGGTAGAAAACCATAACCTTTCCCTTAGCTTTACCTAGGAACTTGCTTAAATATTCTAATTGTGTTTTAAGTGCAGCTTGGGATGACGGGAAGACCCTCCAGGTACGCTTTTATTTTATTGCGATTTACTTTCTTGCAATTTACTTTCTTGCAATTTACTTTATTGCGAAATGCATTTTACTTTTCTTGCATGATAAAACAACAGTTGCATGAAAACCCACACCTTTAGGATAGCCCCTAAAACTGAAACCAAAATTAAATTAAAAGTCATTGCAAGATAAAATTCACCGCCACAACATTTCAAAATATAAAACAACTCAAAATTTAATCACAAACGGAACACAAAACTACAATTACAACTAAATTAAAACGTCCTGTTGGATGATCGGGAATACCTCGGATGATGTAACCTACGTGTTGCTAACGGGATTTCCCACGGTCTAAATGAAAGTGTGGAACTCATTCGGTTGAGTTTAGCAAATTCATCCGGACTAAGTGAATCCGATAAAAATAATGATGCCGGAAGGATGGAACCGTGGGATCTTAACCGGTGTCGTTATAATCAACTTTAAGATTTGTTTTAAATAAAACATAAAAAACACCCGGAAATTAAGATTTTCTCTAAACCAAAACACTTTTCTCAACTCCCGATTTATGGTTTCTAAAACTAAACCTCTGCAACAACAAGGAGCTCGGAGCATGGTGGGCAACGACGACCATCGTCATCGACAAAACTCGAGTCTACTTCAGAGAAACTTTCCTAGAATTAAAACAACCAAGCCATAGGACTTCGAGGTAGCTTGCACTAGTGCAACATAAATCCTCAACTCTTCGTTAGGCATTTGCATTGCAAATTAAGCCCTAACCGGTCTTAGGATTCCGAGGTAGTCGTCCGATACGACATAAACCCTCACATTTTCTAGGCTATTTGTTTGATTTTATCATACAAATATAAGCCCTAATTAATTAAAATTGGCAAGATTGAAATATCAAATAAACATTAGGACTTTCCTAAATTCAAGCCAAATGATAGGATAGTCGGGAAATTATCGAAGTTCACTTCGAATCAGTGATTTCTCCTACCTTTCTTCCTTTGGATTCACAAAACAAAATGTTCCAAAAATTTGATCCATTCCCTATTGAAACTCCAAAATTCAATCTTTGAAAACCTTAAACTTTGAAATTCTTGAGAGCGAGAATTATTGATTATTATCGAGAGTTTTCTTAGGTGATTCTCGTCACTTAAGATGTAATTAACTATAGGGGCTTGCCCTTATAGGGAATTTTAAAGAACCCGAGTAATATAAACCCTGTTTAATGTTTTCATATTAAGCGGGGGAAACTTGTCGGCTTATAAAATTGGTTCGCAGACCAAACGGATGTCACTAATCTTCTAGTTTATTTAATCAAGCCCCACCATCAAGCGGTGTGTCTATCCTTAGGGATAGATACACGGTTTGTGGTGCGGTGCTCGTTTATATAAACTATTTGGGATGTGAGATCGGTTTAATCTCATATCTTAAAACCTTCAAATTTAAAATTATTTTCAAAATCAAATACTACTTTTCAAATTATTTATTTTAATTAAATTAAAAATTCGCCGACGGATTTCTGTTAGGCGACCCCTCTTCAAAATAAAACACGACCTAAAAATATGCCGACAGATTGCTAGAAGAAATTAGGAAAATTACTATTACTTCTCTGTTGCTCCTATTATTTCTGTTGTTAGAGAGTTTTATGAAAACTTGCCAGCAGCTGAATAGAATATGGTGATGGTTAGACGTCACCAAGTAGATTTTTCACCTGCGGTAATTAACATTTTTTTACCGATTACCTCCAGAGATATTTTGTTTTTATGTGAATTATCATTGTTCTAAGGGAGAGTTAGATGACATAATGCTTTTTCTTACTGAAGGAAGAGGTTTATGGAAGATAACAAATGAAATAAGAGCAAATTTTCTGGCCTCTAAGTTGAATGCCACCTCAAAGGCATTGCCTTACTTTATCTCCTCAGTTGTTGCCTTCAAGTCATGTTAGTGAAGTTACGAGAGAAAGAGCTATTATGAACCATTGTATTCAACAGGGAGAGTCTTTAGACAATGGTGTAATTACTCTTTATTATGTTTTCAACTGTACCAGAGCTGCTACTACAATAGGTATAGTATTTCCTTCCTTGATTCATTCACTTTGTGAGTTGTTTGGTGTTAAGTTTGAAACATGGGAAGTGGTTCTTCAGCCACTTAAACCCATCGCCAGTCTAAATGTAAACACTTAAACTATGCATTCAGTATTTGGCTGGAAAGGAGGATCTGTTAGAGCTTCCAGTGATTCTGCTTCTGCTGCCTCTACTTCTCGAGCTTCTACTTCACATGCATCATCTTTAAGAGATTCACGGACTGGTTTATTACAAAAGATTTTAGAGAAAGTGATTCTTACCAGAGAACATGTTAGAGATATGGATGGTATGATAGAAAATATTGAAAGGTATATTGTGAAGCATGATGTGTATGAGGAGAACTATCAGCAGTACATGGATAGAGTGATTAGAGATCATCAAAGTGCTGAGATGCCCCCTCATCCTTTTTATATTCCTTATGTGTCATCCAAAGATTGGAATGAAGATGGTGATGAGGATGATGAGTAGGATTTGTTTTTTTATGTGTTATTGAGTTTGTGTTGCTTGTATTTTTGTTGTAAGATGTCTAGAGTTTTATTTGTTGTTGTATTTTGCTGTGAACTATGATATTGTGTAGACTGTAGTTTGACTCTTCTATACACATTCAGATGTTTATATAATAAATTGATGTTTTATGATGTATGTTTATGATATGTTTGTGGTAGTAAATGTTTTAAATGTGTATATAGTGTTTGAGTTTTTAGTAGTGTATAATTTAATTCCAAAACTGTTAGGAAAATTTAAGAACACTATTAGAAACCCCTTTTTAAATTGCATGTTTAAACTTTTCAAAATCTGCTACCATATATTATCTAATGTTGTTGTGATTTTAGTCATGTTAAAGTTAGTGTGTATTTGCTTTGAAAAACTCCACTACTGTAGAAGCCTTTTGAAATTTTTATTTAAAAAAAAAACTAAATTTGTTTTCTTTTTACTCCTTGTTTTTAAATTGTTATACTTGCATATTTAGGATTTGAAAATTACTGCTAACATGTTATTTTAGTTTTTAATTCTTACCTATGTATCATTTTTTATGCTTAAATGTTTGATCCTTAAAAAATTAATGTTTGGGGGGAATTTTTAAAAACAAATTTTCAAAATCTAAACTTTTATTTGTACTCAAGAATACTTATAATGAAATTTGATTTTTGATTGAAAAAAGTTATGTATATGAAGTTATATTAGTCGAGCTAAATTTTGAATATAGAAATGAGTGAGAGAATTTAGTTAAAATTTATAGTAATGATGAAAATTTTAAAGTTAAAATTTTCTTAGTAAAGAAATGTTAAATATAGTTAAACTATCTTTAGTAAGAAATGTTGTATTTTTCGAAAGATAGAAGATTTGACATTTTATTTTTCAAAACATAAAATTCTTTTATTAAAAAATAATTTTCAACAATATTATTATGATTTTTAAGTGAAAGATATATATCCGACCTTTATTTTAAATGGAAGGGTGTAATTCAAAATCATTTAAGGCCTATCCAGATACAATACTCCTTGCCTTATAAAAAATAAGAAAAAAAAGAAGAAGAAGAAAATGAAAAATAAAAATAAAAACTGAAAAGAGAAGAAAAGGGAGGAGAAGCTTAAAGATTTAAGGGCCTAATAAAAAATTGGTTCCATACCTAAAGTTTAAAATATAAGTTTTGAGAAAATCTAAAGCTTAAGATTATAATATAGTGAGTAAAATTATTTTCGAATAAAAATTTTTATGTGAGAAAACTAAAATGTTTAGATCCTATATTTTGAAAAGTCTACAAGTATTTATGAATTAGATAGAAATTTATACTTTCAATATCCCTTACTTAAGAACTTTCTAAACTTTAAGTTGGTCTCATTTACTAAAACTTTTTCTAAATTGGACTACATTTCTAAAATAAAATTTTGAAACCTTCCTAAAGAAACTCATTTACATAATTTACATGCTTAATTTTTATATGATTTTAGTGTCACTTGAGAACAAGTAACACTTTAAGTTTGGGGGCTTTTGATACACCTAAAATATATAGTATTTTTATGCACATTTTTATAACTATTTTTGATGATATTGCACTTTAATGGAAGGTATTTTAGTTTTTTTTTTGCAAGCATGATTAAAATGACTGATTATGATAAAATGGAGCAAAAGAGGATCACATTTGGAGCAAAAATGGGCTAAGTAAAAATTTGACCTGTTGCGGCTAAGCTCTGCATGGTTGGCGCATAGGCGCTGCAGTTTAAAAATACTAATTAAATTAAATTTCATGTTATTTTCAAGGGGTGTTTGAAGCAACTTTTGGTGGTAACATCCTTAACTTACTTTGGGCGGCAGATTTGAATGAAGAGATGCATTCTTTGGTGGATACATTGAATCTAGACATGATTTGAAGAGACACCAAAGCACCTTTTGGAGAATTATTAAAATGAAGACATGGAATCAGTTTAAAGTCTTCTTGGATTCTTCTTCTAGCCTTTTTAGTTTTCATTTAATCCTCCTTAGTTTTTTTTTTAGAGCCAGTTAGTTAAGTCATTTTATTTTAAGAGAGTTTTTATGGAAAAAGGGGTTGGAGTGAAGCCTTCTTCTTACCAATTTTCTTTAATCCATTTATCTAGTTTGTATTGGAGTCTAAAGTCAGAGTTAGAGTGAACAGAGTTGGGCTCCAACCCCTGTGGAGTCTTTTAGTGGAAAGCAAAATTCCAGAGGAAATTCTAGAGTTTTGTAAATAGAATTTTCAGATAAGTGTTTAACTTTGTTTTTACGATTAGTTCTTATGTAAAACTTGTGTTTTCAATAGGATTTTTACATTCAAATCAAGTTGTTTTTATGTTTTCTCGATGAGTTCTGAGTAGTTTTCTTTATATTTTTCCTTTTAAATGAAGAAGCAATAAAATTATGGAAGGAAGTTGTGTGAAGTATATAAGTTTAATGTTGGAAGAAGTTGTGATTATTTATTTCCTTGTACATAATTTACTTCTTAATTTGGCCGATTAAGATGTTAAAATTTGTTGTGAGATTATGTAAGATCCAATGCAGTATTGGCTCAATCAACAATTGAAAAGAATCACATGCAATTGAATGGATGAGAATTGTAGTCCATATAATTGAATGTACAAAAATATGGAGATATGTTTTTAATGGGGAGTAAAATTAGAAGTCTTTAGAGTGATAGGCTAAAGTCCCCTAATTTAGTATGAGGTGAAAAATTTTGTTATGGGATGTTAGTCCCCAGGTGGAGAGAATAGAGGGGACTCAACAGTGAGAGCTTGTATCGTCCCTGCTTAACCCATCTACAAAATTTCAAAGCTTCAAATTAACAAATTTTATTTCTAGAACCAAGTAAGGGTAAAGAATATATAATTACTCTTACTTGGCATAACACATTTATATACTTCCACAACGCAATTCCATAATTATTAACGGTTCATTAAAAGAAGAAAATGATATTTTATTCTTATTATTTTCATATAGTTTTTAGAGTCTTCTTAATTTCACTTGCTTGCTTACCTTTTATTAAAAAATTATCAAAAACAATTTTCAAATTATCTATTTTAAAACATACTTTACAAAATTAATTTAAAAGTAAAAAAGTTAATTTTTTTATTTCTTTATATTTTTTAGACATTTTCCTATGGGTTCGATATCCCGAAGCTTAATCATAAAGTCCTATATTACTTGATAAACAATACGTATTCTTGAGTAGAATCCCTTATTATAAATAATTAAAATATATTTTTTATTTGCTTCAGAGTCAAGTTTTCAGCATCCGTTGCAAAGAAAAAGATAATATCATTGGAAAGAAATATAAAGAAAAAAACATGAGCACAAATATTCGGGGATCACACCCACACTGAATGGTGATAGTGCCCTTTCCTCTCTTCCATTTCTTTATCTCGGAATACGTCTTTGCCCTTAAACGGCCAGCCCAAGTCTTTAAGGCCAAAAACGCAATCCAAAATTTTCTCTTGATCGTTCCTTAAAAATATTTTTTTTTAATGTTCGAATCCTTCTAGAATATCAACAAATCTTCCTTGAATTTCTTCATAATGCTGGAATTCTTTCTTTTCGACACGACGCATCTTTGCCATTATGTAGTCTTAAATTGTTTTCCTCTACTGTGGCTGGACATACTCTGGTACATAAGGCTCTAGATCAAGATGCTCCGTGCTCCTGAGTAGCATCGAGGCAGCTGCGTACGCCTCAAACATGGCGTCCTCCTCCAACATTAGAATGATGTGATGTGACTTTAAATATGCTTCAAAATACAAGAATTTGATACCACTTTTTAAAATATTTAATTTCCAACAGATGGCTTCGAAAACTTGATGTGAGGTTTACTTTTATAATTTTTATATTTAGATTTTATTATTATAAAAGTCACAATTTTAAATGCAACGTATCGTTCAAGTAATATAGGGCTCTATTGGAGTCCTGGTTATCGATCCCACAGGGATAGTGAAAAAATAAGTAAGAGATATAAGTAATATTTTGAAACTTTCGAGAGTAATTTATATGTACTCTTTCTTTATATATATTCAAATATAATTAACAATTAATTTCTACTAAAAGAAAGTAAGCAATAAGCAGGTAAGTAAAGTAAGCAGTAATTAAAATTTAATGCAATTATAAAAACGAATTTCTCCTTTTTCAACTAATCCAAGAATTATAGATTAATTATCTTTTGTAGGGAATTTAGATTATGGTATTGTGCCAAATAGAAGCATTCTGATTCATTACCCTTTGGTCCAAGTGCAATGAAAATTGACTAATCTATAGTTAGGCTCAGGATGTTTTAATAGTAGAATGGGTTAATCTAGGCTCACACTACTAGATGTCCAAGGGTGGCTAAGGACGGTCCTTACAGTGACCCGTTACCTTTATATAAGCCAAATTATTAAAATTTAGTCTCTCACTCTAAAAACTAATTAATTTTATGCCCAATAAATAAAATCTTCCTATCTATTTGAACTTCACCTTAAATAATCTGCGTATAGCCTGTGATTACCTAAAGATTCATGTGATATCTACTAGTTAAGAATTTATCTCCGGATAGGTCTCAAAATTCATCAATAGGTTTTAACAAGTTAAATGTTCAATTTAAAAAGTAAACTAATATCAGGTATTAATATCATCACAATGTTTTAAAATATTTTATATTTAATTCTCCTACAAAATTTAATTAATTTATAATATTTTCATAGTTGAAAGGAGAAAGATAACTAACTACTCAGAACTCATTGAAATAACACAACAAAACATATTTATAAAACTTTGAACCAAAGTATAAATACTTATCTGAAGTGTTCCTTCAAGAGATCAACTGACTTCTACTGACTCCAAAGCAATGATGAAAGATTCCAACAGTAATAACACACAATAAACACTCAAAATAAACCCACCAGATACAAAATAAAGTGGCACCCTATGTATGGAAGAGACTAAATAAAACTTAAGATGAGAGAGAAGATGCTAAAATGGGTATGTGTACTAAGAGGGGGGATTTGGTGTGATTTTCTCTGTAGAATGGGCTCCAATTTATAGATCTCTGAATTTGACCAGAGGTTACTTAAGGAACCTCTTCATAATTCATCCAAATTCAATGTATCTTCTAGAAGGTAACCGTCGCGCCTAGGCCCTGGGATCTGGCGCCTAGGCGCTGGACTCTGTGACCAGGTCTTTCGCACCTCTTCACTTTAGGCCGCACCTCTTTGCGATCCAGACCATTTCCTTGTGTCCAAATATATTGTATCACATGTCCTCTATATTAGTAGTAACTTCCAGTCTTCTAGAAGCTCCAATAACCTCTTAAAATCGTCAAAATAACTGTCTAAAGTCATCAAAAAAACTTAATAGCGTCTCTATTGAACTGACTCCTAGGCGCTGGACTCTGGCGCTTAGGCTCCAAGCTAATAATTCCAAAATTTTGCTCCATAAGCTCCATTTTTGCTCCTTTTTCCTTCTTTTTCTTTATTGGACTGTTTCTTAATCATCTACATCCAAAACCATGAAAATACCTTTCATTAAAGCATAATATCCTTAAGAATTGAATCATAAATAAGGCATAAAAATGGGTATTTTTATAGGTAGATCATAGAACATGACACTGCTAATATTCTGAAAACTCCCATGTGACAAAAGGACGTCTAAGTAAAATTGAGCTGCAAGTTGGAAACCCAGTGAAACTCTTCTAAATCGGATTCCATGTTGGCACAGGCTCCTCAATGAACTCTGGCTTTGCCTCTGTGCACGGAGAGCTATCATCAGTTTCTCTCATCTTTGGCTCTTAAAATTCCTCTGGAATAGTCGGTAGCTCGATGGCTAACACTCGAGCATGTCTCCTCTCCATCCTATCCAAGAGAAGATGCTTGTAGCAATTTACATTTCTTCTATTTGTGCATGCTAACAGCGTGTTTGGAGCCCTTTCAACTGTAGCAGCAACAAGACTTCCCTCTAGGGTAGTGATCATGGATGGAATCTGACTGTGTCTCCTAGAGGGGAGGTGTGAGTCAACAAAACCATCAATGCATCCATATGCCAACATCTGTCCAGTCTCTCTACGACAAATTTTCATCACAGATTTCATATTTGCAGCCTCCTTGTGACTGACCACATCCAAGAAAGGTTCCTCGTAGGCAATGTAAACCTGGAGTAATCCAAGTCGAAGTTGTTCAAACTTCTTATAGGTATTTCTTTTCTTCTCGAAGTGCGAGGTTCAAGTTGTCTTTGAAAGTAAATACCAACTTGCGACCTGACACTCCCTACACAAGAATACATGGGGAAATGTCAGTGGATGGTTGATTAACCAAAAATATATAGTATTTTTAAGCACATTTTTAGACCTAATTTTAATGATATTGCACTTTAACGAAAGGTATTTTTATGTTTTTCTTGCAGGTATCATGAAAATGAGTGATTGTGATGAAAGGTGAAAAAATATGATCAATTTTGGAGCAAAAATTGGAAGGTGTGTAAATTAGGCCTTTGGCGCCTATGCTGCGGATGGCTAGCGCATAGCCCGCTACAGTTAAAGTGATGAATTATAAATAATTTTGGCACAAATTTGAAGGGGTTTTTGAAGCATCTTTTGGTTTAAACTTCATTAAGAGCCAAAATTCTTTTAAATTTGAATGAGTGGATGCATCTTTTGGTGGATTCATTGAAGTTAAAAAATAATTTGAAGAGACACCAAAGCACATTTTGGAGAATTATTAAAAATGAAGACTTGAAGATTAGAAAGTGGCGCCATACCCAAGAGAAGAGTTTTGAAGAAAAATTTTGGCGGTAGAAGCTGGAGAAAAGCTTGAAGTTGTTTCCAGGGAAAGAGCAAGAGGTAGAGCCTTCTTCTCGTCAATTTTTCTTTACTCTTCTACTTTATCATAGTTTGTATTAGAATATAGGAGATTCCATCCTTAGAGTTGGGTGCCAACCTCTAAGGATTCATCTAGTGGAAAGCAAAAGATTCAGACGAACTTGTGTAGAGGATTTTCAGATAAGTGTTTATCTTAGTTTTTACAATTGGTTTTTATCTTAGACTTGTTTTGTTTCACTATGTTTTCTTCTTTCAAATCCAGTTGCTTTTGTGTTTTCTCCATGAGTTCTGAGTAGTTTTATTTTTCTTTTTCCTTTTAAATGAATAAGTAATTAAATTTTGGAAGGAAGTTGTGTGAAATATTAATGTTTAATGTTGGAAGAAGTTATGATGATTCCACTACCTTGCACTTCATTTACTTCTTGATTTGGCCAAATAATATGTTAAAATTTGTTGTGAGATCATTTAAGAACCAATGCGGTATTGTCTCAACCAACAATTGGAGTGAATCACATGCATTTATATGGGTGAGAATTGTAGTCCATTTGTTTGAGTGCAAATAAATAAGGAGATATGCTTTTATTTGGGAGTAAAATTAGAGGACTTTAAACTGATAGGCTAAAGCCCCTTAATTTGGTTTTAGGTGAAAAATTTTGTTATGAGATGTTAGCTCTCAGGTGGAAGGAAAGGAGGGAACTCTAGAGTGAGAGCTGGTATCTTCCCTGCCTAACCCATATACAAAATTTCAAAGCTTCAAATTAGCCAATGTTCTTTATAGAACCAAGTAAATGTAAAGAATATAATTAATCTTATTTGGCACAACACATTTAGATATTTCCACAATAATATTTCATAATTATTACTGATTCATGAAAGAGGAAAAAGATATTTTATTCTCATTTCTTTCATATAATTTTTAGAGTCTTGTTAATTTTAGTTGCTTGCTTTACTTTTTCTTAAAATAAAATTTCAAAACAAATCTCCAAACTTTTTATTTTAAAACATAGTTTAAAAAATCAATTTGAAAAGTAAAAAGTTATGTTTCTTATTTCTTTAAAGTTTTAAACATTTTCCTGTGGGTTTGATATCTTGAGGCTTAATCAGAAAGTTATATATTATTTGATAAATGATACGTATACTTGCATTGAATCTCATATTAAGCAATTAAAATATATTTATTATTTGCTTCAAAGTCAAGTTTTTGGCGTTGTTGCAAAGAAAGAGATATTATCATTGAAAAGAAAAACAAAGTGAAAAACATAAGCATAAATATTTGGGGTTCAATGGTATCTTGCACGAACAAGAACTATAACAAACTTATTATTATTTATTTATTTAGCGACTTTTGTAATTATTTTGATGTCATTATCTTATTTAATGTAATTTTACAAAATTTGGGCTTTAGAAACTTAACAAGGGTATTATTTCTTGTGACAAAATTTATTTTATTTCATTTAACTTTATCTTGTTAAAAATTTGGAACCAAGCACGGACATTTTCCACATAGCTTATTTTAGGAACAATCGTCCCCTTTTAGAATTTCTTTATGTTACGTAGTACTTCTTCAGGTAGCGTCCATTTATCAGCAACATGGGCCTGTCTCCTTAAGAATCCACCACCTGGTATGACCCTCAGGAGTAGACCGTCTCCACTACGAATGGTCGCTTCCATGTTGTTCAAATTTTCCACCTATCTTGTGATGTGCAAGAATAGGCCTTTTGAGAACGAGAATGAGGTCACCAACTTTAAATGACCTCAGGCGGACCAATTTATCATGGGTTTGAATCATCTTTTCTTGATAAATTTCCACGTTTTGGTGTACGAGAAATCTTTTCCCTTCAAGACTTTCCAATTCTACAAGCCGAAGTCTAGCATTATACTCTATCGTAATTTGATTGGTGACGGCGATCCCGAGAGACGGTAGTTGTACCTCTAACGGAAGAACTGGCTCGGACCCGTATACGAGGGCGTAAGGTGCAAACTGCGTCGGTGTTCTAACTGTTGTGTTGTTCTTGACCTCACTTTTGTTGAGGTCCAATATTTCTTTAGAATAGCCTGGTGTCTAGCCATAAGACTTTCTTGGTGACTACCTTAGAAGACTAGCAATGGAACCCTTATCCCATAGAAAATCAAGACACTTCCTTACTTCACTTAACCTTTAAATGCGTAGGAGGATGAGACCAAGCATTAGGAAGCTCAAGAGGAGTTCCCTATAAGATGCTCAAACCTTTGGACTTAACCTTGGTGGTCTGGGTGAGAATCACACACACACTAGCACATTGTACTCTCACACACTACCTCAGAACCCTAAACCAAACTTCTCCACACTTGATCCCCTACTCTTTTGGAAACTCATGTGGGTTGTTTCCTTAAGCTTTTATCCCTAGGCTAGGGTTTTGTTAGTACCACTACATGGAGGATCTAAATGGGGAATTCCCTTGGTCTATGGCTTAAATGGGTTATTAATCCCTCTTAACCCCAATTTTACCAAAAATCCAAAATTTTTAACCCCTTTACCCTTAAACTCCACCAAATGACCAAATTACCCCTAAAACCCATATTTTGCCCAAAATTCCCAAGATCAACCAAATATGTCAAAATCCCTCAAAAATCACCCCAAAACATTCCTCGCCACTCAGAATACCCAAAACATCTCAAATTTTCCAAATTCCCAACATAGCCCCAAAATCCCCGAAATTACCAAAATGCTCCTATTAGCTTAAAAATTCTCAAAATTCCAAAATTTACCAAAAATTCCTAAATATTGATAATTTTAATTTTGAACCACCTCATTGACTCAATTTAACCAAATTAGCCCAATTTAACCAAAAGCCCCAAGTGGCCCCTCAAGGCCCAAAATGTCCAAATCACTCCATTGTCCACTAAATTGACTTCAATTCTCCCTAATTCCAATTTTAAATTTTAATTCAACATTCCCAATCATAATTGAAACAAAATCAAAGCCTAATTTGACCCACATTTGAACTCAATTACAAACCAAACAAAAAAGCCCTAGTTTTGACTATATGACCCAATTCCCCCAAATTAAGCCCAATGTCAATTAATTTCCCCTATTTTTGAATCCTAAACTCTTCATAACATTCTTATGAACAAAATTGAACCATCAATTGCCCCAATTTGAGTCCAAACCTCACCCAAGTCCAACCAAGCCCAAAAGTCCCAATTTTGCCCCAAATTGGTCTCATGTTCAATATCCATCAAATTGAATGCCCTCTCCCCAAAATTGACATCAAATTAATGTGTAAAATGCTATAAGACATTCTCAAAGACCATTTGGAACCATAAATTGAGCCATGACCCAACTCTAGCCTAACCCAAACCCAAGCTAACTAAACATACCCAAAATTGACCAAATACCTAAATCAAGCCAAATTAACCGCCAAAACCAATTCAAAACCGCTCCAATCTCTCTTTAAACACATTATGACAATCATACACACATTATTGAACAATCAATTTTACCTTATATAATCTTGAACCCAACCTAGCCCAAATTGAACCCAAATGACCCAAACTGAACCTATGAGCTAAACTAATCAATTCAAACCACATGTGACCAAACTAAGCTCACCATAGCCAGCCATTAGACCTCTAAGACTGTGCTAGATCCACCTTGCCCAATCTAGTTGAGCCATGGAACAAAGGCTCCATGATCTAGGCGATCCCCTCCCACAAACGAGTAAAACTTAAAGTGATTTGCAAAGAGCACTTAACCACATAAGCTAATTCCACTTATGGCCTGCCGACCTGACCACCTGACTATTAGCCACCTCCCCTGGCCCAGCCAGCAGGCTCCCGAATATTAATTCTTATGTTTTAAAATTAATATTTCTTTATAATAATAATATCTCATACTTAGCAATGGTGCTAAGAACTTGACTCCACAGGATATTTATGTTTTCTTTTTAAAAATGAAAAATTTAATACTTTATAATAAAGGATTCTATGCAAGTATACATATCATTTATCAAATAATATAGGACTCTTTGATAAAGCCCATAGATATTGAACCCACAAGGAAATGTCTAAAAATATAAAGAAATAAGAAAATTAACATTTTACTTTTTAAATTGATTTTGTAAAGTATGTTTTAAAATAGATAATTTGAAATTTTTTTTTGATGTTTTTTAAATAAAAGGTAAGCAAGGAACTAAAATTAACAAGACTACTAAATCATATGAAAGGAATGAGAATAAAAAATATTTTTCCTCTTTCATGAATCAGTAATAATTATTTAAATGTGTTGTGACAAATAGGAGCAATTATATTATTTACCCTTACTTTGTTTTAAAAATAACATTGGTTAATTTGAAGATTTAAAATTGTGTAGATGAGTTAGGCAAGGAAGATACCAACTCTCACTCTAGAGTTCCCTCTATTCCCTCCACTTGGAAGCTAACATCTCAAAAAAACATTTTCACCTCAAACCAAATTAGGGGGCTTTAACGTGTCACTCTAAAGTCTTCTAATTTTACTTCCCATTAAAAAAATATCTTATTATTTATTTACATTCAATTATAAGGACTAAAATTCTCATCCATACAATTGCATGTGATTCTTTCCAATTATTCATTTGAGACAATACAAAATTGGTTCTTACATAATCTCACAACAAATTTTAACGTCTTGATTGGCCAAATCATGAAGTAAATTAAGTGCAAGGAAATAAATCATCACAACTTCTTCCGACATTAAACATATATACTTCACACAACTTCCTTTCCATAATATAATTACTTCATCATTTAAAAGGAAAAAGATAAAGAAAACTACTCAAAAATCTTGGAGAAAACACAAACACAACATGATTTGAAAGTTGAAATCATAGTGAAAACATAAAAAGTTTTACTTAAAAAAAAATGTAAGAACAAAGATAAACACTTATCTAATAATCTTCTCCATATTAATCTGGATGTTCTTCTAAAACTTTGTTTTCCATTAAAAGATTCCACAGAGGTTGGTGCCCAACTCTCTTAACTCCAACTCTAACTTTAGACTCCAATTCAAAATAGATAAATGGTTGAAAGAAAATTGTTGAGAAAAAGGCTTCACACCAACCCCTTTCTCCTTTAAAAGTTTTTTAAACTAAAAAAACATAACTAAATGACTCTAAATAGTAAAAAGAAAACTCTAAGGAGACTAAGAAGGACTCTCTTCTGATTATAAGACTATATTCTTATAATTCCTTAGAAGGTTCTTTGGTGTCTCTTCAAAATATATTCAGATTCAATGTATCCACCAAAGAATGCATCTCTTCATTCAAATCTACCACCCAAAGGAAGTTAAGGAAGTTACCACCAAAAGTTGCTTCAAACACCCTTGAAAATGGCGCCAAATTTAACTTAATTCGTATGTTTAAACTACCGCGCCTATGCGCCAACCATGCGGCACTTAGCCACCACAGGTCAAATTTTCACATAGCCTATTTTTTTCTCTAAATTTTATCCTCTTTTGCTCCTTTTTATCATAATAAGTCATTTTAATCATACATACAAGAAAAACACAAAAAATACCTTCGATTAAAGTGCAATATCATCAAAAATATGTATGAAAATTTGCATAAAAATACTATACATTTGAGGTGTATCAAAATCCCCCAAACTTAACATGTTACTTGTTTTCAAGTGACTCTTAATCACATAGAAAAACTTGCAAATTATGTAAATGAGTTTCTTAAAAGGGTTTCAAAATTTTGTTCTAAAAATAAAATAGTCTAATTTAGAAAAAAATTTAGTAAATAAGACCAACTTAAAGTTTAGAATGTTCTTAAGAAAAGGATAATGAAAATATAAGTTTCTATCTAATTTAGAATTATTTGTAGATTCTTCAAATTATAGGATTCAAACATCTTATTTTTCTCACTTAAAAATTTTTATTTGAAAATAATTTTTCTCACTATATTATAATTTTAAGCTTTAGATTTTCTCAAAACTTATATTTTAAACTTTTGGAATGGAACCAATTTTTGATAGGCCCTTAAATCCTCAAACTTCTCCTTCCTTTTCAAATAATATTTTTTACTTTTTTTTCCTTTTTTTTTATAAGGCAAGGACTATTGTATCTGGATAGGTCTTTAATGATGTTGAATTCCATTTAAAACAAAGGTCTGATATGTATCTTTAACTTAAAATTATAATAATAGTATTGAAAATTATTTTATAATAATAAAAATTTATGTTTTGTAAAATAAAAATCAAATTTTCTATTTTTACAAAAATAAAATATTTCTTTCAAAGATAGTTTAACTATATTTATCATTTCATTACTAAGAAAATTTTAACATTAAAATTTTCATTATTACTATAAATTTTAACTAAATTCCATTACTCATTTTTATATTCCAAATTTTGCTTCCCTAATATAATTTCATATACATAATTGTTTTCAATCAAAAAATCAAATTTCATTATAAGTATTTTTTAGAACAAATAAAATTTTAGTTTTTAAAAATTTATTTTTAAAATTCTCTGAAACTTTAAATTTTTAGTCAGGATTAAACCTTTAAACATAAAAAAGGATACATGGGTAAAAATTAAAAACTAAAATACCATGCTACCAGGAATTTTCATATCCTAAATATGCAATTATAACAGTTTAAAAAAGAAATCAAATTCTTTTTTTTAGTTCTTTCTTAAAATAAAATTTCAAAAGACTTCTACAGTAGTATAGGTTTTCAAAGAAAATACTCACTAACTTTAACATCACTAAAATCACAAGAACATTAGATAATATATGGTAATAGATTTTGAAGAGTTTAAACATACAATTTAAATAGGGGTTTTCTAATAGTGTTCTAAATTTTCTAATAGTTTTGGAATTAAATTATACACTATTAAAAACTCAAACACTAGACACATATTTAAAACCTTAACTACCACAAACATATCTCAAACATACAACATAAAACATCAATTTAACATAAAAATATCTGAATGTGCATAAAAGAAACAGTTCCAACTATGCTCTATTCATTATCAGAGTTCATACCAAAATACATCACATAAACATTAATTTATCATATAAATATCTGAATGTGCATAAAAGAAACAGTTCCAACTATGCTCTATTCATTATCAGAGTTCATACCAAAATACATCACATAAAAATTTAATCAACACATCACATATGAGAACTTCAAATAAAAACATCACAACACACAAGAAAATGACATATCAACATCACATACTCAACACAACAATCCTAATCATCATGCTCATCATCATCATCTTCATTCCAATCTTTGGATGGCACATAAGGTATATAAATAGGATTAGGGGCATCTCAGCACTGTGATCGCCTCTAATCACTCTGTTCATCTACTGTTAATAATTATTCTCGTACTTATCATGCTTCACAATATAACTTTCAATATTTTCTATCTTACCATTCATATCTCTAACATGGTATCTGGTAAGAATCACTTTCTTTAAAATCTTTCTTAACAATCCATTTTGTGAATCTCTTGAAGGTGATGCATGTGAAGTAGAAGCTCGAGAATTACAGGCAGCAAAAGCAGAAGCACTGGATGCTCTAAGAGATCCTCCTTTCCACCCAAATATTGAATGCACAGTGTAAGTTTTTACATTTACACTGGTAATGGGTTTAAGTGGCCGAAGAACCTCTTCCCATGTTTCAAACTTCACTCCAAACTGCTCACAAATAGAATGAATCAGAGAAGGAAATCCCATACCTGTAGTAGTAGCAATTCTGGCACAGTTCATCACATAATAAAAAATAATATCCCCTATGTCTATAGACTTTCCTTGCTGAATACAATGATTCAAAACAGCTCTTTCTCTCGTAACTTTACTAACATGACTTGAAGGCACCAACTTTGATGAGATAAAGTAATGCCATGCCTTTGAGGTGGCATTCAACTTAGACACCTGAAACTTTACTCTTCTCTCATTTGTTATCTTCCACAAACCTCTTCCATCAATAAGAAAGGACATTATCTCATCTAGGTCTCCCTCATAAGGATGATAGTTGGCATAAAAAAAACATCAAAAGAGGTAAATGGTAAAGACATTAATTACCCCATGTGAAAAAATCTACTTGTTGACCTCGAATCATCAACGTATTTTCTTCTGCTGCTAGCAAGTTTGCATAAAACTGTCTAACGACAGAAACAACATTAACGGCGGAGAAGCAACAGTAAATTTCCTAATTTGTTCAAATAATCATTTCTTCAATCTCTCCCCCTGGTTTACTAAAAACTCATTCAGGAATCAATTTACACGATAAAAGTGCGTCGATGTATCTATCTTCCACTCTAGAACTGACAAATTTGTTGGAATCAAATCTCTCCTTCTCTGTTGAGCGCATAGACTTTGGAGCCATATCTAAAAATTCACAAAAAATTCAACATAAATTTGAAAATCAAACTAAAGTTGCTAACTTAACTTTTAAAGGTAATTTCCACTAAATCCAAGCAATTTCTCAAGCTTTTCCTTAAATTTTCGCCATGAATAATGATTTTAAAAATTTTCAATAATGTACTCAAAATACATGGTGAAAAACAAAATTTTTTGCATAGGAGAAGTGCTCATACCTTACAGATTTTAAATCCAACAAAATTTCGTCGAAATTTTCTCTTAAATGATCTTACTTAGTGGTACCATAGGTGACACACCTAAAATATTATGCTTTTTACTATATGATTTTACTTATTTTTGGTGATATTTCACTTTAAAGGAATGTATTTTTCATGATTTATTGCAGGTATAATGATTTTAGGTGATTGGAGCAAAAAGAAGCAAAAATGGTGTAATTTGGAGCAAAAACGAGCAAGGAAATAAATTTTGGCTTGACACCTTTCGATAAGTCTCTCTATGTTTAATCTATTTTAAAGTTCTTGCATATTTTTGAATGGGATTACACTTTAAAGAAATAATTTTTTTATATTTATATTGTAGAGCTATCTGTTTGGAACGCAACGCAACTGAAACGGAGCGAATCAGAGCTGAAATGGAGCCAAACTGAGCAACATAGTGGAGCTGCGCAGGATGGGCGCCGAAGGCTCCCAAATTGGCGCCGGCTGCTCCAGAAGCCCGAGACCATAAAAAATAGGGCGCCGACAGTGTCTTATTCAGCGCCAGTGGCGCCTGAGATGGCCTGGATGTGATATTGAGCATTTTTTTGCCAAATACATCGAATCTGGATGCTTTTTGGAGGGTTTCTTCATGCACCTCTTGGGAAATTCGTCCCTACTCTATTTTAAACCGAATTTGAAGCCAAAAATAAAGAAGAGATGTTAGGAAAAACTTGGAGAATGCTTAGATATTTTAGAATAGAAGTAGAAATGTAGATTTCTACCTTTTTGGAGAGATTGGTGAGAGGATTTTGAGAGAATTTGTAAGGGAATGTTCTAGCATTGCATGGATCGGCGGAAGACTTTATGGGAGAGATTTTCATCTTTCATTCAAGGAGAAAAACTAAGTATTGTGTTCTTCATTATATTATGATTTTGTAAACACTTATTTTGTGGATTTTCTTTGAAATGAAGTTTCCCGTTGTGTTTTCTTAGTGCTTTGTGATGTCTTCCTCTTACTCTTTCTTCTTGTTTGGAAATAGTGGCATAAGAAGTTTATGCCATTGTTTCCACTCTACTTTTCTTTTGCAATGAGTAGGATTCATGTTTACGATATTGGGATGCTTGCTAAAAGATATTTTAATTATAAATGTGATGGTTTTTACTTGCACTTCATTTACATTAGAAAAAGGGCCTGTTGTATTATTAAAGTTCGTTGTAACTGCATTGTCCCAAAAGGTTTATGTAATAATCAATAAAGTGGAACCAGATTCAATGCCCATGAATGAGTTACGTAGCTAAAGTTATGTGAATTGAAACCTCAAATAAATAAGGAAATATGGTTTCATGGGCATCAAATTAGAGGTTTCAGGGTGATAGTTTGAGATCCCTTATTTGGTCCTAAAGTTTGGTAACTAAAGCTAGGGTTAACCTTCAGGTTAAGGGTGAGTGGGAGCTTCGTAGTGAGAGCCGGTATCTTCCTAGCCTTGCCTTAGATTTATCAACTAAACTTAGGATATGTCAATGTTCTTTTCATTCTTGGAAGAGGGGGTACTCTTTTGAAAGTAAAGAAACATTTATGCTCCAATTTGGCACATACAATATTTAATGCATCTCATTCCTATACATTATCAAATTCGTTACATGAGAATAGTAGATTTAATTATCTCAAAATTCACCAAACCAATTTTCCCAAAAAAGGTTATCTTTAGAAGTAATATTTGCGTTTAGGAGTAGTTATTATTCTTACATATAATCATCTGCATTTAGGAGTAGTTGTTAGAAAACCCACTTATATCACCCTTCCAAACGAAGGCTGTTAGTAGTAGACCAGAATTTGATTAAGAATCTCTTACCTCGCTTCCATGTGGGATTGTCAAAAGGGACTCTATTAGAGCCTTGTATTACTTGATACGATGCATATACTTGTGTTTGAAATTATAACTTTACAAAATCATTATAAATATATAAATCTTAGGTCATAAATTCTTATATATAAAAAGTCGCATCATGTTTTTAGCGACTTTGCTGGATAGCTTCGGTAAGAATTTTAGGAGAATTTTAGTTGAAGTAATTAAGCTTAGAATTGGAAAACTTTAGTATTGTAAAATTATTTTTGAGTGAAAAGTGTTCTGTTTTATGAAAAAGTGTTGTAAAAAAACTGTTGTGTAAAAAATAAGGTGTTTCTGAAAATATTTTATTGTGTTGAATATATATTTCAATTTATTTTTTTTTATTGTTAATGTATTGTTTGTTGTGTTATGTATGCAAAACAAAGGATCTGTAGAACTTGTACCTTATGATCTCTGATCTACCTAAAAAAATACCCAATTTTATGCCTTATTTATGATTCAATTCTTAAGGATATTATGCTTTAATGAAAGGTATTTTTATGTTTTTGAATGTAGATGATTTAAAAAGAGTTCAAGAAAGAAAATGAAGGAAAAAGGACAAAAAAGGAGTAAAAATGGAGCTTATGGAGCAAAATTTTGGAATTTTTGGCCTGGCGCCTAGGCGCCAGAATCCGGCGCCTAAGCTCCAGTTCGATACAGACACCGTCAAGTTTTTTTGATGACTTTAGGCAGTTATTTTGACGGTGTTAAGCAGTTATTGGAGCTTCTTGAAGACTGGAAGTTACTCCTAATATATAGAACATGTGATACAATGTATTTGGACACAAGGAAATGGTCTGGATCGTGAAGAGGTGCGAAAGACCTGGTTGTCGGCATATTTTTAGGTTATGTGTTGTACTTCAGAAAAAGAGATCGCCTAATAGAAATTGTCGGCGAATTTTTAATTTAATTTAAATAAATAATTTGAAAAGTAGTATTTTATTTTGAAAATAATTTTAAAATTTAAAAATTTTAAGATATGAAATCAAACTGATCTCACATCCTGAATAGTTTATATAAACAAGCACCACACCACAAATTGTATATCTATCCCAGAGAATAGACACACTGCTTGATGATAGGGCTCGGTTAAATAAACTAGAAGATTTGTGACATCTGTTTGGTTTTCGAACCAATTTTATAAGCCAACAAGTTCCCCTGCTTAATATAAAGGAATTAAGCAGGGTTTATATTACCTGGGTTCTTAAAGTTCCCTAAAAGGGCAAGCCCCTATAGTTAATTACATCTTAAATGACGGGAATCACTTAAGAAAACTCTCGATAATGATCACTAGTTTTGCTCTCAAGAATTTCAAAGTTTAAGGTTTTCAAAGGATTGAATTTTGGAAATTTTAATAGGGAATGGATCAAATTTGGAACATTTATTTTCAGGAGTCTAAAGAAAGATAAGTAGGAGAAGCTGAGGATCCAAGAAGAATCTTGGCAACTTCCCAAACTATCCTATTGTTTGGCTCGGATTTAAGAAAATCCTAATATTATCTGATATTTCAATCTTGCCAATTTTAATTAATTAGGACTTATATTTGTATGATATAATCACACAAATAGCCTCGAAGATGTGAGGTTTTGTGTCATACCAAACCACTACCTCGGAGTCCTAAGACCGGTTAGGGCTTAATTTACCTGACATGGTCATGCAAATGCCTAACGAAGATTTGAGGATTTATGTCGCACTAAGAAAACTACCTCGAAGTCCTATGGCTTGGTTATTTAATTCTAGGAATTTTTTTCTGAAGTAGATCTGACTTTTGCTGATGACGATGGCCGTGCTGCCCACCGTCTCCAAGCTTCTTGTTTTTGTAGAGGTTTAGTTTTAGAAGTCATAAATCAGGAGATTAGAGAAGTGTTTTGGCATAGAGGAAATCTTAAAGTCCAAGTGTTTTTAATGTTTTAATTAGAACAAATCTTAAAGTTGTTTAAATAGAACCGATTAAGATCTCATGGTTCCGTCATCCCGGCACCGTTTTTTTCATTGAATTCACTTAGTCCAGTTGAATTTGCTAAACTCAACTGAATGAGTTCAACACTTTAATTTAGACCGTCGGAAATCCCGTTAGCAACACGTGGGTTACATCATCCTAGGTATTCCCGATCATTCAACGAGACGTTTTAATTTAGTTGCAATTGTATTTTTGTTGTTCTGTTTGTGATTAAATTTTGAGTTGTTTTATATTTTGATATGTTGTGGCGGTGAATTTTATCTTGCAATTATTTTTAATTTAGTTTTAGTTTCAGTTCAGAGACTACCCTAAAGGTTTTGGTTTTCATGCAAGAGTTGTATTTAACATGCAAGAAAAGTAAAGTGCGTTGCAATAAAGTAAATTGCAATAAAATAAAAGTGTACCTGGAGGGTCTTCCCGTCATCCCAAGCTGCACTTAAAACTTATGTTAAGGCATTTAAATATTTCAACAAATACCTAGGTAAAGCTAAGGGAAACGTTTTGGTTGTGTACCAAATTCCTAATCCTATAACTAGTCATCTCCTATGACGTCTAGGATCTTGTGTTTTAGTTTAAGAACGATTTTCTTCATCAAAGAAACAATTAAATTCAATTGTTCTTATAAACATCCTATCATATTGAGGAAGTGCTTAAGACGAGTCTTAAACTTCTTTTCAATATTTCTAGGATCTTTTAAGTCCAAGAGAATTTAATCATACAAGTGAATTAATCATTTAGGGGTTTAAGTTTTGTTCTCTTGCCCAGTGAACTAGGACATTTGAATATCCTATAAGTGAAGTAACACTTCACTTGATACCTCATTTAAGAGTTATAATAATAGGAGCTTTAAAAGGGCAAATCAACTTATTAAGTATTTTAATGATTTAAACTTAATGATTTAATTTTAATTTTGACTTAACTATAAAAAAAATTAGTTTATGTTTGGAATAGTGTTCAAATTATTTTAAATTTAAATCTTAATTATTTAATTTAGGTTTGTTGATAAATGATTTTGATTTAATTTAATTCACTTTAATTTAATTTTTAATTTAATTTAATTTAATTTGATTTAAATTTAATTTAATTTAATTTAACTTGATTTGATTTAATTTAATTTAATTTATTTTAATTTAATTTAATTTTAATTTAATTTTAATTTAATTTTGTTTTAATTTAATTTTAATTTTATTTCAATTTAATTTTAATTTAACTTAGTTTTAATTTAATTTTAGTTTAATTTAAATTTGGATTATAATTTTAATTAAGTTTTCTCATTAAGAATTAAGTATTATTGAAGTGATTTATTTAGGGATTTTTAAATTAAAGAATAAATATCTTCTTAATAATATCCCTACTTTAATAATTTCAATTTCTATTATTCTTCCAAAACTTTAATTAATTTATTAATTAAAGTTTTATTTTAATTATTTTTGAAATGGTTAGTAGGTTTCTACCCTCAATCATTTAAGTTTCAATCATCCAAAATCAGTTTAAAATCAAATATTTTACCCTCCCCTTTTTGATTAATCCTAAAGTTTTAATTAAAGGTTGAAATTTTTAATTACCCTTTTGCCCTTCAAGCTTAATAATTCTATAACTCACTAAATTAAGCTCAAATGAACTTGAAACCTTTATGTAACCTCACTCACATGTCAATTAAAACATTAGAGGAGAAAATGTGATTTTTCTGTATTTAATTTATTTATATAATTATTTTTGATGGAAAATAGGGGTTTTCAAGGAAAATTTAACAACATGACCAAGGAAATGCTTCAGTCTTTGAGAAAATTATGGCATGATTCAAATGACCAGAGGACCATTTGGACCAATTTTGGTGATTTTTTGAATTATATTTTATTTATTAGAATTATTTTGAGTTTTGGAGTATTAATTAATTTTAAAATAAAATTAAAGTTGAAAAATGGATTTTATATTTTTCTTAAATCTCTCTGTCCTCAAGAAGTTCAGAGAAACAAATTTTCCATTTTTTAAATTTTTCTTTGATTTATTAGAATTATTTTTAGTGAAAAGGTTGGAAAATACATTTTTTTAATATTAAGAATTACATTAAGCCCATAAAATTCATTATCTCATCCTAGGGACCTAAGAAAAATATTTGGTTTATTCCTAAGTAATTAGAATTCAAAATGTGACATTTTGGGGATTTTTAATATTTTTATGATTTTTATTATTTTTTAATTATTAAAAATATTAAAATAATGATAAAAATCAAGTTTTTTAGAAAATTAAAATTTTAATTTTCATATGTTCCTCTGATATCAGAGAAGCTCCAAAACCATATTTGTAAATTTTTTAAAAGTATTTTGTGAGTTATGAATTTTTAAAGTTTAATTTTACTTATGGGGCTTAATCAACCCATTTGGTGGATCAAATCAAGTCCAATTAGTTTCAAATTTTTATGTGAGACTCTTATGACCCTTAAGGACAGTGGAGAATTATTTTCAAGTCAATTTGATGTATAGTTAACCCTAATTAATTAAAGATCAATTTTGGGTATTTAGGCCAAATAGGGTTGTTCCAAGTGAATTAACTCAAAACTTATTTTTCCTAGGTTCCTCTAGTCATACGAAACATCACCAAATTTTCCTAGAATTTATTTCTCAACATGCTAATTATTGGAATTAAAATACTCAAAACAGTAACATGAACTTGGAAAATCAATAACTTCTCATAGGGATGGCTTCTCATCAAGGAAAATTCAGGGAATGTTCCCAAGTTCAGAGGCTTCAAAAGCCCTATGGTCTCATGCCATGCTGAATTGTTTATGTGCATGGAGAATTGAAATAATGCAGAGAGTAATTAAATCATTAAAAATAAAATACTAAATGAAATTAATTGATTTTTTTTCCACATTATTCTCTTCTTTTCACTGAGCAAGAGGGAATTTTTATTTTATTTTTAGGAATTTTCTACACAAAGTTATGAATTTTTGAAATTCTGGATATTTAATAAATAAGAAAATACCCTAATTTCTTACTTAACCACGCGACGCCGCGTCAACCTTAGCAGATCCGAAAGACCACGCGGCGTCTACTGATTCGGCGCTGCCATCTAAGTCAGCTGCCACGGGGCCCGCGGTTCACGTACCGTCTCCTGGTCCGACAACATCTAAGCCGTCTGCTCGATACACGCGCGATCCAACGGCTCCCAGTCATCTTCTACGACTGGTGTGAACCCGAGACCGTCCACACTAAAACTCTAAGATCTCACTCAATTCTCAACGGATTTTTGTGTTCTTATGCTCTATGGATTCATCTTGAAGAGACGAACACATCCATACGGTAAACATGCATTGAAATTAAGGCATTTCAAATGGAGAATCTCGAGAAGCTATGGAAGAAGAGAGAGTTCATACCTTTGCTCAGAGAAGTGAAGCTTCGATCTGAGAGTTGTGTCACGTTCGATTGGGTCCAAGCAAGCTCCAGATGAAGTCCCTTGGCCTGGTGAATTGCCTAGGTACAAAAGTGACCACAGCCGATCACAAAGCTTGGAGGCTAGAGCAACTGGGTGGCCTGGAGAGGGGGCTTTCACTGGGGAACTTCTCCTCTTGGTCTGGTGAAGGTGTAGGGTCAATCAATTTGGAGATTGGCTCACTGTGGTGAAGTGTCCTGGTTTTGGGCTTGAATTTCAACTCTAAAATTGAGCTCACAGAGAGGAAATGGCAGGGGATTTCAGTGGGGATCAAGTTCTCCAGGTGTGGGGAAGAGTCTGGAATGATTCTGGCAGAGTATCTCTGTGATTTTGTTTCAGCGCCTCCCATGGCCGAGAGAGGTGGTGTTTAAATAGAGCTGGCTGGAGGCTCTCCCAGGGGGAGTTAGGGGTTGGGATCAGCTGCTCTGGTGAGGAGAAGAACAGCCATGGTGGCCATTGGGCATGGGGCAGCTCAGCAAGGGAGAATTTCAATGTTGGCTCACATGGGAGCTCTCGGGTGTGGTGTTTTTCGGTGATCCAGGCGGCTGGTCTGCAGGCACGGGTCACCCTCAAGTTCAGGTGAGTCAGGGCTGGGTTTTTGTGTATTCAAGTGGCCAATGCCATGTGTAAAGGGCTTGGATTAAAATGGCATGGGGGAGAGGCCATTTTGGCTTGATTTGGCCCAAGCCATGGTTTTGGCTTAGGTTCACCTCCCCATGACCTAGTTTTAGGCTGGGGGAATGAGTTAGGTTAATAGGTCAAAGGTGGTCAGGTTCCTTTCTAAGAGTATTTAAATTAGATTTGGGTTTAAGGGAGACATGTTTAAGGCTAATGACCATTAGGAATCATGGAAAGAGCCTCCCTCCTATCCTATCTTGGGTATGGTCATATGTCAACAACTCACATGGCTTGCATGAGGCTCAAGAATGGCTTCATGACTCACCTTTGACTTGGGAAAAAGTTTGGTCAATTTCATGAAAAAGGGTTTTAGAAATTTTGGTAATTTAGGGGTGATTTGATGGGATTTGGCATATGGCTTGATTTGGAATTATTTATTTATGGATTTAGAACTTAGGGGATGGTTTTATCAAATGGATGATGATAGAGGATTGTCATGTGGGCTTTAAGATTAATTTTGGACTTTTTGAAATCATTTCGGATGGGTTTTTAAAGTGGTTTAAAAAGGTGGGCTTTAGGCTTAAAAATAAAATTATGGATGGGATTTTTTTGTAAACGTTTGGGCCAAGTAATTGTTGGGTTTGGTTTAGGGATGTGTCATGAGTGATTTGAAGCAAGTTTGAGGTGATTTGGAATTGGATTGGGTCTAATTTGGGTCTCTTTGGTAATAGAGTCCAAATGGGTCAAAATGAGCTATCTTGGGCTAAAGTTGGGCTAATGTTGAAATTAAAGTAAAATTAATGTTGGGAAATGTTTATGGGGGTGTTACAAATAGGTTTCAACTTTGGTTTGGTTTTGATTTTGGGATTTGGGCCCATTTGGGCTAGGTTTGGGTGTAGGCCCATTTAAGGAATTTTGGGTTTGTGTTGAAATTGAGTAAGGTTTGGGTCCAAATTTTGGGCAAATCATGTTAGTGTTTTGTTTATGGGGATGCTAGGAAGGTTTTAGAAAAGATTTGGGTCAAATTGGGATTGAATTGGGTTGGTTTGAACTAGGTTTAGGTCATGAGCCAAAATTGGGCCTTAAGCTTTTAAAATGAAATTGGGTTCAAATGCCAATCAAATTGGGCTTGAATTTGGTCTAGATTGATATTGGCAATATTTAATTGAAGTTTACAATTGGATTGGACCAAAATTGAGACCAATTGGGGTGATTTGGTTTGTCATTGGGTTCATTTGGGTTTAAAATGGGCTAAATTGGGGGTTTTGGTAAAAGTGGGGTAAATTGACAAAATTGGCCCATGGTGTTGGACAAAATGAAATTAGGAATATTTGGGATTTTCTGGAATTTTTTGGGAATTTTCTGAATTTTTGGATTTTTGGGTAAAGAGGGGCATTTTGGTAATTTGGAGGGAATTGGGGGTATTTTTAGAAATTTTGGTATTTTTGGATGTAAATGATCAATTTGATTGGTGGAGAAATGCTCAAGGTTAATTTTGGAAAATTTTTAGGTTATTTGAAAATTTTGGTGGTTTTGAGTAGTTTCAAGAGCTTTTAGTAGGTTTGATGGGTATAGGGTCCCCGGGGTCAAAAATTAAAATTTTGGAAGAATGAAGATTCATCAAATATGAGTAAAATGAAAACACTTTTATTGAGTCATGAAGTCATATTAAGCCCATATGAGCCATGAGAGGACTCATTGGAGGCATTCACTATGTTGTTCTTAACCCTCTTAACCAGGGGCTTAGGGGTTAAGGTCCATCCATATGAATTACCTACATGAGTCAGGGAGTCAAGTTGGGGTAAGGTGTGGTTTTAGGATTTGGATTGTGTATGTGAGAGTGTAGAGTGTGAGTGTAGTGAGTGTGTAAGTTAACCCTCACTGCACCGGGCCACCTGTGGGTAGTCCTAAGGCCAAAGAGTCCTTAGGGAACTCATCCTTTAAACCTTCACATTTGACTTCAACCCTCTAGGTGATTAGGGGTCTAAAATCAAGCTTGTGGGGTTTGTAGGGAGTTAAGAGGTGTTTGAATTTCTAAGTGGTAGGTTCCATTTCTAGTCCTCTAAGATTAGTCAAAGGAAATGCTTAAGGCTAGATCCTAAGTACTAAAGACAGAAGCAAAAGACCTCATCAAAAATGAGGTCAACAAATGGACCCCCAATAGGTGTGGTGTGCTAACCAAGCATACAGTGCGTATTGGTGTTGACCGAAGAGATCAACAAAACCAACACAGATGTCCAAGTGACAAACTTAGGACGAAGTAGAATAATTTCTGCTGGGGAGTATCAGGTATATTTTCAAGACCGGAGATTCCTGAACTCTCGCTGGGGAATGGAAAAGGAGGTGAACTCCAAATCACATGATCCGGAGAATTTGATTTAGATTTCATTTTATTTCATGTTCAAGCTTTGATGTGTAAGTTTAGATTTTGAGTTTTAATTTAGATTGAAGTTTGATTTAAAATCAATCTGAGGAAATTTGGATTTGAAACGAGAATTGAAACCTAGGTTCCAATCTCGGGATTGCAAAGAAAACTGGAATCTGAGCACTAGTCTCGAAGTGAGAATCGGAGTTCAAGTGTTGATTGAAAAGGATGAGAATCAGAATTTAGGTACTGATCTCGAAAGTTTAAAGGGAGCTGGAATTGAAATTTAAGTATCAATCATGGGAGAGAATCAAAATTTAAGTATTGATCTCGAAAGATGGGAGGCATAATTTAGGTGCCGTCCCCGAAAGAGAACTGGAATTTAGGTACCAGTCTCGAAAGTTGAGAATTGAAATTTAGGTATCAATCCAGATGAGAATCAAAATTTAGGCATCGATCTCAGAATGAGAACTGGAATTTAGGCACCAGTCTCGAAAATTTTGAATTGAAATTCAGGTATCAATTCGGATGAGAATCAAAATTTAGGTATCGATCTCGGAATGAGAACTGGAATTTAGGTACCAGTCTCGGAAATTTTGAATTGAAATTTAGGTATCAATTCGGATGAGAATCGAAATTTAGGTATCGATCTCGGAATGAGAACAGGAATTTAGGTACCAGTCTCGGAAATTTTGAATTGAAATTTTGGTATTAATCCGGATGAGAATCGAAATTTAGGTATTGATCTCGAAAGGAGAGTTGGAATTTAGGTACCGAACTCGAAATGAGAACTGGAATTTAGGTACCAGTCTCAGAAATTTTGAATTGAAATTTAGGTATCAATTCGAATGAGAATCGAAATTTAGGTATCGATCTCTAAAGGAGAGTCGGAATTTAGGTACCGACCTCGAAATGACAACTGGAATTTAGGTACCAGTTTCGAAAATTTTGAATTGAAATTTAGGTATCAATTTGGATGAGAATCTTAATTTAGGTATCGATCTCGGAATGAGAACTGGAATTTAGGTACCAGTCTTAGAAATTTTGAATTGAAATGTAGGTATCAATACAGATGAGAATCGAAATTTAGGTATCGATCTCGAAAGGAGAGTCGGAATTTAGGTACTGACCTCGAAATGAGAACTGGAATTTGGGTACCAGTCTCAGAAATTGTAATGTATGAAGAAGGACCCAGTCTCATGCCTTCAGAACCAAATCGAACAAAGTTCGTGGCTCCGTGTCAATAGAACATGTCAATCTCCGTACAAGAGGGAAGGGAGATCACAAAAAGTTAAAAGGGTTTCGATGTGACAAAAAGGGTGTGGGATTTTTGAAATTTGAAGTGTGAGTTTTCCGTGAGGAAGAACCATCCCGAAAGAGGGTTTCAAAGTAGTTTGAAGTAGATTTTGATCTGAGGAAGAATTGAAGGATTTGAAAAAGATAGATTGAGATTGTAATTCCATTTGAGATTCATTTTTTGATTTTGTTTGTCCGTTAATGATCCAATTTTATTTTTGTTGTTTATTTGATGTTCACGTGAATTTTATTTGGTGTTCATTTTGATTTGAAGTTCTTTTGAATATTTCGATTTCTAAGAAAGATTCTTATTTATTTCTCTTTTCTTTTCTGTTCTTTGTTTAAAGTTCATTTAACTTTAATGGCTTTTCCCAGTCAATTTGCACAAAAAGAGGTGAAGGCAAAATGTGACATGATCACTTTCATTCCAATCTTAGTGAAGATACATCATACAACTCGATCTGAGATATTTCTCACACAATCCATGACTCAAAACGGACTATGTATGATTCTTGTTGATCCATCCAAAATAGTATATGCTAAAAAAAATCCATGTCTAAATAATGAGATACACGGTCAATAACATCACTTCCAAGCCGTCCTTGGCAGGAGTGCCACATGGATGTGCATTGGAGGTGTGCTATTTCCCGTGTAACTCACAGCTCGTAGGGCCGGGGACTCTCCAATTCTGGATCTGGTTGGAAGTGGTAAGGTGCCTTTCTGTCGTCCATCCTTCTAAAAGTGACGGAGATCCGCTCCATTGGTACTCCCCGTATACAATGTTTGCGATGTCTGCTCCATTTTCTTGTAATATCATGACAGAACCTACCGAAAGTGGTATCTCCACCGGCCCTCGGAACTTACCCGGGCCTGCTATCCGGAGGTCAGATCTTAACATGATATTGCATTGGTTGACAAACGAAACTGTGCAGAAAGATCTGACAAAGTCATGGTGGTCTATGTGTGGAGGTATGCAGTCGCCCTTCTGATAAATATTGATGATGCAACTGTTGGGTATGCGATCCGTCGGCGATACCCTCCACGTTATCATTCTTTTCACCATTCTTTTAATTATCCTCGGCATTGGATCCACCTCACCATGACGGAGTATCCCTGGTGGATTTCCTTTTCTCTCCTCTGCGAAGTTATAGCAACATCCGCATTGTATTGTGACTCTTCCTTTCCCTGGCATCCATTTCCGGGGTTTCGAATAAGTCTTTTCTCTCAGACGGCCTACTCGACCCATTTTCTGAAGTTCTAAGATGCAATCCACAATTTGCTGTTGCTCGTACTCTGAGAATACACCTGTGTGTAACTCGAGGCCTTCCAAAATGTTGATTCTTTTGCCTCTAATCCTTTCAAACTATTGAAAAGTCTTCTTCTCAACATTTTGCATTCTTTCTAGTTCATATTCTGGGATGATCTGAAAGTGACGAGGCCTGGTAACGTATTGCGGGATGTATGGCTCAATCCCGTCACGTACTCCTGCATACCTTGGCTCCTCGGGGATTGTCTCTGTCGGGACATCTTTCGGGTTTGCTTCTGCAACAAGGTTCTTCGGATATGGTATCTCTGTTTGGCGTCGAGGCATCTCTCTGCCTCTGATCTTCTCAGAGTTACCTTTATCCTTTCTGTTGTTCCCGGAGCTTGTTTTCTCTTTTCAGGTTGCTGATGAACTGGTATTTTTGAAATGTGTGTGTCGGCGAAGGTGGTTGTTTCCTCGTGTTGATCTGCTGCTAGTTTAGTCAACATCTTGCAGATACGGCGATTATTATTCCTTCTTTGAGTAGCAGTGAGCGTAGCTCTCCTTACTCCTTGAATTTCTACGGGCGCGGCGCTGCCAAGCCTGCCCTTTGCCGTGACAACTACAAACTTGATTTTCTTGCTTTCCTCGGTGTTTGTCTTTCTTTTCTTATTGCTGGATTGGTGGCTTGAGCCACCCATCTTCATCACTGTCTGACTATGAAGCTCTTCTCGGTCCACTGGGACCCAATCATTTTCTTCGTACTGTAGGTTGGCTAGTGTGAAGTCAGAATCAATTTCTATCACTGCTCCATCCTTCACCCTCTTTTCATCGAGTGCGAGACTCACACCATTTTTAAAGTTTAGGACCAACTGCCCGTTTGACATTTCCATGCGAAGAAGACAAAGAAAGGATCAGGGGCTGTACTAAGAACAAGAACATTAAGAAAATATTCATCACTGAAGATTCTTATTCACTTATTTTAATTTTAAAGGAAGTTAGGAAAAGATGAGGAAAGACCAGGAACAAGATTTGATTTGAAAGGAAGGGTAAAACTTATTATGATTTCACATATTTCATTTTTAGCACATTTTTTTTTGGTGATGATTTTTTTTTTAATTCATTTTTATGTTTTTGGGATCGGACCTAGTCACAAAGTGATTACTTCACCCGTGTTTCTAGGGATAAGACTCTATTTTAGAGGCCACCCTTTGAAACATCAGGTTGCGTAATATTTCTTAGAATACCGTCCGTTGATTGGAAGCATTTGTCGTTCTCCTTGGCAATTCACAAGTTGGTAGGAGCCTCCTGAGTAGTCTGCCTCGACCACAAACGGCCCTTCCCAAGTCGGTTCAAATTTGCCTCCTATCTTGCGATGTGCAAGAATAGGTCTTACGAGAACAAGAACTAAGTCACCAACTTTGAAAGTTCTTGGGCGGACCAGTTTATCATGGGCTTGGATCATCTTAGCTTGGTACAGTTCCAAATTTTGTTGTGCTGCAAGTCTTTTCCCTTCCAAGTTTTCCAGTTCTTCCAGTCATAATCTGGAATTTTCTTCTGTAGTAATTTTATTTGCAACTGCAATCCTGAGTGATGGAAGCTGAACCTCTAAAGGTAATACTGCCTCGGACCCGTACACTAACATATAAGGCGTAGACTGAGTAGGAGTCCTGTAGGCCCATAAGGCTTCTAACAACTTCTCGTGCCAATTTCTCTTGTTATCATCCAAAGTTTTTTTTAGAATTTGAACGAGAGTTTTATTAAAAGCCTCGGCCAAGCCGTTTTCTCTTGGGTAGTAGACTGTTGAGTATCGCCAATCGATTCCATGTCTTCTGACAAAATTGTTGATTTTTGTGCTTTTGAATGCAGACTCATTATCTGAAATGATTCTGCGCGGTACTCCGAAATGGTAGACAACTTGATTCTTGAAAAACTGCAGCACGTGGTGTGCTTTTACTTCGCTGAGTGGAACTGCTTCTGCTCATTTAGAAAAGTAGTCTATAGCTGCAAGGATGAAGCGATGTCATCTTGAAGAAGGCTATTCTATCAGACCCACTATATCTGTGCCCCAACACTCAAATGGCCACGACCCAATTGTTGGATGTAGCACATTTGGAGGTTGGTGTAGAACCACTCCGTGCACTTGGCACTGGTGACAACTCTTGGCGACTTTCATACAGTCGGTCATCATCGAGGGCCAGTAGTACCCTAGTCATTGAATTTTCATTTTCATCTTCGGACCCGACTGATGAGAACCACAAAGTCCTGAATGCACTTCTTTGACGATTTCACGAGCCTCGGACCCGCTCAGGCATCTTAACCACATCTGATCAAAAGACCTTCTGTATAATGTATTATTTATTAATGCGTAAGACAGAGTTCTTTTCTTGATTTGATGGGCTAATGACTTATCGTCTGGTAATTTACCTGTTTGCAGGTAGTCTATTAGCGGTTGACGCCAATCTTCTGTGCTTTCCGTTACTGCTGCAACTGATTCCTCTGCTTTTTTTGAACCCTTTACAGTACGAAGAGGAACCAAAGTTATGTTGAATTGCAATAATATCATCGACCACCTGGCAAGTCTGCCAGAAAGTGTCGGTCGGGTCATCAAATATTGCAATGGATTAACTTTCAAAATGAGGTTGATCTTATGAGAAAGCATGTAGTGCCTGAGTTTCTGTGCGGCGAAGATCAGGGCCAAACAATGCTTCACAATTGGAGGATACTTTACTTTCATTGGAATCAAACGACGGCTTAAGTAGTAGAGAGCATTTTCTTTTCCCTCATCATTGACCTGACCTAGCAAGGCTCAAAGGGAGTCGTCTAGAGCCGCGGTATAAAGTATCAACGGTCTACCTGAGACTGGGGCTGCTAAGACAGGAGGTGTCATTAAATATAGCTTATTGTCCTCGAAGGCCTGTTGGCATTTCTCTTCCCAAACGAATTTCGCATCCTTTTTAACTAATGCCGAGAAGGGCTGACACCTACCTGACAAGTTCGAGATAAAGCGTCGAAGATATGCCAGCTTCCCTTGAAAGGATCGTAGTCATTTTAAGGCTTTGGGAGGTGGCATCTCTAAGATAGCTTTAATCTTTTCTGGATCAATTTCGATTCAGCGATGTCGGACAACAAATCCTAAGAATTTCCCGGAGGTGACGCCGAAGGCACATTTTAAGGGATTCATCTTAAGGTTGTACTGTCTTAGTCGCTCGAAAACAATTCTCAAATCATACAGGTGATCTTCCTTCAGTTTACTTTTGATGACCACATCATCCACGTAGCACTCAACTTGGTTGTGAATGAGATCATCAGAAATCTTTGTCATCGCTCTGTGGTATGTTGATCCTGCGTTCTTTAGTCCGAATGGCATTACTGTGTAGCAACACACTCTGACCAGCGTTCTCAAAGTTGTGAGCCTTTCGTCTTCTGGTGCCATCTTTATCTGGTTATATCTTTATGATCAATCCATGAATGAGAATATTTCATGTGTTGAAGCAATGTCGATCATCAGTTCTGGGATTGGCAGTGAAAATTCATCCTTTGAACATTCTTTATTTAAATCTCTGAAGTCTACGCAGATCCTGATCTGACCATTTTTCTTTCTAACTGGTACCACGTTGGCTAACCAAGTAGGGTATTGTTCTTCACAGACAAATTTAGCGTCGATTAGCTTCTTAACTTCGGCTATTACTTGTTGTTCAATTTCTAAACGCATTCTTCTGGGAGCTTGTCTGACTGGAACAGAAGTAGGGTCTACTCCTAACTTGTGAACTGCGACTTCTCGAGCTAATCCTGGCATTTCTTCGTAACTCCAAGCAAAACAGTCCTTGAATTCCATTAATAGCTTGATCATTTCCTCGGAATCTTCTTTATTGACTAAGGAGCTAACAAAGGTTGGCCTAGGCTCTTCGCCAGTACCTAAGTTAACCTCCATTAACTCGTCTATTGTAGATTTGATTTCTTCTTCAAACTCTGGTGGAGCGTCTCCAATTTGTAGATCTTCAAGATCTTTTGTAGTTTCCAAGCAATCTTCATTAGATTCACAAGTGACAACCAAGCAAAATTCTGTATCATCAATTGATCCTACCGTACTGAATCCGAGGCCATGCTTTGAATTGGGAGGCCGACCGAAATTGTTCCATAGTCTTTCAAAATGTTGTGATTGACCCTTTGTCCATTGTCGAGGTAAGACACCACGTTGAATTAAATTTTGAACACAGGGAGAGTATGACTCAAAAGGTAATTCCATTAATTCGAAAGAAGTGACATCTTCAAATTGTACATCTTTTTCATTATTGGATGAAGAAGTACCACGGTGAAATTTGATTGGTTTAGCACCACCGCCATGCACTTCCTTGACCACCATACCCTCGATCTTATTAGACTGGATCGGGGTCAGGCCATAGTGTGTACATGGTAGTTAATCTTCACGCACATTGACTTATATTCTTCATTCTTTTCATCTTCGAGGAAGATCTTGAATTGTTGTTTCTTCTGGTTTATTGTAGCTGCTTTTTCCTTGATTTCTTCTTCCTCAGAGCTGTTCTCCCAATCAATGTCGATGAAGGGTTTCTTTTGTCCAATCATTCTAATGTCTCTTCCATGACCTCGTCCCCGGCCTTGACCTCGGATGCGACTTCTGGAGAAACCTTCACCATCTCGCCGTAAGGGAGTGGTGAGTGACTGTTGGACTAGAACTTCCGGTTCTTCATCGTCTTGAACTTCTTTTGCTTCGTTGGGCATGGTATTTCTGGAGAAGATTGTTTTCTTAGGAGGCGCGTAGTAGGCTGCATCTTCATGGATTCCAATTTCATGGGAGAACGGTTGCAAGTCACCTTTGATGCATTGTTCTCCTTCATCGTAATATTTTATGCACTGATGCAGAGACAACGGTACCATCCGGTTCTCATGTATCCACTGTCAGCCCAGTAGCTCATTGAACGATGTTTCAGAATCAATCATACGGAATTTTGCGGTTGTCTTTGCTAAATCACCGGTCTTCATCAACAGCGTTATTGATCCGAGGGCTCTTTCTCCTTTTTGGTTGAATCCTCTTAGTAACATCTTGTCCGCTTCAAGCTCGCGAGCATCACTTTCCAAGTATGCTAATTTTCGGAGATTCATTATGTTGATTGAAGCTCCTGGATCCACCAATACTCTGGAGAGTGTAAACTTTCCGATTGTGACTGAAATGTACAACGGTCGGTTGTGATCGGCTGTCCCAAGTAGTAGATCACTGTCCGTGAAGGTAACACATCGCTGTTCCTTTAACGAGCAAACCTCATCTAAGGAATCTCCGGCCATCTGTGCTAAATAAATCTCTGGATCAAGTAAGGCCTTGATCAGAGCTTCCCTCATCTCTTTTGATAAGATGAGAGCGTCTTAGATGCTTAGTTTGGCTGGTAGTTTCCTAAGATGGGCTAGCATTCCCGAGGTATTCCCGATCATTCAACGAGACGTTTTAATTTAGTTGCAATTATAGTTTTGTTGTTCTGTTTGTGATTAAATTTTGAGTTGTTTTATATTTTGAAATGTTATGGCGGTGAATTTTATCTTGCAGTGATTTTTAATTTAGTTTTGGTTTCAGTTCAGGGACTACCCTAAAGGTTTTGGTTTACATACAACAGTTGTATTTAGTTTCAGTTCAGGGACTACCCTAAAGGTTTTGGTTTACATACAACAGTTGTATTTAACATGCAAGAAAAGTAAAGTGCATTGCAATAAAGTAAATTGCAATAAATTAAAAGCGTACCTGGAGGGTCTTCCCGTCATCCCAAGCTGCACTAAAAACATATGTTAAGGCATTTAAATATTTCAACAAATAATTAGGTAAAGCTAAGGGAAAGGTTTTGGTTGTCTATCAAATTCCTAATCCTGTAACTAGTCATCTCCTATAACGTCTAGGTTCTTGAGTTTTGGTTTAAGGACGATTTTCTTCATCAAAGAAACAGTTAAATTCAATTGTTTTTATAAACATCCTATCATATTGAGGAAGTGCTTAAGACGAGTCTTAAATATCTTTTCAATATTTCTATGATCGTTTTAAGTCCAAGAGAATTTAATCATACAAGTGAATTAATCATCCAGGGGTTTAAGTTTTGTTCTCTGGCGCAGTGAACTAAGACATTTGAATATCCTATAAGTGAAGTAACACTTCACTTGATACCTCATTTAAGAGTTATAATAATAAGAGCTTTAAAAGGGCAAAAACTTATTAAGTATTTTAATGATTTAAGCTTAATGATTTAATTTTAATTTTGACTTAATTATAAAAAAAAATTAGTTTAAGTTTGGAATAGTGTTCAAATTATTTTAGATTTAATTCTTAATGATTTAAATTAGGTTTGTTGATAAATGATTTTGATTTAATTTAATTCACTTTAATTTAATTTTTAATTTAATTTAATTTAATTTAATTTAATTTAATTTGATTTAAGTTTAATTTAATTTAATTTAACTTGATTTGATTTAATTTTAATTTAATTTAATTTAATTTAATTTAATTTAATATAATTTAATTTAATTTAATTTTAATTTAATTTAGTTTTGATTTAATTTTAATTTTATTTCAATTTAATTTTAATTTAATTTAGTTTTAATTTAATTTTAATTTTAATTTAATTTAATTTTAGTTTAATTTAAATTTGGATTATTATTTTTATTAATTTTTTTTATTAAGAATTAAGTATTATTGAAGTGATTTATTTAGGGATTTTTAAATTAAAGAATAAATATCTTCTTAATAATATCCCTACTTTAATAATTCCAAATTCTATTATTCTTCCAAAACTTCAATTAATTAATTAATTAAAGTTTGATTTTAATTATTTTTAAAATGGTTAGTAGGTTTCTACCCTCAATCATTTAAGTTTCAATCATTCAAAATCAATTTAAAATCAAATATTTTACCCTCCCCTCTTTGATTAATCCTAAAGTTTTAATTAAAGGTTGAAATTTTTAATTACCCTTTTGCCCTTCAAGCTTGATAATTCTATAACTAACTAAATTAAGCTCAAATGAACTTGAAATTTGTATGTAACCTCACTCACATGTCAATTAAGACATTAGAGGAGAAATTATTATTTTTCTCTATTTAATTTATTTATATAATTATTTTTTATGGAAAATAGGGGTTTCCAAGGAAAATTCAACAACATCACCACAGAAATGTTTCAGTCCTTGAGAAAATTTTGGGATGTTCCTAATGACTAGAGTACCATTTGGACCAATTTTGGTGATTTTTTGAATTATATTTTATTTATTAGAATTATTTTGAGTTTTGGAGTATTAATTAATTTTAAAATAAAATTAAAGTTGAAAAATTGATTTTATATTTTTCATAAATCTCTCTGTCTTCAAGAAGTTCAGAGAAACAAATTTTGCATTTTTCTGATTTTTCTTTGATTTATTAGAATTATTTTTAGTGAAAATGTTGAAAAATACATTTTTTAATATTAAGAATTACATTAAGCCTTTAAAATACAATATCTCATCTTAGGGACTTAATAAAAATATTTGGTTTTATCCCAAGTAATTAGAAATCAAAATGTAACATTTTGGTTATTTTTAATATTTTTATGATTTTTATTATTTTTTAATTATTAAAAATATTAAAATAATGATAAAAATCAACTTTTTTTAGAAAATTACAATTTTAATTTTCATAAGTTCCTTTGATATCAGAGAAGCTCCAAAACCAACTTTGTGAATTTTTGAAAAGTATTTTGTGAGTTATGAATTTTTAAAGTTTAATTTTACTTATGGGGCTTAATCAACCCATTTGGTGGATCAAATCAAGTCCAATTAGTTTCAAATTTTTCCCTAAAGGACAATGGAGAATTATTTTCAAGTCAATTTGATGTATAGTTAACCCTAATTAATTAAAGATCAATTTTGGGTATTTAGGCCAATTAGGGTTGTTCCAAGTGAATTAACTCAAAACTTATTTTTCCTAGGTTCCTCTGGTCATAAGAAACATCACCAAATTTTCCTAAAATTAATTTCTCAACATGCTAATTATTGGAATTAAAATACTCAAAACAGTAACATGAACTTGGAAAATCAATAACTTCTCATATGGATGGCTTCTGACCTTGGAAAATTAAGGGAATGTTCTCAAGTTCACAGGCTTCAAAAGCCCTATGGTCTCATGCCATGATGAATTTTTTATGTGCATGGAGAATTGAAATAATGTAGAGAGTAATTAAATCATTAAAAATAAAATACTAAATGAAATTAATTGATTTCTTTTCCACATTATTCTCCTCTGTTCACTGAACAAGAGGCTATTTTTGTTTTATTTTTAGGATTTTTCTACACAAAGTTATGAATTTTTGAAGTTTTGGATATTTAATAAATAAGAAAATACCCTAATTTCCTACTTAACCATGCGGCGCCGCGTCAACCTTAGCAGATCCGAAAGGCCACGCGGCGTCTCCTGATTAGGCGACGCCATCTGAGTCAGCTGCCATGGGGCCCACAGTTCACGTACCATCTCCTGGTCCGACACCATCTGAGTTGTCCGCTCGATACACGCGTGATCCAATGGCTCCCAGTCATCATCTACGACTGGTGTGAACCCAAGACCGTCCACACTAAAACCCTAAGATCTCACTCAATTCTCAACGGATTTTTGTGTTCTTATGCTCTATGGATTCGTCTTGATGAGACAAACACATCCATACGGTAAACATGCATTGAAATTAAGGCATTTGAAATGAAGAATCTCTAGAATCTCGGGAAGAAGAGAGAGTTCATACCTTTGCTCAAAGAAGTGAAGCTTCGATCTGAGAGTTGTGTCACGTTCGATTGGGTCCAAGCAAGCTCCAGATGAAGTCCCTTGGCCTGGTGAATTGCCTAGGTACAAAAGTGACCACAGCCGATCACAAAGCTTGGAGGCTGGAGCAACTAGGTAGCCTGGAGAGGGGACTTTCACTGGGGAACTTCTCCTCTTGGTCCGGTGAAGGTGTAGGTCCAATCAATTTGGAGATTGGCTCACTGTGGTAAAGTGTCCTGGTTTTGGGCTTGAATTTCAACTCTGAAATTGAGCTCAGAGAGAGGAAATGGCATGGGGATTTCAGTGGGGATCAAGTTCTCCAAGTGTGGGGAAGAGTCTGGAACGATTTTGGTAGAGTTTCTGTGTGATTTTGTTTCAGAACCTCCCATGACCGAGAGAGGTTGTGTTTAAATAGAGCTGGCTGGAGGCTCTCCCAGGGGGAGTTAGGGGTTGGGATCAGCTGCTATGGTGAGGAGAAGAACAGCCATGGTGGCCATTGGGCATGGGGCAGCTCAGCAGGGGAGAATTTCAATGTTGGCTCACATGGGAGCTCTCGGGTGTGGTATTTTCCGGCGATCCAGGCGGCTGGCCGGCAGGCATGGGTCACCCTCAGGTTCAGTTGAGTCAGGGCTGGGGTTTTGTGTATTCAATTGGCCAATGCCATGTGTAAAGAGCTTGGATTAAAATGGCATGGGGCAGAGGCCATTTTGGCTTGATTTGGTCCAAGCCATGGTTTTGGGTTAGGTTCACCTCCCCATGACCTGGTTTTAGGCTGAGGGAATGAGCTAGGTTAACGGGTCAAAGGTGGTGAGGTCCCTTTCTAAGAATATTTAAATTAGATTTGGGTTTAAGGGAGACATGATTAAGGCTAATGACCTTTAGGAATCATGGAAAGAGCCTCCCTCCTTTCCTATCTTGGGTATGGTCATATGTAAACAACTCACATGGCTTGCATGTGGCTCAAGAATGGCTTCATGGCTCACCTTTGGCTTGGGAAAAAGTTTGGTCAATTTCATGAAAAAGGGTTTTAGAAATTTTGGAAATTTAGGAGTGATTTGATGGGATATGGCATATGGCTTGATTTAGAATTATTTCATTACGGATTTAGAACTTAGTGGATGGTTTTATCAAATGGATGATGATAGAGGATTGTCATGTGGGCTTTAAGATGGATTTTGGGCTTTTTGAAATCATTTTGGATGGGCTTTTAAAGTGGTTTAAAAAGGTGGGCTTTAGGCTTAAAAATAAATTTATGGATGGGATTTTTTTGTAAAAGTTTGGGCCATGTAATTGTTGGGTTTGGTTTAGGGATGTGTAACGAGTGATTTGAAGCAAGTTTGAGGTGATTTGGAATTGGATTGGGTCTAATTTGGGTCTCTTTCGTAATAGAGTCCAAATGGGACAAAATGAGCTATCTTGGGCTAAAGTTGGGCTAATGTTGAATTTGATGTAAAATTAATGTTGGGAAATATTTATGGGGGTGTTACAAATAGGTTTCAACTTTGGTTGGGTTTTGATTTTGGGATTTGGGCCCATTTGGGTTAGGTTTGGGTGTAGGCCCATTAAAGGAATTGTGGGTTTGGGTTGAAATTGAGTAAGGTTTGGGTCCAAATTTTGGGCAAATCATGTTAGTGTTTTGTTTATGGGGATACTAGGAAGGTTTTAGAAAATATTTGGGTCAAATTGGGATTGAATTGGGTTGGTATGAGCTAGGTTTAGGTCATGGGCCAAAATTGGGCCTTAAGCTTTTAAAATGAAATTGGGTTCAAATGCTAATCAAATTGGGCTTGAATTTGGTCTAGATTGATATTGGGGATATTCAATTGAAGTTTAGATTTGGATTGGACCAAAATTGAGACCAATTTGGGTGATTTGGTTTGACATTGGGTTCATTTGGGTTTAAAATGGGCTAAATTGGGGGTTTGGGTAAAAGTGGGATAAATTGACAAAATTGGCCCATGGTGTAGTTAGACAAAAATGAAATTGGGAATATTTGGGATTTTCTGGAATTTTCTAGGAATTTTCTGAATTTTCGGATTTTTGGGTCAAGAGGGGCATTTTGGTAATTTGGAGGGTATTGGGGGTATTTTTAGAAATTTTGGTATTTTTGGCTGTAAATGATCAATTTGATTGGTGGAGAAATGCTCAAGGTTAATTTTGGAAAATTTTTGGGTTATTTGAAAATTTTTGTGGTTTTGAGTAGTTTCAAGGGCTTTTAGTAGGTTTGATGGGTATAAGGTCCCCGGGGTCAAAAATTGAAATTTTGGAAGAATGAAGATTGATCAAATATGAGTGAAATGGATTCACTTTGGTTGAGCCATGAAGTCATATTAAGCCCATATGATTGGAGGCATTCACTATGTTGTTCCAAACCCTCTTAACCAGGGGCTTAGGGGTTAAGGTCCATCCATATGAATTACCTACATGAGTCAGGGAGTCAAGTTGGGGTAAGGTGTGGTTTTAGGATTTGGATTGTGTATGTGAGAGTGTAGAGTGTGAGTGTAGTGAGTGTGTAAGTTAACCCTCACCAGACCAGGCCACCCAGGGTAGTCCTAAGGCCAAAGAGTCCTATAGGGAACTCATCCTTTAAACCTTCACAATTGACTTAAACCCTCTAGGTGATTAGGGGTCTACAATCAAGCTTGTGGGGTTTGCAAGGAGTTAAATGGTGTTTGAATTTCTAAGTGGTAGGTTCCATTTCTAGTCCTCTAAGATTAGTCAAAGGAAATGCTTAAGGCTAGATCCTAAGTACTAAAGTGAGAAGCAAAAGACCTCATCAAAAATGAGGTTAACACTGGTCACGGAGTCCGGCGCCAGATTCTAGTGCTTAGGCACGTCAGTTACCTTCTAGAAGATACATTAAAGTTGGACGAATTTTGAAGAGGTGCTTTAAGCAACCCTTGCTCAAATTCAGAGCTTTATAAATAGGAGCCCATTCTATAGAGAAAATCCCACCAAGACCCCCCTCTTAGTACACATACTCATTTCCGCATCTTCTCTCTCATCTCTAGTTTTGTTTAGTCTCTTCCATACTTAGGGTGCCACTTTATTTTGTATCTAGTGAGCTTATTTTGAGTGTTTATTGTGTGTTATTGCTGTTGGAGTCTTTCATCATTACTTTAGAGTCAGTAGAAGTCAGCGGATCACTTGGAGGAACACTTCAGATAATTATTTGTACTTTGGATCAAAGTTTTATAAATATGTTGTGTTGTGTTATTTCAATGTATTCTGAGTAGTTAGTTATCTTTCTCCTTTCAACTATGAAAAGATTGTAAATTAATTAAATTTTGTAGGAGAATTAAATATAAAATATTTTAAAACATTGTGATAATATTAATACCTGATGTTAGTTTACTTTTTAAATTGATCATTTAATTTATTAGAACCTGTTGAAGAATTTTGAGACCTATCTGGAGATAAATTCTTAACTAGTAGATATCACATGAATTCTTAAGTATTCGCAGGCTATACGCGGTTTATTTAAGGTGAAGTGCAAATAAAAAGGAGGATAATATTTATTGGGCGTAAAATTAATTAGTTTTTAGTGTGACAGACTAAATTCTAATAATTTGGTTTATAGAAAGGTAACGGGTTACTGGTAGGGCCGACCATAGCCACCCCTGGACATCTAGTACTGTGAGCCTAGATTAACCAATTCTACTAATAAAACATCCTAAGCCTATCTATAGATTAGTCAATGTTATTTGCTCTTGAACCAAAGGGTAAAGAATAGGAATGCTTTTATTTGGCATAATACCATAAGCTTAATTCTCTATAAAAGATAATTACTCTATAATTCTTGAATTAGTTGAAAAAGTAGAAAATCATTTTTTTATACTACTTACTTCACTTTACTGTTTACTACTTACTTGCTTTTAGAAAAAATTGTTAACAATTTAAATTTGAATATATATATATATATATATATATATATATATATATATATATATATATTAACGGGAAAGGTGCTTTCTGCTAGGGTTTCCATGGAGGAAGCTCGGTAAGGTGAGCGGTCGTGCTTGGTGCAAGGTGGAGAAAGGTGGTCGTAAAGAAGGCCGGAAGCCTTCTCGGTTCTCTTCTTCCTTTGGTTTTGGGTGGGGGTGATTCTTTCTCACTTCCGGGCTCCTTATTTTTGAATTTTGCTTGTGGTACTTGTTACATTGGCAATGGCAAATGATCTCACTCGGGCCGATCCACACTTTGTTGGAAGGGGTACTTTTGCTTGAAGTTATAGTGAGGAAAGATGGTGGAACCACTCTAGGAGATAAACTAGTGTTCCCTCGATTATTTCATGATGCGATGGATGGCAAAGCTGAGTGTGAGTTTATTAGGAAATGTACTTAGGAAGGTAGGAAGGCGGCTCGATTTTTGCGAGGAGGAGATTTTGAAGCTGTCGGAGCCTTATAAATTTACCTTGGTAGGGAAATTTCAGTTGGCCATCCTAAAATGGATATCTTGAGAAAAGGCATTGATGATTTCAAGCTAGTGGGCGGTTGGAAATTAGGGGTTTTTGACGAGTAGACACATTATGTTGCGGCTTGCTAAGGAGGAGGATTATGCACGGGTTTTTTCTAAAAAAGTGATAATGATAGATGGGAAACCTATGAAGCTCCTCGAGTGGACAATGGACTTTGATCCAACTAAAGAACCACCTATAATTCCAGGTGTGGTTCGGTCTCCTAACTTAAAACTTCCCTTTAACAATCATAGAATCATCTATGATATAGCGATGCTATGGGAAGGCCACTCAAACTTGATATCCCCTCTGCTAATGTTACCAAGATTTCCGATGCAAGATTTCTAGTTGAAAGGGACATTACTCGACCTTATTTGGATGGGGTTTGGCTAGGCAATCGCTAATAATGGATACTGGCAACCCATTGTTATGGAATATCAACCTTTGTATTGCAAGCACTCGTCACCTATTTGGACACACCATGGAACAATGCTTTAAACTCCACCCGAATTAAGACCTTATAATGTAAATAATAAGGTTACTAAGAAAAGCCGATTATCCACCTATCTCTCCGGTGATTCCGGTTAGCACTCGCCCCAATTACTACCCGGGATTTGAATAATGAACTTGCAATTCTAAATCAAGGTCCGAATGGGCTTGTTGATAAGGAGGGGGATTTTAAAAACTATGCTTGATCAAATTGGGCGGCAATATTGGGAAATATGCGGATCTACCAATAGAGATTAGAGACAATGGTATGAATAATGCTACACCAGTTACTTGAAGGCGATGATGTGAGTTCGGATAATTCGATGCGAAGGGACCGAGTCTCAACAAGGAAGTAGGAGGAGGAGGAATAAGAATCTACAACATATTGATTTATCTAACACTCGTCCTTAAGGAGCCTACGGCGCCACCACATCTAGGATCACAAGTGCTTGCACGGGGAGTTGATACTAATAAGGAAGTGATCCAGATTATTCGATGCGGGTGCCACTTTTATAACCCCTTCGAGTCCCATAATTGGGGAATCGCCCAAATGATTCTTGAGAATTTAGCAACTACTGCCGATGGTGCTTGGTCTCGACGGAAAAGTAGAAGGATGAGAAAAGATATTATGGAGCTGCAAAATTTATCTAAGTCTAATATTATTGGTATGGATCATTCGATGCAACACCCTCAGAATTACTAGGGCCGGTAAGGCATTACACCATGATTAATCCGATTTGTTGGAATGTTAGGGGTGTGGCAAGTCCTGGCACCCTTAATAGATTACTACATCTTAACGGGACTTTTAAACCTTGGATTATAGCATTACTCGTAACCTATGGTGCATACCAACATCTCTAAATTCACTAAAAGATTTCTTGGATTCCATTTTCACTCCAACCTGCAACAATAAGATCCGGATTTTTACAAGAAAGGAGCTAAGCCGCAATGTTCAACTTGATAATTATCAATTTCTCCATTTACGAGTTTGGGATGGATTCTTTCCGAGGCGGTCTGCTACTATCATCTATGCCGGGTGTACTCATATGGATAGAATTTCTCTTTGGAATGAGTTGTGGCAGATCCGTACAAGTAACTCTTCAAATTGGCTTGTCAGTGGTGATTTTAACTGCATTAGAGATCCCAGTGAGAAAAGGGGGGGAAGAACTCCTGATCTTAATACCATGCTACAATTCTCTCAGAATATCACTAATGCGGGATTATTTGATCTAGGATACATTGGTACCCCTTTCACATGGAAGAGAGGTAATTTGCTTGAGAGAATTGATAGAGCTTTAGCTAATGACCTTTGGCTTAACACTTTTCCCATAACTCGAAGTGCGAGCATTTACACGAGGCAACATCCGACCACTCCCCACTACTTAATTCGGATTTCTTTCGGCTCTTACAAAGGGTACTCCCGAGTTTAGATTTCTCGATGCTTGGTGCACTCATGATAGTTTTCTAGTCGAAGTACACAGAGCTCGGAAGGTCCTCGATCACATTAGTCGTAGTCCTCTTGTGAGACTATGGAGATTGCAAAAGAATGTAGCTTTTAAACTTAGGCTTGTGGAATAAGACTCGGTTTGGAAATGTTTTTCAACAAGTTAAGGATGCGAGAGGCTAAAGTCCATTTGTTGGAAGGCTGCAAATGATTTGGGGGAGAATCGAGCACATGAACTTGAAATTGCCCGATCGGTTTTATTCCAAGCACTTGGAAAGGGAAGATGATTTTCTACAACAAAAGGCTGCTTGTAAACAAGTATCTTTATGGGGACGGGAATTCTAAGTATTTTCATGCGGTCATTAAGCACGGAAGAAAAATAAATGCTATACTTAAAATCAAGGATGAGTCGCGCAATTGGGTTGTCGACCAATCTTCCCTCTCGCAAAGTGCTTGTATTACATTTTCGAATTTGTTTGTTGAACGACCTATATCCTCTACTTCATTTGTTGCTTGAGATGTTTTCGATCATCGAGATTATGTGAATCGGCTTAATTTAACTTTCTTACATGATAAACGGGAGATATTGCAAGCTTTAAAGAGCATTGATGGTAATAAAACGAGCAGGTCTCGATGGGTTTACTTCAACATTTTATATTAAAGCACAGGATATTGTGGGTGATGATCTTATTCGGGCAGTTCATTCTTTCTTTCTTGGATCCGATCTTCCTAAATATTTTTTGCGTGTACGGCATTGCACTTATTCCCGAGGGATCTCAAAAAAACCGGTGGAGTGATTTCGGACCTATCGGTCTTACTACTACCTTTTCTAAAATAATTAGTAAAATTCTTGTGGGAAGACTACAACCTATCTTAACCGATTGATCGGCTCTAACCAATTTGCTTTTGTGCGGGGTAGAACTATTATTGATAATTGTCTTTTGGCTCGAGAACTCGTTACTTGATATTGATAAGAAATGTAGGGGACACAATTTACTTCTCAAATTGGATCTTAAAAAGGCTTATGATTCTATCGGTTGGAAATTTATTGATTTAGTACTTAAAGCTAGAGGTTTCCATCTCGATTTTTGTACTTTAATTCAAAGATGGTCGTCTAATGTTTATTACGGTGTCTCGATCAATAGGCTCATGTTGTGGTTTCTTCAAAGCTGGTAGAGAGTTGAAACAAGGAGACCCATTATCTCCAACCATCTTTATATTGGCTTTTGATTACTTCTCCGAACTACGAATGCTGCTCGAACAATTTATCCTTATCTCCATTTTAAGCATGGTTCTTCACGAGATGATAAGTCATTTGGCATATGTTGATGATGTTATCATTTTCACCAATGGAAGTAAGCTTCGTTGTTAAGAAAATCTTGCAGTCGGTCGATCACCTAGCCTTGGTTGCGAGCCCGGAATTAAACCAAAGGAAGTGTCGATTTTTGGCTGGCAAAGGGTTCGATCATCAACGATGGGTGAAAGAGTACATCGGGTTCTCTGTGCTGATCTCCCTTGAAATATTTAGGTGTACGACTAATTAAAGGAAGGAGAAAGCAATCTCGGTATGATGAAGTTGTCAAGAAGATTACACCAACTTTAAACTGCTTGGACTAATACCTTTCTATCTAATGGTGGAAGATTAACTTTACTTAAGAGTATACTCTCAACCTTTCCTCTTTATCGATTATAAATAGTTAGAATGAAAAAAAGCACCCGGAAAATGTTAGAAACAATGTTTAATAAATTTCTCCGGGAAGGCCAAACCAAGCAATATCATTGGGCTATACGGAACAAGGTTTGTAAACCAACCAAGGTTCGGGGGACTAGGGTGAGAAATTTCCAACGGATGAGCCACTTGTTCTATTGTAAGCGATGAATTAAATTCGAAGGAAAGATACCATGTGGGCAAAATTCCTTTTTGACAAGTATTCTTCGGAAAGATCACCCAAATTCAGTACGTGCCAAGACAAGGGGATTCCAAGCATTGGAGAAGTTTGCTTGAAAGTTAGGGACATGGCCAATCGGTATTTCTGTCGGGAAGTGGGCAAGGGGAGGTGAATTTTTATTATGACAAGTCGGATAGGAGATGGAACTCTAAATTTTACTGCTGATTTCAATCACCAACTAACGCATTGCAGATTTTTGGGTGGAGGATCACTTGGAATGTCAACGAAGTTGAATGAAGTTTTGGATGGGGAGAGCATACAACAGATTATTCAAATCCCTATTAATCCAACTAAACCTCGATAGAATCTTGTTGAAGCAGATCTAATAAAAAATCTTTCAATCGGATGATTCACGACTCACTTCAACTTTAGCTTTGATACTTCTTAGGGGAGAAAATCTGGACCGGGCTTTTATCCCCCTCTATGTCTTACTTCTCTGGAGATTATTCCATCATTATCTTCCATTAGATGATATTTTAAAACTCAAAGGTCTAAGAATAGCTTCTAGATGTTGGCTCTGTCAAGCTCGGGAAGAATCTTTTTCCCACCTCTTTCTCCATTGACCTTGTCACTAAACGAGTGTGGATTACTTGTTTTAAAACATTTCCATCTTACTCATCTTAATCACAATTGGCTCAATTGGGAGGCTTGCTCAGGAGGATCTGGAAAAGTGAAAAATGGTTCCATCTAACTTTAGTTATCTCGTGGTTTATTTGGATGCATAGGAATCATTTAAAGTTTGACAACGAAATTGCAATATTAATCATATGGTGGCTAAGCTGCTGTTGCTTTCGAGAAAGAAGCCACTTCGTTGGAGCCTACAAACCAAAGAAAACCTACATTGCTGAAGTGGTCCCTTCCACCTCCACCATGGATAAAAATAAATATAGATGGGAGCTTCACTAACTCTGCTGCTGGAATTGGGGCGGTTGTAGAAATTCTGGAGGTAAGTTATTGTGGTATTTCCAAGTGCCGATCATCTCACCGTCGGCTCTCCATTCGAACTTCAAGTCGCTTCTTGGGCCCCGATTACTCGCTCAAGCTTTGAACTACCAATTTGTGCGGATTGAAGCCGATTCTCGGCGGCTTGTTAATATTATACAAGGATTATCCCCTCCTACATGGAATTTGGTATACCCCTACGGAACATTGCTCTCTACATTTGGCTCTATCACCCTCAAGTGGTCCCATATCTTTAGAGAAGGTAACCGACTCGCTTAACTAGTTGGCCAAACGTGCTTCTTGCAGCTCGAAAGGATTATTTTTTTCTGTTAAACCTGATGATCCTTTAAAGCTTTTACTTTTTGGGGATTTGACTGATCTACCCTATATTAGATGTATGTAAACTTTGTTGACTTTTGCTGAAAAAAAAAAATATATTAACAGGAAAGGAAAATTTCATTTAATTAAAAGAGTTACATACATCTAATGTAAGGGAGATCATTGAGATCTCCAAAAAGTAAAGGCTTAAGAGGCACAAAGGTGTGGCGAGAAAAGAAATAATACTTAGTGGATGTAGCATGTTTGGCCAACCAGTTAGCTGGTTGGTTACCTTCTCTAAATATATGAGTCCATTTTAATGTGAAGGTGCTGGAGATATGGAGAACTTTTCTGAACAAGTATACCAACTGCCAGGAAGGGGAGGAGAGACCTTGTGAAATGTTGACCAATGGCTTTGAATTAGATTCAATCCAGACAAAATGGTATTTAAGTGCTTTAGCAGTAATCAATGCCCAATAAGTAGCTTGCATCTCAAAATCCAGAGCTGAAACAGAAACAATGGGTACATTGAAGCACCTCAATAATTGACCCAGAGAAATCCTACACACAGCTCCAATACCAGACGATATATATATATATATATATATATATATATATATTTTTTTTTAGGGAAAGGAGCTACATAGGCTCCCTACATGTTGATTTAAAGGAGTGAAGTTACAAAATATCCCAAATGGGAACAAACATGACTCAATACAACTTCACACAAAAAGGGAAAAGTAACTAACCTAAGTGTAAAATAAACCTATCCTAAAAAAATGTGCCCAATAAACACTTAATCCAAAGACACTCCCCAAGGAGTGATGGGGCGGTGTAGGAGATTACCAGGCATCCGGCCGAGCTAGAGAAGCTGCAACCGGGAGAAAAAGCGAAGACCAAAATACCAACCATGCTGAATTATTTCCTCCCCAGTCTAAGTTGGGGGAGGCTCAGTTTGTCCCCAGCAATGAGCAAGTTTAACTCATAAGTTGGGGTAGTGGATACCCTCACCTGCTGAGAGGAAGCACCCTTACTTGCCAGCCAGTGGGCAACTTTGTTTCCTTCCCTAAAAATTGCAAAGAAGGTAGTCTGAGGGGATGAAAAGAAGAATGTATATGAAAAGAAGAATGTATATATAAATTGCTTTTAAAAATTCCAAAATATTACTTATATTTCTTACTTTTTATAAATTCATCTATCCCTGTGAGATCGATAACTAGGACTCCAGTAGAACCCAGTATTACTTAAACGATACATATACTTGCCTTTAAAATTATGACTTTGACTATAATAAAATTTAAATATAAAATTATAAAAGTAAACCTCGCACATCAAGTTTTTGAAGCCATTTACTAGAAATTAAATATTCTAAAAAGTGGTATCAAATTCTTGTATTTTAAAGCTTATATAAAGTCGCATCACATCAAGTTTTGGCTCCATTGTCGGGGATAAGATAGGATAGGATAGGATAGAATAGAATAGAATAGAATATTATAAAAGTAAAGAAAATAAATTACAAAACAAACAAAAACAAAAACAAAACAAAAATAATTTAAATTTTTTATGCGTAGTTCTGGATCTGAAGGATTACTACCTTTTGATTATGGATTATAAAGAACAATTAAAAGAATTAGAAAAAGAAAACAAATTTCAAAACAACAAGAATTTTCGAACTTACATAATAATAATCAAAATCAGATCGAAATTAATGAACAAAATATTTATAAACCTTTAAGGGAATATGCAAACCCTACAGCTGATGAACTTCATGTTAGTGTTCAAATTCCAGCTGTAGATGCTAATTCTTTTGAGCTAAAACATTTTATTATTCAAATGGTTTAAAACATTCAATTTGGAGGAACACCTAATGAAGATCCAAATTTACATCTTGCTACTTTTTTAGAACTTTGTGCTACCTTTAAATATAATAATATTTCTGATGATGCTTTTAATCTTAAACTCTTTCCTTTTTTCCTTAAAAGATAAAGCAAAGATGTGGCGTAATTCATTAGCAGCTTGTTCTATTAAAACTTGGGCAGAAATGGCATAAAAATTCCTTGTTAAATATTTTCCTCCTTCTAAAACTGTTAAATTTAGAAATGATATTATTTCATTTACGCAATTTGATGGAGAAACAATTTATGAAGCTTGGGAATGATTTAAAGGACTATTAAGAAAATGTCCTCATCATGCTTTACCATATTGGTTAATTATTCAAAAATTTTATAATGAACTTATTGGATCACTTAGATCTATTATTGATGCTGCTGCTGGTGGTTCTTTAATGGCTAAGACATTTGAAGAAGCCTAAACCTTAATTGAAGAAATGGCTAATAAAAATCTTCAATGGCCTTCTGAAAGGGTTAATCCTAAAAGAATTGCCAGTATTTATGATAATGAAGTCTTTGCTATTTTAGCTTCACAAGTGGCTGCGATATCTAAGAAATTGGATAATTTTGCTATTAATATATTGCGTGAAAGTAATGATAATTCTGCAGATTTTGATGATTCTCAAACAATGGAAACTTTGCAAGCTATTGCTAGTAAAACTAATAACCCTTATTCCAATTATTATAATCTCTGTTGGAAAAATCATCCTAATTTTAATTGGAATAATGGACATTAAGCTAATCCGATTCAAACTATAGACCAACTTATCCTCCTGGTTATAACAATCAACAAAAAAAGTTGTCTGTAGAAGAATTGATCTTGCAACTAAATAATCAATTACAAGTCAAAACACTATTATTCGTAATTTTAAGAATTAGATGGGTCAAATCGCTAATTTCATTAATTACATACCTCAAGGAACACTGTCTAGCAATGTAGAAATTACTCCTAAAGAATCTGGAAAAGAACTTGAACAAGAAAAAGCTGTACAACTCTAAAGTGGAAAGGAATTAAAAGAGAAAACACAGAATGAGATTGAAAAAGAGAAAGAAGTTGAAGAGATTGAAAAAACTAAAGATACCCTTTCTCCAAATAAAAATAAGACTACTGTACGTATTGAAGTGGAAGTTGAAAGACCACCACTATCTTTTCCTCAAAGACTTAAACAGCAGAAGCTTGGCCATCAATTTTCTAAGTTTTTTGAAATTTTTAAGAAACTTACCATTAACATTCCTTTGCTGAACCTTTGGAGCAAATGCCAAGCTATGAAAAATTTGTGAAGGATATCTTAAGCAAGAAGAGAAATATTGAAGCTTATGAAATTGTTGCACTAAGAGATGAATGTAGGCAATAATTCAGAAGAAATTATCTCAGAAACTTAAAGACAATGGAAGTTTAACTATATAATGCGCTATTGGAGAAAATTCTATGGAAAAGCCTTATGTGATTTAGGAGCTAGTGTTAATCTCATGCTATTATCAATCTTTCGAAGGTTAAATTTAGGAGAGATTTCTCTGATTTTCACTGTAAGTCTTCAGTTAGCTGATCGATAGATCACTTATCCTAAAGGAGATATAAACGATGTTCTTGTCAAGGTAGATAAAGTTATCTTCCCTGTGGATTTCATTGTTCTAGATATGCAATAAGATAAAGAAATACCTATCATTTTAGGGAGACCTTTTCTAGCTACAGGTTGAGCTATGATTTATGTGCAAAAAGGAGAATTAATGATGAGAGTTAATGATCAAGAGATAACATTCAATGTTCTGAAATTAATGAGGTATCCTGATAAAGAAAATTGCTATCGGATGGATATTTTTAATTATATAATTGAAAATAATTATTAAGAAAAATTTAAGGTCATTTCTGATGATAAAGATAAAGAATCTATGTTATATAATGAGTCATTGAATGAAGAAAATTTATTTGTAGAAACTCATTTTATTCATGAAAAATGGGAAATTTTAGACACAACTTAAAATGATATACTCTTACACTCAATTGAAAAAGCCCCTGAACTGAAATTAAAAATGTTACCTGCACATTTAAAGTACGCATTTCTTAAAGATTCATTAACTTTACCTGTAATTATATCTTTAGAGTTAAGCAAAGATCAAGAAGAAAAATTAAATAGAGTTCTAAATAATAATAAGAAAGCTTTTGGTTGTACTATTGCAAATATAAAAGGAATACGCCCTTCAATCTGTATGCATAAAATTTTAATGGAAGAAAATTGTAAACCCACTATTGAACGTCAAAGAAGATTAAATCCAATTATGAAAGAGGTTGTCAAGAAAGAGATTTTAAAATGGTTAGATGCTGGAATTATTTATCCTACTTCAGATAGCCAATGAGTAAGTCATATTTAATGTGTTCCTAAGAAAGGAGAAGTAACTGTCATTGTTAATGAAAAAATTGAATTAATCCCAACAAGACAAGTTACTGGATGGCGAATTTGCATTGACTATCAAAAATTAAATAACGCCACTAGAAAGGATCATTTTGATTTACCTTTCTTGGATCCAATGCTGGATAAACTTGCTGGACACTCATATTTCTGTTTTCTGGATAGATATTCTGGTTATCATCAATTACCCGTTGCTCCTGAGGATCAAGAAAGGACAACATTTACAAGTCCTTATAGAATATTTGCTTTTAGAAGAATGCCTTTCAGTTTATGCAATGCACCTGCAACTTTTCAAAAATGTATTATGTCAATATTTTGTGATTTGATTGCTAAAGGAATTGAAGTATTTATGGACGATTTTCCAGTTTTTGGAACTTCTTTTGAATCTTGCTTGGAAAATATAACGAAAATTTTGAAGAGATGTGAAGAAACAAATTTAGTTCAAACTGCGAAAAATGTCAATTTATGGTCACATAAGGCATTGTACTTGGACCTAAAGTTTCATAAATAGGGATGGAAGTTGATCAAGCAAAAGTGAAAATAATTGCTGAGCTGCAACCACCTACTACCGTTACTGATGTAAGAAGTTTTCTGGCTCATGCTGGATTTTATAGGAGATATAAAAATGATTTTTTCTAAAATTGTTAAACCTCTTTACCATTTATTAGAAAAAGGAGCTAAATTTGAATTTAATGAAGATTGTCTGAATGCGTTCAATATTCTGAAAGAAAAATTAATCCAGCACCTGATTGGAATAAACCTTTTGATTTAATGTGTGATGCAAGTGATTATGCAATCAGAGTTGTATTAGGACAAAAATATGAGAAGGTTTTCAAAGTTATATACTATGCTAGCAAAACTCTTAATGAAAATCAAATAAATTACACAACTACTGAAAAAGAGCTTTTAGCAGTAGTATATGCCTTTGATAAATTTAGACCATATCTTCTTGGAACAAAATGTATCGTGCACACTGATCATTCTACCATTAAGTATTTAATATCTAAAAAGGATGCTAAACCTAGATTGATCAGATGGGTTTTACTTTTACAAGAATTTAATTTTGAAATTGTGAACAGAAAAGGGACTGACAACCAAATTGTTGATCATTTATCAATAATCAAAAATATAAATGAGAAATTCTCGGATGAGCAATTATATGTCATTCAAGGATTACAAATGCCTTGGCATGCTGATATAGTTAACTACTTAGTTAGCAATATTTTACCATATGGAATAAATAATAAATACATTAAGAAATTCAAGAATGATTGTAAATCATATATTTAGGAAGATTGTCATTTATTTAAATTAGAAAGAGATTCTGTGATTCGAAAATCTGTACCTTATGAAGAAACTTTTTGCTTTATTCAAAAATGTCAGGATTCTAAATTTTGAGAACACTTTGGAGTGGATAAAACTGCGTTTAAATTTTTAAATTATGGATTTTATTGTCCTACTTTATTTAAAGATGTTGGACATTATGTGCAAACTTGTGATTGATGTCAAAGAATAGGAAATATATCCAGAAAAGATGAAATGCCTCTAAACTTTATATTAGAAATCAAAATTTTTGATGTATGGGGTTTAGACTTTCTGGGACCTTTCGTACCATCATCTGGAAAGATTTATATTTTATTAGCAATTGATTATATTTCAAAGTGGATCGAAGCTGTAGCTTTACCTAACTGTGATTCCAAAATTGTTTCGAAATTATTAAAGAAAATGATTTTTACATGATTTGGTAAGCCCGGGATAATTATCACAGATGGGGGAAGTCATTTCAGAAATATAAAAAAAAATTATTACTGGAAAATTTCAAAATTAAATATAGAATTGCAACTGCTTATCATCCTCAAACAAGTGGAACGGCTGAAGTGTAAAATAGAGAAATTAAGAGAATATTGGAAGACTATTAATTCTAAAAGAACTGACTAAGTTGATAGACTTGATTCTGCATTATGGGCGTATAGAGTAGCTTATAAGACACCTATCGGAATGTCACCTTATCAGTTAATTTATGGCAAACATTGTCACTTACCAGTTGAACTTGAGCATAAAGCTTATTTGGCGATAAAGGAGTTCAATTATAATTTGAATACTGGAGGAGAAAAGCGAGTATTACAATTGAATGAAATGGAAGAGATAAGAAATGAGTCTTATGAAAATGTAAGAGTTTATAAGGAAAGAATGAAGAAATTGATGCGTGTTTAAGACTTTTTCCTGGAAAAATAAAATCTAAATGGATGAGACAATTTATAATTGAGAAAGTATACCCTTATGAGCTGGGTCTACCCAATTAATTCAATTAATTAGGTCGGGCCGACGACATTAAACCAAGCGCCTTGTGGGATGCAACCCATATTTATTAGTTTGAGTTTAATTATTGCTATAAGGTTATGCCTTGGTCTTGACTAAATTTATACATAACTTCTGGAAACAGAAGGCTAAAGAGTCTATATTGGCTTAAGCAAAAAATTTTATTGAAGTATATAGAAATTGGACTTGGACCACTCCATGTCAAATGTGAGTAAAAAGAAGATCAAGTTAACCTTCGTTTGTAATTGTTTGTGATTTGACTTTTTCGTAATTGTGTTTCTGTGTTGATCATACTCGTTTATTAGACCTATTTTTATGACCAAAACTTTGTGAATATGACGATAGGCGAATCAGAGTCGATCGAGGTTCCGGCGCCTAGGCACCAAAAGTTGGCGCCTAAGCACCAGAGTGACCTGCATATCGATGATCCGGTGCCTAAGCGCCAGATTCCGATGCCTAAGTGCCTCGGTTACAGATCGTGGAAAAATAAAATTCTTCAGTTTTTCACACGAAATCTTTGTATATATAGCCTATATTTCATCCTCAAACCCATAGAAACACTAATTTCGACCAGAGCAATCCATTTTGGAAGAGTTGGAAAGGATTTAGAGGCAATGGATAGAGGAAATCATGGGAATGAGGTAAGGCACAAATCTCCTAAAGATCCTCAGCCTTATTTTAATGGTTTTATTGCTATTAATTTGGAGAAAATGTTTAGTTGAATGGATAAGATTGAAGCGGAACTTCAAAGTATTGTTAATCATCTCCATGAGATGTACCACCAATACGAACACTTGGAATTGAAAACCAAATTTCAATCTGATTATATGGTTACCTATCATGACGCTCAAGTAGAAATGTACGTGAAGAAGAAGTGGATCGATAAAAAGACGGCTTTGTAATTTTCAAGGGCATTGGTTTTCTATCCCTTCGGTCCTAGCAAACTTCATTGTAAAAGAGATGGTAACTGAAGATCGGTGTTAAATCGATCCTTTGTGTGTTTTAGGTGTGATCGAGTCTTGTGTTAGTGTGTTGAATATCGAATTTCTGTGTTTTCTTAATTGTTGAATATGTGTTGTTGGATTTAAACGTTTGCTTTTAATATGTTTTTTGTGTTATTTATAAAACTATGAACCTTGATACAGTCTTCTACTAAATATTATTGAATTTGGAATGGATGTTAGGATTTTGAATTGAAGAATTTGGATACATTTTTTGTGGATCTATATTATCATTTTAATTTGATTATGAAAATATGTGGAGGATATAAAATGGATTAATACTCTCATAAGAGCAAATAGGAGTCAAATTTGATATGATTTGGTGGAAAATATTTAATTTAAATCAAATTTTTGGAAAGGCGAGTCTGGCGCCTGGGCGCCAGAATTCGGCGCCTAGGCGTTGGTTCGGCCTGAACCCGAAAACTCATCTTCTTAAACCCCCCATGCCATTTTTTACTCCTAAGCTTCCTTCTCCATTGTTTTTCACGAAAATACCACCTAGAGATCCCATTTAACGCCAGATTTTCAAGTTTTTGAGCTTAAACTCACCCGATATCTTCATCTCTAGGTCAGATCTACATTCTAAACTCATTATTTTTAATTTTCGCCATGGATTTTGCCCTCACTATGAAAAACCAAAATTTTGAGAAAAATATTGATTTTTTATGGTTAAATCCGTGATTTTTTAAGATTTTTCAAGTTTAAAAAGCTTAAATTAGTTTATCTTCCTAGATCCGTTGAATTTATTTTGCATTTTTATTTTCACGTTTAGATGACACAAAAATCTAAGCGAGGAAAGGAACGAGAAAATTTTGATTGTAGCAAGTTCGTCACTGCTACTGATACTTCCGATACAATGATTTTTCTACGACTCGAAAATTTATCTCGGAGCGAAGTTAATATAATCTTGGAGGAAGAATTGAGGACAGAATCATTGCGCTCAATTGACAACGATTCTAATATTTCACTGTTGTTGTCATTATCCCAGTTGTTAGAGAGTTTTATGCTAATTTTGTGGATGCGGAAGAATACAAGATTTTCTTTCGAGGAGTTGGAGTTGGATTCACTCCTAAATGAATAATTATTTTCTATGGCCTGCCGCCAAACATAGAGTGTTATTACTCATGATTATCTCAATCCGAGGGAGATTTGGATATGATCATTGCCTACCTGCCTGATAGTACTGGAGCCTAGAAGATTCAAAATGGAAAAGGGTAAATTTTTCATCTTCTAAGCTTAATGGTGTTTCAAAGGCATGGCACTACATTATTTCTGCTCATGTCCTTCCATCCAATCATCTGAGCGAAGTTACCAAAGATAGAGCTATTCTCAACTACTACATTCAAGAGAGGAAGTCTATTGATGTAGGGAGCATTATTTATGATTCTATAGAGGCTACTGCTCATTCTAGCACTTCTATTGGACTTGCTTTTTCATCTCTGATCTATTCTCTATGTCAAAGTACTGGAGTAGTTGCTGAGCTTTCTGAGGAAAAGCTTAAGTCAACAAAACCTATAGAAAGAGAAAGCGTCAGCATTTATGATCGACTGCAAGGTAAGAGTTCTACTGCACCTTCTAGTTCATTACCTACTTCAGGTAGAGCTTCTACTTCTAGACCATCTACTTCTGCTGAGCCATTATTTACTTTTTGGGGAACCATGCATGATCAGTTTATAGAGCAGCAACATGAGTTATTCTTAACTCGCTGTAGAGTAGATACGATATATAAGAAGATTGATCATCTTTTTGAGTATACACAAAGAAAGAGAGAATACGAGGCTGAGTATTCCGAGTCTTTAGTGAGATTTCTGAAGGGTGAGCACGATGTTCGGTTCCTTACTTTTCCTAGATTTTCACCATATGTTGATCCAAAGGATATGTAGTTTTATTTTGGTGATGACGATGATGAAGCTACAGACAATGATTAGTAGCTTGACTTATCTCTAGAGATTGTTGATTCTGTTTTTAGTGTGTTTTCTTGTTTCTTATGCTTATTAGTGTGACGTTATTTGTTAGTGTTTATGTGAACTTTTTATGTTAAAACTGTTTTTAGATTATCTTATGTGTGTTTAAGACTGAAATGTGAATGAATTTTTATAAAAGTTTATTTCTGTTTCAGTCTACTGTTTAGTGTTCATGAATAGTTAGTAAATTTGCATGTTCAATACAAAATAAAATAAAATAAAATTAAAAATTAACTCCTGCTTTGCAAAACTTTTCTATATATACTTAATCATTTCTGTATATTCATACTGAAGCATGTGTAGAAGTAGAAGTTAGTTTTTCCTTACTACATCATTATTGTACTTAGATTAATTCCATTTTATTTCTTTCTTTCATGCTTTAGAAAATTTCATGATTCATATTTATACAAAAGCTGAAGTTTGGAGGAAGCGAAAACATGTATCAAATTTAAATATTATTTGTCCTTCAAGAACTAATTTTTTCTTTAAAAATATATTAACATAACATACAGAATGAAAAATCTGTTTAAGATTACCTAAATTTCTGAATTTATAAACAATTTAGTAAACTTAAATAAAACTTTAATAGTTTTGGTTGATTTTTAGAATGTAACTATTTAGCTTAAAGAATAATAAGATCAAAATTTCTCTATTAATAGTAAAGAGAATTGTATTTTTGTAATATTAGGGAATCGAGATTATTGCTTGAAAAAGAAAAGATTGAAATAAATTTTGAAAAATAATAAATTATTAATGTCATATTCATGAAGTAAGAATGTATAAGATTTTGAAAATAAGTAAGGATAATGAAGTTCAAAATCATTAACAGGCTATCCAAAAATAGTAATCATCACTCAAAAAAAAAAGAGAAAGAAAAGAAAGTGAGGAGAAGCTTGAGAAAATACCTAAAAAAAATTTGGCTTCACTTGAATTATCTTATATTAAAAAAACTGATTACATTTTTAACCTAATTTCTATGTACATATATTTTTATTAAAAAAATATTTCATGTAAATCTTTTTCTTATAAATATTCTATGAGACCTTGATATGATAAACTAAAAATATTCTTGAAATAAATGAAAAATTGGAAGTCTTATAATTTGGTAGTTAAATACTCTTAAATTCTTAAAGTGAAACTTAATTAGTGAAATTTGGTTAATGATTTGCTAAATAATTTATAAAACCAAAAATTACAAGGAATCTTAACTAGTTTTGCTTCATTCCAAATGTTATCTATTTTTTGTAATTAAAAGGGTTACTTGAGGACAAGTAACATTTAAGTTTGAGGGAATTTTATCTACCTAAAGAAATACCCTTTTTTATACCTTATTTATGATTCAATTCTTAGGGATATTATGCTTTAATGAAAGGTATTTTTATGTTTTTTGATGTAGAAGATTTAAAAAGAGCCCAAGAAAGAAAAAAGAAGGAAAAAGGAGCAAAAAGGAGGAAAAATGGAGCTTATGGAGCAAAATTTTGGAATTATTGGCCTGGCGCCTAGGTTCTAGAATCTGACGCCTAAGCGCCAGTTTGATAAAGACACTGTCAAGTTTTTTTTATGACTTTGGGCAGTTATTTTGATGGTGTTAAGTGGTTATTGAAGCTTCTAGAAGATTGGATGTTACTCCTAATATATAAGACATGTGATAAAATTTATTTGGACATACGGAAATGGTCTGGATCGCAAAGAGGTGCGACCCAAAGTGAAGAGGTGCAAAAGACCTAGTCACAGAGTCTGGCGCCTAGGCACGAGATTCCGGCGCTTAGGCGCGAGATTCTGGCGCCTAGGCGAGAGATTTCGGCTCCTAGGCGCGAGATTCTGGTGCCTAGGCTCGAGATTCCGGCGCCTAGGCGCGAAATTCCAGTGCCTAGGCGTGACAGCTACCTTCTAGAAAATACATTGAATTTAGATGAATTTTGAAGAGGTTCATTAAGCAACCCCAGGTCAAATTTAGAGCTCTATAAATAGGAGCCCATTCTACAGAGAAAATAGCACTAAAACTCCCCTCTTAGTACACATACCCATTTTAGCATCTTCTCTCTCATCTCTAGTTTTATTTTGTCTCTTCCATACTTACGGTGCTACATTATTTTTTATCTAGTGAGTTTATTTTGAGTGTTTATTGTGTGTTATTGTTATTGGAGTCTTTCATCATTGCTTTGGAGTCGGTAGAAGTCAGTGGATTACTTGGAGGAACACTTGAGATAAGTATTTGTATTTTGGTTCAAAGTTTTATAAATATGTTGTGTTGTGTTAATTCAATGTGTTCTGATTAGTTATCTTTCTCCTTTCAACTATGAAAAAAATATAAATTAATTAAATTTTGTAGGAGAATTAAATATAAAATATTTTAAAACATTTTGATGATATTAATACCTGATCTTAGTTTAATTTTAAATTGGTCATTTTATTTGTTAAAACCTGTTGAAGAATTTTGAGACATATCCAGAGATAAATTATTAACTAGTAGATATCACATGAATCCTTAAGTAATCGCAGGCTATATGCAGATTATTTAAGGTGAACTGCAAATAAATAGGAAGATAATATTTATTAGGCAAAAAATTAATTAGTTTTTAGAGTGACAGACTAAATTCTAATAATTTGGTTTATAGAAAGGGAATGGGTCACTGGTTGACCATAGCCACACTTGGACATCTAGTAGTGTGATCCTAGATTAACCCATTCTACTAATAAAACATCCCGAGCCTATCTATAGATTAGTCAATGTTCTTTGCACCTGGACCAAAAGGTAAAGAATAGGAATGCTTCTATTTGGCACAATATCATAATCTTAATTCTCTACAAAAGATAATTACTCTATAATTCTTGGATTAGTTGAAAAAGGAGAAAGTCATTTTTTTATACTTGCATTAAATTTTAATTACTGCTTTCTTTACTTTACTGCTTACTGCTTACATGCTTTTAGTAAAAATTGCTAGCAAATTAAATATGAAAATTTATATATAAAAAAAAGAAAGTATATAAAAATTTCTTTTAAAAATTCCAAAATATTACTTATATTTCATACTTTTTATAAATTCATCTATCCCCGTGGGATCGATAATCGAGACTTCACTAGAGCCCCGTATTACTTGAAAGATACCTATACTTGAGTTTGAAATTGTGACTTTTACAATAATAAAATTTAAATATAAAATTATAAAAGTAAACCTCGCACATCAAGTTTTTGAAGCCATTTACCAGAAATTAAATATTCTAAAAAGTGGTATCAAATTCTTGTATTTTAAAGCATATATAAAGTCACATCGCATCAATCCTGAGTTAGAAAAATGGAAAAAAATTCAAAAATAGAAAGGACTCAAAAAACTGGAAATGGAAATGGAAAACATTCAAAATAATAACTTAAAAAATCATAATAAATTATTGAGGGATTACGTAAATCCTACGCTAGATAAAATTGACTCAAGTATACAAAACCATGTCATAGAAGCTGACTCATTTGAACTAAATCCAGAGATGATCCAACTTGTGCAGACCAACCTATTTTTACTTATCTAGTTTTCTAGAACTTTGTGCTACATTTCGTTATAATGGCTTGTCAGATGATGATATTAGGCTAAGGCTTTTTTCTTTCTCACTAAGGGATAAGGCTAAAATTTGGTTATACTCTTTAGCACCTGGTTCTATTAAAACTTGGTAGGAGATAACTCAGATATTCCTAGCTAAGTATTTTCCACCTTCAAGGACTACTCAACTTAGAAAGGATATTATCTCATTTTGTCAGTATGAAGGGGAATCAATTTACGAAGCCTGAAAAAAAATTTAAGGAACTCCTATGAAAGTGTCCACATCATGCTCTGCCATATTGGTTAATCATTCAAACTTTTTATAATGGATTAGTAGGATCCCTTAGGTCCATTATTGATGCTCGTCTTTGGTGGTTTATTAATATCAAAAACATTTGATGAAGCGTATGCATTAATTGAAAAAATGGCTACAAATGAATTTCAATGACCCTCTATAAGAGAAAATCATAAAAATATAGCTAATGTTCATGATACAGATGTGATTGTCATTCTTACATCTCAGGTTGTTGCAATATCAAGGAAGTTAGACCAATTTGGAATGAACCAACCTCAATTTACTCATGTAAGTGAGGAAAGTTCATTAGGGCGTATGATTAATTCCAATTTATTATATGAGACTTTAAATACCATAAAAAACCCATATTCTAACTTTTACAAACTATATTGGAAGAAACATCCTAGTTTTAACTGGAATCATACTACTGAGGGTGGAAACCAGCAATGGGAAAATAATCATACAAATCCTATTGGAAGTTGGAATAGTCAGGGGAACACAAGCTATAGACCTTCATATCCACTAGAATATAACAATGATCAACAATTTAAGGATAAGAAGATGTCTATAGATGAAGTGGTACTGCATATGGGAAACCAGTTACAAAGTCAAAATGCTGCGATTAGAAACATAAAGAATCAACTGGAAGAAATTGCTAATTCAATTAGCAATAGACCCAAATGAACACTTCTTAGTAACACTGAGATCAAACCTAAAGAAAACAATAATGTACAACTATTCCTTGTTACTGGACAAACTATGATAGATGTGTAAAAAGGAGAGTTGATTATGATTATTAATAACCAGGAAGTCACTTTTGATATATTGAAGACTATGAAATTTCTAGGTGAGAGAAAAGATGAATGTTTTTGGATGGATGAAGATGATTATCTAATTAAAGACCATTTCCAAAAAAGTTTTGAGAGTAAGATAACAGATGAGGTCGGAATGGATTTTCATGATGAGTTAAAAATGTTATCTAAAGAAGACTGTATGTATGTTCAAGAGAGGTGTGTAATGATGGAAGCTACCAAAAATAGTGAACTTGTAATTCCATCTGTTGAAAAATCTGATGAACTTAAGATGGATGTACCCCATACAATTTTAAAGCCTACCTATTTAGTTAATTCATCTACACCACTAGTCTTTATATCTTCATATTTAACTCAATCACAAGAAAAAACTGAATTGAGTGATGAACAAAATAAAGTTATTGAACTAGGACTTGGAAAATAAGTTGAGGATAAATTTTAAAAGAACTTTGAGTTGAGAAAAGAGGATAAGGATATTGGAAGACTATTGGAATGAATTCCTAAGGAATTAGAAAAACTTATTTCCTCAGCTAAGATAGATCCTCCATCATTTAATAATTATAAAGGGGAAGAATTGGAAGATAACTTGAAATAGAAGAGTGACATAGAAGAATTTAATCTTGAATCTGAATTATCTAAAGGGAATCCGATCCAAAATTTTGGAGATCTTGAATTATTTTATAGAGATCCATTTCTTATAAATTTCAAAGATAATATTAATGTGTAAATTTAGAAAATCAATATTAAAATATTGAATCGAGAAAGAAATATGACGAACAATAATATAAATCCATCTAAAAAGGAAGAGCTGAATGAAAAATTACTTGAGGATTTTGTAGGAATTCCTGGATCTGAAAAGGATTGGAAGATTGATCGAGGAATACTTAATTGGAATTTTGATCTAGGAGGAATCATTTGTCGGGCCTGCGACGTTAAAACCAAGCGCTTTATGGGAGGCAACCCATAGCTATCAGTGTGCTTTGATTTAGTGTGCTTGAGAGTCATGATTGTTAGTGTTGTATTATGTTTGCTTGAGTATGGATTGATAAGCTTAATTCATGTTTGGATTAGTGGGCCTACTTGATCTTTATGTGTCATTATGGATTGATTAGTTTGATTGTTGTTGGTAGATGTTTGGATTGTTAGTGGTTGGATTTGATCTTTGTGTGTCATGAGGGAGGTGATTCCTTAACTTCTTATTATGGTTAGACTTATATGTTCTCTTGTAGTAGTTGAATTGATGATTCCACTATGAGTCGAGTCTTACCCGGACTTGAGTTTTAAGGTTAGCCTTCAAGTGAAGGGTGAGTGGGAACTTCATAGTGACAGCCGGTATCCTCCCAGCCTAGCTTTAGATTTAGCAACTAAACTTAGGATATGTTAATGTCCTTTTCATGCATGGAAGAGGGGGTACTAGTTTGAGGGTAAAGAAACATTTATGCTCCTATTTGGCACAAACAATATTTTATGCATCTCATTCCTATACATTATCCAATTCATTACATAAGAATAGTAGATTTCAATATCTCAAAATTCACCAAACCAATTTCCCCAAAAAGGGTTTTCTTTAGAAGTAATATTTACATTTAGGAGTAGTTATTATTCTTACATATAATCATCTGTAGTTAGGAGTAGTTGTTAGTAAAATCACTTATATCACCCTTCCAAACTAAGGCTGTTAGTAGTATACTAGAATTTGATTAGGAACCTTTTACCTCGCTTCCATGTATGATCGACAAATGGGACTCCACTAGAGCCTATATTAGTTGATACGACACGTATAATTGCATTTGAAATTGTAACTTTACAAAATCATTATAAATATCTAAATCTGAGGTCATAAATTCTTACATATAAAACATTCGCATCAAATTTTTAGTGCCGTTGTCGGGGAAGCTTCGGTAAGAAGTTTAGGAGAATTTTTGTTGAAGTAATTAAGCTTTGAATTGGAAAATTTTAGTATCGTAAAATTATATTTGTGTGAAAAGTATTTTGTTGTATGAAAAAGTGTTGTAAAAAAACTGTTTGTGTGAAAAATAAGGTGTTTGTGAAAATATTTTGTTGTGCTGAATATATTTTTCATTTTATTTGTTTTATTGTTAATGTATTGTTTGTTGTGTTACATATGCAAAACAAAGGATCTGTAGGACTTGTGCCTTATGATCCCGAGTTAGAAAAATGGAAAAAAATTTAAAAAATAGAAAGGTCTCGAAAAACTAAAAATGTAAATGGAAAACATTCAAAATAATAACTTGAAAAATCATAATAAATTGTTGAGGGATTATGTAAATCCTACGATACATAAAATTCACTTAATTATACAAAACCCTGTCGTAGAAGCTGACTCATTTGAACTTAATCCAGAGATGATCCAACTTGTGCAGACCAACAAGTTTGAGGGAACTCTTTCGGAGGATCCCTATTTACATTTATCTAGTTTTCTAGAATTTTGTGCTACATTTCGTTATAATGGCATGTCAGATGATCTTTGTTAGGCTAAGGCTTTTTCCTTTCTCTCTAAGGGATAAGGCTAAAATGTGGTTATACTCTTTAGCTCTTGGTTCTACTAAAAGTTGGGAGGAGATAACTCAGAAATTCCTAGCCAAGTATTTTCCACCTTCAAGGACTACTCAAATTAGAAACGATATTACTTCATTTTGTTAGTATGAAGGGGAATCAATTTACAAAGTTTGGGAAAAATTTATGGAGCTCCTAAGAAAATGTCCACATCATGCTCTGCCATATTGGTTAATCATTCAAACTTTTTATAATGGGTTAGTAGGATCCCTTAGGTCCATTATTGATGCTGCTGCTGGTGGTTTTTTGATGTCAAAAACATTTGATGAAGCGTATGCATTAATAAAAAAAAGGCTACAAATGAATTTCAATGACCCTCTGCAAGGGTAAATCATAAAAATGTAGCTAATGTTCATGTTGTAGATGCAATTGCAATTCTTGCATCTCAAGTTGCAGCAATATCAAGGAAGTTGGACCAATTTAGAATGAACCAATCTCAATTTTCTTCTGTAAGTGAGGAAAGTTCATTAGGGTGTATGATTGATTCCAATTTATTACATGAGACTTTAAATATCATAAACAACCCATATTCTAACTTTTACAACCTAGATTCGAAGAAACATCCTAGTTTTAACTGGAATCATACTACTGAGGGTGGAAACCAACAATGGGAAATAATCATACAAATCCTAATGGAAGTTGGAATAGTTTGGGGAACACAAGCTATAGACCTTCATATCCACTAGACTCTAACAATGATTAACAATTTGAGTATAAGAAGATGCCTATAGATGAAGTGGTATTGCATATGGGAAACTAGTTGCAAAGTCAAAATTTGGCGATTAGAAACATAGAGAATCAACTGGAGAAATTGCTAATTCACTTAGCAATAGACCCAAAGGAAGACTTCCTAGCAACGTTGAGATCAAACCTAAAGAGAAAGATAATGAACAACTATTCCTTGTTACTGGACAAACTATAATAGATGTGTTGAAAGGAGAGTTGATTATGAATATTAATGACCAGGAAGTCACTTTTGATATGTTGAAGACTATGAAATTTTTAGGTGAGAGAGAAGATCATGAATGTTTTTGGATGGATGAAATTGATTATCTAAGTAAAGATCATTGCTAAGAAAGTTTTCAGAGTAAGATAACAGATGAGGTCGGAATGGATTTTCATGATGAGTTGAAATTTTTATCTAATGGAGACTGTATGTATGTTCAAGAGAGGTGTGAAATGATGGAAGCTACCAAAAATTGTGAGCTTGTAATTTCATTTGTTGAAAAATCTCAAGAACTTAGGATGGATGTACCCCATACAATTTTAAAGCCTACCAATTTAGGGAATTTATCTACACTACTAGTCTTTATATCTTAATATTCAACTCAATCACAAGAAAGCCTGAATTGAGTGATGAACAAGATAATGTTATTGAACTAGGACTTGGAAGAGAATTTGAGGATAAATTTCAAAAAAACTCTGAGTTGAGAAAAGAGGATAAGGATATTGGAAGAACATTGGATGGAATTCCTAAGGAATTAGAAAAACCTATTTCCTCAACTAAGATAGATCCTCCATAATTTGATAATTATAAAAGGGAAGAATTGGAAGATAACTTGAAACTGAAGAGTGACATAAAAGAATTTGATCATGAATCTAGATTATCTAGAGAGAATCTGATCCAAAATTTGGGAGATCTTGACTTATTTTATAGAGATCCATTTCTTATAAATTTCAAGGATGATACTAATATGCAAATTTAGAAAATCAATAAAGGAATATTGGATCTAGAAAGAAATATGATGAACAATGATATAAATCCATCTGAAAAGGAAGAGCTGAATGAAAAATTACAATTTGAGGATTTTGTAGGAATTCTTGCATCTGAAAAGGATTGGGCGATTGATCGAGTATTACTTAATTGGAATTTTTATCCAGGAGTAATCATTTGTCGGGCCTGCGACCTTAAAACCAAGTGCTTTTTGGGAGGCAACCCATAGTTATCAGTGTGTTTTGATTTAGTGTGCTTGAGAGTCATGATTGTTAGTGTTGTATTGTTTCTTCTTCAGTGTAGACTGATAAGTTGAAGTCATGTTTGGATTAGTGGATTGACTTGATCTTTATGTGTCATTATGGATTGATCAGTTTGATTATTGTTGGTAGATGTTTGGATTGTCAGTGGAAGGATTTGATCTTTGTTTTTCATGAGGGAGGTCATTCTTGTTGACCTCATTTTTTATGAGGTCTTTTCTCTTCTCTCTCCTTAGTACTTAGGATCTAGCCTTACGTTTTCCCTTTGACTATCTTAGAGGATTAGAGATGGTACCAACCATTTAGAAATTCAAACACCTCTTAACTCCCTTTAAACCCCACATGCCGGATTGTAAACCCTTAAGCCACTTGGAGGGTTAAGATCAAATGTCGAGGTTTAAAGGATGAGTTCCCTATAGGACTCTTTGGCCTTAGGACTACCCTGAGTGGCCTGGTCTGGTGAAGGTTGACTTGCACACACACTACACTCCCACACACACATTCCAAATCTTAAAACCATTTATACCTAGCTTGACTTCCTAACTCATGTAAGTAATTCATATGAATGGACCTTAACCCCTAGGCCCTCGGCTAAAAGGGTTAGGAACAACATAGTGAATGCCTCAAATGAGTCCTCTCAAGGCTCTTATGGTGTTGATATGGCTTCATGGCTCAACCAAAGTGATTCCATTCTACTCAAACTTGATCAATCATTATTTTTCCAAAATTTCAATTTTTGACCCACGGGGCCCTACACCCGCCAAACCTACCAACTGCCCTTGAAACTACCCAAAATTTGCAAAATCACCTAAATTACCGAAAATTCCTCAAAACCAATCCTAAACATTTCCCACCTTTCAAATTGACCATCCTTAGCCAAATATACAAAAATTTCCAAAAATACCCCAATACCCTCCAAATACCCAAAATGCCCCTTTTAACCAAAAAAATCCAAAAATTCTAAAAATTCCCAAAAAATTCCAAAAAATCCCAAATATTCCCAATTTCATTTTCTCAACTACACCATAAGCCAATTTTGCCAATTTAGCCACTTTTACTAAAACCCTCAACTTGACCCATTTTTAACTCAAGTGAACCCAATGTCAAACCAAACCACTCCAATTAACCTCATTGTTGATCCAATTCAATTATAAACTTCAATTACATATCCATAATATTAATTTAGACCAAATCCAAGACCAATTTGATGAACATTTGGATCCAATTTCAATTTGAAGCCTAAGGCCCAATTTTGGCTCATAACCTAAACTCTGCCCAAACCAACCCAATTTAACTCCAATTAGCCCCAAATCTTTTCCTAAACCTTCCTCACATCCCCAAAAAAAAATACTAACTTGATTTGCCCCAAATTTGAACCTAAACTCCACCCAGACCTAACCCAAATCAAAAATCCCTAATTTTGACCTAAACCCACCATGAATCCAAATGGGCCCAAATCCCAAAATCAAAGCCCAACAAAAGTTGAAAACTCTTTTTAACACTCCCATAAACATTTCTCAACATTAATTTTACATCAAATATAACATTGCCCAACCTTAGCCCAAGTTAGCCCAATTTGACCCACTTTGGCCCCTTTACTAAAAAAGTCCCAAATCAAACCCAATTCAACTCAAAATCACCTCGAATTTGTTTCAAATCACTCATGACACATCTCTAAACTAAACCCAACATTTGTTTGGCCCAATCCTTCAAAAATTTCCAATCCACCAATTTGTTTTCAAACCTAAAGGACAACTTTCTTAAACCATTCTAAATGCCAATTTTCACCAAATCCAAAAGCCCAAAAAAATCCATTCCCAAGCCCACATGAAACCTTTTCTTCATCATTCCTTTGATAATTTATTTGACAAAAGTCTTAAATCATCATGAAATCAACCCATTTGAAGCATCATGACAAATCCCATAAAAAAATCCAAAGTTTTCAAAATTCCAACTAACCCACTTTCATGTAATTGAGCTAAGCCATGGAGCCATGCCCAAGCCATATCTAAGCCATGAGAAGCCATAGACTTGTCATCACTCCCTAAATGGCAAAAGGAGGAGATCCTTTAAGCACTCCCTAAAAGTCATTAACCCATTACATGATTCCCCTTAACCTAAATTTAAACCAAATAATCCTTGATGGGGACTTCACCACACATGTGAGGCTGACCCAACTGATCCCCTTCTGCCTAAATCAGGTCATTGGGTGGTGCACCTAACCCAAATCCATAGGTTGACCCATTTGGACCCAAAATCACCCCTCTCCCCATGCCACTTAAATCTAATCCTTTACACATGTCCAAAGGCAGTTGACTGCACCTAAACCCAAACTTAACCCAAATAAGCCCAAACCCCAAAATCAAAACCCAACCAAGGCCAAAACCTCTTTGAAACACTCCCATAAAAATTTCCCAACATTTATTTTACATCAATTTCAACCCTAGCCCAACATTGGCCCAAGTTAGCCCAATTTGACCTACATTGACCCATTCACCAAAGAGGTCCAAATCCAATCCAAACCTAGCCCAAACACTTCAATTTTATTCCAAATCATTCATGAAACATTCTTAAACTAAATTTAACACTCATGGGATCCAATTCTTCACAAAATTCCCATCCACAAATTTACTTTTTAAACCAAAAAGCCCACTTACATGAAACCTTCCTAAAGGCCCAAATTTCATGCTAAAGCCCATATGACAATTGCTCTACATCACACCCTTAATTAAAATCAATCCCTAACTTTGAAAATTCATCATGAAGCCATTCCAAATTAAGCCCCATACAAATTCTAATCAAAATACCAAAATTTTTCTTAAATCCATTTCCATGAAATTGACTCAAGTTTTCCCAAGCAAAAGATGAGCCATGAAGCCATGCATGAGCCACATGGAAGCCATGAGAGCCTCCTTACATGTCACCATGCCATTTTGGGCAAAAGGAGGAGACTCTTTCCTTGATTCCTAAAGGTGATTAACCACTCCCACGATTCCACTAAACCTTGCTTAAGCTTAATTGTACTTGGATGGTGACCATTCCCCACTGATTAAGCTGACCTAAATCACTTTTCCTTCAGCCTAAACCAAGCCTTGGGTGGTGCACCTAGCCCAAATGGATGGGTTGACCAATTTGAGCCAAAATGAGCCCCTTCCCATTCCATTCTAATCCAAGCCTTTTACACATGGCATTTGCCAATTGACTGCACAAACCTCCAGCCCTGACCCACCTGGACCTGAGGGTGACCCATGCCTGCTGGCCAACCACTTGGGTCGCCGGAAAACACCATGGCCGAGACCTTGGGAGGAGCCAAACTTTTGAATTCTACCTTGCTGAGCTGCCCCATGCCCAATGGCCACCATGGTCGTTCTTCCCATGCCTGCAGGCAGCTGATCCCAACCCTTGGCCATCCCCGTGAGGCTCTCCGACCACCTCTATTTAAACCCGACCCCCTCGCGGCCATGAGAGGAGAGTTGCACAAACCTTGCCGAAACTGCGCCAAAATTGTTCCAAACCCTTCTCCATACTTAGAGCAGTTGATCCCCAGTGTCAATTTGCCCTAATCCCCACCAACAGAATCCAATTTCTCAACTGAAATTTCACCCAAAACAAGGACACTTTTCCACAGTGAGCTAATCCTCAAATTGATTGGTCCTACACCTTCACTGGACCAAGAGGAGAAGTTCCCCACTGAAAGCCTCATCTCCAGGCCACCCAGTTGCTCCGGCCTCCAAGCTTTGTGATCGAGCGTGGTCACTTTCATAGCTAGGAAATTCACCGGACCAGGAGACTTCATCCGGAGCTTGTTGGGATCCAATCGAAGGTGACACAACCCTCAGATTGAAGCCACACTTCTCTGAGCAAAGGTATGAGCTAATTCTTCATCCCGAGCTTCTGGAGATTCTCCATTTCAAATGTTTTAATTTCAATGCATGATCACCGTATAGATGTATTCGTCTCTTCAAGACGAATCCATAGAGCATAAGAACACGAAAATCCATTGAGTATTGAGTGAGATATTAGGGATTTAGTGTGGACGGCTCTCGGGTGAGGACGCTTGGGGACGATGAACGGATGCCGTTCATTTAATACACGTGCAGACGGACGACCAGGATCGCGCCGGATCAGGAGATGGAACGACACAGCGGGGCCCCGGAGCGCTGAGTCAGATGGCGGCGTCGAATCAGAGAGCGCCACACGGCGTTTCGGAGCTGCCGAGGTTGACGCGGCGCCGCGTGGATAAATAGAAAATTAGGGTATTTTCCGATTTATTTAATTCCCTAAACTTCAAAAATCCATAACTTTGTGTAGGAAAATCGGAAAAATAAAATAAAAATACCCTCTTGCTCGGTGAACAAAGGAGAATAATGTGGAAAAGAAATCATTTAATTTCATCAAGTATTTTATTTTTAATGATTTATTTCCCTTCGCATTGTTTTAATTCTCCATGCATATAGGAAATTCACCATGGTATGAGACCATAGGGCTTTTGAAGCCTCCGAATTTGGGGACATTCACCGAATTTTCCAAAGTCGGAGGCCATCCCTATGAGAAGTTATTGATTTTTGAAATTCATGTTACTCGTTTTGAGTATTTTAAATCCAATAATTAGCATGTTGTGAAATAAATTCTAGGAAAATTTGGTGATGTCTCTTATGACCGAGAGGACCCTAGTAAAAATAGATTTTGGATTAATTTATTTAAAATAACCCTAATTGGCTTAAACACCCAAAATAGCTCCTTAATTAATTAGAGCTAACCATATATCAAATTGGCTTGAAATCAATTCTCCACTAACCTTTAGAATCAGAGGAACCCACCATAAAAATTTGAAGTCAATTGGACTTGGTTAGCCCTACTAAATGGGTTGATTAAGCCATTTAGTCAATTTGAACTTTAAAAATTCATAACTTTCAAAATACTTTTCAAAAATTCACCAAATTGGTTTTGGAGCCTCTCGGATATCAGGGGAATTTAAGAAAATTAAAATTTCAATTTCTAAAAAAGTTGACTTTTTGGTATTATTTTAATATTTTAATAATTAAAAAATAATAAAAATCACAAAAATAATAAAATTCACCAAAATGTCACATTTTGAATTTTAATCACTTAGGAACAAACCCCATATTTTTCTTAGGTCTATTTAATGAGATATTAAATTTTAAAGCCCTAAGGTAATTTTAAAATTAAAAAATGTATTTTCTAGCATTTTCACTAAAATAATTATAATAAATCAAAGAAAAATCAGAAAATTACAAAAATTGATTCTCTGATTTCCTTGATATTAGAGAGATTTTTAAAAAATATAAAATTTATTTTTCAACCTTTATTTTATTTTTAAATTAATTAATACTCCAAAACTTAAAATAATTATAATAAAAATAATATAATTCAAAAAATCACCAAAATTGGTCCAAGTGTTCCTCTGGTCATTAGGAATGTCCCATAATTTTCTTAAGAACAGAAACTTTCCCTTGGTCATATTATTAAATTTTCCTTGGAAATTCCTATTTTCAACCAAAAATAATTACATAAATAAATTAAATATAGAAAAATCACATTTTCTCCTCTCATGTCTTTATTGGCATATGAGTGAAGTCACATAAAAATTTCAAGTTCATTTAAGCTCAATTTAGCGAGTTATGAAATTATTAAGCTCGAAGGGCAAAATGGTAATTAAAATTTTAACCCTTAATTAAAACTTTAGGTTTAATAAAATTAACAAGTAAAATATTTGATCTTAATCTGATTTGGATGATTGAAATTTAAATAATTAAAGGGTAGAAACCTACTAAACAATTTAAAATAATTGAAATAAACCTTAATTAAATAATTGATTAAATTTGGAAGAATAATAAAATTGGAATTATTAAAATAGGGATATTATTAGGAAGATATTTATTCTTTAATTTAAAAATCCCTAAATTAATCATCTCAATAATATTTAATTCCTAATTAAAATGATAATTCAAATTTAAGTTTTAAAATGATAAAGGACTTAATCATTAAAATTAAATTAAAAAGTTAAATTATTAAACCCTTTTTAAATTTTCAATTAAACTAAAATTAAAAAAAATAAAATTAAATTAAAGATTAAATTAAATTAAATCAAACAAATTAAATAAATTAAATTAAATTAAATCAAATAAATTAAATTAAATTAAATTAAATTATATTAAAAAAATAATAAATAAATAAAATAAATTAAATTAAATTAAATTAAATTAAATTAAATTAAATTGAAATAAAATCAAATAAAACTAAAAATAAAATTAAAATTAAAATTAAAATTAAAATTAAAATCAAAAAACCAAAATTAAATTAAAATTAAAACTAAATCAAATTAAATTAAATTAAAGTTAAATTAAATTAAAAATGACATCACCTAAGACATAAAGAAATTAAATATAAAGCAACTTGAACACTATTCCAAATTTGAACCCGTTAATTGAAGTTAAACTAAATCATAAACCATTTGGACACCAATTTGCCCTCAAGAGCTTTGGTTATCATAACTCCTAAACAGAACGTTAAATGAAATGCTACTTCACTTATAGGATATTCAAATGTCCTACTTCACTGAGCAAGATAACAAAACTTGAATCCCCGGACGATTAATTCATTTGTATGATTAAATTCATTTGGACTTAAAACAATCCTATCAATATTGAAAAGATGTTTAAGATTCTTCTTAAGAACTTCCTCAATATGATAGTATACTCATAAGAACAATTGAACTTAATTATTCTTTGATGAAGAAAATCGTCCTCAAACCAAAACACAAAGACCTAGACGTCATAGGAAATGACTAGCTATAGGATTAGGAATTTGGTAGAAAACCATAACCTTTCCCTTAGCTTTACCTAGGAACTTGCTTAAATATTCTAATTGCGTTTTAAGTGCAGCTTGGGATGACGGGAAGACCCTCCAGTTACGCTTTTATTTTATTACAATTTACCTTATTGCAATTTATTTAATCGCATCGCACTTACTTTTATTGCATGATAAACAACTGTTGCATGAAAACCCACACCTTTAGGATAGTCCCTAAAACTGAAACCAAAACTAAGTTAAAAGTCATTACAAGATAAAATTCACCGCCACAACATTTCAAAATATAAAACAACTCAAAATTTAATCACAAACAGAACACAAAACTACAATTACAACTAAATTAAAACGTCTTGTTGGATGATCGGGAATACCTAGGAAAATGTAACCTACGTGTTGCTAACGGGATTTCCCACGGTCTAAATGAAAGTGTGGAACTCATTCAGTTGAGTTTAGCAAATTCATCTGGACTAAGTGAATCCGATAAAAATAACGATGCGGAAGGATGGAACCGTGGGATCTTAACCGGTGTTGTTATAATCAACTTTAAGATTTGTTTTAAATAAAACATAAAAACACTTGGAAATTAAGAATTTCTCTAAACTAAAACACTTTTCTCAGCTCTTGATTTATGACTTCTATAACTAAACCTCTGCAACAACAAGGAGCTTGGAGCATGGTGGGCAGCATGGCCATCGTCATCAGCAAAACTTGAATCTACTTCAACAAAACTTTCTTAGAATTAAATAACTAAGCCATAAGACTTCGAGGTAGTTTGCCTAGTGGAACATAAATCCTCAACCTTTTGTTAGGCATTTGCATTGCAAATTAAGCCCTAACCGGTTTTAGGATTCCGAGGTAGTCGTCCGATACGACATAAACCCTCATAACTTCAAGGCTATTTGTATGATTCTATCATATAAATATAAGTCCTAATTAATTAAAATTGGCAAGATCAAAACATTAAATAAATATTAGGACTTTCCTAAATCCAAGCCAAACAATAGGATAGTCGGGGAATTACTGAAGTTCACTTCGAATCTGTGATTTCTCCTACTTTTCTTCCTTTGAATTCCCAAAACAAAATGCTCCAAATTTGATCCATTCTCTATTGAAATTCCAAAATTCAATCCTTTGAAAGCTTAAACTTTGAAATTCTTGAGAGCAGAGTTACTGATTATTATCGAGAGTTTTCTTAGGTGATTCCCGTCACTTAAGATGTAATTAACTATAGGGGCTTGCCTTTATAGGGAATTTTAAAGAACCCGAGTAATATAAACCCTGTTTAATTCATTTATATTAAGCAGGGGAATTTGTCGGCTTATAAAATTGGTTCGCAGACCAAACAGATGTCACAAAATCTTCTAGTTTATTTAATCGAGCCCCATCATCAAGTAGTGTGTCTATTCTTCGAAATAGATACATAACTTGTGATGTGGCGCTCATTTATATAAACTATTCAGGATGTGAGATCAGTTTGATTTCATATCTTAAAATTTTCAAATTTAAAATTATTTTCAAAATCAAATACTACTTTCTAAATTATATATATGTTTAAACTAAATTTAAAATCTTAAAATTCGCCGCACAATTTCTGTAGGCGACCCCTTTTCAAAATACAACACAACCCTAAAAATAAGTCGTACAGTGGTTCTCTGGTCATTCGGAACATCCCATAATTTTCTTAAGGATAGAAACCTTACCTTGGTCATGTTGTTGAATTTTTATTGAAAACCCATATTTTTCATAAAAATAAATATATAAATTAAATTAAATTAAGAAAAATCACATTTTCTCCTCTAATGTCATAATTGACATGTGAGTGAAGTGACATAAAAAATTTCAAGCTCATTTGAGCTCAATTTGATAAGTTATGAAATAATTAAGCTTAAAAGGGCATATTAATAATTAAGAATTTGAACCTCTAATTAAAACTTTAGGTTTAATCAAAATGGGGGGTAAAATATTTGATCTTAATTCTTTCTTAGATGATTGAAACTTTTAGAAATAAAAGGGTAGGAACTCATTGAACACTTTTAATAAACCAAAAAAATGAAACCTTAATTAATTAAATAATTTGAATTTTGGAAGAATGATTAATAAAATTTGGATTATCAAAATGGGGATATAATTTAGAGAGATTATAATAACTTAAACTAAAATCCCCAAATGAAACACTTTAATTGTATTTAACTCTTAATTAAACTTAAGATGATAATTGAAATTAATAAATTAATAATAAAGAAAAGATAACCCTTAATTAAATTAAAACTTAAAACATTAATTAACTTGATAATTAAATTGAAATAAATTTAAAACATTAAAAAAAAATTAATTTCAAAAATCACTTGAAAGCAAATTTAAAACAAACTCGAAACATCAAAATCAATTTCAAAAAATAATTCTTAATTAAAAAATCAATCCAATTAAAAGTTAATCTAGAATATTGCAATTAAAATAAAATTAAATCATTAAAGTCTAAATTAAATAATTTAAACTTCTCATTCAATTCAAATAGTTTAAAACACTTAAGAATAAAACAACTTGAACACTATTCCAAACTTAAATTTATTAATATTTTATGACTAAATTAAATCACATTAAAACATTAATTCTAATTTTAAATCGTTGAAATTCTTAATAAATTGATTTGCCCCTAAAGATTTTTATCATTATAACTCTTAAATGGAGCATCAAGTGAGGTGTCACTTCATTCATGGGATAATTAAATGTCCTAAGTTCATTGAGCAAGAGTTAAAACTTAACTAAAAATTTCACGATGATTGATTCATCTCTACAATAAAAATTCATTTAGACTCGAAATAATCTCAGAAGCATTGAAAAGATGTTTAGAACCTGTTCTAAGCACTTCCTCAATACAATGAGGTGTTTTAAGAGGAATAATTGAACTTAATTGTTCTTCGGTGAATAAAATCATCCACAAAATATAAAGAACCTATACGTCATAGGAACAGACTAGCAGTAGGATTAGGATCTTGGTAGACAACGAAAACCATTCCCTTAGCTTTACCTGGGTGCTTGTTGCAAATATTGAAATGTTCTAACATGTGTTTTAAGTGCAACTTGGAATGACGGGAAGACCCTCTAGGTACGCTTTTACTTTATTACAATCTAATTTATTGCAACTTATTTATCTGCACTGCGCTTTACTTTTCTTGCATGATAAATAAGATTGTTTCATGAAAGTTGAAACCTTTAGGATAACCACAAAGCTGAAACCAAAACTAAATTAAAAGTCACACAAGATAAAATTCACCACCACAACATCTAAAATATAAAACAACTCAAAATTTATTCACAAAAAGAACAACAAAACCACAACTTTAACTAAATTAAAATGTCTCATTGAATGATCGGGAATACCTCGGATGATGTAACCCACGTGTTGCTAATGAGATTTCCCACAGTCTAAATGAAAGTGTGGAACTCATTCAGTTGAGTTTAGCAAATTCATCTAGACTAAGAGAATTCGATGAAAATAGCGGTGCCGGGATGACAAAATCGTGGGATCTTAATCGGTTCTGTTTAATCAACTTTAAGATTTGTTTTAATTAAAACAATAAAGACATTTGGACTTTAAGATTTCTCTAAACCAAGACACTTTACTCATCCCCTGATTTTCATCTTCTAAAACTAAACCTCTACAACAACAAGGAGCTTGGAGCACAGTGGGCAACACGACCATCGTCATCAGCAAGACTTGGATCGACACCAGCAAAATCATTCTTAGAATTAACAACCATACCATAATACTTCGAGGTAGTTTGCCTAGTGCAACATAAATCCTCAACTTTTCGTTAGGCATTTGCATAATCATGTTATGTAAATTAAGCCCTAACCAATTTTAGGATTTTGAGGTAGTCATTTGATACGAAATAAACCCTCACATCTTCGAGGCTATTTGTATGATCATGTCGTACAAATATAAGTCCTAATTAATTAAAATCGGTAGAATGAAATATTAAATATCATCTTTTCAACTTGAAGCCAAACCATAGGATAGTTGGGAAGTCACCGAAGTTCACTTCAAGTTCGTGACATCCTCTACTTCTCTTCCATTAGACTCTTAAAATAAACTATTCCAAATTTGAGCTATTCCCTTTTGAAATTCCAAAATTCAATTGTTTGAAACCTCAAACTTTGAAATTGTTGAGAGCAAAACCACTGATCATTATCGAGAGTTTTCTTAAGTGATTCCCGTCACTTAGGATGTAATTAACTATAGGGGCTTGCCTTATAGGGAACTTTAAGAACCCAAGTAATATAAACCCTGCTTAATTTCTTTATATTAAGTAGGGGAACTTGTCGGCTGATAAAATTGGTTCGCAGACCAGAAGGATGTCACAAATCTTCTAGTTTATTTCATCGAGTCCCATCATCAAGTAGTGTGTCTATTCTTCGAGATAGATACACGGTTTGTGGTGTGGTGCTCGTTTATATAAACTATTTGGAATGTAAGATCAGTTTGATTCCATATCTTAAAATTTTTAAACTTAAAATTATTTTCAAAATTAAATACTACTTTCTAAATTATATGTATATTTAAATTAAATTTAAAATATGAAAATTCACCGACAATTTCTGTAGGCGACCCATTTTCAAAACACAAACGCAAAAATAAGTCGTATAATTCCTTAACTTCTTATTATGGTTAGAATTGTATGTTCTCTTGTAGTAGTTGGATTGATGAGTCCTCTATGACTCGGGTCTTACCCGGACTAGCGTCTTACAGGAGTATCATGAATTTGAACAATGTTAGATCCATCTTAATTTTGTTACTTCCTTTCTCTAACATTATTTTCATTTGGTAGGAGTCACAAATTTTTTTGATGAATAACATTAGGATGATCTTACACTACAATATGTAACTGTTAAAGGTGCTTAATTATAGGGACTAGATGATGCCTGAGACTGGTATCCAGAAACCAATTTATCAGGGATAATCTTATCTTTAGGATTATAATCTATAAAATATTTTGGAAGTCCCAAATTTTTTAGTGTAGTGATATTGTCAGAAATTGGAAGTAAATTAGTGAGATGCGATGAGTTAAAGGAAGAATTGACCTCATTTATCATAAGTGTGTTTATGTTTGTGTTACAACTTTATTTATGTCTTAAAGAACATTTTTATGTTCCCTTGCTGATACTTGCTATGATATTTAAACTTTTATTTAGTGAATTTCATTCTGGCATGATTAGTTTAGATTTACTTTCTGCTGCATATTGTTCTTTCTTAATGAATACTTGTAAAAGGTTTTGATAGACATTTGTGGTAGATAGAATTTGTAAATTGTTTTTCTTCCTGCTTATATTTTCTATACTAAATGCTATATATGTTAAAAATTATGTTTGGGGGTAGGAAGAAAAATAAAATTTTAATGTAAAAATACTTCCTTTTAGTGTAATTTTATTACAAGCATGTTTTAGGTTAGATTTAATTTCTCCTACAGTCATTTTATTATGATTATGCATGTATATGAATTTGATAGGATGTTGTATTAGTAAGTACATTCAACCTTTACTTTTTCTTCCTGCAATATTTTATGAAATTAATTACAAAATATTTTAAAATGTAAGTTTGGAGGAAAGAAAAATTTTTAAAATGTAACTTTATTTGTCCTCATAAGCCTGTATTTAATTTGATATCACTTTTAAAATGACTTGTCGTATGTGGTGTTACCTTTAGATCATTATAATTTTGATTTTAGTAATGTTAGAAAAATAACTTAGTTGAAATCCTATGTGAAGAAACTGTTCTAGAGTTAAGATATTTTGTAGGAAACATTAGGAAAATTATTTTTCTATTTATTGTAGAATGGAGTTGAATATTTGGAAAGCTAAAATTCTTAGATTTATACTTAATGAGAATTGAGCCTTTATTCAAAAAGTTTTTTGAACTAATACTTACACTCATAAAAAGTGAGGAAAAATTTTAAGTTTTGGGTTTTAGAGAGAGGATGGTGAAATTTAAAATTTTTAAAGGCATATCCAGATATATTAATCCTCACATAAATAAAAGTTAAAAAAAGGGATTAAAAATGATCCCTAAAGGAAAAAAAAAGTGAAAAAAGGGATTGAAAATGATCCAGAAAGAAAAGAAAAAAAGGAAAATAAGTGAGGAGAAGCTTGAGGAGAAGCCTAATCAAAAATTGGTTTCATTTGAATCTTTTAAATGAAAAGACTTAAAAATAATCCTAAGCTTATTCTTATTTCAAAAGGTATTAGTTAATATCTTATAGATAAAGTGCTTAAATTTTTTTTTTATACTTTCTTTGAATTTTTAGTTTGACCAGTTTCAATAACTTTTTAAGTAAATAGAAAATTAGGATTCCTAAGTAGAATATGAGATATTCTTACGCTCTAGTCCTAGGTTGATTTGGTAGAATTTCTCCTATGTTATACCATAACATTTATTAGATAAAATTTTAGGAAACTCTATTGAAACTCATAACCACAAGTCAACATATTTGGTTTTTAATGTTATAGTGTTAGTTGAGGATAAGTAATAGCTAAGTTTGGGGAATTTTGACACGCCTAAAATATATACGCTTTTTGCTATATGATTTTACTTATTTTTTGTGATATTACTTTTTAAAGGAATGTATCTTTCATGATTTATTTCAGGTATGATGATTATAGGTGATTGGAGCAAAAAGAAGTAAAAACAGTGCAATTTGGAGCAAAACGAGCAAGAAAATAAATTTTAGCTTGACACTTTTCGATAAGTCTTTCTACGTATAATATCTTTTACACTTCTTTCATATTTTTGAATGAGATTACATATGAAATAAAGGTTGTTTTTATGCTTATTTTTTAGAGCTATCTGTTAGGAATGCAACACAACTGAAACGGGGCAAATCGGAGCTGAAACGGAGCCAAACGGAAAAAATGGTGGAACTACGTAGGATGGGCGCCGAGGGCGCCCAAACTAGCGCCGGTGGTGCCAGAAGCCCAAGACAACAAAAAATAGAGCGCCAGTAGCGCCTTCTTCAGTGTCGGTGGTGCCCGAAATAGCCTATATGTGATATTGGGTAGTTTTTAGCCAAATACATCGTTCTGGACGCTTTTTGGAGGGTTTCTTCAAGCACCTCTTAGAAATTCGACCCTACTCTATTTTAAACAGAATTTGAAGCCAAAAATAAAGAAAAGATGTTAGGGAAAATTTAGATAATGTTGAGAGATTTTAGAATATAAGTAGAAATGTAGATTTCTACATTTTTGGAGAGATTGGTGAGGGAATTTTGAGAGAATTTGTAAGGGAATGTTCTAGCATTGCATGGATCGGTGAAAGACTTTGTGGGAGAAATTTTCACCATTCTTTCAAGGAGAAAAAGCTAAGTATTGTGTTTTTCATTATCTTATGATTTTTTAAACACTTATTTTGTGGATTTGCTTTGAAATAAAATTTTCTGTTGTGTTTTCTTAGTGCTTTGTGATGTCTTTCTCTTACTATTTCTTCTTGTTTGAAAATAGTGGCATAAGAAGTTTTTGCCAATGTTTTGGCTCTACTTTTCTTTTGCAATGAGTAGGATTCTTGTTTAGGATATTTTGATGCTTTCTAACAGATGTTTTAATTATAAATGTGATGGTTTTTTACTTGCACTTCATTTACTTTACAAAAAGGGCCCGTTGTATTATTAAAATTCATTGTAATTGCATTTTCCCAAAAGGACGATGTAATTCTCAACAAAGTTGAACCACATTCAATGTCCGTGAATGAGTTACGTAGTTCATGAGGATTAAGTGTAAATAAATAGGGAAATATGGTTTCATGGCCGTCGATTTGGAGGTTTCAGGGTGACAGGCTGAGATCCCCAATTTGGTCCAAAAGTTTAGAAACTAAAGCTAGGGTTAGCCTTCAGGTGAAGGGTGAGTGGGAGCTTCGTAGTGAGGGTCGGTATCCTCCCAGCCTAGCTTTAGATTTAGCGACTAAACATAGGATATGTCAATGTTATTTTCATGCTTGGAAGAGGGGGTACTCTTTTGCGGGTAAAGAAATATTTATTCTCCTATTTGGCACATACAATATTTAATGCATCTCATTCCTGTACATTATCCAATTTATTACATGAGAATAGTAGATTTAATTATCTCAAAATTCACCAAACCAAATTCCCCAAAAAGGGTTATATTTAGAAGTTATATTTTCATTTAGGAGTAGTTATTATTCTTACATATAATCATCTGCATTCAGAAGTAGTTGTTAGAAAAATCACTTATATCACCCTTCCAAACTAAGGCTGTTAGTAGTAGACTAGAATTTGATTAAGAACCTCTTACCTCGCTTCCTTATGGGATCGAGAAATGGGACTCCATTAGAGCACTGTATTACTTGAAACGATACGTATACTTGCGTTTCAAATTGTGACTTTATAAAATCATTATAAATATATAAATCTGAGGTCATGAATTCTTACAATATAGAAAAGTTACATCAAGTTTTTAGTGTCATTGCCTAGGAAACTTTGGTAAGAATTTTAGGAGAATTTTAGTTGAAGTAATTAAGCTTAGAATTAGAAAACTTTAGTATTATAAAATTATTTTTGTGTGAAAAGTATTTTTTTTGTATGAAAAAGTGTTTTAAAAAAACTATTTGTATGAAAAATAAGGTGTTTGTGAAAATATTTGGTTATGTTGAATATATTTTTCGTTTTATTTATTTTAATGTAAATGTATTATTTATTGTGTTACGTATGCAAAATAAATGATCTGTAGGACTTGTGCCTTATGATCCCGAGTTAGAAAAATGGGAATATTATAAAAAATAGAAAGTACTCGAAAAATTAGAAATAGAGATGGAAAACATTCAAAATAATAACTTGAAAAATCATCAAAAATTGTTGAGGGATTATGTAAATCCTACTATAGATAAAATTCACTCAACGATACAAAATCTTGTCGTAGAAGCTGACTCTTTTGAACATAATCCAGAGATGATCCAAGTTGTGTGGACCAAAAAGTTTTGGGGAACTCCTTTGGAGAATTCCTATTTACACTTATCTAGTTTTCTAGAATTTTATGCTACATTTCGTTATAATGGCAAGTCAGATGATGTTGTTAGGCTAAGGCTTTTTACTTTCTCACTAAAGGATAAGGCTAAAATGTGGTTATACTCTTTATCACCTAGTTCTATTAAAACTTGGGAGGAGATAACTCAGAAATTCCTAGCTAAGTATTTTCCATCTTCAAGGATTACTCAACTTAGAACCGATATTATCTCATTTTGTCAGTATGAAGGGGAATCAATTTACGAAGCCTAGGAAAAATTTAAGGAACTCCTAAGAAAGTGTCCACATTATGCTCTGGCAGATTGGTAAATCATTCAAACTTTTTATAATGTGTTAGTAGGTCCCTTAGTTCCATTATTAATGCTGCTGCTGTTGGTTCATTAATGTCAAAAACATTTGATGAAGCATATGCATTAATGAAAGAAATGACTACAAATGAATTTCAATGACCCTCTGCAAAGGAAAATCATAAAAATGTAGCTAATGTTCATGATACAGATGTGATTGCAATTATTGCATCTCAGGTTGCTGCAATATCAAGGAAGTTGGACCAATTTGGAATGAACCAACCTCAACTTACTCCTGTAAGTGAGGAAAGTTCATTAGGGCGTATGATTGATTCCAATTTATTATACGAGACTTTAAATACCATAAAAAACCCATATTCTAACTTTTACAACCTAGATTGGAAGAAACATCCTAAATTTAACTAGAATCATACTACTGAGGGTGGAAACCAATAATGGGAAAAAAGTCATACAAATCCTATTGGAAGTTGGAATGGTCAGGGGAACACAAGCTATAAACCTTCATATCCACTAGACTCTAACAATGATCAACAATTTGAGGATAAGAAGATGTGTATAGATGAAGTGGTATTACATATGGGAAACCAGTTGCAATGTCAAAATGTTGCGATTAGAAACATAGAGAATCAACTGGGAGGAATTGCTAATTCACTTAGCAATAGACCCAAAGGAACACTACCTAGCAACACTGAGACCGAAATTAAAGCGAATGATAATGAACAACTATTCCTTGTTACTGGATAAACAATGATAGAAGTGCAAAAAGGAGAGTTGATTGTGAATATTAATGACCAGGAAGTCACTTTTGATATGTTGAAGAATATGAAATTTCCAGGTGAGAGAAAAGATGATGAATGTTTTTGGATGGATGAAATTGATTATCTAAGTAAATACCATTTCCAATAAAGTTTAAAGAGTAAGATAATAGATGAGGTTGGAATGGATTTTTATGATGAGTTGAAAACGTTATCTAAAGAAAACTGTATGTATGATCTAGAGAGGTGTGAAATGATGGAAGTGTTGACCTCATTTTTGATGAGGTCTGATCTCTCTCCTTAGTACTTAGGATCTAGCCTTAGGCTTTCCCTTTGACTATCCTAGAGGAATAGAGATGGAACCCACCACTTAGAAATTCAAAACACTTCTCGACTCCATTCAAACCCCACAAGTTTAATTGTAAACCCCTAAGCCACTTGGAGGGTTAAAATCAAATCTGCAGGTTTAAAGGATGAGTTTCCTATAGGATTCTTTGGCCGCAGGATTACCCTGGGTGGCCTGGTCCGGTGAGGGTAAGCTTGCACACACCACACTCCCACACACACACATTCCAAACCCAAAAACTACCTTTAACCAATTTGACTTCCTCACTCATAAAGGTAATTCATATGAATGGGCCTTAACCCCTAAACGCCTGGTTAAGAGGGTTAGGAACAACATATTGAATGCCTAGAATGAGTCCTCTCATGGCTCTTGTGAGCTTAATATGGCTTCGTAGCTCAACAAAAATGATTTCATTTCACTCACAATTGATCAATCTTCATTTTTCAAAAATTTCAATTTTTGACCCCCGGGACCCTAAACCCACCAAACCTACCAAATACCCATGAAATTGCCTAAAATTTGCAAAATTTCCCAAATTACCCAAAATTCCTCAAATCAATCCTAAAAATTTCCCCCCACTCAAATTGATCATCCATGGCCAAATATACCAAAAATTCCAAAAATACCCACCAATACCCTCCAAATACCTAAAATACCCTTTTAACCCAAAAACTCCAAAGATTCAGAAAATTCCCAAAAAATTCCAAGAAATCTAAAATATATCCAATTTCATTTTATTCAACTACACCATAAGAAAATTTTGTCAATTCGGCCCACTTTTACCAAAACCCTTATTGTGACCTATTTTTAACCTAAGTGGACCAAATGTCCAACCAAACCAACCCAATTGACCTCAATTTTAATCCAATTCAATTCTAAAATTCAATTCATTATCCCCAATACAAATTTAAATCAAATCCAAACCCAATTTCAACAACATTTGGATCCAATTTCAATTTGAAGCCTAAGGCCCAATTTTGGCCCATGACCTAAAACAAGCCCAACCCAATCCAATTCAACTCTAACTAGCCCCAAATCTTTTCTAAAACCTTCCTAACATCTCACAAACAAAACACTAACTTGATTTGCCCCAAATTTGAAACCAAACTCTACCCAAACTTAACCCAAAACATAAATCCCCTAAATTAGCCTAAACCCAAACCTAACCCAAATAGGCCCAAATCCCTAAATCAAAGCCCAACCAAAGTTGAAATCTCTTTTTCACACCCCCATAAACATTTTCAACATCAATTTTACATCAAACCCAATATTAACCAAACCTTAGCCCAAGTTAGCTCAATTTGGCCCATTTTGACCCCATTACTAAAAAGGCCCTAATTGAACCCATTTCAACTCCAAATGACACCAAATCTATTCTAAATCACTCATGACACATCCCTAAACTAAACCCAACATTTTTAAGGCCCAATATTTACCAAAATTTTCATCCATCAACTTGATTTAAAATCTAAAAAGCCCACTTGCCTAAAGCCTTTAAAAGCCCATTCTTAAACAATTCCAAAAGCGCAAAATTGGCTCTAAAGCCCACATGACAAATTCTTCTAACCATAGCTTTAATTGAAATCATCCCTAAGTCCTAAATCAATAATCAAGTCATTCCAAATTAAGCCACATGCCAATTTTTCCTAAATTCATCAAAAATGCCAAAACCCTTTTTCATGAAACAAGCCAACCTTTTTCAAGCCAAATGTAAGCCAAATGTGACCCATTTACAAGCCATATGAAGCCATGAGAGTTTTGACACCTCACCTAGTCATTTATGGCAAGAAGAGGGGAGCCTTTCCTAAGCCTTCATTAAGCCCTTTTAACCCCATTTATGCTACACTCTAAACCAAGTATAGCTACATCACCTTGGATGGGGACTTCACCACCCCTTCCTAGCTAGCCCAAATGATTCTCCCTCAGCCCAAAGTTAAGCCTTGGGGAGGTGCGCCTAGCCTAAACCATGACTTGACCCATTTAAACCCAAAAGAGCCACTTCCCCGATTCCATTTGAATCAATCCCTTTACACATGGCATCAACCAATTAAACTCACAAACATCAAGCCCTGACCTCCCTGATCCTGAGGGTGACCTGACTCTAGCCGAACCACTACCCCAGTCACCGAAAACCACCAGTCCGAGAGGCCTAATTTGATTCAAAAATTCAAATTGAATTAGTTGAGCTGTCCCAACCCAAATGGCCACCACAGCTCTTCTTCTCCTCACCAGAAACGACAAATCCCGGCCCTCGATTGCCCACAGGAAGCCCCTAACCATGGCAATTTAAACTAGCCATTCCTCTCGGCCAAAAAGTTGGCTGAAATGAACCTTCATAAAACTTCACAAAACTCCTCACAGAGCATCCCCTAGCCTACAGCAAATCATCCCCACTGTCTTCTTGCCTTAATCTCCACTGATTGAGCTCAATTATCAGCCCAGAACAGAACATCCCTTGAAAATCCACCAAATCCAAATTAACTTATCCCACACCTGCACAAGACCTAAAGAAGAATTTCCCCAGTGAAAGCCCCCTCACCAGGTTAGCCATCCTCTCTATCGGCCAATCTTTGAAATCGGCCTTTGTCACTTTCATACTTAGGCAATTCCCCAGAGCTAGAGACTTCATCTGGAGCTTCCTTTGGTGCAATCGAAGGTGCCACAACTCTCTGATTGAAGCTTCACTTCTCAGAGCCAAGGTATGGACCCCTTCTTCCTCCCGAGCTTCCAGTGACTCTCTATTTTTCTTGGCTTAATTTCATTGCTCATAAACCATATGGATGTGTTTGTCTCCTCAAGACGAATCCATAGAGCTTATGAACACGAAAATCTGTTGACAAATGAGAGAGATCATAGAGTTTTAGTGTGGACGGCTCAAGGGACACACCAGTCGTATACAATGACCAGGAACTGTTGGATCGAGCGTGTATCGAATGGACGATGAAGATCTTGTCGGATGAGTGAACGAGACATGAACCACGGGCCCCTGGAGCGCTGAGTGGGATGGCTGTGTCGAATAGGGAGGTGACGCGTGGGCTTTCGGAGCTGCCGAGGATGAGTCAGCGCCGTGTAGATAAGTAGATAAATAGGGTATTTTTTATTTATTTAATTACCCAAAAATTGAAAAATCCATATCATTGCATAGAAAAATCAGAAAAATAAACTAAAAATACCCCCTTGCTTAGTGAATAGAGAAGAATAATGTCGAAAAAGAATTGAGTTAATTTGATAAATATTTTATTTTTAATTAATTATTTACTGATTTCAATGTTTTAATTCTCTATTTGCATAGATAATTCACCATGGCATGAGACCATAGGACTTTTGTAGCCTCTGATCTTGGAAATATTCCCTGAATTTTCCAAGGTCAGAGGCCATCTCTATGGTAAGTTATTGATTTTCCAAATTTGTGTGCCTTTTTTGATATTTTAATTCCAATAATTAGCATGTTTCTTAGAAAATTCTAAGAAAATTTAGGGAGGTATCTTAGAACCAGAGGACCCTAGGAAAATTATGGTTTGAGTTAATTCATTAAGAATAATCCTAATATGCCCAAACACTAAAAACTGAATTTTAATTAATTTGGGTTAACCATACATCAAAATCACATAAAAACAATTCTCCACTGATCTTTAGGGTTAGAGGAGTCTCACATAAAAATTTGAAACCAATTGGAGGTGATTAGCCCCACTAAATGGACTAATTAATTTACATGACCAAAATTAAACTTTAAACCTTCATAACTCCAAAAATACATTTCAAAAATTCAACAAAATGGTATTAGGGCTTCTCTGATGTTAGGGAAGTCTAAGAAAATTAAAATTAAAATTTTCTAAAAATCTTCATTTTTAATCATATTTTAATATTTTAATATTTTAATAATTAAAAAATAATAAAAATCATAAAAATATTAAAAATTATAAAAATATCATATTTTGACTCCTAATCACTTAGGAACAAACCAAATATTTTTCTCAAGTCTCTAAGTTAATATATTGAATTTTAAAGGCTTAAAATAATTTTTAATATTAAAAAATGAATTTCCTTACATTTTCACTAAATTAATTCTAATAAATCAAAGAAAAATTAGAAAAATATAAATTTTTTTTCTTTGAACTTCTTGAGGTGAGAGAGATTTATGAAAAATACAAAATCCATTTTCATCTTTGATTTTATTTTATAATTAATTAACACTCCAAAATTCAAAATAATTATAATAAATAAAATATAACTTGAAAAATCACCGAAATTGGTCCAAATGGTCCTCTGGTCAGTAGGAACATCCAATAATTTTCCTAAGAACAGAAACTCTACCTTGGTCATGTTGTTGAATTTCCATTGTAAATCCCTATTTTTGATTAAGATAAATATATAAATTAAATTAAATTCAGAAAAATCACATTTTCTGCTTTAATATCTTAATTGATATGTGAGTGAAGTGACATAAAAATTTCAAGCTCATTTGAGCTCAATTTCATGAGTTATGAAATAATTAGGCTTAAAAGGGGATAATAGTAATTAAGAATTTTAACCCCTAATTAAAACTTTAGGTTTAATCAAAATGGTGGGTAAAATATGTGATCTTAATTTTCTCTTAGATAATTTAAATTTTGGAAAATTAAAGGGTAGAAACCCATTAATCATAACCTTAATTAATTAAATAATTTTAATTTTGGGAGATTAATTGAAATTTGATTATTAAAATAGGGAGTATAACTTAAGGAGCCTACAACCCTTTAATTTAAGATCCTTAAATAAATCACATTAATAATATTCAATTCTGAATCAAACTCAAAAATGATAATTGAAATTAATAATTAAATAATTAAAAGAAAAATAAACCTTAATTAAATTAAAAACTTAAAACATTGAATAACTTGATAATCAAAGTGAAATAATTTTTAAACATTAAAAATTAATCTCAAAGATCACTTGAAAGCAAATCTAAATCAAACTTGAAATGTCAAAATCAACCTCAAAAATAATTCATAATTAAAAATCAATCCAATTAAAAAAAATTAACTTAAAATATTTCAATTAAATTAAAATTAAATCATTAAAATCTAAATTGAATAATTTAAACACCCTTTCAACCCAAATTAATCTAATACATCGAGATCATTTAAAATGTAAATATTTAATTAAATTAAAACAACTTGAACACTATTCCAAACTTAAAATTATTAAAATTTTATAACTAAATTAAACCACTTTAAATCATCAACTCCAATTTTAAATCATTAAAATCTTTAATAAACTGATTTGCCCTTAAAGGCTTGCGTTATCATAACTCTTAAATGAAGCATTAAGTGAAATTTCATTTCACTCATAGGATAATCAAACATCCTAATTCATTGAGCAAGAAGCAAAATTTAATTGAATTCTTAGATGATCAATTCACCAGTACAATAAAATACATTTGGACTCAAAATAATCTCAGAAGTATTGAAAAGATGTTTAGGACTCGTCCTAAGAACTTTCTCAATATGATGAAATTTTTTAGAAGAACAAATGAACTTAGTTGTTCTTTGATGAAGAAAATCATCCTTAACAAAATAAAAGAACTTAGACGTCATAGGAATTGACTAGCTATAGGATTAGGACTTTGGTAGACAACGAAAAACTTTCCCTTAGCTTTACCTAGGTATTTGTAATAAACATTTAAATGCCTTAAAATGAATTTTAGTATAGCTTGGAATGATGGGAAGACCCTCCAGGTATGCTTTTTTTTATTGCAAGTTACTTACATGTACTGCGTTTTACTTTTCTTGTATGTTAAAACAAGATTGTTGCATGAAAACCGAAACTTTTAGGACAGCCACAAAACTGAAACCCAAAACAAAATTAAAAGTCACAACAAGATAAAATTCACTGCCACAACATTCAAAATAAAAAAAAACTCAAAATTTAATCACAAACAGAACACAAAACTACAACTATAACTAAATTAAAACGTCTTGTTGCATGATCGGGAATACCTTGGATGATGTAACCTACGTGTTGCTAACGAGATTTTCCACGGTCTAAATGAAAATGTGGAACTCATTCAGTTGAGTTTAGCAAATTCATCTGGACTAAGTGAATCCTATAAAAATAACGGTGCCGGAATGATGGAACCGTGGGATCTTAACCGGTGTTGTTATAATCAACTTTAAGATTCCCCTAATAAAACATTAAAGACATTTGGACTTTAAGACTTTTCTAAACCTAAACACTTCTCTCATCTCCCAATTTTCACTTTCTAAAACTAAACCTCTGCAACAACAAGTAGCTTGGAGCATAGTGGGTAGCACGACCATCTTTTTCAGCAAAACTCAGGCCTACTTCAGCAAAACTATTCTTAGAATTAAATAACCAAGCCATAGGATTTTGAGGTAGTTTGCCTAGTGTAACACAAATCCTCAACCTTTTCGTTAGGCACTTGCATAATCATTTTATGCAAATTAAGTCCTAACCGGTCTTAGGACTCCGAGGTAGTCATTTGGTACGACATAAATCCTCACATCTTCCAGGTTATTTGTATGATCATGTCATACAAATATAATTCCTAATTAGTTAAAACTGGCAGGATTATAACATTAAACAAACTCCCAAATTGAAGCCAAATAATAGGATAGTTTGGGAAGTTACCAAGATTCTTCTTGGATCCTCGGCTTCTTCTACTTTTCTTCCTTTGGACTCTTAAAAACAATTGTTCCAAATTTGAGCTAATCCCTATTGAAATTTCCAAAATCCAATCCTTTGAAAACCCTAAACTTTGAATATCTTGAAAGTAGAACCACTGATCTTAATTAAGCGTTTTCTTAAATGATTCCCGTCATTTAAGATGAACTTAACTATAGGGGCTTGTCCTTATAGGGAACTTTAAGAACCCAGGTAATAGAAACCCTGCTTAATTCCTTTCTATTAAACTGGGGAACATCTTGGCTTATAAAATTGGTTCGCAGACCAAACAGATGTCACAAATCTTTTAGTTTATTTAATCGAGCCGCATCATCAAGCAGTGTGTTTATTCTTCAGGATAGATACACGGTTTGTGGTGTGGTGCTCGTTTACATAAACTATTTGGGATGTGAGATCGGTTTGATTTCATATCTTAAAATTTTCAAATTTAAAATTATTTTCAAAATAAAATGCTACTTTCTAAATTATATATATATATATATATATATTAAATTTAAAATCTAAAACTCGCCGACAACTTCCGTAGGTGACCCCTTTCTTAAATACAACACTTAACCTAAAAATATGCCGACAGGAAGCTGCCAAAAATACTGAACTTGTAATTCCATCTGTTGAAAAATTTCATGAACTTAAGATGGATGTACCCCATACAATTTTAAAGCCTACCTATTTTGGGAATTCATCTACACCATTAGTCATTATATCTTCATATTCAACTCAATAACAAGGAAAACCTGAATTGAGTGATGATTAAGATAAAGTTATTGAGCTAGAACATGGAAGATAATTTGAGGATAAATTTTAAAAGAACTTTGAGTTGAGAAAAGAGGATAAGGATGTTAGAAGACTATTTTTATAAGGAGTTAGAAAAACATATATCCTCAACTAAGATAGATTCTCCATCATTTAATAATTATAAAGGGGAAGAATTGGAAGATAACTTGAAACTGAAGAGTGACATAGAAGAATTTGATCCTGGATCTGAATTATTAAGAGGGAATCAGATCCAAAATTTGGGAGATCTTGAATTATTTTATATAGATCCATTTCTTATAAATTTCAAGGATGATATTAATATGAAAATTTAGAAAATCAATAGAAGACTATTGAATCTAGAAAGAAATATGATGAACAATGATATAAATCCATCTGAAAAGGATGAGCTTAAAGGAAATTTTTCAGTTTGAGGATTTTGTAGAAATTTCTGGATCTAAAAAAGGATTGGGCGATTGATCGAGGATTACATAATTGGAATTTTGATCCAGGAGGAATCATTTGTCGGGCCCGCGACTTTAAAACCGAGCGCTTTATGGGAAGGAACCATAGTTATCAATGTGCTTTGATTTAGTGTGCTTGAGAGTCATGATTGCTAGTGTTGTATTTTTTTTCTTCAGTGTGGATTGATCAGCTTAATTCATGTTTGGATTAGTGGACTGACTTGATCTTTATGTGTCATTATGGATTGATCAGTTTGATTGTTGTTGGTAGATGTTTGGATTATTAGTGGTTGGATTTGATCTTTATGTGTCATGAGGGAGGTGATTCCTTAACTTCTTATTATAGTTAGACTTGTATGTTCTCTTGTAGTAGTTGGATTGATGAGTCCACTATGACTCGGGTCTTACCCGAATTTAAGTTTTACAGGAGTATCATGAATTTGTAAAGTGTTAAATCCATCTTAATTTTGTTATTTTCTTTCTCTAACTTTGTTTTCATTTGGTAGGAGTCACAAATTTTTTTGATGAATAACATTAGGATGATCTTACACTACAATATGTAATTGTTAAAGGTGCTTAATTAAATGGATTACATGATGCCTCAGATTGGTGTTCAGAATCCAATTTATCAAGGATAATCTTATCTTTGGGATTATAATCTACAAAATCATTTGAATGTACCTAAGTTATTAGTGTAGTGATTCAATTAGAAATTGGAAATAAATTAGTGAGATGCGATGGGTTAAAGGAAGAATTGACCTCATTTATCATATGTATGTTTATGTTTGTGTTACAACTTTATTTAGGTCTTGAAGAACATTTTTATCTTCCCTTGCTGATACTTGCTATGCTAGTTAAACTTTTTATTTAGTGAATTTCATTCTGGCATGGTTAGTTTAGATTTACTTTCTGCTGCATATTCTTCTTTCTTAATGAATACTTGTAAATGGTCTTGATAGACATTTGTGTAGATAGAATTTCTAAATTGTTTTTCTTCCTTCTTATATTTTCTGTAGTGAACGCAATATACGTTAAAAATTAAGTTTGGGGGTAGGAAGAAAAATAAAATTTAATGTGAAAATACTTCCTTTTAGTGTAATTTTATTACAAGCATTTTTTAGGTTAGATTTAATTTTTCCTATAGTCATTCTATCCTGATTATGCATATATATGAATTTGATAGGATGTTGTAGTAGTAAGTACATTCAACCTTTACTTTTTCTTCGTGTAACATTTTATGGAATTAATTACAAAATATTTTAAAATTTAAGTTTGGGTGAAAGAAAAAATTTTAAAATGTAACTTTATTTGTCCTCAGTATCCTGTATTTAATTTGATATAGTTTTTAAAATGACTTGTTGTATGTGGTGTTACCTTTATATTACTATAATTTTGATTTTAGGAATGTTAGAAAAATAACTTAGTTTAAATCTTATGTGAAGAAACTATTTTAGAGTTAAGATATTTTGGAGGAAACATTGAGAAAATAATTTTTCTATTTATGGTAGAAAGGAGTTGAATATTTGAAAAGCTAAAATTCTTAGATTTATACTTAAGGAGAATTGAGCCTTTATTGAAAACTTTTTTTGAACTAATACTTACACTCATAAAAAGTGAGGAAAAATTTTGAGTTTTCGGTTTTAGAGAGAGGATAGTAAAATTCAAAATTATTAAAGGCCTATGCAGATATAGTAATCCTCACATAAAAAAAAATTAAAAAAAATGGATTAAAAATGATTCCAAAAGGGAAAAAAGTGAAAAAAAGGTATTGAAAATGATCTCAAAATAAAAGAAAAAAAAAGAAAATAAGTGAGGAGAAGCTTGAGGAGAAGCCTAATCAAAAATTGGTTTCACTTGAATCTTTTTAAATGAAAAGACTTAAAAACAATCCTAAGCTTATTCTTATTTCAAAAGGTATTAGTTAAATTGGTATAGATAAGGTGCTTAAGTTCTATTTTTATACTTTCTTTGAATCTTTAGTTTGACAAGTTTCAATAACTTTTGAAGTAAATAGAAAATTAGGATTCCTAAGTTGAATATGAGATATTCTTACGCTCTAGTCCTAGGTTTATTTGCTAGAATTTCTCCTATGTTATACTAATTTATTTCTTAGATGAATTTATAGGAAACTCTATTGAAACCCATAACCACAAGTCAACATATTTGGTTTTTAAAGTTATAGTGTTACTTGAGGACAAGTAACAGTTAAGTTTGGGCTATTTTGACACGCCTAAAATATATACACTTTTTGCAATATGATTTTACTCATTTAAGGTGGTATTGCACTTTAAAGGAATATATTTTTCATGATTTATTTTAGGTATACTGATTTTAGGTGATTGGCGCAAAAAGAAGCAAAAACGGTGCAATTTGGAGCAAAAACGAGCAAGAAAATAAACTTGGCTTTACACCATTCGATAAATCTTTCTATGTTTAATCTCTTTTACACTTCTTTAATATTTTTTAATGATATTACAATTTAAATTTTTTTTTAAGCTTATCTTATAGGGCTGTCTGTTAGGAATGCAACGCAACTAAAACGGGGGGAATTGGAGCTGAAACGGAGCCAAACGGAGCAAAATGGTGGAGCTGCGCAGGATGGTTGCCAAGGGCGCCCAAACTGACGCCGGCGGCGCCAGAATTCGAAGAACATGAAAAATAGAGCACCGGTAGTGCTTTATTCAGCACCGGTGGCGCCCGAAACAGCCTGGATGCGATATTGGGAGGTTCTTGGCCAAATACATCAAATCTGGACATTTTTTGGAGGGTTTCTTCAAGCACCTTATGGGAAATTCGACCCTACTCAATTTTAAACCAAATTTAAAGCCAAAAATAAAGAAGATATGTAAGGAAAAACTTGGAAAATGCTTAGAAATTTTAGAATAGAAGTAGAAATGTAGATTTCTACCTTTTTGGAGAGATTGGTGAGGGGATTTAGAGAGAATTTGTAAGAGAATGTTCTAGGATTGCATGGATCGGCGGAAGACTTTGTGGGAGAGATTTTCTTCTTCTTTCAAGGAGAAAAAGTTAAGTATTGTGTTCTTCATTATCTTATGATTTTGTAAACACTTATTTTATTGATTTGCTTTGAAATGAAGTTTTTCGTTGTGTTTTCTTAGTGCTTTGTGATGTCTTTCTCTTACTTTTTCTTCTTGTTTGGAAATAGTGGCATAAGAAGTTTATGCCATTTTTTTCACTCTACTTTTCTTTTGCAATAAGTAGGATTCCTGTTTAAGTTATTGGGACGCTTGCTAAAAGATCTTTTAATTATAAATGTGATGGTTTTTACTTGCACTTCATTTATATTACAAAAAGGGCCCGTTGTATGGTTAAAATCATTGTAATTGCATTGTCCCAAAAGGGCGGTGTAATTCTCAATAAAGTGGAACCACATTCAATGTCCATGAATGAGTTAAGTAGTTCATGGGGATTTAGTGCAAATAAATAGAGAAATATGGTTTCATGGGCATCAAATTGGAGGTTTTAGGGTGACAGGCTGAGATCCCCAATTTGGTTCTAAAGTTTGGTAACTAAAGCTAGGGTTAGCCTTCAGGTGAAAGGTGAGTGGGAGCTTCGTAGTGAGAGCCGATATCCTCCCAACCTAGCCTTAGATTTAGTGACTAAACTTAGGATATGTCATGTTCTTTTCAAGCTTGGAAGAGGTGGTACTCTTTTGAGGGTAAAGAAACATTTATGATCCTATTTGGCACATAAAATATTTAACGCATCTCATTCTTATACATTATCCAATTCCTTACATGAGAATAGTAGATTTCATTATCTCAAAATACATCAAACCAATTTTCCCAAAATGGGTTATCTTTAGAATTAATATTTGCATTTAGGAATAGTTATTACTCTTACATATAATCATCTGCATTTGGGAGAAATTGTTAGAAAAACCACTTATATCACCCCTCCAAACTAAAGATGTTAGTAGAATACTAGAATTTGATTAAGAGCCACTTACATTGCTTCCCTATGAGATCGATAAACGAGACTCCATTAGAACCCTGTATTACATGATACGATACATATACTTGCGTTTGAAATTGTGACTTTATAAAATCATTATAAATATATAAATCTGAGGTCATAAACTCTTACATAAAAAAAGTCGCATCACTAGGCTCCTTTTCCTCAAAATCTAGAGGTTGAAGGTGATGGGGGTTAAAAATGGCAAATTTTTTGTTTTTAACTGTAGAAAACTGATATTTCGCGAACCGGTGCCTATGCCCGTAGCATACGACACATAGCTGCGACATTTGGCACTTAAGCGCCGAGAGTTTGGCGCTTAGCCGCAAGTGCCTAAATTTTGACAATTAATTATAATGGCACAAAATCGCTTAGCTAATCTCCCTTAATCACTTCTAATAGTTATTTCTCCCCCATAAACTCTTCTAATACTCCTAAATTACACTAAAATTTCAATCGATTCCAAACAAATTTCACACTAACACAAAGTTACATCAATACATTAGTTCATAACACATTTCTGTTAATATTAACAAACCACACTCAATACAAACTAAAAATTTCTGTCCAAATATTTGGATGAAATTCCCCAATACATGAGTTCATAACACATTTCTTATACACAAACTTACATCATTAAGATGTAACAAACATCAAATTATAGTGCAAAAAAACACAAACATAAATCACAAACACAAAACACTAAACACAGAAAACCAAATCACAAGACTACACTCAATTTAATTTCAATCCCCTACAGGTGGATTATATCTAGAGCCACCATTAATTCCAATTGAACCATCTAGAATATAAATCTGATAAAACATGCGATGATTAAAAACTCTTACATCTTCTTCTTCTAACCATTTGTTCTTCAGAAACATTGCTCTATTTGCTTCTTCCACATGACTTGTATGACTGAATTGCATTTTGAGTTGCCATCCAATATGTGCTAAATGAGTGTTAGTTTCATTTACCTTTGCTTCAATTAATTCCACATCGGCTCAATCTTTACAATCCTTTCTGCAATTCCTTAAATACTAATTGCTAGGATTCCATTGAATAACTCTTGTACACTTTCACTAATAAAGTTCTTCTTGTTGGCTTCCTCCTTCTTCTTAACTTCGCTCTCCCAAGAAGGCATTTTTTTACTCAAAATAATTTTTTTAGACTCAGGAATGAAAATAAGAACTGGGGCAAGTATTTCTTTAATTTAGGGCCTTTTTATAGACTTGGGAAGGCTTAAAACCGACCCTAAATGTGTTAAAACTCCCAACTAACTCCCAAATTTACTTCCCCACAACTTAGACTACTAGAAACCATTTTATCATATTTTTTGTAACACCGGCGATTAAGCTCCAACCTGCGGCGCATAGTCGCCAGTGCTCAATTTAGCACAGGTCTACTAAACGTCTAAATCTTAATTCTAACTCCACTAAGTCATCAAATAAGGTCCAAATAACACCACTATAGCATATAAACTTTAAAATAATTCCACGTAATCTCAAATCAAACCAAACAATACACACAAATCAAACTTAAAGTGAAGCACAACCATAACTATAGGTTGCCTCCCATAAAGAGCCTGGTTTAACATCTTTAGCCTGTCATACCCAGAACTTATTCTGAGTGACCCATCATCAAATTATTATCAAGTTTAAGTTGATCGACTGAAAAATATGGTTTAAGTATATAGCCATTAACTTTAAATATTTTTTCAGTCTCGGGATCTTGAATATCTACAGCTCCATAGGAATAAACTTTCATCATAATAAATGGACCCTTCCACTTGGACTTATGTTTTCCAACAAATATTTTCAATTTAGCATTATACATCAAAACATTTTGTCCTAGCTCAAGATTTTTAACAAGAATCTTCCGATCATGCCACAACTTCATCTTTTCTTTATAAATCTTAGCATTTTCATAAGATTCATTAATTATCTCTTCAAGCTCATTTAATTACAATAATCTCTTTTATCCAGCATCTTTCAAATTATAATTGAAATCTTTAATAGCCCAATATGCTTTATACTTATGTTCAACTGGTAAATGACAAGCTTTTCCAAAAACTAGCCTATATGGGGACATTTCTATAGGAGTTCTGTAAGCAGTCCTATAGGACCACAAAGCATAATCTAATTTAATTGACCAATCCTTTCTGTTTAGATTAATAGTATTTTTTAAAATCCTTTTAATTTCATGATTTGATAATTCAACCAAACCACTTGTCTGTGGATGATAAGCAGTAACAATGCGATGGTTAATATGGTTTTTCTTTGTAAACTTTTACAAAATCGGAAACTTCTCAAATCTGTTATTATTGCTCTTGCTATTCTAAATCTGTAAAATATATTCTTTCTTAAAAACTTTGTAACACTTTGAGCATCACATCGTGGTAAAGCAACAACTTCTTTCCATTTGGATACATAGTCTACTGCTATCAAAATGAATATATTTCCGAAAGATGGTATAAATTGTCCTATTAAATATAATGCCCAAACATCAAGTATTTCAATTTCTAACATATAATTGGGGGTTATCTCATTTCTCCTAGAAATATTGCCTACACATTGACATCTATCACAACTTTTATTATAAGCATTAACATCCTTAAAAATTGTAGGCCAATCAAAACCAGTGCAGTATTATCAACTCCAAACTGTGCCTCATAATCAGAATTATGAAATATTTAAATAATTTCATAAGTTTCTTCTAAAGGCACACATCTTTGAATGAATAGATCATTTCCTTTTTTATATAAAAATGGGTCATCCCAAAAATAAGTCTTAACTTCATATACAAATTTCTTCCTCTCTTGGTATGTCAAACCATAGGGTAAAGTATCCCGCACAATGAAGTTTACAATGTCGGCATACCACGGAACATGCCACTCATTAATAATGAACAATTTTTCATCACGAAAAATTTCATTAATTTCTTCAGCATCACAGAGAGATTTTTCAGTTTCAAGCCTAGACAGTTGATCAGTAATTTGATTATCAGCACCCTTCTTATCTACTATCTCAAAATAAAATTCTTACAATAGAAGAATCCATCTTATTAGTCTTGATTTTACATCCTTCTTTTTCATTAAATATTTAATTGAAAAATAATCAGTATGCACCACACATTTAGCTCCAATTAAATATGATCTGAATTTATCGAAAGAAAATACTATAGCTAATAACTCCTTCTCCGTACTGGTATAACTATTTTGAGATTCATTAAGAGTTTTGCTAGCATAGTAAATTATATTAAAATTTTTATTATATTTCTGACCTAAGATAGCTCCAATAGCATAATCACTAGCATCACACATTAATTCAAAAGGTTTTTCCCAGTTTGGTGAGACTATAACAGATGCAGTGATTAATTTTTCTTTTAATATTTCAAAAGCTTATAGGCATTCATTATTAAAATAAAAAATTACATGTATTTCCAGTAAACGACATAGAGGTTTTGAAATTTTTGAAATGTCTTTAATATAACGCCTGTAGAATCCAACATGTCCTAAAAAACTTCTAATTCCCCTTACATGATTTTGGGCAAGGTGAATTAAAGATCACTTGAATTTTTGCAGGATCTACCTCCATACAATTTTCTTATATACGATGTCCTAAAACTATTCCTCCTGCTACCATAAATTGGCATTATTCACAGTTAAGGACCAAATAAGTTTCTTCACAGCATTTTAGAACTTTAGATAGATGTGCTAAACATAATTAAAATGAAATTCCAAACACTAAAAATTCATCCATAAAAACTTTAATTTCTTTTTCAATTAAATCACAGAAAATTGACATCATACATCTCTGAAATGTAGTAGGGGCATTACATAAAACAAAGGACATTGTTCTAAAGGCAAATGTGTCATAAGGACTGGTAAATGTTGTTTTCTCTTGATCATTAAGAGCAATCTGTATTTGGTGGTAACCAGTATATCCATCCAAAAAAAAATTTTTTATGCCCAGCTAGTCTATCCAACATCTGATCTAGAAAGGGAAGTGGAAAACAGTCTTTCCTTGTAGAAAGGTTAATTTTCTATAATTAATACATATTCTCCATTATATAACTTATCTTGTTGGTATAATCTCATTCTTTTCATTAACAAACATAATAACTCCTCCTTTCTTAGGAACACAGTGAATAGGACTAACCCATGCACTATCTGAATTAAGGTAGATAATTCCAACATCCAACTAATCTAAATTTTCTATTTTAACAACCTCATTCATGGTATGGTATAATCTCCTTTGAGGATCAGCCCGAGGTTTGCAGTTATCCTCCATAAGGATTCTATGCATACGAATTGAAGGACTGATTCCTTTAATATCAGCTATTGTCCATCCAAAAGCTTTCTTTTATTTTTTTAAAATTTCAAGCAAACTCTCTTCTTCTTTCTCAATCAATTGAGAGGAAATATAACAAGCAAAGTTGAGGAATCACCTAAAATACATACTTTAAATGGTTAGGAAGCAACTTTAAATTAAGTTTAGGAGGTTTTTTAATTGATGGGACAAAAGATTCATCTTTTTCAGTCATGTCCAACAGTTAAAATTTTCATGAACATAATTTAAATCTTCCTCATGAAATTCTTCAGAATGTTGTAATTTTTTTTCTTGCTCTTGTTCCAATTCTTCACTTTTAGATTTTTCTTCATAAGCTAATTTGAAATGACATTCACTCAAATATCTGATAGCATCCATCCTATAACATTCATCATCTTTACCTCTTGCAGGATATTTCATTGATTTGGAATATTGAATGTAACAGTTTGATCATTAACTCGCATTGTTAAATCCCCTTTTTGCACATCTATCATTGCTCTGCCTGTGCCTAGGAAAGGTCTCAAAAAATATAAGGGTATCTCTTTATCTTCCTCCATATCTAGTATAATGAAATCAACATAAAAGATAAATTGATTCACTTTCGCCAAAACATCCTCTATAACTTTTTTAGGATATGTGATTGAATGATCCGCTAATTGCAGAGTTACAGTAGAAGGGGTTATTTCTCCTAATCCCAGTCTTTTGATTATTGATAATGGCATAAGGTTAATGTTTGCACCCAAATCACATAAGGCTTTTCCATAAAATTTGTCTCTGATCGCACCTGGAATTGTGAAACTACCAGAATCATTAAGCTTTTCAGAAAGCTTTTTCTGAATTATTCCACTGCACTCTTCATTAACTGCAACAGTTTCATTATCTTCAAACTTCTTTTTTCTGTTGAGAATATCTATTATAAATTTCACATAGCATGACATTTGTTCTAAGGCTTCAACAAATGGAATTTTGATTTTAAGCTTCTAAAATATCTCAAAGAAGTTTGAAAATTGCTTATTCAACTTCGATTAACAAATTATCTGAGGAAATGGAGGTGGTGGCTTTTCTAAATAAACATTAGGTGGAGAAATAGGTCTTTCCAAACCTTTCAGAGCGTCCTCTTTTAGTTTTCAATCTTTTTTTCTCTACTTAAATCTCTTTTTGAATTCTACCTTCCAACTTCTTCCACTTCTCAGTTGAATTGCTTTTACTTGCTATTTATCATTATCTCTTGGATTTACTTCAGTATTACTAGAAAGCGTTACTTAATGAATTGGCAATTTGACCCAATTGATTCTCAATATTTCTGATTGTAACTCCTTAGCTTTGCAATTGATTTTCTATTTGTAACACCACTTCTTCAATATACAACTTCTTCTCCTTAAATTGTGAAGTTTTGTTAAATCCTAAAGGATTTGTTGGTCTATAATTATTATTCCCTTGGTTGTTCCAGTTCCACAATGGGTTTACTTGGTTGTTCCCCCATTGTTGATTACTACCACCATGATTATTGTTATTCCAATTAAAGTTTGGATGGTTTTTACAACCTGGGTTATAATAATTAAAATATTGGTTATTAGGCTTACTTATAACATTCAATGTTTCAGGTGAAGTATAAAAATCAAGCATTTGGCCTAATGAATTTTCTTCAATCATGGAAATTGGCTGAGAAAAATTCATTCCAAATTTGACTATCTTTCTTGAATTTGCAGCAACTTGATTTGCTAGCATTACAAAAGCATCATTATCATGAATATTGGCTGCCTTTTTAGGATTTAACCTTTCAGAAGGCCATTGAAAATTTTTAGTAGCCATTTCTTCATTTAATGCATAAGCACAGAAAACTGTGTAGACATTAATAAACCACCAGCAGTGGCATCGATAATAGATCTATGAGTTCCAACTAATCCATTATGAAAATTCTGAATTATTAACCAATCTGGTATCAAATGCTGTTGACAATTTCTTAAGATAACTTTAAATCGTTCCCATGTTTATTATATAGATTCACCTTCAAACTAACAAAATGATGTGATATTATTTCTAAGCTTCACAGTCTTTAACGTTAGAAAATATTTAGCAAGGAATCTTTTTGCTAAATCACTCTAAGTTCAGATAGATCCAGGTGCTAATAAATTTAACCATATCTTAACCTTATCCCTCAGTAAAAAAGGAAAAATTGTAAGTCTAATAGCTTCAGCAGAAACACCATCATATTTAAAAGTAGCACACAATTCTAGAAAATTGGCAAGATGTAAATTAGGATCATTAGTTGGTGCTCCCCAAACTGACTATTATATACCATTTATATAATAGAAGGTTTAAGTTCAAATAAATTAAAAACTACAATAGGGTGTTGAATACTATCATGAAGTTCATGCTCTGTAGGGTTAGCATAATCTCTTAAAGGTCTGAATTCTTGATGGATGTTAACATTTTGATTTTCTAGATTTGCCATTTCTTGAATAATTTTTTCTTTTTTAGTATTTTTAATTTTTTTAATTTTTCTATTAGTTCTCTCTAATTCAGAATCGTAAGGCACAAGTCCTTCATGACTTGAACCATGCATACAAAACAATAAAATGAGATAAAGTTACTTGACCCCCGAATATTAATGCTTACGTTTTAGACTTAATATTTCTTTATAATAATAATATCCCTAACATAGAAATGGAGCCAAAAACTTGATAAGTAGTAGCAATGCGATGATTAATATGATATTTCTTTGCTAACTTCCCAATAATCACATTTCTAAAATGACTTCCCCCATCAGTTATGATTACTCTTGGTATTCCAAATCTGTAAAATATATTCTTTTCTAAAAACTTTGCAACACTTTGAGCATCACATCGAGGTAAAGCAATAACTTTAATCCATTTGGAAATATTGTCTACTACTATCAAAATATAAACATTTTCTAAAGATGGTGTAAATGGTCCCATAAAATCTAGTCCCCAAATATCAAATATTTTAACTTCCAACATATAATTGAGGGGCATCTCATTTCTTCTAGAAATATTGCCTACACACTGACATCTATCACAATTTTTAATATAAACATTCACATCCTTAAAAATTGTAGGCCAATAAAATCCTGATTGTATTATTCTATATGCAGTTTTATCACTTCCAAAATGTACCTCATAATCAGAATCATGACAATTTTGAATAATTTCATAAGTCTCTTCCAAAGGTACACATCTTCGAATTATAAGATCCATTCCTTGTTTATATAAAAATGGGTAATCCAAAAAATAAGTCTTAGCATCAGACAGAAATTTCTTCTTTTTTTGGTATGTCAAACCATAGGGTATAATATTACTAACAATAAAGTTTACTATGTGTGCATACCACGGAACACACCATTCTTTAACAGTGAAATGCGTTTTTCATCAGGAAAATGTTCATTAATTTCTTCAATATCACAGAGAATTTTTTCAATTTCAAGCTTGTACAAATGATCAGCAATTTGATTATCATAACCCTTCCTGTCTACTATCTCAAAATCAAATTCTTGCAAAAGAAGAATTAATCTTATCAGTCTCAGTTTTGCATCATTTTTCTTCATTAAGTATTTAATAGCAGAATGATTAGTATGCACAACACATTTATTTCCAATTAAATATGATCAAAATTTATCAAAAGCAAATACTATAGCTAATAACTCTTTCTTAGTAGTGGTATAATTAATTTGAGCTTCATTAAGTGTTTTACTGGCATAATAAATTACTTTGAAAATTTTATCATATTTCTGACCTAAAATAGCACCAATAACATAATCACTAGTATCACACATAAATTGAAAAGTTTTTCCCAATTTGGTGAAATTATTACATGTGTAGTGATTAATTTTTCTTTTAATGTTTCAAAGGCTTTACGACAATCATAATCAAAATTAAAAATTGTAACCTTTTCCAGTAAACAGCATAAAGGTTTTGTAATATTTGAAAAGTCTTTGATGTAACACCTGTAGAATCCAGCATGTCCTAAAAAACCTCTAATTCCCCTTACATTGGTTGGGTAAGGTAAATTAGATATAACTTGAAATTTTGTAGGATATACCTCCAAACCTTTTTCTGAAATCCGATGTCCCAAAACAATTCCTCCCACTACCATAAATTGGCATTTTTCCCAATTAAGGACCAAATTAGTTTCTTCACAGTGTTTTAAAATTTTAAATATATGTTCTAAACATGATTCAAATGAAATTCCAAACACTGAAAAGTCATCCATAAAAACTTCAATCCCTTTTTCAATCAAATCACAAAAAATAGCCATCATACATCTGTGATATGTAGTAGGGGAAATACATAAACCAAAGGGCATTCTTCTAAAAGCAAGCATATCATAAGGACTGGTAAACATAGTTTTCTCTTGATCCTCAGGAGCAATTTAAATTTGGTGGTAACCAGTATATCCATCCAGAAAACAAAAGTATTTATGCTCAGCCTCTCTATCCAACATTTGATCTAGAAAAAGGAGTGGAAAATGATCTTTCCTTGTGGCAAGGTTTAATTTTCTATAATCAATGCATACTCGCCACCCTGTAACTTGTTTTGTTGGTATCATTTCATTCTTTTCATTAACAGTCACAACTACTCCTCCTTTCATAGGGACACAGTGAATAGGACTAACTCATGCACTATCTAAAATAAGGTAGATAATTCCAGCATCCAACCATTTTAAAATTTCTTTCTTAACAACATCATTCATGATAGGATTTAATCTCTTTCGTGGATCAGCCTGCGGTATGCAATTATCTTCCATAAGAATTTTGTGCATACAAATTGAAGGACTGATTCCTTTAATATCAACAATTGTCCATCCAAAGGCTTTCTTGTGCTTCTTCAAAATTTCAAGCAAACTCTCTTCTTCTTTTTCAGTTAATTGAAATGAACATATAACACACAAGGTTGAGGATTCACCTAGAAAAACATACTTCAAATGATCAAGAAGCATTTTTAGCTCAAGTTCAGGAGGTTTTTCAATTGATGGACCATAAGATTCATCTTTTTCAGTCATATCCAATAATTCAAAACTTTCATGAACATACTTTAAATCTTCCTCTTGAAAATCCTTAGAATCAAATAACTCCTCTTCTTGCTTATATTCTCATTCTTCTCTTTCAGCTTTCTCTTCATAAGTTAATTTGAAATGACATTCACTTAAATATTCAATAACAACCACCTATAACACTCATCTTCTTTACCTGTAGCAGGATATTTCATCGATTTTGAAATATTAAATGTAACAGTCTGATCAATGAACCTCATCATTAATTCCCCTTTTTGCACATCTATCATGGCTCGCACTCGTAACTAGAAAAGGTCTCCCAAAATTATGAGTATCTCTTTATCTTCCTCCATATCTAACACATTGAAATCCACAGGAAAAATAAATTGATCCACTTTTACCAAAACATCTTCTATAACTCCATTATGATATGTGATCGAACGATCTGCTAATTGCAGAGTTACAGTAGTTAGGGTTATTTCTCTTAGACAACTTCAGTATTACTTGGAAGTATTCCTTGGGATCTATTACTTCTGGCATTTGTAATTTGTCCCAATAAATTTTCTATATTTCTGATGGTTGCTCCTTGAATTTGTAATTGATTTCCCATATGTGATACTACTTCTTCCGTAGACAACTTCTTCTCTTTTAATTGTAAAGCATTGTTATAACCTGAAGGATAAGTTAATCTATTATTATTATTACCTTGGTTATTCCAATTCCCCAATGGATTTACTTAGTGGTTCCCCCATTTTTAATTAACACCTCCCTGATTATTGTTATTCCAGTTAAAATTTGGATGATTCTTCCAACCTGGGTTATAATAATTGGAATATAGGTTGTTAGGTTTGATTATAGCATTCACAATTTCTGGTGAAGACTAATAATCAACCATTTGGCCTAATGAATATTCTTCAATCATGAGATTTGGCTGAGAAAAATTCATCCCAAATTGGTCTATCTTCCTTGATACAACAACAACTTGATTTGCTAACATTGTAAAAGCATCATTTTCATAAACACTGGCTACCTTTTTAGGATTTAACCTTTCAGAAGGCCAATGAAAATTATTAGTAGCCATTTCTTCAATTAAAACATAAGCATCAGAAAATGGTTTAGACATTAATGATCCACCAAGAAGAAAGATCGATGATTGATCTAAGAGATCCAACTAATCCATTATAAAAAGTTTGAATTATTAACAAATCTGGTATCGCATTATGTGGACATTTCCTGGGGAGATCTTTAAATCTTTCTCATGCTTCATATATTGATTCCCCTTCAAACTAACAAAAAGTTGTTATATCATTTCTCAACTTAGCAGTCTTAGATAGTGGAAAATATTTAGGAAGGAATTTTTGTGACAGTTCACCCCAAGTTCTTATTGATCCAGGTGGTAACGAATGTAACCATATTATAGCTTTATCCCTTAGTGAGAAAGGAAAAAGTCTAAGTCTAATAATATCATCTGAAACACCATCAGATTTAAAAGTAGCACACAACTCTAGAAAAATAGCAAGAAGCAAAATAGGATCTTCAGTTGTTGCTCCCCCAAATTGATTATTTGACACCATTTGGATAATAGCAGGTTTAAGCTCAAAAGAATTTGCAGCTACAACAGGGTTTTAAATACTACCATGAAGTTCATCTACTGTAGGATTAACACAATCTCTTAAAGGTATTAATTCTTGATGGACGCCTACATTTTGATTTTGATGATTTGCCATTTCTTGAATATTTTTATCTTTTTCTCGTATTTTTAATTTTTTTTTAATTTTTCTCGATAGTTCTTTCTAATTCGTAATCGTAAGGCACAAGTCCCTCAGAACCTGAACTACGCATACAACAATAAAACAAAACAAAACACAACATACTAACAAAAAAAAAGAAATAAAATTTTAAAATTTCTTAATTCTCTTTAAAATGCAATTTAATTATTTTCCCCGACAACAGCGCCAAAAACTTGACTCCACCGGATAAATATATGTGCACAAAAAAACTTGGTCCCTCACCAATATATATATTTGCGGATGATTTAGATATGAAAATTATGATTTAATAATATTGGAGACTAGGCATGTATACATATCATTTATCAAATAATATAGGACTTTCTGATTAAGCCCCGAGATATCGAGCCCACAAGGAAAAAGTGGAAATCGTTAAAGGAATCAGAAAATTATCTTTTTACATTTTTTTAATGGATTTTGACAGTACGTATTGTTTTTGAAAAGTTTTGAAAGTTGATTTGCCTTTTGAAATTTCCTTAATAAAATGTTAAGCAAGAAATTAAAATTATAATAACTAATAACACTGCATATAAAACACTATTAACTAGAATATCTTTTTCTTTCCTTTTATGAAGTAGTAATAATTATTAAAGTATTGTTGTGGGAGTATTTAAATTTGTTGTAACAGAAAGAAGCAAATGTGTTCTTTACCCTTACTTGGTTCTATAAAGAACATAGGTTAATTTAAAATTTTTATCATTTTGAACATGGTTAGGCAGAGAAGATATCAGTCTCTGACTCTAGAGTTATCTCGATTCCCGCTAACTGGGGGCTAACTTCTCATAACAAAACTCAAAACTTCAAACCAAATTAGGGGGTTTTAGCCTGTCGCTCTAAAATCCTCTAATTTTACTCCCATAAAAATATCTTCTAATATTACATTCAATTATATTGACTACAATTCTCACCCATATAATTGCATGTGATTCTTACTAACTTTTATGAGACAATACCACATTGGATCTTACATAATCTCAAGAAATTCTACAACTTAACAGGCCAAATTAAGAAGTAAACAAAGTTTTCAGAATCAATCTTAACAACTTCTTCCAATTTTAAACACTTATACTTTCCACAACAATTATCTATAAACTAATTACTTCTCCATTTAAGAAAGAAAAACATAAAGTAAACTTCTCAGAATGCATTGAGAAAATACAAAAACACATTGATTTGAAATTAAAAATAGAAAAACATCAAACAAAAACAAGTATTAATTAGAAAACTAAATGTAAGAACAAAAGTAAACACTTATCTAAAAATTCTCTCCACAAGGCTCAGGAAGTTCCTCTGAAACTTTAAATCTTCACTAAACTACTCCTCAGAGCGGATCTCCCAACTCTGATGACTCAGAATAAACATAGACTTCAATAGAAACTAAACTAAAAGAAAGAAAAAAAGTGGGAAGAAGAAGACTTCACTCCGATCCTTTTCTACTTTCTACTTTCTACTCCTGCTGTTAATAAAAACTCTCACAAAATAAAAGTAAAATATTGTAAAAACTCTCTTCAAAATGCAAGTAGAAGAGCACTTAGTCATTCTTAAGAGTCTCTTTAAAAATTAAACCAAAAGGTGCCTTGGTGTCTCTTCAAAATGTGTCCAGATTCAATGTATCCACCAAAGAATGCACCATTTCAATCAAACTTGCCGCCCAAAGGAAGTTATGGAAGTTACCACCAAGTGTTGCATCCCATCCCCTTTGAAATTGGCGCCAAATTCCTTTAGATTTTGATTTTTAATTATGGCGGCTAAGCGCTGGCCCAGCGGCGTTTAGCCGCCAGTGCCCAAATTTTCATTTTTCATTTTTTTGCTCCAAATTTGATCCAATTTTGCTCCTTTCATCATGACCATCCATTATCATCATACCTGAAAGAAAAACACAAAATACCTTCCATTAAAGTGCAATATCATTGAGTTACGACATTTTCGCAGAATAATGCACCAAACGGCGCTCCTACCAGTGTCGGATAGCGTCCTATCCCGATTTTGAACTATATTCATTGTATTTGGCCGAATTTTGAAAGTTTGCTTAAGGAAACTCTTAGGAATTCAGTTTTAACTGAATTTAAACACTTTTAGAGGCAAATTTCAAAGGTGGGAAGAAAAGAAAAGAGAAGAGAAGAGGGATTTAGAGTTTAGGGAGAGTTTCTTTTCACTTTGTGTATGAAGTTAGGATTTGTATTTTCTCTTCTTAGGAGAGGAGAGGGAAAATGAGAGATTTCTTCTTCCTTACTATTCTAAAGAGAGAATTATTTGTTGTTGTGAATAAAGAAGAGGAGTCAAAGGAATTCCTCAGGATTTTCTTGGGGAAAAGTTCAAGATAAGTAGGCTTTACTTTACTCTATTTGTGTGACGATGTTTTTATATATAAAATCCATGTTTTGTCATCTTTTCCTCATCTGTCTTGAGTAGATTTTTTTTTCTTTCTCCTTTCATGTGATGCGTTGATGTTGTTAAATAAAAATGATGTGCCAATTTATTATGGACAATTTGTGATGACCTTTTCACTTAAAAATTTATTTACTTTTTAACATGTCCAATTGAATTTTAAAGCTTGCTGGGAAACATATGTTCTACAAGGATTATGAGTTCCACGAAAAAAGTGAAGGTCACATTCAAAGTTCATGAATGAGAGATGAAGTTCATGGGGATTGAGTGCAAATAAATGTGGAAATAAAATTTGGTGGGTGTAGAATTAGAGATTTCAGAGTGACAGGCTGAAATCCTCAATTTAATCCTAATGTTTAGAAACTGAAGCGAGAGTTAGCCTTCAGGTGAAGGGAAGTGGGAGCTCTGGAGTGAGAGCCAGTATCCTCCCAACCTAACCATGAATTTGGGGACAAAACTTAAGATTATTCAATGTTCTTTATACGCTGAAATATGAGTAAAAAATAGGAATGCTCCTATTTGGCACAATACATTTGTATCACTAATCTATGTCACAATAATTATCACATTATGAATGGAAAGGAGGAAGACTCTTTCTTACAATGAACTTTGTTATAAATTTAGACTTCTGTTAGTTTAACTTGCAAGAATTTAGAACGTGCTTTGGTAGAAGTAGTAACTGAACCGTTTGTCTTTACTATATGAATTAAACTACTTGCAATTGTGCTTAGATTCAATAAGAGATTTTTTTGCTACGCCCTAAAGTAAGCCTCTCTATAGAATCAATGGCGTAGACTCCACTAGAGCCCTGTATTATTTGAGCGACGCGTATACTTGTGTTAATTGTGTGACTCATAATCATTTAAATCAATATATAAATCTAAATCAGAGTTCATCAGTTTTTGCAAATTTAAAAAGTTGAACCAAGTTTTTAGCGCCGTTGCCAGGTAGACATGGTGAGAAAAAAGTAACTGTTAAACTTTATTGTTGTAGTGCTTAAAATTACATATTTGAATTGCAAGTCATAGTTATGTGTGTTTGTTTATTGTTAGTGTGTTTTTATTGTTTTTGCATGTGTAGTATCGGATCTATAGGTTTAGTACCTTACGATTATGAATTAGAGCGTACTGTTAGAAAAATTTGAAAACACAAAAACAATCTGCAAATCCTCACAAAATGGAGAACAATTTAAATAATCAAAATAAAAATATACCTAGACCTTTAGGAGATTATGCTAATCCAACATCAGATGAAATTCACTTAACTATTTAAAATCCTGATGTTGCTTCTAATTCATTTGATCTTAAACCTGTTATTATCCAAATGGTACAGAATAATTAATTTGGAGGAAAACCTAATGAAGATCCTAATTTACATCTCGCTAGTTCTCTAAAACTGTGTGCTACTTTTAAATATGATGGAGTGTTAAATGATGTTGTTAGGCTTAGACTTTTTCCTTTTTCACTTAGGGATAAGGCTAAGGTGTGGTTAAATTCGTTAGCACCTGGATCTATTAGAACTTGGGGAGAGCTTTCACAAAATTTTCTATCAAAATATTTTCCTCCTTCCAAAATAGCTAAGTTGAGAAATGACATCACAACTTTTAGTCAGTTTGATGGAGAATCCATATATGAAGCTTGGAAAAAATTTAAAGATCTTCTAAGAAAATGTCCACACCAAGCTTTACCAGACTGGTTAATACTTCAAACCTTTTATAATGGATTAGTAGGATCTTTGAGATCAATTATCGATGCTGCTGCTGGTAGATCGTTAATGTAAACATGTTTTGATGAAGAATATTCGTTAATTGAATAAATGTCTACTAATAATTTTAATGGCTCTCTCAGCGAGTAAAGCTTATGAGAGTAACCAGTATTCATGATTCTGATGCGATAACTATGATAGTTTCTCAAATTGCTGCACTTTCTAAGAAAATAGATCAGTATGGAATGAATTATTCTGCAACACCTCCAGTCTCAGAAGGAAATTCATCGGGACAGATGATGGACTCTCAAATGTCTAATGAAATTTTAAATGCTATTCATAACAAAGTCAATAATCCTTATTAAAATTATTATAATCCTAGTTAGATAAGTCAACCAAATTTCAACTAGAATAACACCAATGTTGTTGTTAATCTGTAATGGGGAAACAATCCTATGATCCGAACAGCAAAGGAAATACCAATTTTAAACCTTCTTATGCTCCTGGTTTTAATAGTAATCAACAATTTAAGGAAAAGAAGTTATCTACTGAAGAAATGATTCTGAATATGGGTATTCAAATTCAAGTTCAAAACTTTGTAATGAAGAACATTGAAAATCAATTGAGACATATTTTTACTGCGCTTAATAATAGACCTTTTGGAAATCTTCGTAGCAATGTTGAGATCAACCCAAAAGATCAAAATAAAAAGCAAATTAAGGTTATTCAATTAAGGAGTGGTAAAGAAGTGTTGACCTCAATTTTGATGAGGTCTTTTCTCTTCTCTCTCCTTAGTACTTAGGATCTAGCCATAGGCTTTTCCTTTGACTAATCTTAGAGGACTAGAAGTGGAACCCACCCTTTAGAAATTCAAACACCTCTTGACTCCCTGCAAACCCCACAAGCTTGATTGTAGACCCCTAATCACCTAGAGGGTTGAAATCAAATGTGAAGGATTAAAGGATGAGTTCCCTATAAGACTTCTTGGCCTTAGGAATACCCTGGGTGGCCTGGTCTGGTGAGGTTGACTTGCACATACACTACACACTCACACACATTCCAAGTCCCAAAACCACACTCCCACCCAACTTGACTTCCTGACTCTGTTGACCTCATTTTTGATGAGGTCTTCTCTTCTTCTCTTTAGTACTTAGGATCTAGCCTTAGGCTTTTCCTTCGACTATCTTAGAGGACTAGAATCGGGACCCACCTTTTAGAAATTCAAACCACTTCTTAACTCCCCGCAAACTCCACAAACTTGACTGTAGACCCCTAATCACCTAGAGGGTTGAAATCAAATGTGGAAGTTTAAAGGATGAGTTCCTATAGGACTCTTTGGCCTTAGGACTACCCTGGGTGGCCTGGTCTGGTGAGGGGGCTGACTTACACACACACTAAACTCATACACTACACTTTCACACACCTCCTAAAACCACACCTATACCTAACTTGACCTCCTGACTCATGTAGGTGATTCACATGGATGGTTCTTAACCCCTAAGCCCTTGGTTAAGAGGGTTGGGAACAACATAGTGAATGCCTCAAATGAGTCCCTTCATGGCTCATGTGGGCTTGATGTGGCTTCATGGCTCAACCAAAATGATTTCATTCCACTCAAATTTACCCAATATTCAATTCTCCAAATTTTCAATTTTTGACCCCCCGGGACCCTACACCCGCCTAACCTACCCAAAGCCCTTAAAACTACCCAAGATTTGCAAAATCACCCAAATCACCCAAAATTCCCCAGAATCAATCCCAAGCATTCTCACATCACTCAAATTGATCATCCATACCCAAAAATACCAAAAATTCCAAAAATACCTCCCATACCCTCCAAATACCCAAAATACCCCCCTTGACCCAAAATCCCAAAAATTCAGAAAATTCCCAGAAAATTCCAGAAAATCCTAAATATTCCCAATTTCATTTTGATCAACTATACCATGGGCCAATTTTGTCAATTTACGCTACTTTTGTCAAAACCCCCAATTTGACCCATTTTAACCCTAAGTGAACCCAATGTCAAACCAAGCCTACCCAATTGACCCAAATTCTGGTCCAATTCAATTCTAAACTTCAATTCAACATTCCCAACACCAATCTAGACCAAATCCAAGTCCAATTTGATTGACATTTGGATCCAATTTCACTTTTGGCCTAAAAGCCCAATTTGGACCCATGACCCAAACCTAACCCAAACTCACCCAATTCAACTCCGATTAACCCCAAATGTTTTCTAAATCTTCCTTAGCATCCCCACAAGCAAAACACTAACATGATTTTCCAAAAATTTAGACCCAAACCCCACTCAAATTCAACCCAAAGCTAAAAGGCCCAATTTTGACCTAAACCCAAACCTAACCCAAAGGAGCCCAAACCCCAAAATCAAAGCCCAACCAAAGTCAAAACCACTTTGAAACACTCCCATAAACATTTCTCAACATTAATTTTACATCAATTTCAACCCTAGCCCAACATTTGCCCAACTTGGCCCACTTGGACCTATATTGGCCCATTCACCAAAAGAACCCAAATTCAACCCAATTCAAACCCAAATCACCCCCAATTTGCTTCAAGTCACTCATGACACATCCATGAGCTAAACCCAACAATTATTTGGCCCAAGCCTTTACCAAAATTTCATCCCAAAATCCATTTTAAAATTCAAAAGCCTACTTTCCTAAACCATCTTAAAAGCCCATCTAAAACCATTTCAAAAAGCCCAAAATCTACCCTAAAGCCCACATGACATCTCCACTTTCCATCCACTTAATAAAAGCCATTCCCTAAGTCCTAAATTCATCATCAAATCATTCCAAATCAAGTTTCATACAAATTTCCATCAAATTACCAAAAATTCCTAAAATCCATTTTCATGAAATTGACCAAACTTTTTGCCAAGCCAAAGGTGAGCCATGAAGCCATGCATGAGCCACATGTGAGCCATGAGAGCCTTGGACACTCCACCATGCCATATTGGGTAAGAAGAGGGAGGGCTTTCCTTAATCCCTAAAGCTCATTAGCCTTAATCATGTTTCACCTAAACTTAAATTTAATCCAAATATATTTGGATGGAGACTTCTCCATGCCAAACCAGCTGATCCCTTTGATCCCCCACAGAATCCAAAGCCACCTTGAGGGGTGCACCAAGCCCAAATGGATGGGTTGACCCATTTAGACTCAAAACTAGCCATGCCCCATTCTACTTTGGATCAAATCCTTTACACATGGCAATTGCCAATTGCTTGCACCAAGTCCCAGCCCTGACCCACCTGACCTTGAGGGTGACCCATGCACCGGCCGGCCGGCCACCGTGCCGCCGGAAAACACCATCGCCGAGAGCTCACATGTGAGCCAACTTTGGAATTCTCCTTGCTGAGCCGCCCCATCCCCAGCTGGCCATTGTAGCTGTTCTTCCCTTGCCAAGAGCAAGCTGATCCCAAGCCCTAACTCTCCTCGGAGGCCCTCCACCCTCTCCTATTTAAACACCACCCCTCTCGGCCATTCGAGGTGCTGAAACAAACCTTAAGGAAACTCGCCAAAATTGTTCCGTACTACTCCCCATACACGAGCACTTGATCCCCACCGAAATCCCCCTGCCATTTCTTCTCCGCGAGCTCGATTTCGTAGTTGAAATCCAAGCCCAAAACCAGGAGACTTCTCCACGATGAGCCAATCCCCAAATTGATTGGTTCTACACCTTCACCGGACCAAGGGAAGATGTCCACCAGCAAAGCCCCATCTCTAGGCCACCCAATTGCTCCAGCCCTCCAAGCTTTGTGATCGGCTGTGGTCGAAATCCTACCTAGGCAATTCACCGGACCGGAGACTTCATCTGGAGCTTGCTGGGATCCAATCGAAGGTGCAACAACCCTCAGATCGAAACCACACTTCTCTGAGCAAAGGTATGGCCTCACTCTTCTTCCCGAGCTTCTGAACATTCTCCATTTCTATTGTGTAAATTTCATCCCACATAAACCATATGGATGTGTTCGTCTTCTCAAGACGAATCCATAGAGCATAAGAACATGAAAATCCATTGAGTATCGAGTGAGATCTTAGGGATTTAGTGTGGACGGCTCTCGGGTGAGGACGCTCGGGGACAATGAACAGATACCGTCCATTCAATACACGCGCGGACGGACAGCTCAGATGGCGTTGGACCAGGAGACGGTACGAGAACCGCGGGGCCCGGCCGTCGACTCGAGCGGCGGCGTCGAATGGGAGCGCGACGCGTGTGCGTTCGGAGATGCCGAGGATGACGCGGTGCCGCGTGGATAAATAGAAAATTAGGGGTATTTTCTATTTATTTAATTCCCTAAACTTCAAAAATTCATAACTTTGTGTAGGAAAATCATAAAAATAAAATAAAAATACCCTCTTGCTCAGTGAACAGAGGAGAATAATGTGGAAAAGAAATTATTTAATTTCATCAAGTATTTTATTTTTAATAATTTATTTTCTCTTTGCATATTTTTAATTCTCCATGCATGTATACAATTCACCATGGCATGAGACCATAGGGCTTTTGAAGCCTCTGAATTTGGGAACATTCCCTGAATTTTCCAAAGTCGGAGGCCATCCCTATGAAAAGTTATTGATTTTTCAAATTCATATTACTGTTTTGAGTATTTTAATTCCAATAAATAGCATGCTGTGAAATAAATTCTAGGAAAATTTGGTGATGTTCCTTATGACCGAGAGGACCCTAGGAAAAATAGGTTTTGAGTTAGTTCATTTAAAACAACCCTAATTGGCTTAAACACCCAAAATGGATCTCTACTTAATTAGAGCTAACCATACATCAAATTGACTTGAAATCAATTCTCCACTGACCTTTAGGATCAGAGGAACCCACCATAAAAATTTGAGGTCAATTGGACTTGGTTAGCCCTACAAAATGGGTTGATTAAGCCACTTAGTCATTTTAAACTTTAAAAATTCATAACTTTCAAAATATCTTTCAAAAATTCACCAAATTGGTTTTGGAGCCTCTCTGATAATAGGGGAATTTAAGAAAATTAAAATTTCAATTTTTTAAAAAAGTTGATTTTTAATATTATTTTAATATTTTTAATAATTAAAAAATAATAAAAAACAAAAAAATAATAAAATTCACCAAAATGTCACATTTTGAATTTTAATCACTTAGGAACAAACCCCATATTTTTCTTAGGTCTATTTAGTGAGATATTAAATTTTAAAGCTCTAGGGTAATTTTAAAATTAAAAAATGTATTTTCTAGCATTTTCACTAAAATAATTATAATAAATCATAGAAAAATCAGAAAATTGCAAAATTTGATTCTCTAATTTCCTTGATATCAGAGAGATTTTTGAAAAATATAAAATTAATTTTTCAACATTTATTTTATTTTTAAATTAATTAACACTCCAAAACTTAAAATAATTATAATAAAAATAATATAATTCAAAAAATCACCAAAATTGGTCCAAGTGGTCCTCTAGTCATTAGGAATGTCCGTTAATTTTCTTAAGGACAGAAACTTTCCCATGGTCATGTTATTGAATTTTCCTTGGAAATCTTCATTTTCTACCAAAAATAATTATATAAATAAATTAAATACAGAAAAATCACATTTTCTCCTCTCATGTCTTTATTGACATATGAGTGAATTCTCATAAAAATTTCAAGTTCATTTGAGTTCAATTTAGTGAGTTATGAAATTATTAAGCTTAAAGGGTAAAGTGGTAATTAAAATTTTAATCCTTAATTAAAACTTTAGGTTTAATAAAATTAACAAGTAAAATATTTGATCCTAATCTGATTTGGATGATTGAAATTTAAATAATTAAAGGGTAGAAACCCATTAAGCAATTCAAAATAATTAAACCTTAATTAAATAATTGATTAAATTTGGAAGAATAATAAAATTGGAATTATTAAAATAGGGATATTATTAGGAAGAGATTTATTCTTTAATTTAAAAATCTCTAAATTAATTATCACATTAATATTCAATTCTTAATTAAAATGATAACTCAAATTCAAAATATTAAAAGACTTAATCATTAAACTAAAATTAAATTATTAAACTCTTTTAAAATTTTAATTAAAATTAAAAATTAAATTAAATTAAAAATTAAATTAAATTAAGTAAATTAAATTGAATTAAATTAAATTAAATTAAATAAATAAAATCAAATTAAATTAAATTAAATGAATTAAATTAAATTAAATTAAATAAATAAAATCAAATAAAATTAAGTTAAATCAAATTAAAGATTAAATTAAATTGAATAAATTAAATTAAATTAAATTAAATTAAATTAAATTAATTTAAATTAAAATAAACTAAATTAAATCAAATTAAATTAAAATTAAATCAAATCAAATTAATTTAATTTAACATCAAATCAAACTAAATTGAATTAAATTGAATTAAATTAAATTAAAACTCAATTAAATTAAATTAAATTAAATTAAGTTGAATTAAATATAACATCACCAAAGACATAAAGAATTCAAAATAAATCTAAAATAACTTGAACACTATTCCAAATTTAAACCCATTAATTGAAATTAAACTAAATCACAAACCATTTGAACACCAATTTACCCTCGAAAGCTTTAGTTATCATAACTCCTAAAAAGAATATTAAATGAAATGTTACTTCACTTATAGGACATTCAAATGTCCTAGTTCACTGAGCAAGACAACAATAAAATTTGAAATTCTCGGACGATTAATTCATTTGTATAATTAAATTCATTTGGACTTAAAACAATTCTAGCAATATTGAAAAGATGTTTAAGATTCTTCTTAAACACTTTCTCAATATGATAGGATGTTTATAAGAACAATTGAATTTAATTGTTCTTTGATGAAGAAAATCGTCTTCAAACCAAAACACAAAGAACCTAGACGTCATAGGAAATGACTAGCTATAGGATTAGGAATTTGGTAGAAAACCATAACCCTTCCCTTAGCTTTACCTAGGAACTTGTTTGAATATTTTAATTGTGTTTTAAGTGCAGCTTGGAATGACGGGAAGACCCTCCAGGTACACTTTTATTTTATTGCAATTTACTTTCTTGCAATTTACATTATTGCAATTTATTTAACCGCATTGCACTTACTTTTCTTGCATGATAAACAAGCATTTGCATGAAAACCCACACCTTTAGGATAGTCCCTAAAACTGAAACTAAAACTAAGTTAAAAGTTATTGCAAGATAAAATTCACCACCACAACATTTCAAAATATAAAACAACTCAAAATTTAATCACAAACAGAACACAAAACTACAATTACAATTAAATTAAGACGTCCTGTTGGATGATCGGGAATACCTCGGATGATGTAACCTACGTGTTGCTAACGGGATTTCCCACGGTCTAAATGAAAGTGTGGAACTCATTCAGTTGAGTTTAGCAAATTCATCTGGACTAAGTGAATCCGATAAAAATAATGATGCCGGAAGGATGGAACTGTGGGATCTTAACCGGTGTCGTTATAATCAACTTTAAGATTTGTTTTAATTAAAACGTAAAAAACACTTGGAAATTAAGATTTTCTCTAAACCAAAACACTTTTCTCATCTCTTGAATTATGACTTCTAAAACTAAAACTCTGCAACAACAAGGAGCTCGGAGCATGGTGGGCAGCACGACCATCGTCTTCAGCAAAACCTGAGTCTACTTCAGCAAAACTTTCCTAGAATTAAATAACAAAGCCATAGGACTTCGAGGTAGTTTGCCTAGTGCAACTTAAATCCTCAACTCTTCGTTAGGCATTTGCATTGCAAATTAAGCCCTAACCGGTCTTAGGATTCCGAGGTAGTCGTCCGATACGACAATAAACCCTCACATCTTCGAGGCTATTTGTATGATTTTGTCATATAAATATAAGCCCTAATTAATTAAAATTGGCAAGATTAAAACATTAAATAAACATTAGGACTTTCCGAAATCTAAGCCAAACAATAGGATAGTCGGGAAATTACCGAAGTTCACTTCGAATCTGTGATTTCTCCTACTTTTCTTCCTTTGAATTCCCAAAACAAAATGTTCCAAATTTGATCCATTCCCTATTGAAATTCCAAAATTCAATCCTTTGAGAACTTAAACTTTGAAATTCTTGAGAGCAGAATTATTGATTATTATCGAGAGTTTTCTTAGGTGATTCCTGTCACTTAAGATGTAATTAACTATAGGGGCTTGCCTTATAGGGAATTTTAAAGAACCCAGGTAATATAAACCCTCGTTTAATGCTTTAATATTAAGCGGGGAATTTGTCGGCTTATAAAATTGGTTCGCAGACCAAACGGATGTCACAAATCTTCTAGTTTATTTAATCGAGCCCCACCATCAAGTAGTGTGTCTATCCTTAGGGATAGATACACGGTTTGTGGTGCGGTGCTCGTTTATATAAACTATTTGGGATGTGAGATCGGTTTAATCTCATATCTTAAAACCTTCAAATTTAAAATTATTTTCAAAATCAAATACTACTTTTCAAAATTATTTATTTAAACTAAATTAAAAATTCGCCGACAACTTCTGTTAGGCGACCCCTTTTCAAAATAAAACATACAACCTAAAAATATGCCGACAAATTTCTGGCGACTCCGCTGGGGAAAATTCCTCTCTCCATTATAATCAGATGACTCTGCTTTCAAAAATCGGTAGTGTATCCATGTTCTTAATGGGTCAAACTATCCTTCTTTCCGTTGGGATGCTATGTTCATTTCTACCTTGAACAAGTATAGCCAACATTCTCTCGGATTTAGGAGCCACTGTTTAGACACCCCTAAACGGAGAGGTTCCGAGATCCTTTTACCTTATTTCGAGGTGGGGTGGACCCCCGATCGGTGTTAGTTTAGGAGTGATCCTTCGAGTCGAGAAGTCTTGCATAAGACTTTCTTTTCCTTTCCAACTCTGAATCGGATTCCTTACCTTCTCTACACCTTTGAACATTCCGTTCGGAATAAACAAACCCTTTTATAAGTGATTCTTTTAACAAATGATTCCTTCTTATAAATACATGAACAAGAATGAGTTCGGACTCTTTTCAATTCCTTTCTTTTCGTCCTAAAGGAAAGAAGCATAACTTGGGATCGACAACCGGAATCTACCTCGCGAAATGGAAGCCCCAAAGCTGATTTTCTCCTTCACCGATGGATCGGACTTCGCTGTCTATAAGGATGAGCTGCCCGACAATGGGATCATCCGATTTGGACAAGGATTTGAAAACACGAATGTCAAGATCACCGACGTTTCCCTTTTCGCACTGACGAACAAGGTATCTGAAGCTAAGAAGCCGCTGATTGAGTTCAACCTTAGGTCGACCCAAGAGTTTCCTCCCCTGCAAAAGATCCCGACTGGGAGGAGTACTGCTGTCCGCAGGAGGACTGTTCTTACTGCCCCACTGGTCTAGTTGTTTCTGCACCTACCCCGACTTCTGCCAAATTAAAGGGGAAAGAAATCCGAATTATGGTGAACTCCGTTACCTTGGAGGATACGGATCTTCTGTGAGACCTTCGTTTTCGAAATCGGGTCCAGCTCAAGAATTCCATCAGCGACAAGGACCCAAAGAAGAAACGAAGTAGAAGGATCGCTAGAGAAGCCGGAGCTGCCGAAATTGCTTTCCTAGAGGAAATCCCGGAAGCTGCACGAAATACACCGTTGCCGAATATACACCGCTGCTCGAATACATACCACTTTTGGGAGGAAGCGAGGTTCCATCCCCTCTCCGCCGCAGAGGACGAAGAAAATGTTCGCAAGATTGCTACCGCATTGCCTCAGCCCGCATATTACAACGATAGCCGCAAGAAAAGGACTAGAACTACGCCGTTTGCTCGACTGCAAACTTTGATAGAGAAGTTAGCAAAGAAGGAAAAGTGCCCCGTATCGGAGATTCTACGAAGGATGGGGCGGGTGCCAGTCAAATCCCGTCTTGGACCCCGAGTAGAACCCGCCATCATGACAGAAAAGCCAAGTAAAAGAATGAAGGCTAGTCCGCCTGTCGTCGTCTCAGGATTACAGATTAGGGAGGATACTACCTTCCAGCATTTAGCCGACGAGACCATCCGGTCCTAGACCTTCCGTTGCTAGAAGGATGGTATGGCGTCCCCACTGCGGGCGATTAAGATTGAAACAACGGCTCGAGAAGGAAAGTCTCGTTAGGATACTCGAATCTGAAGAAAGCGCCACTGCCGTAAAGGGGACTCGTGAGAAGGGGACCCGGCAGCTATCGCACGACAACCGCGAGGACGCACAGAAAAGCCCACTAGAAGATGCCATGGAAAATTTGAGAACTGATATCCGACGATTAGCAAAATAAAGAGAAGAGAAATTCGGAGACGAGATTGATTCATCAGAATTCATGGACGATGAATATGCAGAAATCAACATGGTCGAAACACGAGCTTCATCAGCTTTACAAGGTGCTCCTGCGGCCGCGAAGAGAGGAGCCGAGGCGATGAGAAGGCAGCTTCAAGAGAAAGACGACACGATCGCCCAAATGGCGAAAATGATGGAAGAGATGGCTGTAGCTCTAGCCACTCTCCAGAGTCAAGTGCAACCACAAAGAGAGACACCCCTAGAGGTCATTCACATTGTAGACGGAGGAAAGGAGATTACATCCGTCAACGGGGATGATCAGTCGAAAAGGATACAACACAAAGTATGATCCACGAAAAGGATATCAAGAGCTTAGTGGAACAGACGGGTGCGAGAAGCCTTAACACAATCAAAGAGCGGGACATCCATTCAGACGGGTAGACCTTACCCGGAAGAATTCGACGCTGTCCAGTACCCAAAAGGCTTCGTACCACCTCTATTCAAGACCTTCGATGGAACCGGGAACCCCCGACAGCATGTTACACACTTTCGTGCCAGTTGTTGCAATGCCGGCGGGAGTGATGCACTACTCTTCCGACAGTTCGTCAGCAGCCTGTCAGGGATCGCTTTCGACTTGTATGCAGAATTACCAAATGGTTCGGTGAAGACGTTCTCAGAACTAGAGAACCTCTTCATCAAGCGATTCGTCGGAGCTCAGCACCACATCACTATAGGTGATTTAGTGGTAGAGAAACAAAAGCCGAATGAAACTTTGGTGGATTACATACTTCGATGGAGGAACTTAAGCATGAAGTGTGAACCACAACTACAAGAACAACATGCAGTCGACATCTTACTTAAAAGCATTCACGGCACGATAGCACTTCTCCTCAAAGGATTCACTATTAAGACTTTCGAGAAGTTGTTAAGCAAGGCCGAGAGCTTGCAAGAGGAGGCAAAGCAATTAAGTTTCGCCGACAAGACGGACAAGCAAAAGCCTCGTGAAGACTTTCGAAAAGAAATCCGGGATCGTTGCAGCGAGTCGACAAAGGCAAGCAACCGATACAAATATCGTTCGAACGGCCGCAGACTACCTCAACGGAATTACCGACAACCCCGACCCGGCTATCAGTCATCTCCACAATATGAACAACCGCCTCGTCCGTAACGTACGTTAAGGGAGCTTCTGAGCAGGGAATATCCATTCAAGAATGAAGCAGTGCTGAAAATGTTTCGTAGTTTGATGAAGACTCCAGATTTCTAGCTGCCAGAGCCTAAAAGACCAGAGGAAGTCAACAAGAAAGGCGATCCCAACTTTTGCCCCTACCACCGGATGCTTGGGCACAAGATAGAAGATTGCATTACCTTCAAAAGTTGGCTCAATGACAACCTTCGGAAAGGGAATATAACGATCCCGAAGGAGTACAAGAAGGAACCCCAGTAAGGAGGTTCCGTCAATGTTATCTCAACCGATCCCATCATTCGATAGATCCACTATACGGCCGACGATGGATGGACTACCGCTTGGACAAGGTCTTCGAAAAGGATTTTAGACGGCTTCCAAGCCGCTTCGGTGCGAGCTTCGATTCGAGTTCGAAACCTGTTAGTCGGTACTTATCACTTGTGATAGAAGAACCACCTCAACGAGGAGACGATTGAAGAGAAGAAGAAAATCGATGAAGAAGAGAGGACCGAGACTCCTAAGGCTAGACTAGGGGCCGCTTATCCTAGGATAGTTGTTTCGATTCGGGGAGAAATCCCTCGAACCTCGACTTTGTATGATTATCCGCTCACTTCGGTGAGATCATATAATGATAAGGGTGATGGCGTTGGCTACGTTTTGATCGTTTCTAACGATTACGTAACTAGCGACAATCCGGACATCGATTTCGATACCAACGACAATTCTCAAATTATACACGATCTCGACGATCAAAATGACAAAGAAGACATCCATCAAGGAGGCTACGAGAGTTCAACAAGCAACAGATCTATCTGCGAGTTTCGAGGAGCTCCAGTCACAATAGAGTTAGAGCCTTCAGATTCTGAAGTTAATCCGGAAGAGCCTGTCATTCCGATTCAAGAAGAAACACCAGCAAGCTCAACACTAGATTCAGAAGAAATTACAGAAGTCAACTTAAGAAGTGGAAGAGTTCTACCTCCGAGAATGGGTCCAAAAGATAAAGGAAAGCAGGTGGTTGTTCAAGATGAACCAACCCCAGCAGAAGAAATACCCATTCGAGAAGTAGCCGAGACACATGGAAATAAAGTGGACTACAACGTGCTAGCCCATCTTAGGAAACTACCAGCCAAACTGAGCATTTACGACGCTCTCATTTTATCAAAGGAGACGAGAGAAGCTCTGATCAAGGCCTTACTTGATCCAGAAATTTGCTTAGCTCAAATGGCCGGAGATTCCTTAGATGAGGTGTGCTCGTTAAAGGAACAGCGAGGTGTTACCTTCACGGACAATGACATACTACTTGGGACAGCAGACCACAATCGACCGTTGTACATTTCAGTTACAATTGGGAAGTTTACGCTCTCCAGAGTATTGGTGGATCCAGGAGCATCAATCAATATAATGAGTCTTCGAACACTAGCATATTTGGAAATTGATGCTCTTGAGCTCGAGGCCAACAAAATGTTATTAAGAGGATTCAACCAGAAAGGAGAAAGAGCCCTCGGGTCAATAACGCTACTAATGAAGACCGGTGACTTAGCAAAGACAACCGCAAAATTTCACATAATTGATTCAGAAACGTCGTTCAACGCTCTATTGGGCCGACCATGGATACATGAAAACAGGATGGTACCATCATCTCTACATCAGTGCATCAAATACTACGATGGAGGGGAACAGTGCATTAAAGGTGACTTACAATCATTCTCCGTACATGAAATTGGAATCCATGAAGACGCAGCTTATTATGCACCGCCGAAGAAAACAATCTTCTCCAGAGATACCGTAACAAATGAACCAAAGAAAGTTTAGGACAACGAAGAACCTGAAGTTCTAGTCCAACAGTCACTCACCACTCCCTTCCGGCGAGATGGTGAAGGTTTCTCCACAACTCGCATCCAAGGTCGAGGCCGGGGACGAGGCCGTGATAGAGACGTTAGGACGAGTTGGACGGAGGAAACCGACCATCAATGTTGATTGGGAAGACGGTTCGAAGAAGAAAAAGAAATCAAACAAGAAGCAGCGACAATAAGTCGGAAGAAGCCGCAATTCAAAATCTCCCTCGAAGATGAAAAGAATGAAGAATACAAATCAATGTACGAGAAGATTAACCACTACGTACATACTATGACCCTAAACCTGATCCATTCTAACAAAATCGAGGGTGTGGTGGTCAAAGAGGTACGTAGCGACGTTGCAAAGCCAATCAAATTCTACCGTGGTGCTTCTTCCTCCAAAACTGAAAATAATGTACAATTTGAAGATCTCACTTCATCAGAATTAATGGAATTACCTTTTGAGTGGTACTCTCCCTGTGTTCAAAATTTAATTCAACATGGTTTCTTACCTCGACAATGGACAAAAGGTCAATCACAATATTTTGAAAAGTTATGGAATAACTCCGGTCGTCCACCCAATTCAAAGTATGGACTCGGATTCGGCACAGTAGGATCAGTTGACGATACTGAATTTTGCTTGGTTGTAACTTGCGAGTCTAATGAAAACTGCATGGAAACTACAGACGAACTCGAAGATGTACAAATTGGAGATGCTCCACTAGAATTCGAAGAAGAGATTAAATCTACAATAGATGAACTAACGGAAGTTAACTTAGGTACTAGCGAAGATCCTAGACCTACCTTTGTTAGCTCCTTACTCAATAAAGAAGACTCCGAAGAAATAATCAAGTTATTAATGGAATTTAAAGACTATTTTGCTTGGAACTACGATGAAATGCCAGGATTAGCTCCAGAAGTCGCAGTCCATAAGCTAGGAGTGGATCCTACTTCTGTCCCAGTCAGACAAGGTCCGAGAAGAATGCGTCTAGAAATTGAACAACAAGTCATAGCCGAAGTTAAAAAGCTAATAGACGCCAAATTTGTCTGTGAAGAACGATACCCGACTTGGTTAGCCAATGTGGTGCCAGTCAGAAAGAAGAATGGTCAGATCAGAAGTTGTGTGGACTTCAGAGATTTAAACAAGGCATGTCCAAAGGATGAATTCCCTCTACCGATCCCGGAACTAATGATCGACATTGCTTCGACACATGAGATATTTTCATTCATGGATGGATCTTCGAGGATACAACCGGATAAAAATGGCTCCGGAAGATGAAAAGCATACGACATTCGAACGCCGATCGGAGTATTTTGCTACACGGTGATGCCATTTGGATCGAAGAACGCGGGAGCAACATACCGGAGAGCGATGACAAGAATTTTTGATGATCTCATCCACAATCAAGTCGAATGCTACGTGGACGATGTGGTCATCAAAAGCAAAGTAAAGGACAACCACTCGGTATGATTTGAGAATTATTTTCGAACGATTAAGACAATTTAACCTTAAGATGAATCCCTTAAAATGCACCTTCGGCGTCACCTCCGGGAAATTCTTAGGATTCGTTATCCGACATCGTGGAATTGAAATCGACCCAGAAAAGATTAAAGCCATCTTAGAAATGCAGCCTCCCAAAACCTTAAAACAACTACGATCTTTTCGAGGAAGCCGGCATATCTTCGATGCTTTATTTCAAACTTATCGGGTAGGTGTCGACCTTTCTCGGCACTAGTTAAAAAGGACGCCAAATTTATTTGGGAAGAGAAATGCCGGAAGGCCTTCGAAGACATTAAACAATATTTAATGACACCTCCTCGTCTTTGCGGCCCCGGTCTCGGTGTAGACCGGCGATACTTTACACCGCGGCTTTAGACGACTCTCTCGGAGCCTCGTTAGGCGGTGTCGATGATGAGGGTAAAGAAAATGCTCTTTACTACTTAAGCCGTCGTTTACTTCCGACGGAAGTAAGGTATCCCGCAATTGAAAAGCATTGTTTGGCCACGATCTTCGCCGCTCAAAAGCTCGGGCACTACATGCCTTCTCATAGGGTCAACCTGATCTCAAAATTTAATCCATTGCAATACTTGATGACTAGTCCAACACTTTCCGGCAGACTTGCCAGATGGTCAATGATATTATTGCAATTCGATATAACTTTCGTGTCTCTTCGTGCCGTAAAGGGACAAGTCTTAGCAGACTTCCTCGCAGCACACCCTTTGCCGGCAGAATCTCCCCTCAATGACGATTTACCAGATGAACAAATAATGAGCCTAGAAGACCCTGATGATTGACGTTGGGAATTATATTTCGACAGAGCAACTTCAGCACGCAAAGACGAAGAATCGCAAGTGATAGTGCCAGGCAGGAATCGGGCTGATCTTTATAACGCCGGAGCGGGGGATGTTAAGATACTCCTACCACTTAACAGAACCATGTACAAACAACGAAGCAGAATACGAAGCCCTCATAACGGGACTCGAATTAACCATTCAAATGGGGATAACAGACATCAACATCTACGGGGATTCACAGTTGATCATTCAACAGATCGCCGGACAGTACAGAATTTTAAAGCCAAGACTCGAGTAATATTTCCAGTATGCCATACAGTTGTTGGAACAAATTCCGAATGTGACGATCTACAAAATTCCCAGAAAAGAAAATGCTTTAGCAGATGCTTTAGCCCGTCTCGCAAAAGAATTTGCCTGTTTGCAAAATGAATCAGTGGAAGTGTCAGTTCACGGACGTCAGGTCCTATCACAGCTCGACATAGACACGACACACTGTCGGCATATTTTTAGGTTGTGTGTTATTTTAAAGGGGGGGTCGCCTAATAGAAGCTGTCGGCGAATTTTTAATTTAATTAAAATAAATAATTTGAAAAGTAGTATTTGATTTTGAAAATAATTTTAAACTTGAAGGTTTTAAGATATGAGACTAGACCGATCTCACATCCCAAATAGTTTATATAAACGAGCACCGCACCACAAACCGTGTATCTATCCCTAAGGATAGACACACTACTTGACGGTGGGGCTCGATTAAATAAACTAGAAGATTTGTGACATCCGTTTGGTTTGCGAACCAATTTTATAAGCCGACAAAATTCCCCTGCTTAATATGAAAACATTAAACAGGGTTTATATTACCTAGGTTCTTTAAAATTCCCTATAAGGGCAAGCCCCTATAGTTAATTACATCTTAAGTGATGGGAATCACCTAAGAAAACTCTCGATAATAATCAATAATTCTGCTCTCAAGAATTTCAAAGTTTAAGATTTTCAAGGGATTGAAATTTGGAATTTCAATAGGGAATGGATCAAATTTGGAACATTTTGTTTTGGGAATCCAAAGGAAGAAAAGTAGGAGAAATCACAGATTCAAAGCGAACTTCGGTAATTTCCCGACTATCCTATTGTTTGGCTTGGATTTAGGGAAGTCCTAATATTTATTTAAATGTTTTGATTTTGCCAATTTTAATTAGTTAGGGCTTATATTTGTATGATAAAATCACACAAATAGCCTCGAACATGTGAGAGTTTATGTCGTATCGAACGACTACCTCGGAATCCTAAAACCGGTTAGGGCTTAATTTACATGACCCGATCATGCAAATGCCTAACAAAGGTTGAGGGTTTATGTTGCACTAGGCAAACTACCTCGAAGTCCTATGGCTTTGTTGTTTAGTTCTAGGAAAGTTTTGCTGATGTGGATTCAAGTTTTGCTGATGACGATGGCCGTGCTGCCCACCATGCTCCGAGCTCCTTGTTGTTGCAGAGGTTTAGTTTTAGAAATTATAAATCAGGGGATGAGAAAAGTGTTTTGGTTTAAAGAAAAATCTTAATTTCCAGGTGTTTTTCATGTTTTAATTAAAACAAATCTTAAAGTTGATTATAACGACACCGGTTAAGATCCCACGGTTCCATCCTTCCGGCATCATTATTTTTATCGGATTAACTTAGTCCAGATGAATTTGCTAAACTCAATCGAATGAGTTCCACACTTTCATTTAGACCGTGGGAAATCCCGTTAGCAACACGTAGGTTACATCATCCGAGGTATTCCCGATCATCCAACAGGACATTTTAATTTAGTTGTAATTGTAGTTTTGTGTTCTGTTTGTGATTAAATTTTGAGTTGTTTTATGTTTTGAAATGTTGTGGCGGTGAATTTTATCTTGCAATGACTTTTAACTTAGTTTTGGTTTCAGTTTTAGGGTCTATCCTAAAGGTGTGAGTTTTCATGCAACAGTTGTTTATCATGCAAGAAAAGTAAGTGCAATGCGGTTAAATAAATTGCAATAATGTAAATTGCAAGAAAGTAAATTGCAATAAAATAAAAGCGTACCGGAGGGTCTTCCCGTCATCCCAAGTCGCACTTAAAACACAATTAGAATATTTAAGCAAGTTCCTAGGTAAAGCTAAGGGAAGGGTTATGGTTTTCTACAAATTCCTAATCCTATAGCTAGTCATCTCCTATGACGTCTAGGTTCTTTTGTGTTTTTGTTTGAAGACGATTTTCTTCATCAAAGAATAATTAAGTCCAATTGTTCTTATAAATGTCCTATCATATTGAGGAAGTGCTTAAGAATAATCTTAAACTTCTTTTCAATATTTTCTAGGATTGTTTTAAGTCCAAATGGGTTTAATTATACAAATGAATTAATCGTCCGAGAATTCAAGTTTTGTTGTTATCTTACTCAGTGAACTAGGACATTTGAATATCCTATAAGTGAAGTAACATTTCATTTAATGTTCTATTTAGGAGTTATAATAACCAAAGCTTTCGAGGGTAAATTGGTATTCAAATGATTTGATTTAAGTTAATGGGTTTAAATTTGGAATAGTGTTCAAGTTGCTTTATATTTAATTTCTTTCTGTTTTAGGTGATGTTATATTTAATTCAATTTAATTTAATTTAATTGAGTCTTAATTTAATTTAATTCAATATAGTTCAATTTAATTTGATTTGATGTTTAATTAATTAATTTGATTTGATTTAATTTTAATTTAATTTGATTTAATTTAATTTAATTTAATTTAATTTAATTTGATTTAATTTGATTTAATTTAATTTAATTTAATTTAATTTAATTTAATCAATTTAATTTAATTTGTTTAATTTAATTTAATTTGATTTAATTTAATTTAATTTGTTTAATTTAATTTAATTTGATTTAATTTAATTTAATTTAATTTTTAATTTAATTTAATTTTTTTAATTTTAATTTAATTTAATTTAATTTAATTTAATTAATTTAATTTAATTTAATTTTAATTTAATTTTATTTTTAATTTTAAATGAAATTTTTAAAAGAGTTTAATAATTTAATTTTAGTTTAATGATTAAGTCTTTTAATATTTTAAATTTAAGTTATCATTTTAATTAAGAATTGAATATTAATGAGATAATTAATTTAGGGATTTTTAAATAAAAGGATAAATCACTTCCTAAAAATATCCCTATTTTAATAATTCCAATTTTATTATTCTTCCAAATTTAATCAATCATTTAATTAAAGTTTAATCATTTTAAAAATCTTAATGGGTTTCTACCCTTTAATTATTTAAATTTCAATCATCCAAATCAGATTAGGATCAAATATTTTACTTCTTAATTTTTTTATTAAACCTAAAGTTTTAATTAAGGGTTAAAATTTTAATTACCATTTTACCCTTTAAGCTTAATAATTTCATAACTCACTAAATTGAACTTAAATGAACTTGAAATTTTTATGTGACTTCACTCATATGTCAATAAAGACATGAGAGGAGAAAATGTGATTTTTCTGTATTTAATTTATTTATATAATTATTTTTGGTAGAAAATAGAGATTTTCAAGGAAAATTTAATAACATGACCAAGGGAAAGTTTCTGTCCTTAAGAAAATTAGGGGAAATTCCTAATGACTAGAGGATTACTTGGACCAATTTTGGTGATTTTTTGAATTATATTATTTTTATTATAATTATTTTAAGTTTTGGAGTGTTAATTAATTTAAAAATAAAATAAATGTTGAAAAATGAATTTTATATTTTTCAAAAATCTCTCTGATATCAAGGAAATCAGAGAAGCAAATTTTGCAATTTTCTGATTTTTCTATGATTTATTATAATTATTTTAGTGAAAATGCTAAAAAATACATTTTTTTAATTTTAAAATTACCTTAAAGCTTTAAAATTTAATATCTCATTAAATAGACCTAAGAAAAATGTGGGATTTGTTCCTATGTGATTAAAATTCAAAATGTGACATTTTGGTGAATTTTATTATTTTTGTGATTTTTATTATTTTTTAATTATTAAAAATATTAAAATATTATTAAAAATCAACTTTTTTTAGAAAATTGAAATTTTAATTTTCTTAAATTCCCCTGATATCGAGAGGCTTCAAAACCAATTTGGTGAATTTTTAAAAAGTATTTTAAAAGTTATGAATTTTTAAAGTTTAAAATGACTAAGTGGCTTAATCAACCCAATTAGTGGGGCTAACCAAGTCCAATTGACCTCAAATTTTTATGGTGGGTTCCTCTGATCCCAAAGGTCAGTGGAGAATTGATTTCAAGTCAATTTGATGTATGGTTAGCTCTAATTAATTAGAGACCTATTTTGAGTGTTTAAGCCGATTAGAGTTGTTTTAAATGAACTAACTCAAAACCTATTTTTCCTAGGGTTCTCTGGTCATAAGGAACATCACCAAATTTTCCTAGTATTTATTTCACAACATGCTATTTATTGGAATTAAAATACTCAAAACAGCAACATGAATTTGAAAAATCAATAACTTTTCATAGGGATGGCCTCTAACTTTGGAAAATTCAGGAAATGTTCCCAAATTCAGAGGCTTCAAAAGCCCTATGTCCTCATGCCATGGTGAATTGTATACATGCATGGAGAATTAAAAGTATGCAGAGAGTAAATAAATTATAAAAAATAAAATACTTGATGAAATTAAATGATTTCTTTTCCACATTATTTTTCTCTGTTCACTGAGCAAGAGGGTATTTTTATTTTATTTTTCTGATTTTTCTACATAGAGTTATGAATTTTTGAAGTTTAGGGAATTAAATAAATAAAAAAATACCCTAATTTTCTATTTATCCACGCGGCGCCAACTCATCCTCGGCATCTCCAAAACGCCGCGTGTCGCGCTCCCATTCGACGCCGCTACCTGAGTCAGCAGCCCGGGCCCCGCGGTTCTTGTACCGTCTCCTGGTCCGACGCCATCTGAGCCGTTCGTCCGTGCGTGTATTGAATGGACGACATCCGTTCATCGTCCCCGAGCGTCCTCACCCGAGAGCCGTCCACACTAAATCCCTAAGATCTCACTCGATACTCAATGGATTTTAATGTTCTTATGCTCTATGGATTCGTCTTGAAGAGACGAACACATCTATACGGTTATCATGCATTGAAACTAAGGCATTTGAAATGGAGAATCTCCAGAAGCTCGGGACGAAGAATTAGCTCATACCTTTGCTCAGAGAAGTGTGGCTTCGATCTGAGAGTTGTTGCACCTTCGATTGGATCCCGGCAAGCTCCGGATGAAGTCTCCTGGTGTCAGTGAATTGTCTAGATGTGATTTCGACCAAGCCCGATCACAAAGCTTGGAGGCTGGAGCAACCGGGTGGCTCGGAGATGGGGCTTTTGTTGGTGGACACCTTCCCTTGGTCCGGTGAAGGTGTAGAACCAATCAATTTGGGAATTGGCTCATCGTGGAGAAGTGTCCTGGTTTTGGGTGGAATTTCGGTTGGGAAATTGGATTTTATCAGTGGGGATTAGGGCAAATTAACACTTGGGGATCAAGCGCTCTAAGGGTGGAGAAGGGTTTGGAACAATTTTGGCGAGTTTCGGCAAGGTTTGTGCAACTCTCCTCCATGGCCGTGAGGGTGAGGGGTTTAAATAGGAGAGGCTGGGAGAGCCTTCCGGGGGAGTTGAGGCATGGGATCGAGCTTGCTCCGGTGAGGAGAAGAACGGCCATAGTGACCATTTGGCATGGGGCAGCTCACCAAGTGGGAATTCCAAACTTTGGCTCCTCCCAAGGTCTCGGCCATGGTGTTTTCCGGCGATCCGGGCGGTCGGCCGGCGAGCATGGCTCACCCTCGAGTCCGGATGGGTCGGGGTTGGAGGTTTGTGCAATCAATTGGCAATTGCCATGTGTAAAGGCTTTGAATTAAAATGGAATGGGGAGGGGGTCATTTTGGCCTTAATTTGGTCAACCCATTGGTTTGGGTTGGGTGCACCTCCCCATGGCCTAATTTTGGGCCGAGAGGATCGGTTGGGTCGACCAAGGGAGAGTGGTGTGGTCTCTATCCATGATGAGGTGGCTAAACATGGTTTAGTGTGTGACATGCTTAAGGTAAAAAATGCTTAATGAAAGATTAGGAAAGGGGCCCCTCCTTTTACCATTAATGGCATGGTCACATGTCAAGCCTTCCATGGCTTCATGTGGCTTGTCCATGGCTTGCATGGCTTGTCTTTGGCTTGGGGAAAGTTGAGTCAATTTCATGGAAATGGGTTTTAAGAATTTTGGATATTTGATGGAAATTTGTATGAAACTTGATTTGGAATAATTTGATGGTGAATTTTGGACTTAGGTAATGGCTTTAATTAAGTGGATGACAAATGGAGATGTCATGTGGGCGTTAGGGTAGATTTTGGGCCTTTGGATGTGGTGAAGTGGGCTTTTAGGAAAGTTTAAGGGAAATGGGCTTTTTGATTTTAAGATGGGCATTTGGGTAAAGATTTTGTGAAGAACTTTGTCAAATAAATGTCATAATTGGTTTAGGGATGTTCTATGAAGGGCTTGGAATCAATTTGGTGTGATTTGGAGTTGAATTGGTTTGAATTTGGATTTATTTGGTAAGTGGGCCTATGTAGGTCAAATTGGGCTAACATGGGCTAATGTTGGGCTAGGGTTGAAATTGATATAAAATAAATGTTGAGAAATGTTTATGGGAGTGTTTCAAAGAGGTTTTGACTTTGGTTGGGCTTTGATTTTGGGGTTTGGGCTTATTTGGGTTAGGTTTGGGTTTAGGTCAAAATAGGGCCTTTTAACTTTAGGTTGAGTTTGAGTGGGGTTTGGGTCTAAATTTTGGGCAAATCATGTTAGTATTTTGTTTGTGGGAATGTTAAGGAAGATTTAGAAAAGATTTGGGGTTAATTGGAATTGAATTGGGTGAGTTTGGGTTAGGTTTGGGTCATGGGTCCAAATTGGGCTTTAAGGCCAAAAGTGAGATTGGATCCAAATGTCAATCAAATTGGGCTTGTATTTGGTCTAGATTGGTATTTGGGATATTGAATTGAAGTTTAGAATTGAATTGGACCAAAATTGGGGTCAATTGGGTAGGTTTGGTTTGACATTGGGTTCACTTAGGGTTAAAATGGTTCAAATTGGGGGTTTTCACAAAAGTAGGGTAAATTGACAAAATTGGCCCATGGTGCAGTTGGACAAAATGAAATTGGGAATATTTGGAATTTTTTAGAATTTTCTGGGAATTTTCTGAATTTTTGGATTTTTAGGTCAAGAGGGGTATTTTGGGTATTTGGAGGGTATTGGGAGGTTTTCTTGGAATTTTTGGTATTTTTGGGTATGGATGATCAATTTAAGTGATGTGGAAATGTTTGGGAATGATTTTGGAGAATTTTGGGTAATTTGGAAATTTTTGAGAAATTTGGGTAATTTCAAGGGTTTTGGGTAGGCTAAGCGGGTGTAGGGTCCCGGGGGTCAAAAATTGAAAATTTGGGAAATTGAAGATTGGGTGAATTTGAGTGGAATGAAATCATTTTGGTTGAGCCATGAAGCCATGTCAAGCCCATGTGAGCCATGAAGGGACCCATTTGAGGCATTCACTAAGTTGTTCCTAACCCTCTTAGCCAAGGGCTTAAGGGTTAAGGACCATCCATGTGAATCACCTACATGAGTCAGGAGGTCAAGTTAGGTATGGGTGTGTGAAAGTGTAGTGTATAGGTGTAGTGTATAAGTGTAGTGTGTGTGTAAGTCGGCCCCTTCACCGAGACCGGGCCGCCCGTGGGCGGTCCTAAGGCCAAAGAGTCCCATGGGAACTCACCATTTAAACTTCCACATTTGATTTCAACCCTCTAGGTGATTAGGGGTCTACGGTCAAGTTTGTAGAGTTTGCGGGGAGTTAAGAAGTGGTTTGAATTTCTAAAAGGTGGGTCCCAATTCTAGTCCTCTAAGATAGTCGAAGGAAAAGCCTAAGACTAGATCCTAAGTACTAAAGAGAAGAAGAGAAGACCTCATCGAAAATGAGGTCAACAAATGGACCCCCAATAGGTGTGGTGAGCTGACGGAGCACACCGCGCGTATTGGCGTTGACCGAAGCGATCAACAAAACCAACACAAACATCCAAGTGACAAACTTAGGATGAAATAGAGGAGTTTTCGCTGGGGAGTAGCAAGTATATCTCTGAAACTGGAGATTCCTGAACTCTCGCTGGGGAAAGGAAAAGGAGGTGAATTCCAAATCACATGATCTGGGGGAATTTCAATTTAGATTTTATTTTGTTTTAGTTTAAGTTTCGATGTGTGAGTTTAGATTTCAATTTGGAATTTCAATTTAGATTGAAGTTTGTCAAAATTAATTTGTAGGGATTTGATTTGAAATGAAAATTGGAATTTTGAGGTTTTAGATGTAACATCTTCAACCCCAAAAGAAGATCGAATTGATTGGATTGGATCATTACAATGAGGAAAGATCTCAGAGTAATGCGGTATTGGATGTAAAATCCTTAACCTCAAGAGTTTGATTTTGATGTATTTCATTGCGATAGAGAAAGAATCCTAAAGCGATGCGGTCTCGGATGTAAAATCCTCGACCCCAAAAGTTTGATTGGAATGTATTTCATCGCAATAGGGAAAGAATCCTAAAGCAATGCGGTCTCGGATGTAAAATCCTCAACCCCAAAATTTGAATTGGATGTATTTCGGTGCGATAGGGAAAGAATCCTAAAGCAAGTGCGATCTTGGATGTAAAATCCTCGACCCAAAAGTTTGAATTTGATGTATTTCGGTGCAATAGGGAAAGAATCCTAAAGCGATGCGGTCTTGGATGTAAAATCCTCGACCCAAAAGTTTAAATTTGATGTATTTCAGGTGCGATAGGGAAAGAATCCTAAAACGAGTGCGGTCTTGGATGTAAAATCCTCGACCTAAAAGTTTGAATTTGATGTATTTCGGTGCGATAGGGAAAGAATCCTAAAGCGATGCAGTCTTGGATGTAAAATCCTCGACCCAAAAGTTTGAATTTGATGTATTTCAGTGCAATAGGGAAAGAATCCTAAACCGAGTGCGATCTTGGATGTAAAATCCTCGACCCAAAAGTTTGAATTTGATGTATTTCGGTGCGATAGGGAAAGAATCCTAAAGCGGTGCAGGTCTTGGATGTAAAATCCTCGACCCAAAAGGTTTGAATTTGATGTATTTCGAGTGCAATAGGGAAAGAATCCTAAAGCAGTGCAGTCTTGGATGTAAAATCCTCGACCCAAAAGTTTGAATTTGATGTATTTCAGTGCAATAGGGAAAGAATCCTAAAGTAGTGTAGTCTTGGATGTAAAATCCTCGACCCAAAAGTTTGAATTTGATGTATTTCAGTGCAATAGGAAAGAATCCTAAAGCGATGCGGTCTTGGATGTAAAATCTTCGACCCAAAAGTTTGAATTTGATGTATTTCGGTGCGATAGGAAAGAATCCTAAAGCGATGCGGTCTTGGATGTAAAATCCTCGACCCAAAAGTTTGAATTTGATGTATTTCGGTGCGATAGGAAAGAATCCTAAAGCGATGCGGTCTTGGATATAAAATCCTCGACCCAAAAGTTTGAATTTGATGTATTTCGAGTGCGATAGGAAAGAATCCTAAAGCGATGCGGTCTTGGATGTAAAATCCTCGACCCAAAAGTTTGAATTTGATGTATTTCGGTGCAATAGGAAAGAATCCTAAAGCGATGCGATCTTGGATATAAAATCCTCGACCCAAAAGTTTGAATTTGATGTATTTCGAGTGCAATAGGAAAGAATCCTAAACGGTGCGGTCTTGGATGTAAAATCCTCGACCCAAAAGTTTGAATTTGATGTATTTCGGTGCGATAGGAAGGAATCCTAAAGCGGTGCGGTCTTGGATGTAAAATCCTCGACCCGAAAGTTTGAATTTGATGTATTTCGGTGCAATAGGAAGGAATCCTAAAGTAGTGCGGTCTTGGATATAAAATCCTCGACCCAAAAGTTTGAATTTGATGTATTTCGGTGCAATAGGAAAGAATCCTAAAGCGGTGCGGTCTTGGATGTAAAATCCTTGACCCAAAAGTTTGAATTTGATGTACTTCGAGTGCAATAGGAAAGAATCCTAAAGCGATGCGGTCTTGGATGTAAAATCCTCGACCCAAAAGGTTGAATTTGATTTGATTGATATTTGATTCGAGATCTGGAAGAAATTGAATTTGAATTTGATTGAGACTTGAAATCTGGAAAGATTGAATTTGAGATTTGGAAGGATGAGTTTAAACTCGATCGAAATTTGATTTAAGATTTGATTTGAAATTTGGAAGGTCAAATTTGAAACTTGATCGGGAGTGGATTTGGAATTTGATTGAGAATTTGATTTGTGATTTGAAAAGATTGAAATTTGATTTGGAATTTGGAAAGGTTGAATTTGAAATTTGATTGAGAATTTGCTTTGTGATTTGATTTATCATTTATGTTGATTTCGTTTATCTTTTAATGATTCAAATTTTATTTTATCGTTCATTTAATGTTCACGTGAATTTGGTGTTTGTCATTTTTAGATTTTTAAAGAAAGTTTTCTTTTATCCCTTTTTTTATTTCTTTTCTGTTCTTTGTTCGAAGTTCATTTAACTTTAATGGTGTTTCCCAATCAATTTTGCACAAAAGAGGTGAAGGCCAAAAATGTGACATGGTCACTTTCATTCCAATCATGTTGAAAATACATCATACAACTCGATCTGAAATATATCTCATACAATCCATGTAGACTCAAAACGGACTATGTATGATCTTTGTCGATCCATCAAAAGAAGCATCTGTCAAAAAATTCATGTCTGAATAGAGGGGTACATGGTTAATAACATCACCTTCCAAGCCATCCTTAGCAAGGATGCCAGTTGGATGTACGTTGGAGGTGTGATATCTCCCATGTAACTCGCGGCTCGTAAGGCCGGAGGTTCTCTAGCTGCGGGTGCGGTTGGAAATGGTAAGGTGTCTTCGTTGTCGTCCATTCTCCCGAAAGTAAGCGAGATCCGCTTCATCGGCACTCCTGGTATGCAATGCTTAGCGATATCCGCTCTGTTGCCCTTCGGTATCATGACGGAACCTACCGGTAAAGGTATCTTTACTTGGCCCTCGGAACTCACCCGGGCTCTTTATCCGGAGGTCGGATCCGAACATGATGTTACACTCGTTCGGGAAAGAGAGCGTGCGAAAGGTCCGACGAAGTCGTGGTGATACTATATGTGGGGGTATGCGGTCACCTTGTTTGTAGATGTTGATAATGCGGCTATTGGGTATGCAATCTGGCGGCGGTACCCTCCATGTTATCAATCTTTTTACCATTCTCTTGATGACTAATGGCATCGGATCTACTTGCCCATGACGGAGTATTCCGGTGGGTTTCCCTCCTTGTCTTCGGCAAAGTTGTAGCGAGCATCCGCATTGTATTGTGATTCTTCCCTTCCCCGGCATCCATCTCCGGGGTTACGAGTAGGTATTCTCCCTTAGGCGGCTCGCTCGGCCCATTCTTTTCAAATCTCGGATACAATCCACGATTTCGTCGTTGTTCATATTACGAGAATACGTCGGTATGTAGCTCGAGGCCCTCTAGTATGTTGATTCTTCTTCCTTTAATTCTCTCGAAGTATTCGAAGGTTTTCTTTTCAACATTTTGCATTCTCTCCAGCTCGTATTCGGAATGATCGCGGATGGCGAGGCCTTGTGACATATTGTGGGATATATGGTTCAATCCCTTCACGTTCTCCTGCATACCTCGGCTCCTCGGGGATGATGCACGTCGGGACATCCCCGGGGTTGCTCCGCAACAAGGTCATGCATCACTCGGTGGTTCTATCAAGTGGCGTGGTAGCCTTCTTTCTTCGATCTTCTAGGGATTTCCACGATTCTTTCCGTTTTCCTAGGAGCGGCTTCCTTTCTTCGAGTTCTGGTGAACCGGTGTCCTCGAAGTGTATGTATCGGCATTAGCAGCTGTCTCGTCGCGTCGGTCCGCAGCTAGTTTTGTTAACATCTTACGGATACGGCGATTCTTATTTCTTCGTTGCGTGGGTCGTGAGAGTAGCCCTTCGAACTTCATGAATCTCGTGGGCGCGGCGGCGACAAGCCCTGCCCTCGGCTGTAGCGACTACGGACTTCATTTTCTTATCTTCTTCGGTGTTTGCCTTTCTCTTCTTCTTCGTTGGATTGGTGGCTTGGGCCACCCACTTTCATCACTTGTCTGCCGAGTAGTTCTTCTCGGTTAGCGGGACCCGGTTAATTTCCTCGTACTGTAGGCTGCTCGGTGCGAATCCGAGTCGATCTTGATTATCGCTCCATCTTTCACCCTCTTTTCATCGAGTGCGAGGCTTACGCCATTCTTAAAGTTCAGGACCAACCGCCCGTTCGACATTTCCCTGCGAAAAGACAAGGAAAAGGATCAGGGGCTGTACTAAGAACAAGAACATTAAGAAAACGTTTGTTAAAGACATTTTTTTTATTACTTCTTGTATTTTAGAATTTAACAGGAATGAAGCGGGATAAGGTCAGGAAAGAGATCTTGATTTGGAAAAGAAAACAAGGAAAACATATTATCATGACTTTATTTATTTTAACACATTTTATTATTTTTGGGTTCGGACCCAATCATAAGTAATTACTTCGCCCATGTTTCTTAGGGATGAAGAATTCATTCCTTCGAAACATCGAGTAGCGGAATACTTTTTCAAGTATCGTCCGTTGATCGGAAGCATATGTCGTTCTCCCCGGCAATTCACTAGCTGGTAGGAACCTCCCGAGTATCTTGCTTCGACCACAAACGGTCCTTCCCAAGTGGGTTCAAATTTTCCTCCTATCTTGCGGTGTGCGAAGAGGTCTCTTGAGAACGAGAACTAAGTCACCAACTTTGAAGGCTCTTGGGCGGACCGGTTTGTCATGGGCTTGAACCATCTTAGCTTGGTATAGTTCTAAATTCCGTTGCTGCTGCAAGTCTTTTCCCTTCCAAGCCTTCTAATTCTTCGAGTCGTAATTTGGCGTTCTCTTCGTCGTGATCTTGTTTGCAAGCTGCAATTCGAGTGAAGGAAGGCTGAACCTCTAAAGGTAACACTCTGCCTCGGACCCATACACCGGAGCGTAAGGTGTAGCTTGAGTAGGAGTTCGAAGGTTGTCCGGTAGGCCCATAAGGCTTCTAACAATTTCTTGTGCCAATTTCTCTTATTATCGTCCAAGGTTTTCTTTAAGATTTGAACGAGAGTTTTATTAAAAGCCTCAGCGAGACCGTTTGCTCTTGGGTAGTAAATTGTTGAGTATCACCATTCAATTCCGTGTCTCCTGACAAAATTGTTGATTTGTGTGCTTCTGAATGCTGACCCATTATACGAGATGATCTGCGCGGCACTCCGAAACGGTAGACAACTTGGTTCTTGAAAAGCGTAGCACGTGGTGTGCTTTCACTTCTCTAAGTGGAGCTGCCTGCGCACTTGGAAAAGTAATCTATAGCCGCAAGAATGAAATGATGTCCTTTTGAAGATGGTGGTTCTATTGGACCCACTATATACGTGCCCCAACATTCGAATGGCCACGACGCAATTGTCGGGTGCGGCACATTTGGAGGTTGGTGTAGAACCACTCCGTGCACTTGGCATTGATGACGGCTCTTGGTGATTTTCATGCGGTCGGTCATCATCGAGGGCCGATAGTACCCTAGTCTTTTAATTTTCATTTTCATCTTCGGACCCGTGGTGAGCGCCACGAGTCTGAATGCACCTCTTTAACGATTTCACGGGCCTCGGACCCGCTTAAGCACCTTAGCCACATTTGATCAAAAGACCTTCTATACTGATGTGTTGTTTATTAATGCGTAAGACAGAGTTCTTTTCTTGATCGATGGGCTAGCGACCTATCGTCCGGTAGCTTTCTGTTTGCGGGTAGTCATCGATGGTCGTCGCCGATCTTCTGTGTTTTCACATCCATTGTTACAGTCGATTCTTCTTCTTTTTCGATTTTTGTATTGTGTCCATGTCAAGTTGTGATAGGACCGACGTCCGTGAAGCGACACTTCCAATCGATTCATCTTGTAAACAGGCAAATTCTTTTGCGAGACGGGCTAAAGCATCTGCTAAATAATTTTCTTTTACGGGAATTTTGTAGATCGTTACATTTGGAATCCGTTCCAACAATCTGTATGGCGTCTTGGAAGTATTACTCGAGTCTTGGCTTTAAAATTCCGTATTGTCCGTCGATCCGTTGAATGATTAACTGCGAATCCCCGTAGATGTTGATGTCCGTTATCCCCATTTGAATAGCTAATTCCGGTCCGTTATGAGGGCTTCGTATTCTGCTTCATTGTTTGTACATGGTTCTGTCAAGTGGTAGGAGTATCTTAACATCCCCCACTCCGGTGTTATAAAGATCAGCCTGATTCCTGCCTTACCGGGCACTATCACTTACGATTCTTCGTCTTTGTGTGCCAAAGATGCCCCGTCGAAATATAATTCCCAACGTCGATCATCAAGGTCTTCTAGGTTCATTATTTGTTCATCTGGCAGATCATCATTGAGAGGAGATTCTGCCGGCAAAGGATGCGCTGGGAGGAAGTCTGCTAAGACTTGTCCCTTTACGGCACGCAGAGGCACGAAAGTTATATCGAATTGCAATAATATCATTGACCATCCGGCAAGTCCGCCGAAAAGTGTTGGACGAGTCATCAAGTATTGCAATGGATTAAACTTCGAGATCGGGTTGACCTTATGAGAAAGCATGTAGTGCACGAGCTTTTGAGCGGCGAAGATCGAGGCCAAACAATGCTTTTCAATTGCGGGATACCTTACTTCCGTCGAAAGTAAACGACGGCTTAAGTAGTAAAGAGCATTTTCTTTACCCTCATCATTGACCTAGAGCTAACGGGGCTCGAGAGAGTCGTCTAAAGCCGCGGTGTAAAGTATCGACGGTCTACTCGAGGCTCGGAGGCTGCTAAGACAGGAGGTGTCATTAAATATTGTTTAATGTCCTCGAAGGCCTTCCGGCATTTCTCTTCCCAAATAAATTTGGCGTCCTTTTTAACTAGTGCTGAGAAAGGTCGACACCTACTGACAAGTTTGAGATAAAGCGTCGAAGATATGCCGACTTCCCTTGAAAAGATCGTAATTGTTTTAAGGTTTTGGGAGGCGGCATTTCTAAGATAGCTTTAATCTTCTCGGGTCGATTTCGATTCCACGATGTCGGACAACGAATCCTAAGAATTTCCGGAGGTGACACCGAAGCGCATTTTAAGGGATTCATCTTAAGGTTAAATTGTCTTAATCGTTCGAAAACAATTCTCAAATCATACAGGTGGTTTTCCTTTACTTTGCTTTTGATGACCAAATCGTCCACGTAGCATTCGACTTGATTATGGATGAGATCATCAAAAATTCTTGTCATTGCTCTTTGGTAGGTTGCTCTGCGTTCTTCGGTCCGAATGGCATCCTTTGTGTAGCAAAATACTCCGATCGGCGTTCGAATGCTGTAAGCTTTTCATCTTCTGGAGCCTTTTTATCTGGTTGTATCTCGAAGATCCATCCATGAACGAGAATATTTCATGTGTTGAGAGCAATGTCGATCATTAATTCGGGATCGGTAGAGGGAATTCATCCTTTGGACATGCCTTGTTTAAATCTCTCGAAGTCTACACAAATTCGATTTGACCATTCTTCTTTACGTGGCACCACATTGGCTAACCAAGTCGGGTATTGTTCTTCACGGACAAATTTAGCGTCTATTAGCTTTTTAACTTCGGCTATGACTTGTTGTTCGATTTCTAGACGCATTCTTACGGGACCTTATCGGTCGGGACGAAGTAGGATCCACTCCTAGCTTATGAGCTGCAACCTGCGGAGCCGATCTCGGCATTTCATCGTAGTTCCAAGCAAAACAGTCCTTAAATTCCATTAATAATTTGATTATTTCTTCGGAGTCTTCTTTGTTGAGTAAGGAGCTAACAAAGGTAGGTCTGAGCTCTTCGCTAGTACCTAAGTTAACTTCCGTTAACTCATCTATTGTGGATTTAATTTCTTCTTCGAATTCGGTGGAGCGTCTCCAATTTGTAAATCTTTGAGTTCTTCTGTAGTTTCCATGCAGTTTTCATTGGACTCGCAAGTGACAACCAAGCAAAATCCAATATCGTCAACTGTCCCTACTGTGCCGAAGCCGAGACCATACTTTGAATTGGGAGGACGACCGGAGTTATTCCATAATTTTTGAAATTGTTGTGATTGGCCTTTTTTGTCCATTGTCGAGGTAATAAACCACGTTGAATTTAATTTTGAACACAGGGAGAGTACCACTCAAAAGGTAATTCCATTAATTCTGATGAAGTGACATCTTCGAATTGTACATTATTTTCAGTTTTGGAGGTAGAAGCACCACGGTAGAATTTGATTGGCCTTGCACCATCGTTATGTACCTCTTTGACCACCATACCCTCGATCTTGTTAGAATGGATCGGGGTTAGGGTCATAGTATGTACGTAGTGGTTAATCTTCTCGTACATTGATTTATATTCTTCATTATTTTCATCTTCGAGGAGATCTTGAATTGCGGCTTCTTCCGACTTATTGCCGCTTGCTTCTTGTTTGATTTCTTTTTCTTCTTCGGAAGCTATCTTCCCGATCAACATTGATGGCTGGTTTCCTCCGTCCAACTGTCCTAGCGTCTCTACCACGACCTCGTCCCCGGCCTCGACCTCGGATGCGAGTTGTGGAGAAACCTTCACCATCTCGCCGTAATGGATTGGTGAGTGACTGTTGGACTAGAACTTCGGGTTCTTCGTTGTCCCGAACTTTCTTTGCTTCATTTGTTAAGGTATCTCTGGAGAAGATTGTCTTCTTTGGCGGTGCATAATAAGCTGCATCTTCATGGATTCCAATCTCATGTACGGAGAATGGTTGCAAGTCACCTTTGATGCACTATTCCCCTCCATCGTAATATTTGATGCATCGATGCGAGAGATGATGGTACCATCCTGTTTTCATGTATCCGCGGTCGGCCCAGTAGAGCGTTGAACGACGTTTTTGAATCAATTATGTGAAATTTTGCGGTTGTCTTTGCTAAGTCACCGGTCTTCATTAGTAGTGTTATTGATCCGAGGGCTCTTTCTCCTTTACGGTTGAATCCTCTTAATAACATTTTGTCGGCTTCGAGCTCGCGAGCATCGATTTCAAGTATGCTTAGTGTTCGAAGACTCATTATATTGATTGATGCTCCTGGATCCACCAATACTGCGGAGAGCGTAAACTTCCCGATTGTAACTCGAAATGTACAACGGTCGGTTGTGATCTGTCTGTCCCAAGTAGTAGGTCATTGTCCAGTGAAGGTAACGCCTCGTTTGTTCCTTTAACGAGCAAACCTCATCTAAGGAATCTCCGGCCATTTGAGTTAAGCGAATTTCGGATCAAATAAGGCCTTGATCGAGCTTCTCTCATCTCCTTTGATAAGATGAGAGCATCGTAAATGCTCGGTTGGCCGGTAGTTTCCTAAGATGGGCTAGCACGTTGTAGTCCACTTTTTCTCATGCGTCTCGGCTTCTTCTCGAATGGGTATTTCTTCTGCTGGGGTTGGTTCTTCTTGAACAACCACCCGCTTTCCTTTGTCTTTTGGACCCATTCTTGGAGGTAGAACTTTTCCACTTCTCAAGTTGACTTCTGTAATTTCTTCTGAATCTAGTGTTGAACTTGTCGGTGTCTCCTCCTGAATCGGAATGACAGGATCTTCCGGATTATCTTCAGAATCTTAAGGTTCTAACTCTATTGTGACTGGAGCTCCTCGAAACTCGCAGATAGATTCTTTGCTTGTTGAGCTCTCGTAGCCTCCTTGATGGATGTCTTCGTTGTTATTTTGATCGTCGAGATTGTGTATGATTTGAGAATTATCGTTGGTATCGAAATCGATATCCGGATTGTCGCTAGTTACGTAATCGTTAGAAACGATCAAAACGTAGCCAACGCCATCACCCTTATCATTATATGATCCCACCGAAGTGAGCGAGATAATCATACAAAATCGAGAGGTTCGAGGGATTTCTCCCCGAATCGGAAACAACTATCCTAGGATAAGCGGCCCCTAGTCTAGCCTTAGGAATCTCGGTCCTCTCTTCTTCGTCGATTTTCTTCTTTTCTTCGATCGTCTCCTGTTGAGGTGGTTCTTCTATCGCAAGTGATAGTACGCAGCTTAACGGGTCTCGAACTACGAATTGAAGCTCGCACCGAGGCGGTTCGGATCGCTGTCTAAAATCTTCTTCGAAGACCTCGTCCGAGGCGGTAGTCCATCCATCGTCGGTTGCATAGGGATCTATCGGAATGACGAGATCGGTTGAGATAACATTGACGAAACCTCCTTTACGGGGTTCCTTCATGTACTCCTTCGGGATTGTTATATTTCCTTTCCGAAGGTTGTCGTTGAGCCGACTTTTAAAGGTAATGCAATCTTCTATCTTGTGCCCGAAGCATCCGATGGTAGGGGCGAAAGTTGGGATCACCGTTCTTGTTGACTTCCTCCGGTCTTTTAGGTTCGGCAGTTGGAAATCCGGAGTCTTCATTAGGCTACGGAACATTTTCGAGTCTTGCTTCATTTTTGAACGGATATTCTCTGCTCGAAGCTCCCTTAATGTACGTTGCGGACGAGGCGGTTGTTCATCTTGCGGAGATGGTCGATAGCTGGACCGGGGTTCTTGGTAATTCTGTTGTGGTTGCTTGCGGCCGTTACGGTGGTATTTGCATCGGTTGCTTGCCTTTATCAACTCTTGCAATGATCCGGATTTCTTTTCGAAGGTCTTCACCGGCTTACGCTTGTCCGTCTTGTCGGCAAAACTTAATTGCTTCGCCTCTTCTTGCAAGCTTCCGGCTTTGCTTAACAACTTCTCAAAAGTCTTAATAGTGAATCCTTTGAGGAGGAGTGCTTTATCGGGCCGTGAATGCTTTTAAGCAAGATGCTGACTGCATGTTATTCTTGCGGTTGTGGTTCACACTTCATGCTCGAGTTTCTCCATCGAAGTATGTAATCCACCAAAGTTTCATTCGGCCTTTGTTTCTCTACCACTAAATCACCTATAGTGATGTGGTGCGAGCTCCGACAAATCGCTTGATGAAGAGGCTCTCTAGCTGCGAGAATGTCTTCACCGAGCCATTGGGTAATTCGCATACCGGTCGAAGGCGATTCACGACGGACTGGCGACGAGCTGTCGGAAGAGTAACGCATCGCTCCCGCCGGCATTGCAACAGGCGGCACGAAAGTGTGCAACATCTTGTCGGGGGTTCCGGTTCCGTCGAAGGTCTTGAACGAGAGGTGGTACGAAGCCTTTTGGGTATTGGACGGCGTCGAATTCTTCGGGTAAGGTTTACCCGTCCGAATGGATGTCCCGTTCTTCGATTGTGCTTAAGGCTTTTCGCACTTGCTTGTTCTACCAAGTTCTTGATATCCTTTTCGGGGATCATACTTTGTGTTGTATCCTTTTTCGGTGATCATCCCCATTGACGGATGTAATCTCCTTTCCTCCGTCTACAATGTGAATGACCTCTGGGGGTGTCTCTCTAAGTGGTTGTACTTGACGCTGGAGAGTGGCCAGAGCTACGGCCATCTCTTCCATCCTTTTTGCCATTTGAGCGATCGTGTCGTCCTTTTCCTGAAGGTGTCTTCTCATCAGTTCCGGCTCCTCTCTTCTCGCAGGCTGCGGGAGCACCTTGCGAAGGCGATGAAGCTCGTGTCTCGACCATATTGATTTCGCATATTCGTCGTCCATGAACTCCGATGGATCGATCTCATCTCCGAACTTTTCTTCTCTTTCTTTTGCCGATCGTCGGATATCGGTTCTCGACTTTTCCATGGCATCTTCTAGCGGAGCTTTCGTGTGTCTTTGCGGTTGTCATGCGATAGGTCTGCCGGGTCCCTTTTCACGAGTCCCCTTTATCGCAGTAGCACTTTCTTCGATTCCGGCCTCTGGCGAGACTTTCTTTCTCGGGCTGTTGTTTCGATCTTAGCGCCCGATGAGTGGGACGCCATACCATCCTTCTAGCGGCGGAAGGTCTAGGACCGGATGGTGCACGTCGACCAAATGCTTGGAAGGTGGTATCCTCCCTAATCTGTAATCACGAGACTACGACGGGCGGGCTAGCCTTCATTCTTTTGCTTGGCTTTTACGTCATGATGGCGGGCTCTACTCGGGGGCCCAATACGGGATTTGAGCGGCACCCGCCCTATCCTTCGTAGAATCTCCGATACGGGGCGGTTTTCCTTCCTTGCTAACTTTTCTACCAAAGTTTGCGGTCGAGCAACGGCGTAGTTCTAGTTCGTTTCTTACGAGCTATCATTGTAATATGCGGGCTGAGGTAATGTGGCGACAATCTTGCGAACATTCTCCTCGTCCTCTGCGGCGGAGAGGGGATGGAACCTGCTTCCTCCCAAAAGTGGTATGTAGTCGAGCGGCGGTGTATATTCGCGGCGGTGTATATTCTGCGACTACGGAATTTCCTCAGGAAGCGATTTCGGCGGCTACGGCTTCTCTAGCGATTCTTTTACATCTGTTTCTTCTTTGGGTCCTTGTCGGTGACGGAATCTTTGAAGCTGGACCCGATTTCGAAAACGAAGGTCTTACGGGAAGATGCTGTACCCTCCACGGTAACGGAGTTTACCATAGTTACGGATTTCTTTCCCCTTTGATTTGGCGGAAGTCGGGGTAGGTGCGAAATAACTAGACCGGTGGGGGTAGTAAGAACGGTCCTCCTGCGGACGGCGGTACTCCTCCTAGTCGGGATCCTTTGCGGGGAGGAAACTCTTGGGTCGACCTAAGGTTGAACTCGAGCGGTGGCTCCTCGGCTTCGGATACCTTGTTCGTCGGTGCGAAGAGGGAGACGTCGGTGACCTTGACGTTCGTGTTTTCAAATCCCCGTCCAAATCGGATGATCCCATTGTCGGGTAGCTCATCCTTATAGACAACGAAGTCCGATCCGTTGGTGAAGGAGAAAATCGATTTCGGGGCTTCCATTTCTGCGGGGGTAGATTCCGGTTGTCGATCCCGAGTTATGCTTCTTTTTTTTAGGACGAGAAGAAAGGAATGAAAAGAGTCCGAACTCATTCTTGTTCATGTATTTATAAGAAGGAATCATTTGTTAAAAGAGTCACTTATTAGAGGGTTTGTTTATTTAGAACGGAATGTTCGAAAGGTGTAGAGAAGGTAAGGAATCCGATTCGAGTTGGAAAGGAAAAGAAAGTCTTAAGCAAGACTTCTCGACTCGAAGGATCATTCCTAAACTAACACTTATTGGGGGTCCACCCCACCTCGAAATGAGGTAAAAGGATCTCAGAACCTCTCTGTTTAAGGGTGTCTAAACAGTGGCTCCTAAATCCGAGAGAATGCTGGCTATACTCATTCAAGATAGAAATGAACATAGTATTCCAACGGAATGAAGGGTAGTTTGATCAACTAAGGACATGGATGCGCTACCGATTTTTGAAAGCAGAACTATCTGATTATAATGGAGAGAGGAATTTTCCCAGTGGAATCGCTGAGAAATACTGTCGGCATATTTTTAGGTTGAGTGTTATTTTAAAGGGAGTCGCCTAACGAAGTTTGTCGGCGAATTTTTAATTTAATTAAAATAAATAATTTGAAAAGTAGTATTTGATTTTGAAAATAATTTTAAATTTGAAGGTTTTAAGATATGAGATTAGACCGATCTCACATCCCAAATAGTTTATATAAACGAGCACCGCACCACAAACCGTGTATCTATCCCAAGGATAGACACATCACTTGACGGTGGGGCTCGATTAAATAAACTAGAAGATTTGTGACATCCGTTTGGTCCGCGAACCAATTTTATAAGCCGACAAAATTCCCTGCTTAATATGAAAACATTAAACGGGGTTTATATTACACAGGTTCTTTAAAATTCCATATAAGGGCAAGCCCACATAGTTAATTACATCTTAAGTGATGGGAATCACCTAAGAAAACTCTCGATAATAATCGATAATTCTGCTCTCGAGAATTTCAAAGTTTAAGATTTTCGAGGATTGAAATTTGGAATTTCAATAGGGAATGGATCAAATTTGGAACATTTTGTTTTGGGAATCGAAAGGAAGAAAAGTAGGAGAAATCACAAATTAGAGCGAACTTCGGTAATTTCCCGACTATCCTATTGTTTGGCTTGGATTTAGGGAAGTCCTAATATTTATTTAAATGTTTTGATTTTGCCAATTTTAATTAGTTAGGGCTTATATTTGTATGATAAAATCACACAAATAGCCTCGAAGATGTGAGGGTTTATGTCGTATCGAATGACTACTTCGGAATCCTAAAACCGGTTAGGGCTTAATTTACATGACCCTATCATGCAAATGCCTAACAAAGGTTGAGGGTTTATGTTGCACTAGGCAAACTACCTCGAAGTCCTATGGCTTTGTTGTTTAGTTCTAGGAAAGTTTCGTTGATGTGGATTCGAAGTTTTGGTGACGACGATGGCCGTGCGCCCACCATGCTCCGAGCTCCTTGTTGTTGCGAGAGGTTTAGTTTTAGAAATTATAAATCGGGGGATGAGAAAAGTGTTTTGGTTTAAAGAAAATCTTAATTTCCAGGTGTTTTTCATGTTTTAATTAAAACAAATCTTAAAGTTGATTATAACGACACCGGTTAAGATCCCACGGTTCCATCCTTCCGACATCATTATTTTTATCGGATTCACTTAGTCCAGATGAATTTGCTAAACTCAACTAAATGAGTTCCACACTTTCATTTAGACCGTGGAAAATCCCGTTAGCAACACGTAGGTTACATCATCCGAGGTATTCCCGATCATCCAACAGGACATTTTAATTTAGTTGTAATTGAAGTTTTGTGTTCTGTTTGTGATTAAATTTTGAGTTGTTTTATGTTTTGAAATGTTGTGGCGGTGAATTTTATCTTGCAATGACTTTTAACTTAGTTTTGGTTTCGGTTTTATGGTACATCCTAAAGGTGTGAGTTTTCATGCAACGATTGTTTATCATGCGAGAAAAGTAAGTGCGATGCGAGTTAAATAAATTGCGATAATGTAAATTGCAAGAAAGTAAATTGCAATAAAATAAAAGCGTACACGGAGGGTCTTCCCGTCATCCCAAGCTGCACTTAAAACACGATTAGAATATTTAAGCGAGTTCCTAGGTAAAGGCTAAGGGAAGGGTTATGGTTTTCTACCAAATTCCTAATCCTATAGCTAGTCATCTCCTATGACGTCTAGGTTCTTTGTGTTTTTGTTTGAAGACGATTTTCTTCATCAAAGAATAATTAAGTCCAATTGTTCTTATAAATGTCCTATCATATTGAGGAAGTGCTTAAGAATAATCTTAAACATCTTTTCAATATTTTCTAGGATTGTTTTAAGTCCAAATGGGTTTAATTATACAAATGAATTAATCGTCAGAGAATTCAAGTTTTGTTGTTATCTTACTCGATTGAACTAGGACATTTGAATATCCTATAAGTGAAGTAACATTTCATTTAATGTTCGTTTAGGAGTTATAATAACGAAAGCTTTCGAGGGTAAATTGGTATTCGAAATGATTTGATTTAAGTTAATGGGTTTAAATTTGGAATAATGTTCAAGTTGCTTTATATTTAATTTCTTTCGTTTTAGGTGATGTTATATTTAATTCAATTTAATTTAATTTAATTGAGTTTTAATTTAATTTAATTCGATATAGTTCAATTTAATTTGATTTGATGTTTAATTAATTAATTTGATTTGATTTAATTTTAATTTAATTTGATTTAATTTAATTTAATTTAATTTAATTTAATTTGATTTAATTTGATTTAATTTAATTTAATTTAATTTAATTTAATTTAATCAATTTAATTTAATTTGTTTAATTTAATTTAATTTGATTTAATTTAATTTAATTTGTTTAATTTAATTTAATTTTATTTAATTAAATTTAATTTAATTTTTAATTTAATTTAATTTTTTTAATTTTAATTTAATTTAATTTAATTTAATTTAATTTATTTTATTTAATTTAATTTTAATTTAATTTTATTTTTAATTTTAATTGAAATTTTTAAAAGAGTTTAATAATTTAATTTTAGTTTAATGATTAAGTCTTTTAATATTTTAAATTTGAGTTATCATTTTAATTAAGAATTGAATATTAATGAGATAATTAATTTAGGGATTTTTAAATTAAAGGATAAATCTCTTCCTAATAATATCCCTATTTTAATAATTCCAATTTTATTATTCTTCCAAATTTAATCAATCATTTAATTAAAGTTTAATCATTTTAAATTGCTTAATGGGTTTCTACCCTTTAATTATTTAAATTTCAATCATCCAAATCAGATTAGGATCAAATATTTTACTTCTTAATTTTTTTATTAAACCTAAAGTTTTAATTAAGGGTTAAAATTTTAATTACCATTTTACCCTTTAAGCTTAATAATTTCATAACTCACTAAATTGAACTTAAATGAACTTGAAATTTTTATGTGACTTCACTCATATGTCAATAAAGACATGAGAGGAGAAAATGTGATTTTTCCGTATTTAATTTATTTATATAATTATTTTTGGTAGAAAATAAAGATTTTCAAGGAAAATTTAATAACATGACCAAGGGAAAGTTTCTGTCCTTAAGAAAATTAGGGGACATTCCTAATGACTAGCGGATCACTTGGACCAATTTTGGTGATTTTTTTAATTATATTATTTTTATTATAATTATTTTAAGTTTTGGAGTGTTAATTAATTTAAAAATAAAATAAATTTTGAAAAATGAATTTTATATTTTTCAAAAATCTCTCTGATATCAAGGAAATCAGAGAAGCAAATTTTGTAATTTTCTGATTTTTCTATGATTTATTATAATTATTTTAGTGAAAATGCTAAAAAATACATTTTTTTAATTTTAAAATTACCTTAAAGCTTTAAAATTTAATATCTCATTAAATAGACCTAAGAAAAATGTGGGATTTGTTCCTATGTGATTAAAATTCAAGATGTGACATTTTGGTGAATTTTATTATTTTTGTGATTTTTATTATTTTTTAATTATTAAAAATATTAAAATATTATTAAAAATCAACTTTTTTAGAAAATTGAAATTTTAATTTTCTTAAATTCTCCTGATATCAGAGAGGCTCCAAAACCAATTTGGTGAATTTTTAAAAAGTATTTTAAAAGTTATGAATTTTTAAAGTTTAAAATGACTAAGTGGCTTAATCAACCCAATTAGTGGGGCTAACCAAGTCCAATTGACCTCAAATTTTTATGGTGGGTTCCTCTAATCCCAAAGGTCAGTGGAGAATTGATTTCAAGTCAATTTGATGTATGGTTAGCTCTAATTAATTAGAGACCTATTTTGGGTGTTTAAGCCAATTAGGGTTGTTTTAAATGAACTAACTCAAAACCTATTTTTCCTAGGGTTCTCTGAGTCATAAGGAACATCACCAAATTTTCCTAGAATTTATTTCACAACATGCTATTTATTGGAATTAAAATACTCAAAACAGCAACATGAATTTGAAAAATCAATAACTTTTCATAGGGATGGCCTCTGACTTTGGAAAATACAGGGAATGTTCCCAAATTCAGAGGCTTCAGCTTCTATGGTCTCATGCCATGGTGAATTGTATACATGCATGGAGAATTAAAAGTATGCAGAGATTAAATAAATTATAAAAAATAAAATACTTGATAAAATTAAATGATTTCTTTTCCACATTATTCTCCTCCGTTCACTCGAGCAAGAGGGTATTTTTATTTTATTTTTCGATTTTTCTACACGAGTTATGAATTTTTGAAGTTTAGGGAATTAAATAAATCAAAAAATACCCTAATTTTCTATTTATCCACGCGGCGCCAACTCATCCTCGGCATCTCCGAAACGCCGCGTGTCGCGCTCCCATTCGACGCCGCCACCTGAGTCAGCAGCCCGGGCCCCGCGGTTCTCGTACCGTCTCCTGGTCCGATGCTATCTGAGCCGTTCGTCCACGCGTGTATTGAATGGACGGCATTCGTTCATCGTCCTCGAGCGTCCTCACCCGAGAGCCGTCCACAGTAAATCCCTAAGATCTCACTCGATACTCGATGGATTTTCATGTTCTTTTGCTTCTATGGATTCGTCTTGAAGAGACGAACACATCTATACGGTTATCATGCATTGAAACTAAGGCATTTGAAATGGAGAATCTCCAGAAGCTCGGGATGAAGAATTAGCTCACACCTTTGCTCAGAGATGTGTGGCTTCGATCTGAGAGTTGTTGCACCTTCGATTGGATCCCGACAAGCTCCGGATGAAGTCTCCCAGTGCAGTGAATTGTCTAGATGTGATTTCGACCAAGCCCGATCACAAAGCTTGGAGGCTAAAGCAGCCGGGTGGCCCTGGAGATGGGGCTTTTGCGAGTGGACACCTTCCCTCGGTCCGGTGAAGGTGTAGAACCAATCGATTTGGGAATTGACTCACTGTGGAGAAGTGTCCTGGTTTTGGGTGGAATTTCGGTTGGGAAATTGGATTTTATCGGTGGGGATTAGGGCAAATTGACACCTGGGGATCAAGCTGCTCTAAGGGTGGAGAAGGGTTTGGAACAATTTTGGCGAGTTTCGGCAAGGTTTGTGCAACTCTCCTCCATGGCCGTGAGGGTGAGGGGTTTAAATAAGAGAGGCTGGAGAGCCTTCCGGGGGAGTGGAGGCATGGGATCAGTCTGCTCTGGTGAGGAGAAGAACAGCCATAGTGACCATTTGGCATGGGGCAGCTCAGCAAGTGGGAATTCCAAACTTTGGCTCCTCCCAAGGTCTCGGCCATGGTGTTTTTCGGCGATCCAGGAGGCTGACCGGCAGGCATGGGTCACCCTCAGGTCTAGGTGGGTCAGGGTTGGAGGTTTGTGCAATCAATTGGCAATTGCCATGTGTAAAGGCTTTGAATTAAAATGGAATGGGGAGGGGGTCATTTTGACCTTAATTTGGTCAACCCATTGGTTTGGGTTGGGTGCACCTCCCCATGGCCTCGATTTTGGGCTGAGAGGATCGGTTGGGTCGGCCGAGGGAGAGTGGTGTGGTCTCTATCCATGATGAGGTGGCTAAACATGGTTTAGTGTGTGACATGCTTAAGGTAAAAAATGCTTAATGAAAGATTACGAAAGGGGCCCCTCCTTTTACCATTAATGGCATGGTCACATGTCAAGCCTTCCATGGCTTCATGTGGCTTGTCCATGGCTTGCATGGCTTGTCTTTGGATTGGGGAAAGTTGAGTCAATTTCATGGAAATGGGTTTTAAGAATTTTGGATATTTGATGGAAATTTGTATGAAACTTGATTTAGAATAATTTGATGGTGAATTTAGGACTTAGGTAATGGCTTTAATTAAGTGGATGACAAATGGAGATGTCATGTGGGCTTTAGGGTAGATTTTGGGCCTTTGGATGTGGTGAAGTGGGCTTTTAGGAAAGTTTAAGGGAAATGGGCTTTTTGATTTTAGGATGGGCATTTGGGTAAAGATTTTGTGAAGAACTTTGTCAAATAAATGTCATAATTGGTTTAGGGATGTTCTATGAAGGGCTTGGAATCAATTTGGTGTGATTTGGAGTTGAATTGGTTTGAATTTGGATTTATTTGGTAAGTGGGCCTATGTAGGTCAAATTGGGCTAACTTGGGCTAATGTTGGGCTAGGGTTGAAATTTATATAAAATCAATGTTTAGAAATGTTTATGGGAGTGTTTCAAAGAGGTTTTGACTTTTGTTGGGCTTTGATTTTGGGGTTTGGGCTTATTTGGGTTAGATTTGGGTTTAGGTCAAAATAGGGCCTTTTAACTTTGGGTTGAGTTTGAGTGGGGTTTGGGTCTAAATTTTGGGCAAATCATGTTAGTATTTTGTTTGTGGGAATGTTAAGGAAGATTTAGAAAAGATTTGGGGTTAATTGGAATTGAATTGGGTGAGTTTGGGTTAGGTTTGGGTCATGGGTCTAAATTAGGCTTTAAGGCCAAAAGTGAGATTGGATCCAAATGTCAATCAAATTGGGCTTGGATTTAGTATAGATTGGTATTTGGGATATTGAATTGAAGTTTAGAATTGAATTGGACCAAAATTGGGGTCAATTGGGTAGGTTTGGTTTGACATTGGGTTCACTTAGGGTTAAAATGGGTCAAATTGGGGGTTTTGACAAAAGTAGGGTAAATTGACAAAATTGGCCTATGGTGCAGTTGGACAAAATGAAATTGGGAATATTTGGGATTTTCTGGAATTTTCTGGGAATTTTCTGAATTTTTGGATTTTTAGGTCAAGAGGGGTATTTTGGATATTTGGAGGGTATTGGGAGGTTTTCTTGGAATTTTTGGTATTTTTGGGTATGGATGATCAATTTAAGTGATGTGGAAATGTTTGGGAATGATTTTGGAGAATTTTGGGTAATTTGGAAATTTTTGAGAAATTTGGGTAATTTCAAGGGTTTTGGGTAGGCTAAGCGGGTGTAGGGTCCCGGGGGTCAAAAACTGAAAATTTGGGAAATTGAAGATTGGATGAATTTGAGTGGAGTGAAATCATTTTGGTTGGGACATGAAGCCATGTCAAGCCCATGTGAGCCATGAAGGGACCCATTTGAGGCATTCACTATGTTGTTCCTAACCCTCTTAGCCAAGGGCTTAGGTGTTAAGGACCATCCATGTGAATCACCTACATGAGTCAAGAGGTCAAGTTAGGTATGGGTGTGTGAAAGTGTAGTGTGTAGGTGTAGTGTATAAGTGTAGTGTGTGTGTAAGTCAGCCCCTTCACCAGACCAGGCCACCTGTAGGCGATCCTAAGGCCGAAGAGGGCTATAGGAACTCACTATTTAAACTTCCACATTTGATTTCAACCCTCTAGGTGATTAGGGGTCTACAGTCAAGTTTGTAGAGTTTGCGGGGAGTTAAGAAGTGGTTTGCATTTCTAAAAGGTGGGTCCCAATTCTAGTCCTCTAAGATAGTCAAAGAAAAAGCCTAAGGCTAGATCCTAAGTACTAAAGAGAAGAAGAGAAGACCTCATCAAAAATGAGGTCAACACACACATATCAGGAAAAGAAGAAAAATCAGTTGCAACAGTGACAGAAAACACAGAAGATTGGCGACAGCCATTAATAGACTACCTGCAAACAGGAAAGCTACCAGACGATAGGTCGCTAGCCCATCAGATCAAGAAAAGAACTATGTCCTACGCATTAATAAACAACACGTTATACAGAAGGTCTTTTGATCGAATGTGGCTAAGGTGCCTAAGCGGGTCCGAGGCCCGTGAAATTGTTAAAGAGGTGCATTCGGGACTGCGTGGCGCTCACCATTCGGGTCCGAAGATGAAAATGAAAATTAAAAGACTAGGGTACTACGGCCCTCGATGATGATCGACTGCATGAAAATCGCCAAGAGCTGTCACCAATGCCGAGTGCACGGAGTGGTTCTACACCAACCTCCGAATGTGCTACATCCGACAATTGCGTCGTGGCCATTTGAATGTTGGGGCACGGATATAGTGGGTCCGATAGAACCACCATCTTCGAAAGGACATCGCTTCATTCTTGCGGCTACGGATTACTTTTCCGAGTGGGCAGAGGCGGTTCCAGCTTAGAAGTGAAAGCACACCACGTGCTTACGGTTTTCAAGAACCAAGTTGTTTACCGTTTCGGAGTGCCGCGCAAGATCATCTCGGATAGTGGGTCGGCATTTAGAAGCACGCAAATCAACAATTTTGTCGGGAGACACGGAATCGGCCGGCGATACTCGACAATTTACTACCCAAGAGCGAACGGCCTCGCTGAGGCTTTTAATAAAACTCTCATTCAAATCTTAAAGAAAACTTTGGACGATAATAAGAGAAATTGGCACGAGAAGTTGTTAGAAGCTTTATGGGCCTACCGGACAACCTTCAGAACTCCTACTCGAAGCTACACCTTACGCTCCGGTGTATGGGTCCGAGGCGAGTGTTACCTTTAGAGGTTCGAGCTTCCTTCACTCGGAATTGCGATTGCAAATAAAATCACGACGAAGAGAACGTCAAATTACGACTAGAAGAATTAGAAAGCCTGGAAGGGAAAAGACTTGCAGCGCAACAGAATTTAGAACTATACCAAGCTAAGATGGTTCAAGCCCATGACAAACTTGTCCACCTAAGAACCTTCAAAGTTGGTGACTTAGTTCTCGTTCTCAAGATACCTATTCTTGCACACCGCAAGATAGGAGGAAAATTTGAACCCACTTGGGAAGGGCCGTTTGTGGTTGAAGCAGTATAGTCAGGAGGTTCCTACCAGCTAGTGAATTGTCAGGGAGAACGATATATGCTTCCGATCAATGGACGATACTTGAAAAAGTATTACGCTACCTGATGTTTCGAAGGAATGAATTCTTCATCCCTAAGAAACACAGGCGAAGTAATTACTTATGATTGGGTCCGAACCAAAAAAAATAATAAAATGTACTAAAATAAATAAAGTCATGATAATTAAGTTTTCCTTGTTTTCTTTTCCAAATCAAAATCTCTTCCCTGATCTTATCCTACTTCATTCCTGTTAAATTTGAAAATATTAAAATATATATATATATATATATTTATATATATATAAAAAATGTGTCTTTAATAAACATTTTCTTAATGTTTTTGTTTTTAGTACAGCCCCTGATCCTTTTCCTTGTCTTTTCGCAGGGAAATGTCGAACGGGCGGTTGGTCCTGAACTTTAAAAATGGCGTAAGCCTTGCACTCGATGAAAAGAGGGTGAAAGATGGAGCGATAATCGAGACTGACTCGGATTTCGCACCGGCGAGGCCTACGGTATGAGGAAAGTGAGCCGGGTCCCGGTTGACCGAGAAGAACTGCCGGGCGGACGGTGATGAAAGTGGGTGGCCCAAGCCACCAATCCGACGACAAGAGAAGAAAGGCAAACACCGAAGAAGATAAGAAAATGAAGTACGTCAGTCGCTACGGCGAGGGCGAGCTTGTCAGCGCCGCGCCCACAGAGATTCAAGAAATTCAAAGAGCTACTCTCACAGCAACGCAACGAAGAAATAAGAACCGCCGTATCCGTAAGATGTTAACAAAACTAGCTGCGGACCAGCGCAACGAGACAGTTGCTAATGCCAGTACATACACTTCGAGGACACCGGTTCACCAAGAACACGAAGAAAGGAGGCCGGCTCCTAGGATAACAGAAAGGACCAGGGAAATCTCACAAAGATCGGAAGAAAGAAGACTACCACGCTACCAGATAGAACCACCAGTAATGCATGACCTTGTTGCAGAAGCAACCCCGTGGGATGTCCCGACAGGCATCATCCCTGAGGAGCCGAGGTATGCAGAAGAACGTGAAGGGATTGAACTGTATATCCCACAATATGTCACCAGGCCTCGCCATACGCGGATCATTCCGGAGTACGAGCTGGAGAGAATGCGGAATGTTGAAAAGAAAACCTTTGAATACTTCGAGAGAATTAGAGGCGGAAGGATCGACATACTTAGAGGGCCTCGAGCTACATACGGATGTATTCTCGGAGTATGAACAACGACAAATTGTGTATTGCATCCGGGATTTGAAAAGAATGGGCCGAGCGAGAGCCGCCTGAGGAAAACACATACTCGGAACCCCGAGAGATGGATGCCGGGGAAAGGAAGAATCACAATACTGATGTGGATGCTGTTACAACTTTGCGGAAGACAGGAAGGGAAACCCACCGGGAATACTCCGTCATGGGCAAGTGGATCCGATACCATTAGTCATCAAGAGAATGGTAAATAGATTGATAACATGGAGGGTACTGCCAGCAGATTGCATACCCAATAGCTGCATTATTAACATCTACAAGCAGGGTGACTGCATACCCCCGCACATAGATCACCACGACTTTGTCAGACCTTTACGCACAGTCTCTTTCCTGAACGAGTGTAACATCATGTTCGGATCGACCTCCGGATAAGCGGGCCCGGGTGAGTTCCGAGGGCCGGTGAAGATACCTTTACCGGTAGGTTCCATCATGATGCCGAAGGGCAACGGAGCAGATATCGCTAAGCATTGCATACCGGGAGTACCGGTGAAGCGGATCTCGGTTACTTTCGGGAGGATGGACGACGGGAAGACACCTTACCATTTCCGGCCCGGACCCGGAGCTAGAGAGCCTCCGGCCTTACGAGCTGTGAGTTACATAGGAGATATCACACCTCCAACGTACATCCGGCCGACATCCTTACCAAGGATGGCTTGGAAGGTGATGTTATTAACCATGTACCCCACTATTCAGACATGGATTTCTGACAGATGCTTCTTTTGATGGATCGACAAAGATCATACATAGTCCGTTTTGAATCTACATGGATTGTATGAGATGTATTCCAGATCGAGTTGTATGATGTATCTTCGACATGATTGGAATGAAAGTGACCACGTCACATTTTTGGCCTTCACCTCTTTTGTGCAAATTGACTGGGAAACGCCATTAAAGTTAAATGAACTTCGAACAAAGAACAGAAAAGAAATAAAATAGAAAGGATAAAAGAAAACTTTCCTTAAAAATCTAAAAATGACGAACACCAAATTCACATGAACATTAAATAAACGATAAAATAAAATTTGAATCATTAAAAGACAAACATAATGAACATAAATTTCGAATCGAATCTTAAATCAAATTTCGATCGAGTTCGAACTCATCCTTCCAAATTTCAAATTCAATCGACTCGAATCTCGAATCGAATTCTCGATCGAATTTCGAATCCAATCTCGATCGAATTTCAAATTTGATCTTCCAAATTTCAAATCGAATCTAAATCGAATTTCGAATTCAAGCTTTCCAAATTTCAAATCAAATTTCAAATCAAATTTCAAATCAAATTTCAATCAATCTCGAATTCGATCTCCCAAATCCGAAATCCAATCCGGTCTACTCTTCCCCTTTGTCTGGGATGGAAGCGGTTGATTCCATTGACACGGATCGAATCCGATGGCGAGGAATTGTATCCAATCTAAACCATCAACTTTCGATCAACTCTTTTGGACGGGGCATGTAACATTTACATATTCCCTCCTAATCCATTTCTTTCCATGAAAGTCTTTTACAACTTTTATGAAATTCAAGAAACACCAAAATTCCACACTTTTCAAATCAACATTACAAATCTTTGCAAAGTCAATGACATCCAATTCAAATTCTTGGGGTTGAGGATTTTACATCCGAGACTGCATTGCTTTAGGATTCTTTCCCTATTGCAATGAAGTACATCAAAATCAAATTCTTGGGGTTGAGGATTTTACATCCGAGACTGCATTGCTTTAGGATCTTTTCCCTATCGCAATGAAATACTTCAAATTCAAACTTTTTGGAGTTGAGGATTTTACATCAGAGACTGCATTGCTTTAGGATCTTTTCCCTATCGCAATGAAATACATCAAATTCAAACTTTTTGGAGTTGAGGATTTTACATCCGAGACTGCATTGCCTTAGGATTCTTTCCCTATTGCAATGAAATACATCAAAATCAAATTCAAACTTTTTGGAGTTGAGGATTTTACATCCGAGACTGCATTGCTTTAGGATCTTTTCCCTATCGCAATGAAATACATCAAATTCAAACTTTTTAGAGTTGAGGATTTTACATCCGAGACTGCATTGCTTTAGGATTCTTTCCCTATTGCGATGAAATACATCCAATTCAAATTTTTGGGGTTGAGGATTTTACATCCGAGACTGCATTGCTTTAGGATTCTTTCCCTATTGCAATGAAATACATCAAAATCAAATTCTTGGGGTCGAGGATTTTACATCCGAGACTGCATTGCTTTAGGATTCTTTCCCTATTGCGATGAAATACATCCAATTCAAATTTTTGGGGTTGAGGATTTTACATCCGAGACAGCATTGCTTTAGGATTCTTTCCCTATCGCGATGAAATACATCCAAATAAAACTTTTGGGGTTGAGGATTTTACATCCGAGACTGCATTGCTTTAGGATTCTTTCCCTATTGCAATGAAATATATCAAAATCAAACTCTTGAGGTTAAGGATTTTACATCCAATACCGCATTACTCTGAAATCTCTCCTCATTGTAATGATTCAATCCGATCAATTCAATTTTCTTTTGTGGTTGAAGATGTTACATCTAAAACCACAAAATTCCAATTTTCATTTCAAATCAAATCCCTTCAAATTAATTTTGACAAACTTCAGTCTAAATTGAAACTCCAAATTGAAATCTAAACTCACACATCGAAACTTAAATTGAAACAAAATAAAATCTAAATTGAAATTTCCCCAGGCCATGTGATTTGGAATTCACCTTCTTTTCCTTTCCCCAGCGAGAGTTCAGGAATCTCCAGTTTCAGAGATATACTTGCCACTCCCCAGCAGAAACTCTTCTACTTTGTCCTAGGTTTGTCACTTGGACATCTGTGTTGGTTTTGTTGATCGCTTCGGTCAACGCCAATACGCACGGTGTGCTCCGTCAGCTCACCACACCTATTAGGGGTCCATTCGTTGACCTCATTTTTGATGAGGTCTTCTCTTCTTCTCTTTAGTACTTAGGATCTAGCCTTAGGCTTTTACTTTGACTATCTTAGAGGACTAGAATTGGGACCCACCTTTTAGAAATTCAAACCACTTCTTAACTCCTGCAAACTCCACAAACTTGACTGTAGACCCCTAATCACCTAGAGGGTTGAAAACAAATGTGGAAGTTTAAAGGATGAGTTCCTATAGGACTCTTTGGCCTTAGGACTACCCTGGGTGGCCTGATCTGGTGAGGGGGCTGACTTACACACACACTACACTCATACACTACACTTTCACACACCTTCTAAAACCACACCCATACCTAACTTGACCTCCTGACTCATGTAGATGATTCACATGGATGCTCCTTAACCCCTAAGCCCTTGGTTAAGAGGGTTGGGAACAACATAGTGAATGCCTCGAATGAGTCCCTTCATGGCTCATGTGGGCTTGATGTGGCTTCATGGATCAACTAAAATGATTTCATTCTACTCAAATTTACCCAATCTTCAATTCTCCAAATTTTCAATTTTTGACCCCCCGAGACCCTACACACTTTAACCTACCCAAAGCCCTTGAAACTACCCAAGATTTGCAAAATCACCCAAATCACCCAAAATTCCCCAGAATCAATCCCAAGCATTCCCACATCACTCAAATTGATCATCCATACCCAAAAATACCAAAAATTCCAAAAATACCTCCCAATACCCTCCAAAAACCCAAAATACCGCCCTTGACCCAAAATCCCAAAAATTCAGAAAATTCCCAGAAAATTCCAGAAAATCCCAAATATTCCCAATTTCATTTTAATCAACTACACCATGGGCCAATTTTGTCAATTTACCCTACTTTTTTCAAAACCCCCAATTTGACCCATTTTAACCCTGAGTGAACCCAATGTCAAACCAAGCCTACCCAATTGACCCAAATTCTGGTCCAATTCAATTCTAAACTTCAATTCAACATTCCAAACACCAATCTAGACCAAATCCAAGTCCAATTTGATTGACATTTGGATCAATTTCACTTTTGGCCTTAAAGCCCGATTTGGACCTATGACCCAAACCTAACCCAAACTCACCCAATTCAACTCCAATTAACCCCAAATATTTTCTAAATCTTCCTTAGCATCCCCACAAGAAAAACACTAACATGATTTGCCCAAAATTTAGACCCAAACCCCACTCAAATTCAACCCAAAGCTAAAAGGCCCAATTTTGACCTAAACCCAAACCTAACCCAAAATGAGCCCAAACCCCAAAATCAAAGCCCAACCAAAGTCAAAACCACTTTGAAACACTCCCATAAACATTTCTCAACATTAATTTTACATAAATTTCAACCCTAGCCCAAAATTGGCCCAACTTGGCCCACTTGGACCTATATTGGCCCATTCACCAAAAGAACCCAAATTCAACCCAATTCATACCCAAATCACCCCCAATTTGCTTCAAGTCACTCATGACACATCCATGAGCTAAACCCAACAATTATTTGGCCCAAGCCTTTACCAAAATTTCATCCCAAAATCCATTTTAAAATTCAAAAGCCCACTTTCCTAAACCATCTTAAAAGCCCATCTAAAACCATTTCAAAAAGCCCAAAATCTACCCTAAAGCCCACATGACATATCCACTTGACATCCACTTAATAAAAGCCATTCCCTAAGTCCTAAATTCATCATCAAATCATTCCAAATCAAGTTTCATACAAATTTCCATCAAATTACCAAAAATTCCTAAAATCAATTTTCATGAAATTGACCGAACTTTTGCTGAAGCCAAAGGTGAGCCATGAAGCCATGCATGAGCCACATGTGAGCCATGAGATCCTTGGACACTCCACCATGCCATATTGGGTAAGAAGAGGGAGGGCTTTCCTTAATCCCTAAAGCTCATTAGCCTTAATCATGCCTCACCTAAACTTAAATTTAATCCAAATATATTTGGATGGAGACTTCTCCATGCCAAACCAGCTGATCCCTTTGATCCCCCACAACATCCAAAGCCACCTTGAGGGGTGCACCAAGCCCAAATGGGTGGGTTGACCCATTTAGACTCAAAACTAGCCATGCCCCATTCTATTTTGGATCAAATCCTTTACACATGGCAATTGCCAATTGCTTGCACCAAGTCCTAGCCCTGACCCACCTGACCTTGAGGGTGACCCATGCCTGGCCGGCCGGCCACCAGGCCGCCGGAAAACACCATGGCCGAGAGCTCACATGTGAGCCAACTTTGGAATTCTCCCTTGCTGAGCTGCCCCATCCCCAGTGGCCATTGTAGCTGTTCTTCCCTTGCCAAGAGCAGCTGATCCCAAGCCCTAACTCTCCCTGGGAGGCCCTCCACCCTCTCCTATTTAAACACCACCCCTCTCGGCCATTTGAGGTGCTGAAACAATCCTTAAGGAAACTCTGCCAAAATTGTTCCAGACTACTCCCCATACACAGAGCACTTGATCCCCACTGAAATCCCCTGCCATTTCTTCTCTATGAGCTCAATTTCAGAGTTGAAATCCAAGCCCAAAACCAGGACACTTCTCCGCGGTGAGCCAATCCCCAAATTGATTGGTTCTACACCTTCACCGGACCGAGGGAAGGTGTCCACCAGCAAAAGCCCCATCTCCGAGGCCACCCGATTGCTCCGGCCTCCAAGCTTTGTGATCGAGCGTGGTCGAAATCTTACCAGGCGATTCACCGGACCGGAGACGTCATCGCGGAGCTTGTCGGGATCCGATCGAAGGTGCGACAACCCTCGGATCGAAGCCGCACTTCTCCGAGCAAAGGTATGGCCTCACTCTTCTTCCCGAGCTTCGAACATTCTCCATTTCTATTGCGTAAATTTCATCCCACATAAACCGTATGGATGTGTTCGTCTTCTCAAGACGAATCCATAGAGCATAAGAACATGAAAATCCATTGAGTATCGAGTGAGATCTTAGGGATTTAGTGTGGACGGCTCTCGGATGAGGACGCTCAGGGACGATGAACGGATACCGTCCATTCAATACACGCGCGGACGGACGGCTCAGATGGCGTCGAACTAGGAGACGGTACGAGAACCGTGGGGCCCGGGCTGCTGACTTAAGCGGCGGCGTCGAATGGGAGCGCGACGCGTGTGCGTTCGGAGATGCCGAGGATGACGCGGCGCCACGTGGATAAATAGAAAATTAGGGGTATTTTCTATTTATTTAATTCCCTAAACTTCAAAAATTCATAACTTTGTGTAGGAAAATCATAAAAATAAAATAAAAATACCCTCTTGCTCGAGTGAACGAGAGGAGAATAATGTGGAAAAGAAATTATTTAATTTAATCAAGTATTTTATTTTTAATAATTTATTTTCTCTCTGCATATTTTTAATTCTCCATGCATGTATTCAATTCACCATGACATGAGACCATAGGGCTTTTGAAGCCTCTGAATTTGGGAACATTCCCTGAATTTTCCAAAGTCAGAGGCCATCCCTATGAAAAGTTATTGATTTTTCAAATTCATGTTACTGTTTAGAGTATTTTAATTCCAATAAATAGCATGTTGTGAAATAAATTCTAGGAAAATTTGGTGATGTTCCTTATGACCAGAGGACCCCAGGAAAAATAGGTTTTGAGTTAGTTCATTTAAAACAACCCTAATTGGCTTAAACACCCAAAATGGATCTCTAATTAATTAGAGCTAACCATACATCAACTTGACTTGAAATTAATTCTCCACTAACCTTTAGGATCAGAGGAACCCACCATAAAAATTTGAGGTCAATTGGACTTGGTTAGCCTCTACTAAATGGGTTGATTAAGCCACTTAGTCATTTTAAACTTTAAAAATTCATAACTTTCAAAATATCTTTCAAAAATTCACTAAATTGGTTTTGGAGCCTCTCTGATATTAGGGGAATTTAAAAAAATTAAAATTTCAATTTTCTAAAAAAGTTGATTTTTAATATTATTTTAATATTTTTAAAAATTAAAAAATAATAAAAATCACAAAAATAATAAAATTCACCAAAATGTCACATTTTGAATTTTAATCACTTAGGAACAAACCCCATATTTTTCTTAGGTCTATTTAGTGAGATATTTAATTTTAAAGCTCTAGGGTAATTTTAAAATTAAAAAAATGTATTTTCAAGCATTTTCACTAAAATAATTATAATAAATCATAGAAAAAATAGAAAATTACAAAATTTGATTCTCTGATTTCCTTGATATCAGAGAGATTTTTTAAAAATATAAAATTCATTTTTCAACATTTATTTTATTTTTAAATTAATTAACACTCCAAAACTTAAAATAATTATAATAAAAATAATATAATTCAAAAAATCACCAAAATTGGTCCAAGTGGTTCTCTGGTCATTAGGAATGTCCCCTATTTTTCTTAAGGACAGAAACTTTCCCTTGGTCATGTTATTAAATTTTCCTTGAAAATCTCTATTTTCTACCAAAAATAATTATATAAATAAATTAAATACAGAAAAATCACATTTTCTCCTCTCATGTCTTTATTGACATATGAGTGAAGTCACATAAAAATTTCAAGTTCATTTAAGTTCAATTTAGTGAGTTATGAAATTATTAAGCTTAAAGGGTAAAATGGTAATTAAAATTTTAACCCTTAATTAAAACTTTAGGTTTAATAAAAAAATTAAGAAGTAAAATATTTGATCCTAATCTGATTTGGATGATTGAAATTTAAATAATTAAAGGGTAGAAACCCATTAAGCAATTTAAAATGATTAAACTTTAATTAAATGATTGATTAAATTTGGAAGAATAATAAAATTGGAATTATTAAAATAGGGATATTATTAGGAAGAGATTTATCCTTTAATTTAAAAATCCCTAAATTAATTATCTCATTAATATTCAATTCTTAATTAAAATGATAACTCAAATTCAAAATATTAAAAGACTTAATCATTAAACTAAAATTAAATTATTAAACTCTTTTAAAATTTTAATTAAAATTAAAAATTAAATTAAATTAAAAATTAAATTAAATTAAGTAAATTAAATTGAATTAAATTAAATTAAATTAAATAAATAAAATCTAATTAAATTAAATTAAATGAATTAAATTAAATTAAATTAAATTAAATAAAATCAAATTAAATTAAGTTAAATCAAATTAAAGATTAAATTAAATTTAATAAATTAAATTAAATAAAATTAAATTAAATTAAATTAAGTTAAATTAAATTAAATTAAACTAAATTAAATCAAATTAAATTAAAATTAAATCAAATCAAATTAATTTAATTTAACATCAAATCAAACTAAATTGAATTAAATTAAATTAAATTAAATTAAAACTCAATTAAATTAAATTAAATTAAATTAAGTTGAATTAAATATAACATCACCAAAGACATAAAGAATTCAAAATAAATCTAAAATAAATTGAACACTATTCTAAATTTAAACCCATTAATTGAAATTAAACTAAATCACAAACCATTTGAACACCAATTTACCCTCGAAAGCTTTAGTTATCATAACTCCTAAACAGAATATTAAATGAAATGTTACTTCACTTATAGGACATTCAAATGTCCTAGTTCACTGAGCAAGACAACAACAAAATTTGAAATTCTCGGACGATTAATTCATTTGTATAATTAAATTCATTTGGACTTAAAACAATTCTAGTAATATTGAAAAGATGTTTAAGATTCTTCTTAAACACTTTCTCAATATGATAGGATGTTTATAAGAACAATTGAATTTAATTGTTCTTTGATGAAGAAAATCGTCTTCAAACTAAAACACAAGGAACCTAGACGTCATAGGAAATGACTAGCTATAGGATTAGGAATTTGGTAGAAAACCATAACCCTTCCCTTAGCTTTACACAGGAACTTGTTTCGAATATTCTAATTGTGTTTTAAGTGCAGCTTAGGATGACGGAAAGACCCTCACGGTATGCTTTTATTTTATTGCAATTTACTTTCTTGCAATTTACATTATTGCAATTTATTTAACCGCATTGCACTTACTTTTCTTGCATGATAAACAACTGTTGCATGAATACCCACACCTTTAGGATAGTCCATAAAACTGAAACCAAAACTAAGTTAAAAGTTATTGCAAGATAAAATTCACCGCCACAACATTTCAAAATATAAAACAACTCAAAATTTAATCACAAACAGAACACAAAACTACAATTACAATTAAATTAAGACGACTTCGTTGGATGATCGGGAATACCTCGGATGATGTAACCTACGTGTTGCTAACGGGATTTCCACGGTCTAAATGAAAGTGTGGAACTCATTCAGTTGAGTTTAGCAAATTCATCCGGACTAAGTGAATCCGATAAAAATAATGATGCCGGAAGGATGGAACCGTGGGATCTTAACCGGTGTCGTTATAATCAACTTTAAGATTTGTTTTAATTAAAACGTAAAAAACACTTGGAAATTAAGATTTTCTCTAAACCAAAACACTTTTCTCATCTCTTGATTTATGACTTCTGAAACTAAAACTCTGCAACAATAAGGAGCTCGGAGCATGGTGGGCAGCACGGCCATCGTCATCAGCAAAACCTGAGTCTACTTCAGCAAAACTTTCCTAGAATTAAATAACAAAGCCATAAGACTTCGAGGTAGTTTGCACTAGTGCAACATAAATCCTCAACTCTTCGTTAGGCATTTGCATTGCAAATTAAGCCCTAACCGGTCTTAGGATTCCGAGGTAGTCGTCCGATACGACAATAAACCCTCACATCTTCGAAATTTATTTGTATGATTCTGTCATATAAATATAAGACCTAATTAATTAAAATTAGCAAGATTAAAACATTAAATAAACATTAGGACTTTCCTAAATCTAAGTCAAACAATAGGATAGTCGGGGAATTACCGAAGTTCACTTCGAATCTGTGATTTCTCCTACTTTTCTTCCTTTGAATTCCCAAAACAAAATGTTCCAAATTTGATCCATTCCCTATTGAAATTCCAAAATTCAATCCTTTGAGAACTTAAACTTTGAAATTCTTGAGAGCAGAATTATTGATTATTATCGAGAGTTTTCTTAGGTGATTCCTATCACTTAAGATGTAATTAACTATAGGGGCTTGCCCTTATAGGGAATTTTAAAGAACCTGGAGTAATATAAACCCCGTTTAATGCTTTCATATTAAGCGGGGAATTTGTCGGCTTATAAAATTGGTTCGCAGACCAAACGGATGTCACAAATCTTCTAGTTTATTTAATCGAGCCCCACCATCAAGCGGTGTGTCTATCCTTAGGGATAGATACACGGTTTGTGGTGCGGTGCTCGTTTATATAAACTATTTGGGATGTGAGATCGGTTTAATCTCATATCTTAAAACCTTCAAATTTAAAATTATTTTCAAAATCAAATACTACTTTTCAAAATTATTTATTTAAACTAAATTAAAAATTCGCCGACAACTTCTGTTAGGCGACCCCCTTTTCAAAATAAAACATACAACCTAAAAATATGCCGACAGACTCATGTAGGTAATTCACATGGATGGTCCTTAACCCTTAAGCCCCTGGCTAAGAGGGTTAGGAACAACATAGTGAATGCCTCAAATGAGTCCTCTCATGGATCATATGGGTTTAATATGGCTTCATGGCTCAACCAAAGTGATTCCATTTTGCTCAAATTTGACAATCTTCATTTTTCCAAAATTTCAATTTTTGACCCCTAGGGCCCTACACCCACCAAACCTACCAAATGCCCTTGAAATTGCCCAAATTTGGAAAAATCACCTAAATTAACCAAAATTACTTAAAATCAATCCTAAAAATTTCCCCCCACTCAAATTGATCATCCATAGCCAAAAATACCAAAAATTCCAAAAGTACTCCCAATACCCTCCAAATACCCAAAATGCCCTTGTTAGCCCAAAGATCCAAAAATTCAGAAAATTTCCAAAAAATTCCAAAAAATCCAAAATATTCCCCATTTCATTTTGTTCAACTAGAACATGCGCCAACTTGGCCAATTTACCCCACTTTTATGAAAACCCCCAATTTAGCCCATTTTAAACCCAAGTGAACCCAATGTCAAACCAAACCACCTCAATTGACCTCAATTTTGGTTCAATTCAATTCTAAACTTCAATGCAACACCCCCAATATCAATTTAGACCAAATACAAGTCCAATTTGATTGAAATTTGGATCCAATTTCAATTTGAAGCCTAAGGCCCAATTTTGGCACATGACCTAAACCTAGCTCAAACCCATCCAATTCAACTCCAACTGGCCCCAAATCCTTTCTAAAGCCTTCCTAACACCCCCATAAACAAAACACTAACTTGATTTGCCCAAAATTTGAACCTAAAATCCACCAAAACTTAACCCAAAACCAAAATCCCTTAAATTGACCTAAGCCCAAACCTAACCCAAATGGGCCCAAATCCCAAAATTAGAGCCCAACCAAAGTTGAAAACTCCTTGTGACACCTCTATAAACATTTCTCAACATTAGTTTTACATCAAATCCAACATTAGCCCAACCTTAGCCCAAGTTAACCCAATTTGACCCACTTTGGCCCCTTTACCAAAAGTCCCAAATTAAACCTAATTCAACTCCAAATTATTCCAAAACAATTCCAATTCATTCATGACACATCCCTAAACTAAACCCAACACTTGTTTGGCCCAAGCCTTTACCAAACTTTCATCCTAAAATCCATTTTAAAATCCCAAAGCCCACTTCCCTAAACCATTTTAAAAGCCCATCTTCACTAAATTTCAAAGGCCTAAACTTCATGCTAAAGCCCATATGACATTCTTTTCATCACCCTATTAATTGATATCATCCCTTAAGTCCTAAAGAAATCATCAAATAATCCTAAATTAGGCCTCATGCAAAAATCACCCATAAATCCCAAAAATTCAAAACCTGCTTTCATGTAAATGACCAAGCTTTGTCCCAAGCCACATGGAGCCATGAGCAAGCAATTTACAAGCCATATGAAGCCATGGAAGGTTTGACATGTGACCAAGCCATTATGGCAAAAGGAGGGCCCCCTTTCTTAATCATTCATTAAGCCTTTTTAACCATAACCATGTCACACACTAAACCGAGTTTAGCCACCACACCATGGATGGAGACTTCACCACTCCATGGCAGCTGACCCAACTGACACCCTGGCCTAAAATTAGACCATGGGAAGGTGAACCAAGCCCAAATACATGGGTTGACCAAATTGAACCCAAAATGAGCCCTTCCCCCTTCCACTTTGATTCAACTCCTTTACACTTGGCATTTGCCAATCGAACTCACAAACTTCAAGCACTGACCTCCCTGATGAGAACAGTGACCTGACCCTGGCTGGCCAGCCACCAGGCCGCCGGAAAGCACCATGGCCGAGAGCTCCATGTGAGCCAAACTTTTCAATTCTGCCTTGCTGAGTTGTCCCAGCCCAATTGAACACCATGGCTGTTCTTCACTTGCATGGAGCAGCTGATCCCAAGCCCTAACTCCCCCTGTGAGGCCCTCCAACCATGCCTATTTAAATACCACCACCTCTCATCCATGAGAGGTGTTGAACAAAAAACTTAACAAAACTCTGCCAAAATTGCTCCAGGACCTTCTCCCAACCTAGAGCAATTGATCGCCAGTGTCCATTTTCCCTAATCCGCATTAACAGAGCCTAATTTCTCAGTAAAAAATCCACCCAAAAACTAGGGAACTTCACCATAGTGAGCCAATCTCAAAATTGATTGGTCCTACACCTTCACCAGACCAAGAGGAGAAGTTCCCAAGCAAAAGCCCCCTCCCTAAGCCAGCCATTGCTTCCAGCCTCCAAGCTTTGTGATCGGCCTTGGTCACTTTGTACCTAGGCATTTCCCGCAGCAAGAGACTTCATCTAGAACTTGCTTGGACTCAATCGAAGGTGACACAACCCTCAGATTGAAGCTTCACTTCTCTGAGCAAAGGTATGAACTCACTCTTCCTCCCGAGCTTCTGGAGAATCTCCATTTTGTTTGAGTAGATTTAAATGCATGTTTACCGTATGGATGTGTTCGTCTCTTCAAGATGAATTCATAGAGCATAAGAACACAAAAATCCATTGAGAATCGAGTGAGTTCTTAGGGTTTTAGTGTGGACGATCACGGGTGCACACCAGTCGTGGACGATGACCAGGAGCCGTTGGATTGCACGTGTATCGAGCAGATGGTCGAGATCAAGCCAGACAGCGTAATGGTACGTGAATGGCAGGCCCCCGTAGCGCTGACTCAGATAGCCGCGCCGAATCAGAACGTGCCGCGTAGCCTTTCGGAGCTGCCGAGGATTGCGTGGCGCCGCGTGGATAAGTAGAAAAATATGGTTATTTTCTATTTATTTAAATTCCAGAACTTCAAAAATCCATATCTTTGCATAGAAAAATCACAAAAATAAAATGAAAATACTCTCTTGCTCAGTGAATTTTTCAAGGTCAGAGGCCATCTCTGTGAAAAGTTATTGAATTTTCAATTTCATGCGACTGTTTTAGGTATTTTAATTTCAATAATTAGCATGTTGTGAAATAAATTCTAGAAAAATTTGGTGGTGTTTCTTAGGACCACAGGACCCTATGAAAAATATATTTTGAGTTAATTCATTCATAATAGCCTTAATTGGCCTAAACCCCTAAAATTTAATTTGAATTAATTAAGGTTAACCACACATCAAATTGACTTGAAACAATTCTTCACTAATCTTTAGGATCAGAGAGACCTCGCATAAAAATTTGAGATCATTTGGACTTAATTAACACTATCAAATGGATTAATTAAGCCTCATAAGCAAAATGGAACTTTAAAAATTCATAACTCTAAAAATACTTTTCAAAAATTCACAAAAATGGTTTTCAGGCTTCTCTGATATCAGGGGAGTTCAGGAAAATTAAAATTGGAATTTTCTAAAAATTTTGATTTTTCATAGCATTTTAATATTTTAATAATTAAAAAAATAATAAAAATTATAAAGATATTAAAAATCACAAAAATGTCACATTTTGATGCCTAATTACTTAGGAACAAACCAAATATTTTTCCTAAGTCCCTAGGGTAAGATATTGAAATTTAAAGGTTTAATGTAATTTTTAATATTAAAAAATGAGTTTTTAACATTTTTCACTAAAATAATTCCAATAAATCTAAGAAAAATCAGAAAATTTTAAAATTTATTTCCTTGAACTCCTTGAGGTCAGAAAGATTTAAGAAAAAAAATAAAATCTATTTTTCAACTCTAATTTTATTTTATAATTAATTAATACTGTAAATATTAAAATAATTATAATAAATAAAATATAATACAAAAAACCAAAAAAATTGGTCCAAGTGGTCCTCTAGACGTTAGGAACACCCCATAATTTTTTTAAGGATAGAAACTTTTCCATGGTCATGTTGTTGAATTTTCTTTGAAAACCCCTATTTTCTACTAAAAATAATTATATAAATAAATTAAATTCAGAAAAATCACATTTTCTCCTCCAATGTCTTAATTGACATGTGAGTGAGGTGTAATAAAAATTTTAAATTCATTTGAGCTAAAGTTAGTGAGTTATGAAATAAATAAGCTTAAAAGGGCATAAAGGTAATTAAAAATTTTAACCCTTAATTAAAACTTTAGGTTTAATCAAAATGGGGGGTAAAATATTTGATTTTAACTTTCTCTTGGATGATTGAAACTTAGGGAAATTAAGGGGTAGAAACCCACTAAACATTTTGAAAATATCAAAAATGAAACTTTAATTAATTAAATAATTTAAATTTTGGAAAAAAAATATTTAAATTTAGATCATTAAAATAGGGATATTATTAAGAGGATATTTATTCTTTAATTTAAAAATCCATAAATAAGTTACTTTAACAATACTTAATTCTTAATTAAAAATTAAGTAATAATCCAAATTGATAATTAAAATTAACAATTAAATTAAATTAAAACTAAAACCAAATTAAATTAAATTAAATTAAAACTAAACCCAAATTAAATTAAATTAAATTAAAACTAAAACCAAATTAAATTAAATTAAATTAAAACTTAAATTAAATTAAATTAAAAATAAAATAAAATAAAATTAAATTAAATTAAATTAAATTAAATTAAATTAAATTAAATTAAATTAAAATTAAAATTAAATTAAATTCAAATTAAATTAAATTAAAATTAAATTAAATTAAAATTAAATTAAATTAAAAAATTAAATAAATTTAAATTAAATTAAATTAAATTAAATTAAGTTAAAATTAAATTAAATTAAAATCAAATTGAATTAAAATCATTTAACAACAAACCTAAATGAAATCATTAAGAATTAAATCTAAAATAATTTGAACACTATTCCAAACTTAAAATTATTAATTAAAACCTCATTATTAAATTAAAACATTTTAAACCATTAACTCAAACTTTTAAATAAGAATGATTAAAAATTCTCGATAAACCAACTTGCCCTTAAAGGCTTCAATTGTTATAACTCTTAAATAGAGTATTAAGTGACATGTCACTTCATTCATCAGGTAATCAAATACCTAAGTTCACTAAGCAAGAAATAAAGTTTAACTAAATTCCTGGATGATTAATTCACCTGTACAACTAAATTTACTTGGACTCAAAACAATCCCAAAAATATTGAAATGTTGTTTAGGACTTGTCCTAAGCACTTCCTCAATATGACAGGATGTTTTAGACGAACAACTAAATTTAATTGTTCTTTGATGAAGAAAATCATCCTTATAACCAAACCAAAAACCTAGACGTCATAGGAGATGACTAGTTATAAGATTAGGAATTTGGTAGACAACCAAAACCCTTCCCTTAGCTTTACCTAGGTACTTGTTGAAATATTTAAATGCCTTGATATGTGTTTTAAGTGCAGCTTGGGATGAAGGGAAGACCCTTCAGGTACGCTTTTATTTAATTGCAATTTACTTTATTGCAATTTACTTACATGCATTGTACTTTACTTTTTTTGCATGTTAAATAAGACTGTTGCATGAAAACTAAAACCTTTAGGGTAGTCCCTAAACCGAAACCAAAACTAAATTAAAAGTCATTGTAAGATAAAATTCACCGCCACAACATTTCAAAATATAAAACAACTCGAAATTTAATCACAAACGAGAACAACAAAACTACAATTACAACTAAATTAAAATGTCTCGTTGAATGATCGAGAATACCTCGGATGATGTAACCCACGTACTCGTTAACGGGATTTCCCACGGTCTAAATGAAAGTGTGGAACTCATTCAGTTGAGTTTAGCAAATTCATCTGGAATAAGTGAATTCAATGAAAATAACGGTGTCGGGATGACGGAACCGTGGGATCTTAATCAGTTTTGTTTAATTAACTTTAAGATTTGTTTTAATTAAAATATTAAAAACACTTGGATTTTAAGATTTTCTCTAAACCAAAACACTTCTCTCATCTCCTGATTTATGACTTCTAAAACTAAACCTCCGAAACAACAAGGAGCTAGGAGTACAGTGGGCAGCACGACCATCGTTGTCAGCGAAACTCGGATATACTCCAGCTAAATTATTATTTAGTTTAAATAACCAAGCCATAGGATTTCGAGGTAGTTTGCCTAGTGCAACATAAATCCTCAACTTTTCGTTAGGCATTTGCATAATCATGTTATGCAAATTAAGCCCTAACCAGTCTTAGGACTCTGAGATAGTCGTTTGGTACGACATAAACCCTCACTTCTTCGAGGCTATTTGTGTGATTATATCATACAAATATAAAACCTAAATAAATAAAATTGACAGGATTGCAACATTAAATAATTTTGTTAAACTTGAAGCCAAACAATAGGATAGTTTTGGAAGTTGCCAAGATTCTTCTAGGATCCTCAGCTTCTCCTACTTCTCTTCCTTTGGATTCTTGAAACAAACTGTTCCAAACTTGATCCATTCCCTGTTGAAATCCCAAAATTCAATCCTTTGAAACCTTAAACTTTGAAATTCTTGAGAGCAAAACCACTGATCATTATCGAGAGTTTTCTTAACTGATTCCCGTCATTTAAGATGTAATTAACTATAGGGGCTTGCCCTAATAGGGAACTTTAAGAGCCCAGGTAATATAAACCCTGCATAATTTCTTTATATTAAGAAGGGGAACTTGTCGACTTATAAAATTGGTTCGCAAACCAAACGGATGTCACAAATCTTCTAGTTTATTTAATCGAGCCCCATCATTAAGCAGTGTATCTATTCTCCGGGATAGATATACAGTTTTGGTGCGGTGCTCTTTTTAAAAACTATTAGGGATGTGAGATTAGTTTGATTTCATATCTTAAAATTTTCAAACTTAAAATTATTTTCAAAATCAAATGCTACTTTCTAAATTACATATATATATTTAAATCAAATTTAAAATCTAAAATTCGCCGACAATTTCTATAGGTGACCTCCTTTTCAAAATACAACATAACCTAAAAATATGCCGACAAGAAGTAGAACCAAGATTTCAAAAAGAAGTCGAAGTTGAAAGAGAGGGAGTGAATGATGAAAAAAGTTCTAATAAGATATATCCTGTTGAATATCTGTTAGAACCAATGAAGATAACTGTTGAAAATCCAAATTTAAGCATAAGATTACAAAATAGGGATAATAGATTACAAATTTTTTGGAAATTCTTAAGAAATTAACGATTAATATTCCTTTTGTTTAAGCATAAGAACAGATGTCTGATTATGCAAAGTTTATGAAGGATATACTTAAAAAGAAATGAAAGTTTAAAGACCACGAGACTGTTGCACTTCGCGGTGAATATAGTGCAATAATTCAGAAAAAACTTCCTAAAAAACTTAAAGACAAGGGTAGTTTCACTATCCCGTGCGTTATACATGAAAATTTTTCGGAAGAGCTTTATGTGATCTTGGAGCTAGTATTAATCTTATGCCTTTATCAAATTTCAAAAGATTGGGAATAGGAGAAATTTCACCTACATCTGTGACTCTTCAATTGGTTGATCGTTCTATCACTTATCCTAAAGGAGTTGTGGAAGATATATTAGTAAAAGTGGATAAACTTATCTTTTCTGTGGACTTTTATGTATTAGATAAGGAGGAAGATAAAGAAATTCCAATTATTTTGGAAAGATGATTCCTTGCTACTGGGAGTGCTAAGATTGATGTCTAAAAAAGAGAATTAACTATGAGAGTCAATGACCAAGAGGTAACTTTTAACATTCTAAAATCTATGAAGTACCCTTAAACTGAAAAAGATGATGAGTGCTATCAAATGGAAGTTTGTGATTATTTAAGAGAAGATCATTTTAGAGAAATATTTGAAGAAAATCTAGAATGTGAGGATGAAAATAAAAGTGAAAATGAAGATGATTTGGATGACTTGAAAAGTGAAAAGTTATACTTGTTTAGGAAAAAAATTGAATGATTGGATACTATAGAAAGTAAAATTAAAAGTTTGATTTCATCTATCATTAAAATCCTTGAACTTGAGCTGAAAATTATTCCTAATCATTTAAAGAACATGTTTTTAGGAGAATCATCTCCTTTACCAGTCATTATATCTTTGGATTTAAATGAATATCAAGAACAAAAATTATTGGAAACTTTAAATAGATACAAAAAGTATTTTGGTTGGTTCATAGCTGATATGAAAGGAATCAATCCTTCGATTTGTATGCACAAAATTTTATTCGAAGAACAACATAAACCAAAAGTTTATCCACAAAGGAGACTGAACCCAATAATGAAAGAAGTGGTTAAACAAGAGTTTTTAAAGTGGTTAGTGCTGGAATTATATATCCTATTTCTGATAGTGTTTGGGCGAGCCCAATTCATTGCATTTCTAAAAAAGGAGTGAATGTTGATGTAAATGATCGAAATGAAATTATTCTGACAATACTAATGGTTGGCGAATATGTATTGATTATAGAATATTAAACGCCACCACAGAAAAGATCACTTTCCTTTACCAATTTTAGATCAAATGCTAGATAGACTTGTTGGACACAAGTATTATTGCTTTCAAGATGGATATACCGGTTATCACCAAATACTTATTACTCCTAAGGATCAAGAAAAGACTACATTTACTAGCCCTTATGGAACTTTTGCTTTTAGAAGAATGCCCTTTGGATTATGTAATTCACCTGCAACATTTCAAAGATGTATGACATCTATATTTAGTAAATTAATTGATGATGGAATAGAAGTGTTTATGGTTGATTTCTAAGTATTTGGAGATTCATTTGATGTATGTATATGCAATGTAGAAAAAGTTTTAGAGGTATGAGAAAGAACAAATTTAGTCCTAAACTGGGAGAAATGTCAATTTATTGTTGCAGGAGGAATTGTACTTGGCATAAAATATCTAAATATGGTATCAAAGTAGATCCTGCAAAAATTTAAGTTATAGAAAAACTACCACCTCCAACAACTGTGAGAGGGGTAAGAAGCGTTTTGGGACATGTAGGATTCTACATAAGCTATATCAAAAACTTTTCAAAAATTTCTAAGCCTCTATGCCAACTTTTGGAAAAAGATAGAAAGTTTGATTTTAATGAAGAATGTTTAAAAGCTTTTGATCTTTTAAAGGAAAAATTAATTGTTGCAACTATAATAGTATCACCTGACTAGGAGAAAATATTTGAATTAATGTGTGATGCTAGTGATTATGCAATTGGAGTCATTTTAGGGAAAAGACATGAAAAAATACTTAAAGTTATATACTATGCTAGTAAGACTCTTACTGCTACTCAAATTATTTATACTACTACTGAGAGAGTTATTAGCAATTGTATATGCTTTTAAAAAATGTAGATCTTACTTAATTAAAGCTAAATGCATAGTGCACACTGATCATTGTGTTATAAAAAACTTAATACAAAAGAAGGATGCAAAACCAAGACTGATTCGATGGATGCTTTTAATGCAAAAATTTGACTTTGAGTTTGCTAATAGAAAAAGGGTCGATAATCAAATAGTCGATCATTTATCTAGACTTGAACAACCTAATTTGGATGATTTTGAGAAATAAATTTCTGAAACTTTTTCTGATGAGAGATTATATAATATTATAGAAGGAAATTTACCGTGGTATGCTGATATTGTGAACTACATCGTTAGTAATATTTTACCACCTGATTTAACAATGCAATAGCAGAAAAAATTTAAGCATGATGCTAAATTTTATTTCTGGGATGATCCTTATTTGTACAAGCAATGTAAAGATCTTATTATTAGGAGATGTGTGCCTTATGAAGAAACTAAATAAATTATTCGAGAATGTTATGATTATGAATTTGAAGGACATTTCGGAATTGATAGAACTGCACTTAAGGTTTTGTAATCTATATTTTATTGGCCTACACTTTTTAGAGATGTTTATATATTTATCAAAACTTGTGATCAATGTCAGAGAATAGGCAATATATCCAGATGAAATGAAATGCCTCTTAATTTTACTCTTGAAGTTGAAATTTTTGATGCATGGGGATTAGATTTTATGGGACCATTTATGCCTTCATTTGGAAATATATAAATACTGATTATTGTTGACTATGTATCAAAATGGATTGAGGCTATAGCTTTACCTAGATGTGATGCTAAAAGTGTTTCAAAGTTTTTAATGAAAAATATTTTCACAAGATATGGAATGCCTAGAGTAATCATCACTGATCGAGGATCCCATTTTAAGAATAATCTAATTCAGAGATTTGTGAAAAAATATAACATTGTGCATAAAATCTCTACAGCTTATCATCACCAAATTATTGGTTTAGCAAAGGTATCTAATCGTGAAATTAAATGAATTTTGGAGAAAGTTATTAATTCTGAGAAATTAGATTCATCTACTATATTAGATACTGCTTTTTGAGCATACAGAACTACTTATAAAACTCCTATAGGAATGTCCCCTTATAGATTAATATTTGGAAAAACTTGTCACTTGCCAGTTAAATTATAATATAAAGCATATTGGGCGATAAAGAAATTGAATTTTAATTTTAAAGATGCTGGTGAGAAGAGACTGTTGTAATTGAATGAATTGGAAGAAATCAGAAATGAATCATATGACAATGATAGAATATATAAGGAAAGAATAAAAATATGGCATGATCAGAAGATTGTCAAAAAGGAATTTGAACCATGAAAAAAAATTTTATTATACATGTTGACCTCATTTTTGATGAGGTCTTTTCTCTTCTCTATCCTTAGTACTTAGGATCTAGCCTTAGGCTTTCCCATTGACTATCCTAAAGGATTAGAAATGGCACCCACCATTTAGAAATTTAAATACCTCTTAACTCCCTTTAAACGTCATAATTTTGATTGTAAATCCCCAAGTCACTTGGAGGGTTAAAATCAAATGTGGAGGTTTAAAGGATGAGTTCCCTATAGGACTCTTTGGCCGTAGGACTACCACAGGTGGCCCAGTGCAGTGAGGGTTGACCTGCACAATATACACTTTCACACACATTCCAATCTTAAAACCATTCATACCTAGATTGACTTCCTAACTCATGTAGGTAATCCATATGGATGGTCCTCAACCCCTAAGCCCTTTGCTAAGAGGGTTAAGAACAACATAGTGAATGCCTCAAATGAGTCCTCTCATGGCTCTTATGGGCATGATATGGCTTCATGGCTCAACCAAAGTGATTCCAATCTACTCATATTTGATCCATCTTCATTTTTCCAAAATTTCAATTTTTGACCCTCGGGGCCCTACACCCACTAAACCTACCAAATGGCCTTAAAACTATCCAAAATTTGCAAAATCACCTAAATTACCAAAAATTCCTCAATATTAATTTTAAACATTTCTGACCACTCAAATTAATCATCCATACCCAAATATACCAAAATTTCCAAAAATACCCCCCAATACCCTCCAAATACCCAAAATGCCCTTCTTAGCCAAAAATTCCATAAATTCTGAAAATTCCCAAAAAATTCCCAAAATTCCCAAATATTTCCAATTTAATTTTGTTCAACTATACCATAAGCTAATTTTGTCAATTTAGCCTATGTCGGCATATTTTTAGGTTGTGTGTTGTATTTTAAAAAGAGGGGTCGCCTAACAGAAATTTTCGGCGAGTTTTTTAATTTAATTTAAATAAATAATTTGAAAAGTAGTATTTGATTTTGAAAATAATTTTATGTTTGAAAATTTTAAGATATGAAATCAAACAGATCTCACATCCCAAATAGTTTATATAAACGAGCACCGCACCACAAACCGTGTATCTATCCCGAAGAATAGACACACTTGCTTGACGATGGGGCTCGATTAAATAAACTAGAAGATTTGTGACATCCGTTTGGTTTGCGAACCAATTTTATAAGCCGACAAATTCCACGCTTAATATGAAAGCATTAAACGGGGTTTATATTACTCAGGTTCTTCAAAATTCCTTATAAGGGCAAGCCCCTATAGTTAATTACATCTTAAGTGACGGGAATCACCTAAGAAAACTCTTGATAATAATCAGTAGTTCTACTCTCAAGAATTTCAAAGTGTAAGTTTTCAAGGGATTGAATTTTGGAATTTCGATAGGGAATAGATCAAATTTGGAAGATTTTATTTTGGGATTTCAAAGGAAGAAAGGTAGGAGAAATTATGGATTCGAAGCGAACTTCGGTAATTCCCCGTCTATCCTATTGTTTGGCTTGAATTTAGGAAAGTCCTAATATTTATTTAATGTTTTCATCTTGCCAATTTTAATTAATTAGGACTTATATTTATATGATAGAATCGTACAAATAGCCTTGAAGATGTGAGCGTTTATGTCGTATCGGACGACTACCTCGGAATCCTAAGTCCGGTTAGGGCTTAATTTGCAATGCAAATGCCTAACGAAGAGGTTGAGGATTTATGTTTCACTAGGCTAACTACCTTGAAATCCTATGGCTTTGTTGTTTAATTCTAGGAAAGTTTTGCTGATGTAGATTCAAGTTTTGCTGACGACGATGGCCGTGCTGCCCACCATGCTCCAAGCTCCTTGTTGTTGCAGAGTTTTAGTTTTAGAAGTCATAAATCAGGAGATGAGAGAAGTGTTTTGGTTTAGAGAAGTCTTAATTTCCAAGTGTTTTTGTGTTTTAATTAAAAACAAATCTTAAAGTTGATTATAACGACACCGGTTAAGATCCCACGGTTCCATCCTTCCGGCATCGTTATTTTTATCGGATTCACTTAGTCCGGATGAATTTGCTAAACTCAACTGAATGAGTTCCACCCTTTCATTTAGAGCGTGGGAAATCCCGTTAGCGATACGTAGGTTACATCATCCGAGGTATTCCGATCATCCGACGGGACGTTTTAATTTAGTTGTAATTGTAGTTTTGTGTTCTGTTTGTGATTAAATTTTGAGTTGTTTTATATTTTGAAATGTTGTAGCGGTGAATTTCATCTTGCAATGACTTTTAATTTAGTTTTGGTTTCAGTTTTAGGGACTATCCTAAAGGTGTGGGTTTTCATGCAACAGTTGTTTATCATGCAAGGAAAGTAAGTGCAATGCGATTAAATAAATTGCAATAAGGTAAATTGCAATAAAATAAAAGCGTACCTGGAGGGTCTTCCCGTCATCCCAAGCTACACTTAAACACAATTAGAATATTTAAGCAAGTTCCTAGGTAAAGCTAAGGGAAGGGTTACGGTTTTCTACCAAGTTCCTAATCCTATAGCTAGTCATTTCCTATGACGTCTAGGTTCTTGTGTTTTGGTTTGAGGACAATTTTCTTCATCAAAGAATAATTAAGTTCAATTGTTCTTATGAACATCCTATCATATCGAGGAAGTGCTTAAGACAAATCTTAAACATCTTTTCAATATTTCTAGGATTGTTTTAAGTCCAAATGAATTTAATTATACAAATGAATTAATCGTCCGGGAATTCAAGTTTTGTTATCTTGCTCAGTGAACTAGGACATTTGAATATCCTATAAGTGAAGTAGCATTTCATTTAACGTTCTGTTTAGGAGTTATGATAACCAAAGCTCTCGAGGGCAAATTGGTGTTCAAATGGTTTATGATTTAGTTTAACTTCAGTTAAAGGGTTCAAATTTGGAATAGTGTTCAAGTTGCTTTATATTTAATTTCTTTATGTCTTAGGTAATGTTATTTAATTCAATTTCATTTAACTTTAATTTAATTTAATTTAATTTTAATTTTAATTTAATTTAATTTAATTCAATTTAGTTTGATTTGATGTTAAATTAATTTAGTTTAATTTCATTTAATTTCCTTTAATTTAATTTAATTTGATTTAATTTTAATTTAATTTAATTTAATTTAATTTAATTTAATTTAATATGTTTTAATTTAATTTAATTTAATTTAATTTAACATTATTTTAATTTAATTTAGTTTAATTAAATTAAATTAAATTTATTAATTTAATTTAATTTAATTTAATTTATTTATTTAATTTAATTTAATTTAATTTATTTGTTTGATTTAATTTAATTTAATTTTTAATTTAATTTTATTTTAAATTTTAATTTAATTGAAAATTTAAAAAGAGTTTAATAATTTAACATTTTAATTTAATTTAATGATTAAGTCCTTTAACATTTTAAAACTTAAATTTGAGTTATCATTTTAATTAAGAATTAAATATTATTGAGATGATTAATTTAGGGATTTTTAAATTAAAGAATAAATCTCTTCCTAATAATATCCCTATTTTAATAATTCCAATTTTATTATTCTTCCAAATTTAATCAATTATTTAATTATGGTTTATTTCAATTAATTTAAATTGTTTAGTAGGTTTCTATCCTTTAATTATTTGAATTTCAATCATCCAAATCAGATTAAGATCAAATATTTTTTTTGTTAATTTTATTAAACCTAAAGTTTTAATTAAGGGTTAAAATTTTTAATTACCATTTTGCCCTTGAAGCTTAATAATTTCATAACTCACTAAATTGAGCTTAAATGAACTTGAAATTTTTATGTGACTTCACTCATTTGCCAATAAAGACATGAGAGGAGAAAATGTGATTTTTCTGTATTTAATTTATTTATGTAATTATTTTTGGTGGAAAATAGGGATTTCCAAGGAAAATTTAATAATATGACCAAGGGAAAGTTTCTGTCCTTGAGAAAATTATGGGACATTCCTAATGACCAGAGGACCACTTGGACCAATTTTGGTGATTTTTTGAATTATATTACTTTTATTGTAATTATTTTAACTTTTGGAGTATTAATTAATTTAAAAATAAAATAAAGGTTGAAAAATGAAATTTATATTTTTCAAAAATCTCTCTGATATCAAGGAAATTAGAGAATCAAGTTTTGTAATTTTCTGATTTTTCTTTGATTTATTATAATTATTTTAGTGGAAATGCTAGAAAATGCATTTTTTTAATTTTAAAATTACCCTAGGGCTTTAAAATTTAATATCTCTTCAAATAGACCTAAGAAAAATATGGGATTTTTTCCTAAGTGATTAAAATTCAAAATGTGACATTTTGGTGAATTTTATTATTTTTATGAATTTTATTATTTTTTAATTATTAAAATATTAAAATAATGCAAAAAATTAAATTTTTTAGAAAATTTAAATTTTAATTTTCTTAAATTCCCCTGATATCAGAGAGGCTCCAAAACCAATTTGGTGAATTTTTGAAAGGTATTTCGAAAGTTATGAATTTTTGAAATTTAAATTGATTAAATGGCTTAATCAACCCATTTAGTAGGGCTAACCAAGTCCAATTGACTTCAAATTTTTATGGTGGGTTCCTCTAATCCTAAAGGTCAGTAGAGAATTGATTTCAAGTCAATTTTATGTATGATTAGCTCTAATTAATTAGGGACCTATTTAGGGTGTTTAAGCCAATTAGGGCTATTTTAAATGAATTAACTCAAAACCTAATTTTCCTAGTCTCCTCTGGTCATAAGAGACATCACCAAATTTTTCTAGAATTTATTTCACAACATGCTAATTATTGGAATTAAAATACTCAAAACAGTAACATGAATTTGAAAAATCAATAACTTCTCATAGGGATGGTCTCGACTTTGGAAAATTCAGGGAATGTTCCCAAATTCAGAGGCTTCAAAAGCCACTATGGTCTCATGCCATGGTGAATTTCCTATATGCATGAAGAATTAAAACAATGCAGAAGGGAAATAAATCATTAAAAATAAAATACTTGATGAAATTAAATAATTTATTTTCCACATTATTCTCCTCTGTTCACTGAGCAAGAGGGTATTTTTATTTTATTTTTCTGATTTTCCTACACAAAGTTATGGATTTTTGAAGTTTAGGGGAATTAAATAAATCAAAAATACCCTAATTTTCTATTTATCCACGCGGTGCCGCGTCAACCTCGGCAGCTCCGAAAGGCCACGCAGTGCATTCTGGTTCGACGCCGCCATCTGACTCAGCACTCCGGGGCCCCGCTGTATAGTTCCATCTCCTGATCTGACGCGATCCTGGCCGCCCGTCCGCGCGTGTATTAAATGGACGGCATCCGTTCATCATCCCCAAGCGTCCTCACCCGAGAGCCGTCCACACTAAATCCCTAATATCTCACTCAAAACTCAATGGATTCGTCTTGAAGAGAGGAATACATCTATACGGTGATCATGCATTGAAATTAAAGCATTTGAAATGGAGAATCTCCAGAAGCTCGGGATGAAGAATTAGCTCATACCTTTGCTTAGAGAAGTGTGGCTTCAATCTGAGGTTTGTGTCACCTTCGATTGGATCCCAGCAAGCTCCAGATGAAGTCTCCTGGTCTGATGAATCGCCTAGGTATGATTTCAACCACAGAAGATCACAAAGCTTGGAGGCTGGAGCAACTGGGTGGCCTGGAGAGGGGGCTTTTGCTGGTGGACTCCTTCCCTTGGTCTGGTGAAGGTGTAGAACCAATCAATTTGAGGATTGATCCACTGTGGAGAAGTGTCCTGGTTTTGGGTGGAATTTTGGGTGAGAAATTGGGTTCGTTGGTGGGGATTAGGGCAAATTGGCACTAGGGATCAAGCTGCTCTAAGTATGGAGAGTGATGCGGAGCAATTTTAGCGAGTTTCGGTAATGTACGGTTCAGCACCTCTCATGGCCGAGAGGAGGTGAGGTTTAAATAGGAGAGGGTGGAGGGCCTCCCGGGGGAGTTTGGGCTTAGGATCGACTGCTCTTGGCAAGAGAAGAACAGCTACTGATGGCCGCTGGGGATGGGGCGGCTCGGCGGTGAGAATTCTAAGTTTGGGCTCACATGTGAGCTCTCGGCCTAGTGGTTTCCGGCGGCTGTGGTGGCTAGCCGGCCGGGGTCGAGTCACCCTCAAGGTCAGGGAGGTCAGGGCTGGGGCTTAGTGCAATCAATTGGCCATGGACATGTGTAAAGGAGTTGAATTGAAATGGAATGGGGGATGAGCTCATTTTGGGTCCAAATGGGTCAACCCACCTTTTGGGCTTGGTTCACCTCACCATGGCTGATTTGGGCTGAGGGAGGATCAGATGGATCAGCTAGGAAAGGGTGGAGAAGTCACCATCCATGAATATTTTGATTAAACATGGATTAAGGTGAAGCATTAAAAGGGTTAAAACCTTTTTAAGGGGGCTTAAAAGAGGCTTCTCCTTTTGCCATTAATGGCTTAATCACATGTCAAACCTTCCATGGCTCCATGTGGCTTGTCCATGGCTTGCATGGCTTGTGTTTGGCTTGGGGAAAAGCTTGGTCAATTTCATGAAAATGGATTTTAGAAATTTTTTGGTAATTTGATGGGAATTTGTATGAAGCTTGATTTGGAATGGTTTAATGACGATTTTGAAACTTAGGGGTGATATCAATTAAAGTTATGATGAAAAGAAATTGCCATGTGGGCTTTAGGGCCAATTTTGGGATTTTGTATTTGGTGGAAATGGGCTTTTAGAATGGTTTAGGAAAGTGGGCTTTTGGATTTTAGAATGGATTTTGGGATGAAATTTTGGTAAAGGCTTGGGCCAAATAATTGTTGGGTTTAGCTCATATATGTTTCATGAGTGACTTGGAGCAAATTGGGAGTGATTTGGGTTTGAATTGGGTTGAATTTGGGCTCCTTTGGTGAATGGGCCAATATAGGTCAGATTGGGCTAACTTGGGCCAATGTTGGGCTAGGGTTGAAATTGATGTAAAATTAATGTTGGGAAATGTTTATGGGAGTGTTTCAAAGAGGTTTTGACTTTGTTTGGGCTTTGATTTTGGGGTTTGGGCTTATTTGGGTTAAGTTTGGGTTTAGGTCAAAATTGGGCCTTTTAGCTTTAGGTTGAGTTTGAGTGGGGTTTAGGTCCAAATGTTGGGCAAATCATGTTAGTGTTTTGTTTTTGGGAATGTTAAGGAAGATTTAGAAAATATTTGGGGTTAATTGGAGTTGGATTGGGTGAGTTTGGGTTAGGTTTGGGTCATGGGTCCAAATTGGGCTTTAAGGCCAAAAGTGAAATTGGATCCAAATGTCAATCAAATTGGACTTGGATTTGGTCTAGATTGGTATTGGGAATGTTGAATTGAAGTTTAGAATTGAATTGGACAAGAATTGGGGTCAATTGGGTAGGTTTGGTTTGACATTGATTTCACTTTGGGTTAAAATGGGTCAAATTGGAGGTTTTGATAAAAGTGGGGTAAATTGACAAAATTGGCCCATGGTGTAGTTGAACAAAATGAAATTGGGAATATTTGGGATTTTCTCGAATTTTCTGGGAATTTTCTGAATTTTTGGATTTTTGGGTCAAGAGGGGTATTTTGGGTATTTGGAAGGTATTGGGAGGTATTCTTGGAATTTTTGATATTTTTGGGTATGGATGGCCAATTTGAGTGGTGTGGGAATGTTTGGGAATGATTTTGAGGAATTTTGGGTGATTTGGGTGATTTGGAGGATTTCAAGGGTTTTAGGTAGGCTAAGCGGGGGTCAAAAGTTGGAAATTTGGAAAACTGAAGATTAGGTGAATGTAAGTGGAATGAAATCATTTTGGTTGAGCAATGAAGCCATATCAAGCCCACATGAGCCATGAAGGGACTCATTTGAGGCATTCACTATGTTCTTCCTAACCCTCTTAGCCAAGGGCTTAGGGGTTAATGACCATCCATGTGAATCACCTACATGAGTCAGGAGGTCAAGTTGGGTATAGGTGTGTGAAAGTGTAGTGTATAAATGTAGTGTGTGTGTAAGTCAGCCCCTTCACCAGACCAGGCCACCTGAGGCGGTCCTAAGGCCAAAGAGTTTTATAGGAACTCATCCTTTAAACTTCCACATTTGATTTCAACCCTCCAGGTGATTAGGGGTCTATAGTCAAGTTTGTGGAGTTTGCGGGGAGTTAAGAAGTGGTTTGAATTTCTAAAAGGTGGGTCCCAATTCTAGTCCTCTAAGATAGTCAAAGGAAAAGCCTAAGGCTAGATCCTAAGTACTAAAGAGAAGAAGAGAAGACCTCATAAAAAATGAGGTCAACAGCCCACTTTTACCAAAACCCCCAATTTGATCCATTTTAAACCTAAAGTGAGCCCAATGTCAAACCAAACCACTCCAATTGACCTTAATTTTGGTCCAATTCAATTCTAAACTTCAATTCCATATCCCTAATATAAATCTAGATCAAATCCAAGCCCAACTTGATTAACATTTTGATCCAATTTCAATTTGAAGCCTAAATCCCCTAAATTGGCCTAAACCCAAACCTAACATAAATAGGCCCAAATCCCAAAATAAAAGCCCAAACAAAGTTGGAAACTCTTTATAACACTCCCCTAAACATTTCTTAACATTAATTTTACATCAAATCCAACCTTAAACTAACATTAACCCAAGATAGCTAAAGTTAGCCCAATTTGACCCATTTTGGGCTCCATTACCAAAAAGGCCCAAATTAAACATATTGCAATTCCAAATGACACCAAACCTTCTCGAAATAACTCATGCCACACTCCTAAACTAAACCCAACATTTTTTTAGCCTAATCATTCTAAAAATGTCCATCCACAAATTTGTTTTCAAACTTAAAAGCCCACTTCCATAAAGCCTTTAAAAGCCCACTTTCCATCAAATTCAAAAGCCCAAAATCAATCCCCAAGCCCACATGAAACCTTTTCTTCATCCTTTGATAATCCTATTTGACCAAAGTCTTAAACCATCATGAAATCAACCCATTTGTAGCATCATGGCAAATCCCATCAAAGGAATCCAAAGTTTTCAAAATTCCAAATAACCCTTTTCCATGCAAGTGAGCCAACCTTTTCCCAATCCATGAGAAAGCCAAATGAAGCCATGGAGCCATGCATAAGCCATATGCAATCCATGGGGAGCCCTTTCCACCTCACCATGCCACTTATGGCAAGAAGAATGGAGCCTTTCCTAAGCCTTCACTAAACCTTTTTTAACCCCATCAATGATACACTTTAACAAAAATTGGTCACCTCACCTTGGATGGGAACTTCACCATACATGTGAAGCTAACCCAAATGATCTCACATCAGCCCAAATCAAGCCTTGGTGAGTGAACCAAGCCAAAACCATGAATTGTCCCAAATTGGACCAAAAATGCTCCTTACACCCATGCCATTTAAATCCTTGACTTTATACATGGCAATCCCAAATTGATTGCACCAAAATAAAACTCTAACCTCCCCTCCACCTAAACACATATTTTGAACCCACTAATCAACCCCCATGGCCACCCAAAGCTTCATCATAACCTTCCTTATTTAAACCCCACTTCCATGGCCAAGAGGAAGAGATGCAAGATTTACCTTGCAGAGACCCTGCCAAATTGTTCCCAAAGCTTTTCCAAACATTCCTAAGCTCAATCAAATCATTTCCAATTGAGGCCTCGCCTCTTGGACGAAGGTATCAAAATTTTTCTTCTCCAACAGAGCATGTTTTAATTTTTTGTAAATATTTACATGCTTTAAGTATATCATCACCATATAGATGTGTGCTACTCTATTAGACAATCATTTTTAAAAAAAAATTCATTCAATTTAGTTGAGAAACGAGTGAGATATCAAGGTTTGAAGGTGGACGGTTTTGGGTGAATAGCACTAGGAGAGAGGAGCAGCAGCCATCCGATCAGGCGTGTATCTGATGGACAGGCCTGATGCAGTCAGATGGATCTTCATCCGTGAACAGGCGCCATACAGAACCACACTGGCCAATAGGAGAGCGACACGTCGATTGAGCGAGAAATGGAATTTTTGGATTTATTTTTGACACAAAACTTTAAAAAATCATAACTTTGCCTAGAAAACTTAAAAAAATAAAATAAAAATGCTCACTTACTCAAGAAAATGAGGAGAATAGTGTGAAAGTAATTTTATTTTTATTTAATGCATATTTTATTTTTAATTAATTAAATAGTGTTTTCAATCTTTTAATTCTTTATACACGTAGGAGCTTCACAAAACTTTAAATTTTTATATGTTATTCTATGCATAATGGTGGATCTTTCTTGATTTTTCCAAAGTCAAGAAAGATTTCCATGATGAGATATCTATTTTTCAATATTATGCTTCAGTTTTCCTATAATAATTATAAAAATTACCATGTTGCTTAGAAAAATCTAGAAAAATTAGAGTGTATTCCCTTTGACTAGAGAAACATTAAAAAATTATCTCATAATTTATTTCAATCAAACAAACTCTAATTTCACTAAAATCTTAAAATGGAATTTTAATTAATTAGGATTAACCACAAATCAAAATAACTTAAAATCAGCTCTCCACTGATTTTTAGGATACAGAGAACCTATCATAAAAATTTGATATCAATTGGAGATGATTAGGCCCGCTAAATGAATTAATTAAGTCACATAATCAAAATTAAATTTTAAAAATTCATAACTCCAATGATACAATTCAAAAATTCCCCAAATTGGTTTTGTGGGCTCTCTGGTATCAGAGGAGTCTATAAAAATTAAAATTGGAATTTTCTAAAATTTTTTATTTTTAATCCTATTTTAATATTTTAAATAATTAAAAATAATAAAAATTATAAAAATATTAAAAATCATAAAAATGTCATATTTTGACTCCTAATCACATAGGAACAATCCAAATATTTTTCCCAAGTCTCAAAGTAAAGATATTGAATTTTAAATGCTTAAAACAATTTTTAATATTAAAAAATGTATTTTCCAACCTTTTCACTAAATTAATTCTAATAAATCAAAGAAAAATCAAAAAATTGTAAAATTTGTTTCTCTGAACTCCATGAGGTCTGAGAGATTTAAGAAAAGTATAAAATCTAATTTTCAAATTTAAATTTATTTTATAATTAATTAATACTCTAAAACTCAAAATAATTATAATAAATAAAATATAATTAAAAAAATCACCAAAATTGGTCCAAGTGGTCCTCTGGTCATTAGAAATATCCCATAATTTTTTAAGGATAGAAACCTTACTTTGGTCATATTGTTCAATTTTCCTTGAAATCTCTTATTTTTCACTAAAAATATTAATATAAATAAATTAAATTCAGAAAAATCAAATTTTCTCCTCTAATGCCTTAATTAACATGTGAGTGAGGTGGCATAAAAATTTCAAGTTCATTTGAACTGAATTTAGTGAGTTATGAAATTAATAAGCCTAAAAGGGCATAAAGATAATTAAAGAATTTAAACCCCTTTATTAAAATTTTAGGTTTAATTAAAATAGAGGGTAAAATATTTGATTTTATCTTTCTTGGATGATTGAAACTTTGAGAAATTAAGAGGGTAGGAATCCATTAATCATTGTCGGCATATTTTTAAGTTGAGTGTTCTATTTTTGAAAAGAGGTCACCTACAGAAATTGTCGGCGAATTTTTAATTTAATTTAAATAAATAATTTGAAAAGTAGTATTTGATTTTGAAAATAATTTTAAATTTGAAAATTTTAAGATATGAAATCAAACTGATCTCACATCCCGAATAGTTTATATAAACGAGCACCGCACCACAAACTGTATATCTATCGCGGAGAGTAGACACACTGCTTGAAGATGGGGCTCGGTTAAATAAACTAGAAGATTTGTGACATCCGTTTGGTCTACGAACCAATTTTATAATCTGACAAGTTCCCCTGCTAAATATAAAGGAATTAAGTAGGGTTTATATTACATGGGTTCTTAAAGTTCCCTATAAGGGCAAGCCCCTATAGTTAATTACATCTTAAATGAAGTGAATCATTTAAGAAAACGCTCGATAATGATCAGTGACTTTGCTTTCAAGAATTTCAAAGTTTAAGGTTTTCAAATGATTGGATTTTGGAAATTTCAAAAGGTAATGGATCAAATTTAGAATAGTTTACTTTAGGAGTTCAAAGGAAGAGGAGTAGGAGAAGCTGAGGATCCAAAAAGAATCTTGGCAACTTCCCAAACTATCCTATTATTTGGCTTCGAGTTTAAGAAAATCCTAATATTATCTGAGATTTCAATCTTGCCAGTTTTAATTAATTTGGACTTATATTTGTATGATAAAATCATACGAATAGCCTCGAAGATGTGAGGGTTTATGTCGTACCAAACGACTACCTCGGAATCCTAAGACTGGTTAGGGCTTAATTTACATGATATGATCATGCAAAAGCCTAACAAAAGGTTGAAGATTTATGTTGCACTAAGAAAACTACATCGAAATCCTATAGCTTGGTTATTTAATTCTAGGAACGTTTAACTGATGTAGAGTTGTTTTGCTGACGAAGATGGCCGTGCTGCCAACCATGCTCCAAGCTCCTTGTTGTTGCAGAGGTTTAATTTTAGAAGATTGTAATCAAAATATAGGAGAAGAGTTTGGTTTTAGGAATCTTAAAGTCCATGTGTTTTTAGTGTTTTAGTTAAAACAAATCTTAAAGTTATTAGAACAGAACCGATTAAGATCCCACGGTTCTGTCATCCCGGCACCGTTATTTTCATTGAATTCACTTAGTCCAGATGAATTTCCTAAACTCAACTGAATGAGTTCCACACTTTCATTTAGACTGTGGGAAATCCCGTTAGCAACATGTGGGTTACATCATCCGAGGTATTACCGATCATTCAACGAGACGTTTTAATTTAGTTGCAATTGTAGTTTTGTGTTCTGTTTGTGATTAAATTTTGAGTTGTTTTATATTTTGAAATGTTGTGGCGGTGATTTTTATCTTGCAGTGACTTTTAATTTAGTTTTGGTTTCAATTCAGGGACTATCCTAAAGGTTTTAGTTTTCATGCAACAGTTGTTTATCATGCAAGAAAGGTAAAGTGCATTTGCAATAAAGTAAATTGCAATAAAACAAAAGCGTACCTGGAGGGTCTTCCCGTCATCCCAAGCTGCACTTAAAACACATGTTAAGGCATTTAAATATTTCAACAAGTACCTAGGTAAAGCTAAAGGGAAGGTTTAGGTTATCTATCAAAGTCCTAATCCTATAGCTACTCACCTCCTATGACGTCTAGGTTCTTGTATTTTGGTTTAAGGACGATTTTCTTCATCAAAGAATAATTAAGTTCAATTGTTCTTATAAACATCCTATCATATTGAGGAAGTGCTTAAGACAAATCTTAAACATCTTTTCAATATTTCTAGGACCGTTTTAAGTCCAAGAGAATTTAATTATACAAGTGAATTAATCATTCAGGAGTTTAAATGTTATTCTTTTGCTCAGTGAACTTAGGACATTTGAATATCCTATAAGTGAGGTAACACTTCACTTGATGTTTCATTTAAGAGTTATAATAATAAGAGCTTTAAAAGGGCAAATCAAGTTATTAAGTATTTTGATGATTTAAACTTAATGATTCAATTTTAATTTTTATTTTATTTTTTTATTTAATTATAGAAAATTAGTTTAAGTTTGGAATAATGTTCAAGTTATTTTAGGTTTAATTCTTAATAATTTCATTTAGGTTTGTTATTTAATGATTTTAATTTAATTTAATTCAATTTAATTTTATTTAATTTACTTTAATTTTAATTTAATTTCAATTTAATTTATTATTATTATTTTTTTTAACTTAATTTAATTTAATTTAATTTAATTTAATTCTAATTTGGATTATTATTTTAATTTAATTTAATTTAATTTAGTTTTAATTTGGATTATTTAATTTAATTTATAATTTAGTTTAATTTAATTTAATTTGATTTGATTTTAATTTAATTTAATTTAAACTACTTTAATTTAATTTAATTTTAATTTAATTTTAATTTGGATTATTATTTTAAACTTTTAATTAAGAATTAAGTATTATTGAAGTGATTTATTTAGGGATTTTTAAATTAAAGAATAAACATCTTCATAAATAATATCCCTACTTTATAATTTCAATTTTTTTATTAATCTTCCAAATTTAATTAATTAATTAATTAAGATTTACTTTAATTATTCTTAAAATGATTGGTGGGTTTCTACCCTTAACCATTTAGGTTTCAATCATCCAAAATCAGTTTAAAATCAAAAATTTTACCCTTCCCTTTTGATTAATCCTAAAATTTTAATTAAAGGTTGAAAATTTTAATTACTACTTTGCCCTTCAAGCTTAATAATTCTATAACTCACTAAATTAAGCTCAAATGAACTTGAAATTTTTATGTGACCTCACTTACATGTAAATTAAGACATTAGAGGATAAAATGTGATTTTTCTATATTTAATTTATTTATGTAATTATTTTTAATGGAAAATAGCGGTTTTCAAGGAAAATTCAATAACATGACCAAGGAAATGTTTCTGTCCTTAACAAAATTATGGGATGTTCCTAATGACTAGATGACCACTTGGACTAAATTTAGTGATTTTTTGAATTATATTTTATTTATTAGAATTATTTTGTGTTTTGAAGCATTAATTAATTCTAAAATAAAATTAAAGTTGAAAAATGGATTTTATATTTTTATTAAATCTCTCTGACCTCAAGGAGTCCAGAGAAACAAATTTTATATTTTTTTTATTTTTCTTTGATTTATTAGAATTATTTTAGTGAAAAAGTTGGAAAATACATTTTTTAATATTAAAAATTACATTAAGCCTTTAAAATTCAATATCTTATCCTAGGGACTTAAAAAAAATATTTGGTTTATTCCTAAGTGATTAGAATTCAAAATGTGACATTTTTGGTGATTTTTAATATTTTTGTGATTTTATTATTTTTTAATTATTAAAAATATTAAAATAAGCTTAAAAAACAACCTTTTTAGAAAATTGCAATTTTAATTTTTTTAAATTCCTCTGATATCAGAGAAGCTTAAAAACCATTTTTGTGAATTTTTTAAAAGTATTCTGTGAGTTATGAATTTTTTTAAAGTTTAATTTTATTCATTATTACTTAAGAGGCTTAATCAACCCATTTGGTGGGGTTAATCAAGTCCAATTGTTTTCAAAATTTTATGTGGTGTTCTCCTATCCCTAAAGGACAGTGGAGAATTGTTCTTATGTTAATTTGATGAATGGTTAACCCTAATTAATTAAAGTTCACTTTTGGGTATTTAGGCCAATAAGGGTTGTTCAAAGTGAACTAACTCAAAAATTATTTTTCCTAAGCCTCTCTGGTCATAAGAAACATCACCAAATTTTTCTAGAATTTATTTCTCAACATACTAATTATTGGAATTAAAATACTCAAAACAACAACATGAATTTGAAAAACAATAACTTCTCATAGGGATGGCCTCTGACCTTAGAAAATTCAAGGAATGTTCCCAAGTTCAGAGGCTTCAGAAGCCCTATGGTCTCTTGCCATGGTGAATTTCCTATATGCATGGAGAATTAAAAACTTAATGAAATTACATGATTTCTTTTCCACATTATTCTCCTCTGTTCACTGAGCAAGAGGGTATTTTTATTTTATTTTTAGGATTTTTCTACACAACGTTATGAATTTTCAAAGTTCTGGTAATTAAATAAATAAGAAAAATCCTAATTTCCTACTTATCCACGCGACGCCGCGTCAACCTCGGCGTCTCCGAAGCTCCACGCGTCGTCTTTTGATTCGGCACCGCCATCTGACTGGGATGCCAAGCGTCCTGCGGTTCATGTCCCGTTGCTCCATCTGGCGCGATCCTGACCATCCGCTCGATATACACGCGATCCAACGGCTCCTGGTCATCGTCTATGACTGGTGTGAACCCGTGACTGTCAACCTTCTAACACTAATTTCTCACTCGATTCTCTACAGATTTTTGTGTTCTTATGCTCTATGGATTCCTCTTGAAGAGACGAACACATCCATACGGTAAACATGCATTGAAATTGATTCAAATTAAATGGAGAATCTCTGGAAGCTCGGGAAGAAGAGTGAGTTCATACCTTTGCTCAGAGAAGTGAAGCTTCGATCTGAGAGTTGTGTCACGTTCGATTGGGTCCAAGCAAGCTCCAGATGAAGTCCCTTGACCTGGTGAATTATCTAGGTATGAAAGTGCCCACAGCCGATCACAAAGCTTGGAGGCTAGAAGCAATGGCTGGCCTGGAGAGGGGGCTTTTGCTGGTAAACTTCTTCTGTTGGTCTGGTGAAGGTGTAGGATCAATCAATTTGGGGATTGGCTCACTGTGGTGAAGTGTCCTGGTTTTGGGCTTAGATTTCAACTCTAAAATTGAGCTCACAGGGAAGAAATGGCAGGGGGATTTTAGTGGGGATCAAGTTCTCTATGTGTAGAGAGTGGTCTGAGATGATTTTGGCAGGGTTTCAGTAAGTTTTGGTTCAGTACCTCCTTTGGTCAAAAGGTGGTGGTGTTTAAATAGAAGAGGGTGGTGGGCCTCCCAGGGGGGTTTGAAGGCTGGGATCAGCTGCTCTGGTGAGGAGAAGAAGAGCTATATTGTCTGTTTGGGTTGAGACAAGTCAGCAAGGTGGAATTCCAAAATTTGGCTCCTCCCAAGGTCTCGGCCAAGGTGTTTTCTGGCGATCCAGGCGGCTGGCCGGCAGGCATGGGTCACCCTCGGAGTCCGGGAGGGTCGGGCGGGGAGGTTTGTGCGATCAATTGGGCTTTGCCATGTGTAAAGGGGATGGCTTGGAATGGAATGGGGAAGAGGCCATTTTGGCTTGGTTTGGGTCAACCCATGGAAATAGGCTTGGTGCACCTCCCCAAGACCTGATTTTGAGCTGAGGAAATCATTTAGGTCAGCTTAGAAGGGGTGGTGAAGTCTCCATCCATGGTGAGGTGGCTAAGCATGGTTTAGTGTGTGACATGCTTAAGGTAAAAAAAGGTTTAAAAGGGTTTAAAAAATAGATCCCCTCTCTTGCCATTAATGGTTTGGTGAGGTAGAAAGTAGATTCCATGGCTCTCATGGCTCCCATGGGGCTCATGCATGGCTTCATGGCTCATATATGGCTTGGGAAAAGTTGTCTCACTTGCATGAGAAAGGGTATTAGAATTTTTTATGGATTTAAGGAGAATTGTCATAAGGCTTGATTTGGATTTATTTGGTGATGGATTTTAGAACTTAGGAAGTGTTTTAAATCAAATGGATGATGATAGAGGATTGTCATGTGGGCTTTGGGCCTTTTGAAATCATTTTTGATGGGCTTTTAGGAAGGCTAAAGGGGATGAGCCTTTAGGTTTGAAAATGGGCTTTTGAATGGAAAAAATTGCAAAGGGCCATGCCAAATAAAATGTTGAGTTTTTTTAAAGGATGTGTCTTGAATGATTTGAAGCAAATTCGGGGTAGTTTAGAATTGAATTGGGCGGAATTTGGGTTCATTTGGTAAATGGGCCAATGTAGGTCAAATTGGGCTAACTTGGACCAATGTTGGGCTAGGGTTGAAATTGAATAGATTTTATTGGCCTACCTTATTTAATGATGTAAGACATTATGTGAAAACATGTGATCGATGTCAAAGGATGAGAAATATATCTAGGAAGAATGAAATGCCTTTAAACAATATATTGGACGTTGAAATTTTTGATATATGGGGTTTAGACTTTATGGGACCATTTGTTCCATCACTTGAAAAAAATTATATTTTATTAGCAGTTGATTATGTTTCAAAGTGGATTGAAGCTGTTGTTTTACCAAACTGTGATTCCAAAAGTGTTCCTAATTTTTTAAGGAAAATGGTATTTTCAAGATTTGGAATGCCTAAGGTAATTATCACGGATGGTGGAAGTCATTTTAGGAATACAAGAATTCAATCATTACTTCAAAAATTTGGAATCAAGCATAAAATAATAACTGCTTATCTCCCACAAACAAGTGGAATGGCTGAAGTATCAAATAGAGAAATTAAAAGAATTCTAGAGAAGACTGTTAATCCTAAAACAACTGATTGGGTTGATAGACTTGATTCTGCATTATGGTCTTATAGAACAACTTATATGACACCTATCGGGATGTCACCTTACCGATTAATTTAATGTAAACATTGTCACTTATCTGTAGTACTTGAGCATAAAGCTTATTGGGCGATAAAGGAGTTTAATTTTAATTTGAATAAAGCAGAAGAAAAGAGATTGTTGAAATTAAAATACTTAATGAAATTACATGATTTCTTTTCCACATTATTCTCCTCTGTTCACTGAGCAAGAGGGTATTTTTATTTTATTTTTAGGATTTTTCTACACAAAGTTATGAATTTTCAAAGTTCTGGTAATTAAATAAATAAGAAAAATCCTAATTTCCTACTTATCCACGCGGCGCCGCGTCAACCTCGGCATCTCCGAAGCTCCACGCGTCGTCTTTTGATTCGGTGCCGCCATCTAACTGGGATGCCACGCGGCCCGCGGTTCATGTCCCGTTGATCCATCTGGCGATATACACGCGATCTGACGGCTCCTGGTCAACGTCTACGACTGGGGTGAACCCGTGACCGTCAACCTTCTAACCCTAATTTCTCACTCGATTCTCAACAGATTTTTGTGTTCTTATACTCTATGGATTCGTCTTGAAGAGACGAACATATCCATACGGTAAACATGCATTAAAATTGATTCAAACTAAATGGTGAATCTCTGGAAGCTCGGGAAGAAGAGTGAGTCCACACCTTTGCTCAGAAAAGTGAAGCTTTTATCTGAGAGTTGTGTCACGTTCGATTGGGTCTAAGCAAGCTCCAGATGAAGTCCTTTGGCCTGGTGAATTGTCTAGGTATGAAAGTGCCCACATCTGATGACAAAGCTTGGAGGCTAGAAGCAATGGCTGGCATGGAGAAGGGGCTTTTGGTGGTAAACTTCTTCTCTTGGTCTGGTGAAGGTGTAGGACCAATCAATTTTGGGATTGGCTCACTATGGTGAAGTGTCCTGGTTTTGGGCTTGGATTTCAACTCTGAAATTGAGCTCACAGAGAGGAAATGGCAGGGGGATTTCAGTGAGGATCAAGTTCTCTATGTGTAGAAAGTGGTCTGGGATGATTTTGGTAGGGTTTCAGTAAGTTTTGGTTCAGCACCTCCTTTGGCCGAGAGGTGGTGGTGTTTAAATAGGAGAGGGTGGAGGGCCTCCCAGGGGGGTTTGAAGGCTGGGATCAGCTGCTCTGGTGAGGAGAAGAAGAGCTATGCTGTCCATTTGGGTTGAGACATGTTAGCAAGGTGGAATTCTAAAATTTGGCTCCTCCCAAGGTCTCGGCCATGGTGTTTTCCAGCGATCCAGGCGGCTGGCCGGAAGGCATGGGTCACCCTCAGGTCCAGGTGGGTCAGGGCTGGAGGTTTGTGCAGTCAATTGGGCTTTGCCATGTATAAAGGGGATGGCTTGGAATGGAATGGGGAAGAGGCCATTTTGGCTTGGTTTGGGTCAACCCATGGAAATAGGCTTGGTGCACCTCCCCAAGACCTGATTTTGAGCTGAGGAAATCATTTAGGTCAGCTTAGAAGGTGTGGTGAAGTCTCCATCCTTGGTGAGGTGGCTAAGCATGGTTTAGTGTGTGACATGCTTAAGGTAAAAAAAGGTTTAAAAGGGTTTAATAAATAGATCCCCTCTCTTTCCATTAATGGTTTGGTGAGGTGGAAAGTAGATTCCATGGCTCTCATGGCTCCCATGGGGCTCATGCATGGCTTCATGGCTCATATATGGCTTGGGAAAAGTTGTCTCACTTGCATGAGAAAGGGTATTGGAATTTTTTATGGATTTAAGGAGAATTGTCATAAGGCTTGATTTGGATTTATTTGGTGATGGATTTTAGAACTTAGGAAGTGTTTTAAATCAAATGGATGATGATAGAGGATTGTCATGTGGGCTTTGGGCCTTTTGAAATCATTTTTGATGGGCTTTTAGGAAGGCTAAAGGGGATAAGCCTTTAGGTTTGAAAATGGGCTTTTGAATGGAAAAAATTGCAAAGGGCCGTGCTAAATAAAATGTTGAGTTTTGTTTAAGGATGTGTCTTGAATAATTTGAAGCAAATTTGGGGTAGTTTAGAATTGAATTGGGTGGAATTTGGGTTCATTTGGTAAATGGGCCAATGTAGGTCAAATTGGGCTAACTTGGGCCAATGTTGGGCTAGGGTTGAAATTGATGTAAAGTTAATGTTGGGAAATGTTTATGGGAGCATTTCAAATAGGTTTCAACTTTGGTTGGGCTTTGGTTTAGGGACTTGGGCTTATTTGGGTTAGGTTTGGGTTTAGGTCTAAATTGGGCTTTTTGGTTTTGGGTTGAATTTGAGTGGGGTTTGGGTCCAAATTTTGGGCAAATCATGTTAGTTTTTTGTTTATGGGGATGTTATGAAGGTTTGGGAAAGATTTGGGATCTATTGGAGTTGAATTGGGTCAAATTGGGTCAAGTTTAGGTCAGGGGTCAAAATTAGGCTTTAGGCTCCAAATTGGAATTGAATCCAAATGTCAATCAAATTGGACTTGTATTTGGTCAAAATTGATATTGGGGATATTGAATTGAAGTTTAGAATTAAATTGGACCAAAATTGGGGTCGATTGGGGAGGTTTGGTTTGACATTGGGTTCATTTGGGTTAAGAATGGGTCAAATTGGGGGTTTTGGCAAAAAATGGGGTAAATTGACCAAATCAGCCCATAGTGTAGTTAAAAAAAATGAAATTGGGAATATTTGGGATTTTTTTGAATTTTATGGGAATTTTCTGAATTTTTGGATTTTTTGGCTAAGAGGGGTATTTTGGGTATTTGAAGTGTATTGGGGGTATTTTTGGAATCTTTGGTATTTTTGGCTATGGATGATCAACTTGATTGGTGAGGAAATATTTAGGGCTAATTTTGGGGAATTTTGGGTGATTTAGAAATTTTGGAGGATTTGGGCAATTTTAAGGGCTTTCGGTAAGTTTGATAGGTATAGGGTATCCGGGGTCAAAAATTGAAATTTTGGAAAAGAGAAGATTGATCAAATATGAGTGAAATGGAATCACTTTGATTGAGCCATGAAGCCATATTAAGCCTATATGAGCCATGAGAGGACTCATTTGAGGCATTCACTATGTTTTTCCTAACCCTCTTAGCCAGGGGCTTACGGGTTGAGTTCCATCCATATGAATCACCTAAATGAGTCAAGGAGTCAAGTTAGGTTTGGGTGTGGTTTTAGGATTTGGATTGTGTGTGTGAGAGTGTAGAGTATGAGTGTAGTGAGTGTGTAAGTCAACCCTCACCAGACCAAGCTACCCAGGGTGGTCCTAGGGCCAAAGAGTCCTATAGGGAACTCATCCTTTAAACCTTCACTTTTGATTTCAACCCTCTAGGTGATTAGGAGTCTACAATCATGATTGTGGGGTTTGCAGGGAGACAAGAAGTGGTTTAAATTTCTAAAGGATGGGTCCCAATTCTAGTCATCTAAGATAGTCAAAGGAAAAGCCTAAGGCTAGATCCAAAGCACTAAAGAGGGAAGAGAAGACCTCATCAAAAATAAGGTCAACAATCACTTTTAATAAAAAATGAAACTTTGATTATTTAAAAAATTTAAATTTTTGGAAGAATAATAAAAATTTGAATTATTAAAAATAAGGATATAACTTGAGAGGATATTAATCCTTTAATAAAAAAATCCCTAAATAAATCACTTCAACAATATTTAACTTTTAATTAAGATTAAAATGATAATCCAAACTAAGTAAATTAAAAATTCAAAAAATAAATAACCCTTAAATCAAAGAAAAAAGTTCAAAATATTAAATAGTTTAATAATTAAATTAAATTAAATTAAATTAAATTAAATTAAGTAAAAATTAAATTAAAATTAAAATTAAATTAAATTAACGAGTTTAGCAATTAAGTTAAGCTAAATTAAAAAATATTTAAGTTCAATTAAATTAAATCAAATTTAAATTAAATTAAGTTAACATTATTCAATAATAAAGTAAAACAAATTTAAAACATTAAGATCACTTAAAGTATAAAGATTTAAACCAAAAAATAATTTGAACACTATTCCAAACTTAAAATTATTAATTAAAACATCATAATTAAATTAAATCACTTTAAACCATTAACTCAAACTTTAAATTAAGAATGATTAAAATTCTCAACAAACCAACTTGCCCTTAAAGGCTTTAATTATTATAACTCTTAAATAGAGTATTAAGTGAGATGTCACTTGATCCATGAAGAAAAATACATATTTTTATGCCTTGATTTTTATCAAATTCTAACGATATTATGCTTTAATGAAAGGTATTTTGTGTTTCTAGATGTAGGTAATGTAAGAAGGTCTAGAAAAGGAAAAGGAGCAAAAGGGAGCAAAAAGGGAGCAAAAATGGAGCAAAATACAAAAAGAAGAAAAAAATATGGCCTGGTGCCTAGGCGCCAAAAACTGGCACCTAAGCGCCAGACTCGATACACAAACTGTCAAGTTTTTGACGAATTTTTTATGGTTATTTTGACAGAGTGAGCAGTTATTGGACATTCGAGAAGACTGGCAGTTGTTCCTTGATAATAGGACATGCAATACAATGCATTTGGACGCTCCAAAATGGTTTTAAACGAGAAGAGGTGCGAGCCAAAGCGAAGAGGTGTGAAGAATTGGAAGCAGTATCCTGCGCCTAAGCGCCAGATTCAAGCGCCTAGGTGCCAGACCGACCTTCTAGAAGATTCATTGAATTTGGACATGTTTTGAAGAGGTGCCTCAAGGCAACCCTTGGAGCCTATATATAGGAGTCCACTCCTTCAGAGAAAATCGCCCCCCATTCGCCCCACCCCCTTTAGCCTCCTTAGAGAGAGAAATCTCATTAGAGATAGAGAGTCTAGAGAATTAGAGAGAGAAATTTAGGGCCACTTTTGTTTAGTTTAGTGAGTTTACTTTCAAGTTGTAGCATCTAGAGTTCATTACACTGTAGAGTTATGAGTCAGAAGATCTGTAGAAGGAATATTTGAGATAAGTATTTTTATTTGATTCAAAATTTATTTATTATGTTTTGCAGTTTATTTTCAATGTGTTCTGAGTAGTTAGTTTACTTTCTTCCTTCAATCATGAAGAGATAGATAAAATAATATAAAGGTTCGATGGAGAATTAAAATTCAAAATATTTTCAAAAATATTGTGATGACATTAATACATGGTCTTACTTTACTTTTTAAAATGGCCATTTAAATTGTTAAAACCTGTTGAAGAGTTTTGAAACCTTGAAGGAGAAGAACTCTTATCTTTTAAATGTGACATGAATCCTTGGGTAGTCGAAGGACATGTGCGGGCTATTCAAGGTGAAGTGCAAATAAATAGGAAGATAAGATTTAAAGGGCGTAGAATTGATAAGTTTTTAGAGTGACAGGCTAAATTCTTATAATTTGATTTATAGATCAGGAATGGGTCACTAGTAGGGCCGACCATAGCATCCCTTGGATATATAGAAGTGAGAGTCTAGATTAACCCATTACTACTAACAATACATCCGGACCTGATCTGTAAGTTAGCCAATGTTCTTTGCGCCTGGATCAAAGCGTAAAGAATAGGAATGCTTCTATTTGGCACAATACCATAAATCAAATTCTCCAACAAATATTAATTTATCTTAAAAATCTTGGATTAATTGAAGGAAAGAAAGTTGTTATTTTATATAGTTTTCATAAATCATTCTCTTAGTATTGTTTTCTTTAATTGCTTCTGGTAAATTAATAGTAATTTATAGTTAATTTAAAGAATAAAAAGATATTTTTAAAATATAATATTTAGAAAATTTATTTCTATAATTTTTCCCCGTGGGATCGATACTTGGGTTATAATAGAAAACTCTATATTACTTAAAACGATGCGTATACTTGCGTAGTACCTTTAATGTGTAAAGTAATTTCTAAAATTTATAATATATTTTGATTTATACACTAGCCGCTTATTATAAATTGGGTCAAGCTTTGGCCATCTTTTGGAAGCATATATTACTGCGTTACTTGCTGTCGGGTCAAGTTTTTGGCGCCTTTGCCAGGGAAAAGAAATAAAATAGTTATAAATTTCTTTAAAAAATATTATATTTCTAAAAATATAAAAATTTTAAAAAATATATATATAATATAAAAAATTGTATTTTATTCCTTATTTTATGCGAAGATTTGGTTCTGAAGGATTAATACCTTTAGATTATGAATTAGAAAAATTAAAAAGGGAAAACAAATTCAAAAATTTTAAGAAATGGCTAGTTTAAAAAATCTAATTGAACTTAATGATAAAAATATTTATAAACCATTAAGGGATTATGCTAACCCTACGGTTGATGAACTTCATAGTAGTATTCAAATACTAACTGTAGATGCTAATTCTTTTGAACTTAAACCGTCTATTATTCAAATGGTGCAAAACAATCAATTTAGTGGAACACAAAATGAGTATCCAAATTTACATCTTGTTAGTTTTTTAGAACTTTGTGCTACCTTTAAATATAACAATGTTTCTGATGATGCTATTAGACTTAGACTCTTTCCTTTTTCTTTAAGAGATAAAGCAAAGATGTGGTTAAACTCATTAGCGACTGGTTCTATTAAAACATGGGCTGAAATGACACAAAAATTACTTGCTAAATATTTTCCTCCTTCTAAAACTGCTAAATTAAGAAATGATATTACTTCGTTTAGTCAATTTGACGGGGAGACAATATATGAAACTTGGGAAAGATTTAAAGAACTATTAAGAAAATGTCCTCATCATGCTTTACCTGATTGGTTAATTATTCAAACATTTTATAATGGATTAATTGGATCTTTAAAATCAATTATTGATGCTATTGTTGGAGGTTCTTTAATGTCTAAATCATTTGAAGAAGCTTACACTTTAATTAAAGAAATGGCTAATAACAATTTTCAATAGCCTTCCGAAAGGATTAATCTAAAAAAGATGGCAAGTATTCACGATAATGAAGCCTTTTCTATTTTAGTTTCACAAGTAGCAGCAGTGTCTAGGAAATTAGATAGTTTTGCAATTAATATTTCGCAAAATAATTCTACTAACATTGAAGATTCTCAAACTATTGAAACTTTAGATGTTATTGCAAGTAAAAATAATCCTTATTCAAATTATTATAATCTTGGGTAGAAAAATCATCCTAATTTTAACTGGAATAATTCACAACAACAATTGGGTAATAATCAATCTCATCCCATTGGAAATTGGAATAATCATGTTAATCCAAATTTTAAACCTCTCGGATTTAATAATCAACTGAAAAAGTTATCAATAGAGGAATTAATATTACATATGAATAATCAATTACAAAATCAAAATACTGTTATTCGTAATATTGAAAATCAAATGGGGCAAATTGCTACTTTAATTAATAACAAACATGTAGGAACACTTCCTAGTAATGTTGAAATTAATTCAAAGGAAACTGGAAAAGAACATGAACAAGCTAAAGCTGTGTAAACTTAGAAGTTGAAAAGAAATAAAAGAAAGAATGCAAAATGAAGTTGAAAAAGAGATTGAGGTTGAAGAGATTGAAAAACCTAAAGAAACTCTCTCTCCTAGTTAAGATCAAACTGTTATACCTGTTAATGTGGAAGTTGAAAAACCACCACCACCTTTTCCTCAAAGACTTAAACAATAGAAACTTGATCATCAATTTTCTAAGTTCTTTGAACTTTTTAAGAAAGTTACTATTAATATACCTTTTGCTGAAGCTTTAGAACAAATGTCAACTTATGCAAAATTTATGAAGGATATTTTCAGCAAGAAACAGAAATTTGAAGCTTTTGAAACTGTTGCACTAAGTGAAGAATGCAGTGCAATAATTCAAAAGAAATTACCGGAAAAGCTTAAGGATCTTGAAAGTTTCACTATACCCTGTGCTATTGGAGAAAAATTTTGTGGAAAAGCTTTATGTGATTTAGGAGCAAGTATTATTCTCATGCCATTTTCTATCTTTCGAAGATTAGATTTAGGAGATATTACTCCCGCAACTGTAACCCTTCAGTTAGCTGATAGATCTATCACTTATCCTAAAGGAGTTATAGAGGATGTACTTGTTAAAGTGGATAAATTTATCTTCCCTGTAGATTTCATAGTACTTGATATGGAAGAAGATAAAGAGATACCTATTATTTTAGGGAGACCTTTTCTAGCTACCGGAAGAGCTATGATTGATGTGCAAAAAGGAGAACTAACCATGAGAGTTAATGATCAAGAAATCAAATTCATTGTTCTTAAGTCAATGAAGTACCCTGATAAAGAGAAATGTTATCGAATGGATATAATTGATTATTTAATTCAAAAACATTATCAAGAAAAATGTAAAGTCATTTCTGAAGAAAAATTTGAATTTTTAACTAATGAAGATGAAGTTGTGGAAGAAGAGGAGACTTATTTTATAAAAGATAATTGGGAAACTTTAGACATAACTCAAAATGATATACTTTTACCATCAATAAAAAAAGCCCCTGAACTGGAATTAAAAATATTACCTTCCCATTTAAAATATGCGTTTCTTGGAAATTCGTTAACTTTACCTGTTATTATTTCTTCTAAACTTAGTACAGATCAAGAAGAAAAACTATTAGGTGTGTTAAAGAATTATAAGAAAGCTTTTGGTTGGACTATTGCTGATATAAGAGGAATAAGCCCTTCTATTTGCATGCATAGAATTTTAATGGAAGAAAATTTTAAACCAACTATAGAATCGCAAAGACGATTAAATCCTATCATGAAAGAGGTTGTTAAAAAAGAAATTATTAAATGGTTAGATGCTGGTATTATTTATCCTATTTCGAATAGTCAATGGGTAAGTCCTATTCATTGTGTTCGAAGAAAGGAGGAGTAACTGTCATTGTTAATGATAAAAATGAACTTATCCCTACAAGACAAGTTACTGGATGGCAAATCTGTATTGACTATAGGAAATTAAATAAAGCCACTAGAAAGGATCATTTTCCTTTACCTTTCTTGGATCAAATGCTTGATAAACTAGCTGGACACTCATATTTCTATTTCCTGGATGGATATTCTAGTTATCATCAATTACTTATTGCTCCTTAGGACAAAGAAAAGACAACATTTACAAGTCCTTATGGAACATTTGCTTTTAGAAGAATGCCTTTTGGTTTATGTAATGCACCTGCAACTTTTCAAAGATGTATGATGTCAATATTTTGTGATTTGATTGACAAAGGAATTGAAATATTTATGAATGATTTTTCAGTCTTTGGAACTTCTTTTGAATCTTGTTTGGAAAACATTTCCAAAGTTCTGAAAAGATGTGAAGAAACAAATTTAGTTCTTAAGCGGGAAAAATGTCAATTCATGGTCACAGAAGGCATTGTACTTGGTCACAAAGTATCACAAAAAGGGATGGAAGTTGATCAAGCAAAAGTAAAAATTATTGCTGAATTGCAACCACCTACTACTGTTACTGATGTGAGAAGTTTTCTAGGTCATGCTGGATTTTATAGAAGATACATAAAGGATTTTTCTAAAGTTGCTAAACCTCTTTGTCATTTATAAGAAAAAGATGCAAAATTTGAATTTAATAAAGAATGTATTAATGCTTTTAATATTCTTAAAGAAAAATTAATATATGTACCTATCATTGTTGCACCTAATTGGGATAAATCTTTTTGAATTCATGTGTGACGCAAGTGATTTTGCAATTGGAGAAATCTATAGTATATGCCTTTGATAAATTTAGACCTTATCTTATTGGTACTAAATGCATAGTTCATACTGATCATTTTGCTATTAAATATCTATATTCTAAAAAGGATTCTTAACCTAGACTGATAAGATGGGTTTTACTTCTAAAAGAATTTGATTTTCAAATAGTAGATAGAAAAGGAACTGAAAACCAAATTTCTGATCATTTATCTAGAATTAAAAATGATATTATTTCGGAAGAAAATATAAATGAGAATTTTCCTGATGAATCTTTATATGCTATTCAAGAATATAAAACACCTTGGTATGCTGATATTGTTAATTATTTAGTTAGCAATATTTTTCCTTATGACTTGGATAACAAATTTATTAAGAAATTTAAATATGATGCTAAATCTTATATCTGTGAAGAACCTCATGTATTTAAAATTAGAAAAGATTCTATGATTCGAAGATGTGTACCTTATGAAGAAACTTTTGTTATTATTCAAAAATGTCATGATTCCGATTTTGGAGGACACTTTGGCATAGATAAAACTGCATTTAAAATTTTAAATTCTAGATTTTATTGGCCTACCTTATTTAATGATGTAAGACATTATGTGAAAACATGTGATCAATGTCAAAGGATGAGAAATATATCTAGGAAGAATGAAATGCCTTTAAACTATATATTGGACGTTGAAATTTTTGAAATATTGGGTTTAGACTTTATGGGACCATTTGTTCCATCACTTGCATAAATTTATATTTTATTAGCAGTTGATTATGTTTCAAAGTAGATTGAAGCTGTTGCTTTACCAAATTGTGATTCCAAAAGTGTTCCTAAATTTTTAAGGAAAATGGTATTTTCAAGATTTGGAATGCCTAAGGTAATTATCACGGATGGTGGAAGTCATTTTAGGAATATAAGAATTCAATCATTACTTCAAAAATTTGGAATCAAGCATAAAATAGCAACTGCTTATCACCCACAAACAAGTGGAATGGCTGAAGTATCAAATAGAGAAATTAAAAGAATTCTAGAGAAGACTGTTAATCCTAAAACAACTGATTGGGTTGATAGACTTGATTCTGCATTATGGGCTTATAGAATAGCTAATAAGACACCTATCGGGATGTCACCTTACCGGCTAATTTATTGTAAACATTGTCACTTACCTGTAGAACTTGAGCATAAAGCTTATTGGGCGATAAAGGAGTTTAATTTTAATTTGAATAAAGCAGAAGAAAAGAGATTTTTGCAATTAAATGAGATGGAAGAAATAAGAAATGAAGCATATGAAAATGCAAGGATTTATAAAGAGAAAATGAATATGTTACATGACAAGAAAATTTCTGGAAAAGTTCTTGAACCTGGACAAGAAGTAGTACTATTTAATTCTCGTTTAAAACTTTTTCCTAGAAAATTAAGATATAAATGGATTGGACACTATATAGTTGAGGAAGTATACCATTATGGAGCTGTGGATATTATAGATCCCAAAACAGGAAAAATTTTTAAAGTAAATGGATTAAGATTGAAGCCTCATTTGGGAGACATTAAAAAGATTTATAAAGAGGCTTATAAATTGAATCAACCTGATTAAAGATTTACTTAAGTCGGGCTGATGACGTTAAACTAAGCGCTTTGTGGGAGGCAACCCATATTTTTCTTTTTTTTTAGTGTTTTTGTCTTTTAATGTAAGGTTATGCCTCGATCTTGATTAATTTTATAGTACTTTAGAAAAATTTGATGCTTATAAGTCTTTATTGACTTAGGCTGAAAATTATTTTAAAGTATGTAAATTTAAAAATTAGATCACTCTATTTTGAATATGAGTAAATAGGAGATCAAGTTAACCTTCATTATGATTGCTTACGATGTGAGTTGTTGAGTCTAAATTACTCTTACCAGTATAGTATACCTATCTTGGAAAACGAAATTTTGAAATTTGACGATTAGGCGAAATGGAGTTGAACATAGTTCCAGCCCCTAGGCACCAGAATTCAACGCCTAAGCGTCAGAATCAGCTATGTATCAATAGGTCCAGCGCCTAGGTGCCAGATTCGGCTCCTAAGCGCCACGATTACTAGGACGTGCAAAAACTGAAATTTTTCAGTTTTTCACACGATTTTCCCTTATAAATTAACCTATTCTCTTCCCTAACCATCAAGCAATCAGAATTACGTCCCTTGCACTTCATTCTTGAGAGATTTGAGAGAATTTTGAAGAAATGGAAGGAAGAAATCATGGAGATGAAGTTAGGGACAAGGTTTCTAAGGATCCTCAACCCTACATCAATGGTTTCATCGCTGTAAGTTTAGAAAAAATCTCTAGTCGTTTGGATAAGTTTGAAGTGGATTTTAAAAGAATTGGAGATCACCTTCTTGAGATGTTTCATCAAATTGAACATCTAGAATGGCAGATGAAACTTTAATTTGATCATTTGCGGCTTATCAAGATGCTCAAGTTGAAATGTATGTGAAGAACAAGTGGATTGATGAAAAGAAGGCTACGGATTTCCCGAGAGCGTTAGTGTTCTTTCCAAGTAGAATTCACAATTTCCCTTGTGAAGATTGAATATTCTAGTAATGGGTTAGTTATTATATTGTTTGTTGAGTCGTTGTATCGATTTAGAGAATCGATTGTGTTTGTTTGTGTATTTTCTTTCATGTTCAATGTGTGTTGTTTTTGCTTAGAAATTGTTATGTTTGAGTGTGTATTAGGAACTTGAATCAAGTTTAATACTTATCTGGAATGTATTGAGTCAACATTGAAGATTATGAATGGAATTTAATGAGTTTGATGTAAACTTAGTGTTTGATTCGTGGATTTAATATTTAAAATTTTTGGAAATGTTTTGGAAGTTAGAAACTAAAGCCCTACTCTGATATGAGTAATTGGAAGTTGAATTTATGAATTTTGGTGGAAAATTAAATTTAAAAATAATTTTTTTGTGAAAGGCGAGTTACCCGAAAATTATCATTTAAACCCCCAAAAGCCACTTTTGATGCCTAAGCTTCATCTTCTTCGCCATTTTCACGAAAATACACCCTTTGGATCCATTTTGAGGTCAATACATTAAGGATTTGAGCGTGAAACCACTCGATTTCATCGTCTCAAGGTCAGATCTACACTTTAAACCATTTATTTTCGATTTTCACCATAGATTTTCCTAGTTATTGCTAAGAACTGAAATTTTGAATTTTTTTTTGATTTTTAGTGATTTCTTTGGATTTTAAAACTTATTTTATGTTTTATAAACTTAAAAAGATTTTAAATCTTTGATTCCTAAATTTGTTCTTATTTTCTTTCACGTTTAGATGGCACCAAAATCTAAGCACGGGAAGGGACAAGAAAATTTTGATAGCAGCAAATTTCCAAATGCGGCTGCGCATTTTCGCTTTCACGAACTAGCATCGTCGAGAAAGTTCATCTCAGAATGAAGTTTCTATCATCCTGAGGAGATGATCAAAAACACTATTGTTGCGCATAACTGGCAACGATTTTGTTACTTCACTGCTATTGCTGTTATCCCGGTTGTTCGAGAATTTTATGCAAATTTTCTGGATGCTGAAGATTCTAAAGTCTTCGTTAGAGGAATCAGAGTAGGATTTACTCCAGAAAGAATCAACATATTCTATGGCCTGCCACCGACGATTGAGTGCTATTATTCTGGATTATCACCATCTGAGGGTGATTTGGATATGATTATTGCCTAATTGAATGACGGTACTGGATCTTGGAAGATCAGGAATGACAAAAGGGTAAATTTCAAATCTTTCAAGCTGAATGGTATTTCAAAAGCATGGCACTATTTCATTTCTGCGAGATTGTTACCTTCCAATCATCTGAGTGAAGTAACTAAAGATCGAGCGATCTTGAATTACTGCATTCAGGAGAGGAAGCCTATAGATGTTGGCAGTATTATTTATGAATTTGTGGATTCTATTGCGAGATCCAGCACTTCTGTTGGATTGGGATTTCCTTCTTTGACTTATTCGTTATGTGTTAATGATGGAGTCAGTGCTGATATTTCTGAAGAGAAGTTAAAGACTACCAAGCCAATTGGGCGGGGAGAGTGTTAGTATCTATGATCGTCTTCGAGGGAAGAGATCGACCGCTCCTTCTACTTCGCATATACTTCGGGTAGACCTTCTACTTCTCACCCCTCTACTTCAGTCGAGCCACCATCTAGTTTACGGGAGTCCATGCATGATCGGTTTTAGAGCAGTATCAGGAGTTGTTTCAGACTCACTGCAGGATAGAACTATTGACAAGAAACTGGATCATCTTTCTGACTATACCCAGAGGAATAGTAGTTACAATGCAGAGTACGATGAAGCCCTAGTCAGATTTCTGAAGGGTGAACATGATGTGAGTTTCCCTACTTTTCCTAGCTTTACACCATTTATTGATCCTAAGGATGTTGAGTTTTCCTTTGGTGATGATGACGACGATGAGGCGACAGCTAGTGATTAGTAGTAGAGAGATCTTTATGTAGTGCTACTCTGTTGTTAGTTTGTTTTGTTTGGATTGTTTGTTAGTTTTATGTTTAATGTGTGTTGTTTAGTTTATGTACTTATGTGGATGGATTATGTGGTTAAAACATTTTTAGTATATTGTGTTGAGACTGATGTTAGAGTTAATTTATATGTGTGTTTTAATCTACTGTTTAGTACTTAGTAATTTTGCTCTGCTTTAATTTTGTTTCAAATTTAGTATAAAAAGAAAATTTAGCAAGCTTACTTTTTTATACATGCATAAATTTTATCTTAATTATTCATAAAAGCATGTTTAGAAAGTTAATTTTTCTTTTTAAGATTGTTTTTACATACTTATAAAAATTCTTATGATTTTCTTTCTCTCATACTTTCAAAATTTTCGTAGTTTACCAAAACTTAAGTATGGGGGAAGGGAAATACATTCAAATTTAAATTTTATTTGTCCTTAAAGAGCTAATATTTTCCTAAAAATAAAAACTTTTTAAAATAACTTAAGGAATTAAAAATTTATTTGAGACCACTTTTATTTTTGAAATTATAAACAATTTAGTGAAATTAACTAAAGTTTTACTAACTTTGATTGAATTTAAGAATAGAATTATTTAACTTAAGGAAGAATAAGATTAAAGAATTTTTCTATTCATGATAGAAATGATAGAATTTAGAAATATTAAGTAGTAAAAAATTATCACTTGAAAAAGAGAAGATTGGAAATCTTTTTGAATTCTTATTTATGTTATAAGAATTAAGTGAAAATGTATAAAGTTTTAAAAATATAAGTTAAGGATAGTGAAGTTCAAAACCATTAACGAGTTATCCGAGATATAGTAATCCTCTCTATATATAAAAAAATATAATTAAAAAAAATAAATAAATAAAAAAAGAAAAGAGAGGAGAAGCTTGAGGAAATGCCTAATCAAAAATTAGCTTCACTTGAATTATCTTATGGGAAGAAAACTAGTTACATATCTTACTTAATTTTTATACATGAATATTCATTTAAAAATGATTTTTCAAGAAAATCTTTTTCTTGTAAATAATCTATGAGATCTTAATATAATAAGTGTATATTATTTTCAAAATGAATGAAAAGTTTTAAATCTTATGATTTAGTAGTTAAATATTCTTTAAATTCTTAAAATTAAACCTAGTTAGTGAAATTAGGTTAATAATTTACTAAAGACTTTATAAAATCAGATATTATAAGGAGTCTTAAATATTTATCTTTTATTCCAAAGGTTATATTTTGTATAGTAAAAAGAGTTACTTGGGGACAAGTAACATTAAAGTTTGGGGGATTTTGATCCATAAAGAAAAATACATATTTTTATGCCTTGATTTTTATCAATTTCTAAGGATATTATGCTTTAATGAAAGGTATTTTTGTGTTTTTGGATGTAGGTTATGTAAAAAGGTCTAGAAAAGGAAAAGGAACAAAGGGGAGAAAAAATGGAGCCCAATACAAAAAGAAGAAAAAAATATGGCCTAGGGCCTAAGCACCAGACTCGATACATAAACTGTCAAGTTTTTGACGACTTTTGGATGGTTATTTTGACGGAGTGAACAGTTATTAGACATTCTACAAGACTGGCAGTTGTTCCTTGATAATAGGACATGTGATACATTGCATTTGGACGCTCCAAAACGGTTTTAAATGCGAAGAGGTGCGAAGAACTGGACACGGTATCTAGCTCCTAGGCACCAGACCGACCTTCTAGATGATTCATTGAATTTGGACTTGTTTTGAAGAGGTGCCTCAAGGCAACCCTTGGAGCCTATAAATAGGAGTCCACTCCTTCAGAGAAAATTGCCCCCCATTCGCCCCACCCCCTCTAGCCTCCTTAGAGAAAGAAATCTCATTAGAGAGAGAGAGTCTAGAGAATTAGAGAGAGAAATTTAGGGCAACTTTTGTTTAGTTTAGTGAGTTTACTTTCAAGTTGTAGCATCTGGAGTTCATTACATTGTGGAGTCAGGAGTCAGAAGATCTATAGAAGGAATATTTGAGATAAGTATTTTTATTTGATTTAAAGTTTATTTATTATGTTTTGCATTTTATTTTCAATGTGTTCTGAGTAGTTAGTTTACTTTCTTCCTTCAATCATGAAGAGATAGATAAGATAATATAAAGATTCGATGGAGAAATAAAATTCAAAATATTTTCAAAAACATTGTGATGACATTAGTATCTGATCTGACTTTACTTTTTAAAATGATCATTTAAATTGTTAAAACCTGTTGAAGAGTTTTGAAACCTTGAAGGAGAAGAACTCTTAACTTGTAAATGTCACATGAATCCTTGGGTAGTCAAAGGCCATGTGCGGGCTATTCAAGGTGAAGTGCAAATAAATAGGAAGATGAGATTTAAAGGGCGTAAAATTGATAAGTTTTTAGAGTGACAGGCTAAATTCTTATAATTTAATTTATAGATCGGGAATGGGTCACTAGTAGGGCCGACCATAGCAACCCTTGGACATCTAGAAGTGAGAGTCTAGATTAACCCATTACTACTAACAATACATCTGAACCTGATCTGTAAGTTAGCCAATATTCTTTGCACCTGGATGAAAGGGTAAATAATAGGAATGCTTCTATTTGGCACAATACCATAAATCAAATTCTCCAACGAATATTAAATTATCTTAAAAATCTTGGATTAATTGAAGGAAAGAAAGTTGTTATTTTATATAGTTTTCGTAAATCATTCTCTTAGTATTGTTTTCTTTAATTGCTTTAGGTAAATTAATAGTAATTTATAGTTAATTTAAAGAATAAAAAGATATTTTTAAAATATAATATTTAGAAAATTTATTTCTATAATTTTTCCCCGTGGGATCGATACTTGGGTTATAATAGAAAACCCTATATTACTTGAAACGATGCGTATACTTGCGTAGTACCCCTAATGTGTAAAGTAATTTATAAAATTTACAATATATTTTGATTTATACACTAGCCGCTTATAATAAATTGGGTCAAGCTTTGGCCATCTTTTGGAAGCATATGTTACTACATTACTTGCGGTCGGGTCATCACTTCATTCATCAGGTAATCAAATACCCAAGTTCACTGAGCAAGAGACAAAGCTTAACTAAACTCATGGATGATTAATGCACCTGTACAATTAAATTTACTTGGACTCAAAATAATCTCAGAAGTATTGAAAAGATGTTTAGGACTCGTCCTAAGCACTTCCTCAATATGATGGGATGTTTTAGAAGAACAATTGAATTTAATTGTTCTTTGAAGAAGAAAATCATCCTTAAACAAAACACAAGAACCTAGACGTCATAGGAGATGACTAGTTATAGGACCGGGACTTTGGTAGACAACCAAAACCATCCCTTAGCTTTACCTAGGTATTAGTTGAAATATTTAAATGCCTTAACATGTGTTTTAAGTGCAGCTTGGGATGACGGGAAGACCCTTCAGGTACGCTTTTATTTTATTGCAATTTACTTTATTGTAATTTACTTACATGCACTGTACTTTACTTTTTCTTGCATGTTAAATAAGACTGTTGCATGAAAACCAAAACCTTTAGGATAGCCCCAGAACTGAAACTAGAACTAAATTAAAAGACACCACAAGTTAAGATTCACCGCCACAACATTCCAAATATAAAACAACTCAAAATTTAATCACAAACACAACAACAAAACTACAATTACAACTAAATTAAAATGTCTCATTGAATGATCGGGAATACCCCGGATGATGTAATACACGTGTTGCTAACGGGATTCCCACGGTCTAAATGAAAGTGTGGAACTCATTCAGTTGAGTTTAGCAAATTCATCTGGACTAAGTGAATTCGATAACGAAACCGTGGGATCTTAATCGGTTCTGTTTAAATAACTTTAGGATTTGTTTTAATTAAGACACTAAAGACACTTGGATTTTAAGATTTCTAAACCAAAACACTTCTCTCATCTCCTGATTTTCACCTTCTAAAACTAAACCTCTGCAACAACAAGGAGTTCGGAGCATGGTGGGCAGCACGACCATCGGCATCAGCGAAACCCAGATCTACTTCAGCAAAACTTTCTTAGAATTAAATAACCAAGCCATAGGACTTCGAGGTAGTTTGCCTAGTGCAACATAAATCATCAACTCTTCGTTAGGCATTTGCATGATCATGTCATGTATATTAAGCCCTAACCGGTCTTAAGACTCTGAGGTAGTCGTTCGGTACGACATAAACACTAATATTTTCGAGGCTGTTTGTGTGATTATATCATACAAATATAAGTCCTAATTAACTAAAATTGGCAGGATTGAAACATTAAATAAATTCTCAAATTGAAACCAAACCATAGGATAGTTTGGGAAGTTGCCAAGATTCTTCTTGGATCCTCACCTTCTCCTACTTCTCTTCCTTTGGACTCCTAAAATAAATTGTTCCAAATTTGAGCTAATCCCTTTTGAAATTTCCAAAATCCAATTGTTTGAAAACCTTAAACTTTGAAATTCTTGAGAGCAAAACCACTGATCATTATCGAGAGTTTTCTTAAGTGATTCCCATCATTTAAGATGTAATTAACTATAGGGGCTTGCCCTTATAGGGAACTTTAAGAACCCAGGTAATATAAACCCTGCTTAATTTCTTTATATTAAGCAGGGGAACCTGTCGGCTTATAAAATTGGTTCGCAGACCAAACGGATGTCACAAATCTTCAAGATTATTTAACTGAGCCTCATCGTCAAGCAGTGTGTCTATTCTTTGGGATAGATATACAGTTTGTGGTGTGGTGCTCGTTTATATAAACTATTTGGGATGTGAGATTGGTTTAATTTCATATCTTAAAATTTTCAAACATAAAATTATTTTCAAAATTAAATGCTACTTTCAAATTATATATATATATATATATTCAAAAGACTTGCCTAACAGGCAAGTAGTATATTTATCACCATCATCGATACGATTCGTGTTCTTACAAAAGGAAGGCCTATCCTATCACCATGCAAAAAAGCGCGAGGGAAGGGGGAGGTGTAGTTTCTACAAAAATTTCCCTTTTACGATAACCACGAGATGCAAGCCGGTGTGCGGGAGCATTACCCTCCTAGGTATATATGAAAAAATTACATTTATACTCTCAACCACTCCCTTCACTCTATTCGACCATCTCCGAATGTACCATGGAGCAACTTCGAGTCCCTTGCGAGAAGCTAATGCAATTAGAAGAATGCGATTCTACAATTAGTAATCTAACCTCACGAGATCCTGGCAATATTAAGTGCCCGAAAGATGGCCACCATTTCGGCCTCGAGAGCATCACAAGCCTCGACGGGAGAGTAGAAGAATAATAAACATTGTCCCATCCCATTTCTAAAAATGCCACCAATCCCGAACTTGCTGAGTTTTATAGCTACCATCAGTATTCACTTTGATCCAAGGGGAAGGGGGAGGGGACCAACCAGCAACCAGAGAAAGGGGGAGGAAAATTCAGAACCTACTTGGCGGATATCGGTGAATTTGTGATATCTAGTGAGTTTCTTAAGGTAGGATAAGCAATGAGCGGAACAACGAGGAAGCGAGGGCGAACACCCCTCAAACCTAACCTTATTTCCGCCCATCCGGATAAACCGAGCCACAACACAAGGAACCACCGGGAGATTCACCTTATGCGAGTCCCCTAACACATCGAAAGGTCCGACCAACTTAATTGCAAAGTATCCACCTGAATCCCGCTTATAACATGAGTCCAGACCTCTTGAGAGAATGTACACCTTAAGAACAAATGATCCCCAGATTCTTCCTCCTGCATACATAATTGACAGCAGGAAGGCCCTCTAATTCCCTTTAATTTGAGGATATCATCAGTAGGAAGTAGCAAATGTCTTAATCTCCAGCAAATATATATATATATATATATATATATATATATATATATATATATATATATATATATATATATATATATATATATTTAAATCAAATTTAAAATCTAAAATTCGCTGAAAATTTCTGTTAGGCGACCCCATTTTCTAAAGTACAACACAAACCTAAAAATATGCCGACAGCTTCTAGCGACTCCGCTGGGGACTAGTTCCTCTATCCATTTTTATTAGATGGTTTTGCTTTCATAAATCGATAGTGAGTCCATATCCTTAGTGGACCAAAACTATCATTCTTCCGTTGGCATACTACGTTCATTTCTATCATGAACGGGTATAACCAACTTCTCTCGAATTTAGGAGCCACTGTTTAGACACCCCTAAACAGAGAGATTCTGAAATCCTTTTACCTCTTTTCTGAGGTGGGGTGGACCCCCAATAGGTGTTAGCTTAGGAACAATCCTCCAGATTGAGAAGTCTTACGAGACTTTCTCTTCCTTCCCAATTCTGAATCGGATCCTTTACCTTTTCTATACCTTTGAACATTCCGTTCCTAATAAACAAATCCTCTAATAAAAGACTCTTTTAATAAATAAATCCTTTTAAAATCATAAATACATAAACGAAAATGTTTTCAGACTCTTTCTTTTTCGTCCTAAGTTTTGCGACAAAAGGAAGCATAATTTGGAACTAATATTCAGAATCTACCCTACAGAAAATGACTGCGCCAAAGTTAATTTTCTCCTTCACCAATGGAATGGACTTCACCGTTTATAAGGATGAGCTGCCTAACAATGGGATCATCCATTTTGGACAAGGATTCGACAACACAGATATCAAGTTCGCCGATGTCACTCTCTTCGCACTAATGGACAAAGTGCCGAAGGAAATCGAAGATTAGCTCGAGAATTCCCTCCCTATAAAGGGTTCCAGGTTGAAAGAAGTACTACTATTCGTAGGAGGACTTGTTGTCTCTACCCCCACCGGTCTAGTCATCTCTGCACCTACCCAGCTTCTACGCAAGCTAAAGGGGAAGGAAATCCAAGTCTATGATGAGCCTGTCACCATGGAGGGTACAGATTTTGCTACAATATCATCTGTTTTTGAGATTGGGTCCAGTTCAAGAGTTGCACCCCTAACTCGGACTCAAAGGAGAAATAGAAGTAGAAAGATTACAAAGATCGAGAAAGCCAAAGCTGCTGAAGTTGCTTTTCTAGAAGAAACTCCTGAGGAAAGAGATGAACTGCCTGAGTTTATACCTCTGTTGGAAGGGAGTAGGTTTCACCCCCTCTTTGCTGCATCGGATGAAGAAGATGTCCGAAGGATTGCCACTACACTACCCCGACCAGCATACTATAGTAACTGCAAAAGAAAAAGGGTTAAGACTGCGCCATTTGCTCGGCTACAAGCTATGATAGAAAAATTAGCAAAGAAAGAAAGATGCCCTGTGTCAGAAATCCTAAGAAGAATGGGACGAGTGCCAGCTAGATCTCACCTTGGACCGCGAGTAGAGCATATCACGGCCGTGGAGAAGCCAAGGAAGAAAATGAGAGCTAGTTCACCTGTTGTTGTATCGGGCCATCATATTAGGGAGGACACCACCTATCAGCATATAGCCGACAGACCTTCCGGTCCTATGCCTTCTGCTACAAGAAGGATGGTGTGGCGACCTATTATTACCGAACCGAGACCAACACAACGGCCTGAGAAGAAAAGTCTTGTCAAAGAGCCTGAATCAGAAGGAAGTGCAACTGCAATAAAAGAAACTCCCAGAAAAGAAGTCCAAAAACCATCGCACAACAACCTCGAGACCGTCTGGAAGAGACCCCTAGAGGATGCTATAGGAAAGCTAAGGACGGATATCTGCCGGTTGGCAAAAGAAAGAGGAGAAAAGTTGGAAAATGAAGTTGAATCATCAGAGTTCATGGATGAAGAGTATGCCGAGATCAACATGGTTGAGACACGAGCATTGTCAGCTTCGCAAGGTGCTCTGGCAGCTGCGCGGAAAGAGACGAACTGGAAGTGATGAGAGCACAGCTTCAGGAAAGAGATGACACAATTTCCCAGATGGCAAAGAGGATGGAATAGACGGCTGCTGCCTTAGCCACTCTTCAGATTCAGGTGCAACCTCAGAAATAAACACCCCCAGAGATCATCCATATTGCAGATGGAGGAAAAGAGATCACATCCGTCAACGAAGACAAGCAACCAAAGAAGGATTCTGCACAGAGCATGATTCCCGAAAAGGACATTAAAAACATGGTAGAACGGCAGGTGCGAGAAGCCCTAGCACAATCTAAGAGTGGAGCATCTATTCAAACGGATAGACCTTACCCCGAAGAGTTCGATGCAGTCCAATACCCAAAAGGCTTCGTACCACCTCTATTTATGACTTTTGATGGAACGGGAAACCCCCGGCAGCATGTCACACATTTTCGTGCTAGTTGCTGCAATGCCAGTGGGAGTGACGCTTTACTCTTCCGTCAGCTCGTCAGCAGTTTGTCAGGGATTGCCTTCGACTGGTATGCAGAATTGCCAAATGGTTCGGTTAAAACCTTTGCAGAGTTAGAAAACCTTTTCGTTAAGCGGTTTGTCGGGGCTCGACACCATATCACCATCGGTGATCTAGTGGTGGAACACCAGAAACCGAACGAGACTTTAGTGGATTACATACTTCGGTGGAGGAACTTAAGCATGAAGTGTGAACCAGAACTTCAGGAACAGCATGCAGTCGGTATCTTGCTTAAAAGACTCCACGGCCCGATAGCACTTCTCCTTAAAGGATTTACAATCAATACTTTCGAGAAGCTGCTTAGCAAGGCCGGGAGCTTGCAAGAGGAAGCAAAGCAACTAACTTTCGTGGACAAGAATGATAAGTAGAAGCCCATGAAAACATTCAAAAAGAAATCCAGAATCGTCGTGGCAGTAGATAAGGGCATGCAGCCAGTACAAATACAGCCACAACGACCACAGTCTAGCTATCAACTACCGCAATGTACTTACCAACAACCTCAGCAGGGTTATCAACAGTCTTGACCAAGTTATCAGTCGCCTCAGCATTATGAACAACCACCTCGTCCACAGCATACTCTGAATGATTTTCTGAACAAGGAATAACTATTCAAAACTGAAGCAGTGGCAAAAATGTTCCGCAGTTTAATGAAGACACCAGATTTTCAGCTACCAGAGCCCAAAAGGCTGGAAGAAGTCAATAAGAAAGATCATCCAAACTATTGCCCTTACCACCGGATGCTCTGGCATAAGATAGAGGATTGCATCACTTTCAAGAGTTCGCTTGACAATAATCTCCAGAAAGGGAACATAACGATCCCGAAGGAATACATGAAGGAACTCCAAAAGGGAGGCTCCGTCAATGTTATTTCAACGGATCCCATTGTTTCGATAGACCCCTACACAACCCAGGATGGATGGAGTACCGTCTGGACAAAGTCTTCAAAAAAAAATCTTTGATCACATCCAAACCGCTTCGGTACATGCTTCAACATAAAGTTTGAAACTTGCCAAGCCGACACTATCGCTTGCAATTGAAGAACCGCCCCAGCAGGAAGAGAAAATCGTAGAAGAGAAGAAAACCGAGGCTCCGAAGGGTGAACTAGGGGATACTTATCCTAGGATGGTTGTTTCCAATTTGGGGGAGAAATTCCTCAAACCTCTAACTCTGTATGATTATTTGCTCGCCCCGGTGGGATCTTATAATGATAAGAGTTTTGGCGTTAGCTACGTTTTGACTGTTTCTAACAATTATGTAACTAACAAAAACCAACCTAATCCGGATCTCAATTCTGATATAAATAACAATTATCAAATCATACTAAACCTCGATGACCACGATGAAGAAGAAGATGTTCACAAGGATGGCTACGAGAGCTTAACAAGCAACGAGTCTATTTGCAAATTTCAAGGAGCTCCAATCACGATAGAATTGGAGTTATCATATTCCGAAGCAACGCCAGAAGAGCCAAACATTCTAATTTAAGAGGATACACTGGCAGATTCAACAACAAATTCAGAAGAAATAACTGAAGTAAATTTAAGAAGTGGAAAAGTTCTACCTCCGAGAATGGGTCCAAAGGATAAAGGAAAGCAGGTGGTTGCTCAGGAGGAGCCAACCCTAATAGGGGAACTGCCCATTCGGGAAGAAACCGAGGAATATGGTAATAAAGTGGACTATAACGTGCTAGCCCATCTTAGGAAGCTACCAGCCAAACTAAGCATATATGATGCTCTGATCTTGTCAAAGGAGATGATAGAAGCTATGATCAAGGCTATACTTGATCTAGAGATTTGTTTAGCTCAAATGGCCGGTAATTCCTTCGACGAGGTTTACTCGTTAAAAGAACAGCGAGTGCTACCTTCATGGACAATGATTTATTACTGGAAACAACTGATCACAAGCAACCGTTTTACATTTCAGTCACTATTGGAAAGTTTACACTCTCCACAGTGTTGGTTGATCCGGGAGCATCAATCAACATAATGAGCCTTCAAACATTAGCATATTTGTAAATTAATGCTCGCGACCTCGAAGCAGACAAGATGTTATTAAGAGGGTTCAATCAGAAAGGAGAAAGAGCTCTTGGATCGATAACATTACTGATGAAGACTGGTGATTTAGCAAAGACAACCGCAAAATGACACATAATTGATTCCGAGACAACATTCAACGCTCTCTTTGTGTCGGCCATGGATCCATGAAAACTGGATGGTACCGTCATCTCTGCACCAGCGCATAAAGTATTACGATGGAGGAGAACAGTGTATCAAAGGTGACTTGCAAGCATTCTCCGTACACGATATCAGAATTCATGAAGATGCAGCCTACTACTCGCCTCTGAAGAAAACAATCGTTTCCAGAAACTCCATACCAAACGAAGCAAAAAAGTACAAGATGATAAAGAGCCTAAAATTCTAGTCCAACAGTTACTCACCACTCCCTTACGACGAGATGGTGAAGGTTTCTCCAGAACTCGCACCCGAGGTCGAGGCCGGGGACGAGGTCGTGGAAGAGATGTTAGAACTGTTGGACAGAAGAAACCAGTCATCAACGTTGATTGGGAGACCAGTTCCGAAGAAGAGGAAATCAAGAAAGAGGCAACAACAATAAATCAAAAGAAATCCCAGTTCAAGATCTCTCTCAAAGATGAAAGGAATGAAGAATACAAATCAATGTACGAGAAGATTAACCATTATGTACATTCTATGGCCCTGACCCCGATCCATTATAATAAGATCGAGGGTATGGTGGTCAAGGAAGTGCATGATGGTGGTGCTAAGCCAATCAAGTTGTACCGCGGTGCTTCTTCTTCCAATACTAAAAAAGATGTACAATTTGAAGATGTTACTTCTTCTGAATTAATGGAATTGCCTTTTTAGTGGTACTCTCCCTGTGTTCAAAATTTAATTCAACGTGGCGTCTTACCTCAACAATGGACAAAAGGTCAATCACAACATTTTGAAAAATTATGGAATAATGCCAGTCGGCCTGCCAATTCAAAACACGGTCTCGGATTCGCCACGGTAGGGTATGTTGACGATACAGGATTTTACTTGGTTGTCACTTGCGAGCCTAATGAAGACTGCATGGAAGCCTCAGAAGATCTCGAAGATCTACCAATCGGAGATGCTCTGCCAGAATTCGAAGAAGAAGTAAAATCTACAATAGACGAGTTAATGGAAGTTAACTTAGGTACTAACGAAGAGCCTAGGCCTACCTTTGTTAGCTCCTTACTCAATAAAGAAGACTCCGAAGAGATGATCAAGCTATTGATGGAATTCAAGGACTGTTTTGCTTAGAGTTATGATGAAATTCCAGGATTAGCTCCAGAGGTCGCAATTCATAAAATAGGGGTGGATCCCACTGCCGTTCCAGTTAGACAAGCTCCGAGAAGAATTCGTCTAGAGATTGAACAAGTTATAGCAGAAGTTAAGAAGCTAATAGATGCTAAATTTGTCCCTGAAGAAGAAAACCCGACTGGGTTAGCCAATGTGGTACCGGTTAGAAAGAAGAATGGTCAGATCAGAATCTACATGGATTTCAGAGATTTAAACAAAGCATGTCCAAAGGATGAATTCCCTCTACCAATTCCAGAATTGATGATCGACTTTACTTCAACACATGAAATATTTTCTTTCATGGATGGATCTTCAGGGTACAACTAGATAAAGATGGCACCAGAAGATGAAAAGCTTACAGCCTTCAGAACGCCGATAGGGGTATACTGCTACACAGTGATGCCGTTTGGATGAAAGAACGCGGGAGCAATTTATCAAAGAGCAATGACAAGAATTTTTGATGATCTCATTCTCAACCAAGTCGAGTGCTACGTACATGATGTGGTCATCAAAAGCAAACTAAAAGAGGATCACATGTATGATTTTAGAATTGTTTTTGAGCGATTAAGAAAATTTAACCTTAAGATGAATCCCTTGAAATGCACCTTCGGCGTCACCTCTGGGAAATTCTTGGGATTTGTCGTCCAACATCGTGGAATTGAAATCGATCCGGAAAAGATTAAAGCTATCTTAGAAATGCTGCCTCCCAAAACCTTGAAACAACTACGATCCTTTCAAGGAAAATTGACATATCTTTGACACTTTATCTTGAACTTGTCAGGTAGGTGACAGCCCTTCTCGACATTGGTTAAAAATGACACCAAATTTGTTTTGGAAGAGAAATGCCAGCGGGCCTTCGAGGAAATTAAGCAATATCTAATGACACCTCCTGTCTTAGCAGCCCCAGTCTCAGGTAGACCATTGATACTTTATACCGCAGCTTTAGATGACTCTCTCGGAACCCTGCTAGCCCAGGTCAATGATGAGGGAAAAGAAAATGCACTCTACTACCTAAGCCTTCGTCTAATTCTGAAGAAAATAAAGTATCCTCCTATTGGGAAGCACTGTTTGGCCCTGATCTTCGCCGCACAGAAGCTCAGGCACAACATGCTTTCCCATAAGGTCAACCTTATTTCGAAGTTTAATCCATTGCAATATTTGATGACCCGACCGATGCTTTCAGGCAGACTTGCGAGGTGGTCAATGATACTATTGCAATTCGATATAATTTTCGTTCCTTTTCGTGCTGTAGAGGGGCAAGTCCTAGCAGACTTCCTTGCAGCACACCCTTTACCGGCAGAATCTCCTCTCAATGACGACTTGCCAGACGAGCAGATAATGAGCCAAGAAGACCTTGATGATCAGCGTTGGGAACTGTACTTCGATGGAGCATCCTCAGTGCAGAAAGATAAAGAATCTCAAACGATAGTGCCCGGTAAGGTAGGAATCAGACTAATCTTTATAACGCCGAAGCGGGGAATGTTAAGGTACTCCTACCACTTAACAGAACCGTGTACAAACAAAGAGGTAGAATATGAAGCCCTCATAACCGAATTGGAAATAACCATTCAGATGAGGATATTGGATATCAATATCTACAGAGATTCACAGTTGATCATTCAACAGGTCGCTGGACAATACAGAATTATAAAGCCAAGACTCGAGTGTCGACATTATTTTTAGGTTGTGTCTTGAATTTTGAAAAGGGGTCGCCTAACAGAAATTGTCGGCAAATTTTAGGTTTTAAATTTGATTTAAACATATATATATAATTTGGAAAGTAGCATTTGATTTTGAAAATAATTTTAAGTTTGAAAATTTTAAGATATGAAATCAAACTGATCTCACATCCCGAATAGTTTATATAAACGAGCATCGCATCATAAACTGTGTATCTATCTTGAAGAATATACACACTGTTTAGTGATGGGGATCGATTAAATAAACTAGAAGATTTGTGACACCCGTTTGGTCTGCGAACCAATTTTATAAGCCTACAAATTCCCCTGCTTAATATGAAAGCATTAAACAGGGTTTATATTACCTAGGTTCTTTAAAATTCCCTATAAGGGCAAGCCCCTATAGTTAATTACCTCTTAAGTGACGGGAATCACCTAAGAAAACTCTCGATAATAATCAGTAATTCTGCTCTCAAGAATTTCAAAGTTTAGGGTTTTCAAGGGATTGAATTTTGGAATTTCAATAGGGATTGGATCAAATTTGGAACATTTTGTTTTGGGAGTTCAAAGGAAGAAAGGTAGGAGAAATCACAGATTCGAGGAGAACTTCGGTAATTCCCCGACTATCCTATTGTTTGGCTTGGATTTAGGAAAGTCCTAATATTTATTTAATGTTTTGATCTTTCCAATTTTAATTAATTAGGACTTATATTTGTATGACATGATCATACAAATAGCCTCGAAGATGTGAGGGTTTATGTCGTGTCGGACGACTACCTCGCAATCCTAAGACCGGTTAGGGCTTAATTTGCTATGCAAAAGCCTAACGAAGAGTTGAGGATTTATGTTGCACTAGGCAAACTACCTCGAAGTCCTATGGCTTGGTTATTTAATTCTAAGAAAGTTTTGCTAAAGTAGACTCAGGTTCTGCTGATGACGATGGCCGTGCTGCCCACCATGCTCTGAGCTCCTTGTTGTTGCAGAAGATTTAGTTATAGAAGATGAAAATTAAGAGATGAGAAAAGTGTTCTAGTTTAGAGAAGTCTTAAAATCCAAGTGTTTTTAATATTTTAATTAAAACAAATTTTAAAGTTGATTATAACGACACCGGTTAAGATCCCACGGTTCCATCCTTCCGACATCGTTATTTTTATCGGATTCACTTAGTCCAGGATGAATTTGCTAAACTCAACTAAATGAGTTCCACACTTTCATTTAGGCTGTGGGAAATCCCGTTAGCAACACGTAGGTTACATCATCCGAGGTATTCCCGATCATCCAACGAGACGTTTTAATTTAGTTGTAATTGTAGTTTTGTGTTCTGTTTGTGATTAAATTTTGAGTTGTTTTATATTTTGAGATGTTGTGGCGGTGAATTTTACCTTGCAATGACTTTTAATTTAGTTTTGGTTTCAGTTTTAGGGACTATCCTAAAGGTGTGGGTTTTCATGCAACAGTTGTTTATCATGCAAGAAAAGTAAGTGCGGTGCGATTAAATAAATTGCAATAAGGTAAATTGCAACAAAATAAAAGCGTACCTGGAGGGTCTTCCCGTCATCCCAAGCTGCACTTAAAACACAATTAGAATATTTAAGCAAGTTCCTAGGTAAAGCTAAAGGAAGGGTTATGGTTTTCTACCAAATTCCTAATCCTATAGCTAGTCATTTCCTATGACGTCTAGGTTCTTGTGTTTTGGTTTGAGGACGATTTTCTTCATCAAAGAACAATTAAGTTCGATTGTTCTTATAAGTATCCTATCATATTGAGGAAGTGCTTAAGAAGAATCTTAAACATCTTTTCAATATTGCTAAATACAAATGAATTTAATTATACAAATGAATTAATCGTCCGAGAATTCAAGTTTTGTTATCTTGCTCAGTGAACTAGGACATTTGAATATCCTATAAGTGAACTAACATTTCATTTAATGTTCTGTTTAAGAGTTATGATTACCAAAGTTTTCGAGGGCAAATTAGTGTTCAAATGGTTTGTGATTTAATTTCAGTTATCGGATTTAAATTTGGAATAGTGTTCAAGTTGCTTTATATTTAATTTCTTTATGTCTTAGGTGATGTTATTTAATTCAATTTAATTTAACTTTAATTTAATTTAATTTAGTTTAGTTTTAATTTTAATTTTGATTTTTAATTTTAATTTTAATTTTAATTTTAATTTTTATTTTATTTTAATTTTATTTGATTTTATTTTCTTTTTATTTTATTTTAATTTAATTTAATTTAATTTAATTTAATATGTTTTAATTTAATTTAATTTAATTTAATTTAATTTATTTAATTCATTATGTTTTAATTTAATTTAATTTAATTTAATTATTTATTTAAATTTTTTTTTTAATTTAATTATTTAATTTAATTTAATTATTTAATTTAATTTAATTTAATTTATTTAATTTAATTTAATTCATTTAATTTGTTTGATTTAATCTTTAATTTAATTATATTTTTAATTTTAATTTAATTTAAAATTTAAAAAGAGTTTAATAATTTAACTTTTTAATTTAATTTTAATGATTAAGTCCTTTATCATTTTAAAACTTAAATTTGAATTATCATTTTTAATTAGGAATTAAATCTTATTGAGATGATTAATTTAGGGATCCTTAGATTAAAGAACAAATTTCTTCCTAATAATGTCCCTATTTTAATAATTCCAATTTTATTATTCTTCCAAATTTAATCAATTATTTAATTAAGGTTTATTTTAATTATCTTCAAAATGTTTAGTAGATTTCTACCCTTTAATATTTGAATTTCAATCATCCAAATCAGATTAAGATCAAATATTTTATTTGTTAATTTTATTAAACCTAAAGTTTTAATTAAGGGTTAAAATTTTTTAATTACCATTTTGCCCTTCAAGCTTAATAATTTCATAATTCACTAAATTGAGCTTAAATGAACTTAAAATTTTTAAGTGCCTTCACTCATATGTCAATAAAGACATGAGAGGAGAAAATGTGATTTTTCTGTATTTAATTTATTTATATAATTATTTTTGGTAGAAAATAGGGATTTTCAAGGAAAATTTAATAATATGACCAAGGGAAAGTTTCTATCCTTAAGAAAATTATGGGACATTTCTAATGACCAGAGGACCACTTGGACCAATTTTGGTGATTTTTTTAATTATATTATTTTTATTATAATTATTTTAAGTTTTGGAGTATTAATTAATTTAAAAATAAAATAAAGGTTGAAAAATGAAATTTATATTTTTCAAAAATCTCTCTGATATCAAGGAAATCAGAGAATCAATTTTTACAATTTTCTAATTTTTATTTGATTTATTATAATTATTTTAGTGAAAATGCTAGAAAATACATTTTTTAATTTTAAAATTACCCTAGGGCTTTAAAATTTAATATCTCATTAAATAGACCTAAGAAAAATATGGGATTTGTTCCTAAGTGATTAAAATTCAAAATGTGACTTTTTGGTGAATTTTATTATTTTTATGATTTTTATTATTTTTTTAATTATTAAAATATTAAAATAATGCAAAAAATTAAATTTTTTATAAAATTGAAATTTTAATTTCCTTAAATTCCCCTGATATCAGAGAGGCTCCAAAACCAATTTGGTGAATTTTTGAAAGGTATTTTGAAAGTTATGAATTTTTAAAGTTTAAAATGGCTAAATGGCTTAATCAATCCATTTAGTAGGGCTAACCAAGTCCAATTGACTTCAAATTTTTATGGTGGGTTCCTCTGATCCTAAAGGTCAGTGGAGAATTAATTTCAAGTTAATTTTATGTATGGTTAGCTCTAATTAATTAAGGGGCTATTTTGGGTGTTTAAGCCAATTAGGGTTATTTTCAATAAACTAATCCAAAATCTATTTTTCCTAGGGTCCTCTCAGTCGTAAGAGACATCACCAAATTTTTCTAGAATTTATTTCACAACATGCTAATTATTGGAATTAAAATACTCAAAACATGATAGCATGAATTTGAAAAATCAATAACTTCTCGTAGGGATGGCTTCTGACTTTAGAAAATTCGGGGAATGTTCCCAAATTCGGAGGCTTCAAAAGCCCTATGGTCTCATGCCATGGTGAATTTCCTATATGCATGGAGAATTAAAACAATGCGAAAAGGAAATAAATCATTAAAAATAAAATACTTGATGAAATTAAATAATTTCTTTCCACATTATTCTCCTCCATTCACTGAGCGAGAGGGTATTTTTATTTTATTTTTCTGATTTTCCTACACAAAGTTATGGATTTTTTGAAGTTTAGGGAATTAAATAAATAGAAAAATACCCTAATTTTCTATTTATCCACGCGGCGCCGCGTCAACCTCGGCAGCTCCGAAACGCCGTGTGGCGCTCTCCGATTCGACGCCGCCATTTGACTCAGCGCTCCGGGGGCCCGCTGTGTCGTTCCGTCTCCTGATCCGGCGCGATCCTGGCCGTCCGTCCGCTCGTGTATTAAATGAACAGCATCCGTTCATCGTCCCCAGGCGTCCTTACCCGAGAGTCGTCCGTCTTCTGGGCTTAAGATCTCACTCGATACTTGACCAAATTTAACGTTCTTATGCTATATGGATTCGTCTCGAGAAGACGAACATATCCATACGGTTTATGTGGCATTAAATTGACTCAATGAAAATGGAGAATGTTTAGATTCTCGGGAAGAAGTGTGAGGCCATACCTTTGCTCAGAGAAGTGTGGCTTCGATCTGAGGGTTGTGTCACCTTCGATTGGATCCCAGAAAGCTCCAGATGAAGTCCTTGGCACAGTGAATTGTGCAGGTAGGATTTCGACCACAGCCGATCACAAAGCTTGGAGGCTGGAGCAAGCGGGTGGCTCTGGAGATGGGGCTTTCGGTGGGGAACTTCTCCTCTTGGTCCGAGTGAAGGTGTAGGACCGGTCGATTTGAGGATTGGGTCACCTGTGGCAAAGTGTCCTGGTTTTGGCTAAAATTTTAGTTGAGAAATTGGATTCTGTTGGTGGGGATTAGGGCAAATTGACACTGGGGATCAACTGCTCTAAGGATGGAGGAGGGTTTGGATCAATTTTGGCAGAGTTTCGGCAAGGTTTGTGCAACTCTCCTCTCATGGTCGTGAGGGGGTCGGGTTTAAATAGGGGTGGACTGGAGAGCCTCGCGGGGATGGCCAAGAGGCTGGGATCAGCTGCTCTGGTCATGAGAAGAACAGCCATGGTGGCCATTGGGCATGGGGCAGCTCAGCAAGGTGGAATTCCTAAGCTGGCTCACATGTGAGCTCTCGGGTGTGGTGTTTTCCGGCGACCCAGGCAGCTGGACGGCAGGCATGAGTCACCATCTTAACCAGGGAGGTCAGGGCTTGGCAATGGTGAAGTCAATTGGGTTTGGACATGTGTAAAGGAGTTGGATCAAAGTGGCATGAGGGGTGTGGCTATTTTGGCTCTAAATGGGTCAACCCATCCTTTTGGGCTTGGTTCACCCTCGAGGTGGCTTTAGGTGTCGAGGGAATCGAGTTGGTTTGGCATGGAGAAGTCCCTATCCAAATATATTTGGATTAAATTTGGGTTAAGGTGAAACATGTTTAAGGTTAATGACTTTTAGGAGGTGCTTAAAGGACCTCCTCCTTTTTCCATTTAAGAAGGGTTGACAAATTAGAAATTCTCATGGCTTGCCAATGGCTTACATGTGGCTTCGTGGCTTCATATGGCTTGGGAAAAGATTTGGTCAATTTCATGAAAAAAGGATTTTGTGAATTTTGGCATTTTGATGGGAATTGTTATGAGGCTTGATTTGGAATCATTTAATGATAAATTAGGACTTTAGGAATAATTTTAAATTGAATGTGTGATGAGGGAAAGTGTCATGTGGGCTTTGTCATGAACTTTGGGCTTTTGAATTTGTCTTGGATGGGCTTTTAGGAAGGTTTAAGGGAAGTGGGCTTTAGGCTTGAAAATAAATTGGTGGATGGTAAATTTATAAAAGTTTGGACCAAATAATTGTTGGGTTTGGTTTAGGAATGTGCCATGAGTAATTTGAAACAAGTTTGGAGTGATTTGGGTTTGAATTGGGTTGAATTTGGGCTTTTTGGTAAAGTGGCCAATGTAGGTCAAATTGGGCTAATTTGGGCCAATGTTGAACTAATGTTAAAATTGGTGTAAAATTAATGTTGGGAAATGTTTATAGGGCTGTTTAAAAGAGGTTTTGGCTTTGGTTGGGCTTTGATTTTGGGGTTTGGGCTTATTTGGGTTAGGTTTGGGTTTAGGTCAAAATTGGGCTTATTAGTTTTGGGTTGAATTTAAGTGGGGTTTGGGTATAAATGTTGGGCAAATCATGTTAGTGTTTTGTTTTTAGGGATGTTAAGGAAGGTTTAGAATAGATTTGGGGTCAATTGGAGCTGAATTGGGTGAGTTTGGGTTAGGTTTGGGTCATGGGTCCAAATTGGGCTTTAAGGCCAAAAGTGGAATTGGATCCAAATGTCAATCAAATTGAACTTGGATTTGGTCTAGATTGGTGTTGGGGATGTTGTATTGAAGTTTAGAATTGAATTGGACCAGAATTTGGGTCAATTGGGTAGGTTTGGTTTGACATTGGGTTCATTTTGGGTTAAAATGGGTCAAATTGGGGATTTTGACAAAAGTGGGGTAAATTGACAAAATTGGCCCATGGTGTAGTTGGACAAAATGAAATTGGGAATTTTTGGGATTTGTTGGGAATTTTCTGGGAATTTTCTGAATTTTTGGATTTTTGGGTCAAGAGGGGTATTTTGGGTATTTGGAGGGTATAGGGAGGTATCTTTGGAATTTTTGGTATTTTTGGCTATGAATGATCAATTTGAGTAATGTGGCAATGTTTGGGAATAATTTTGAGGAATTTTGGGTAATTTAGGTGATTTTGCAAATTTTGGGCGATTTCGAGGGTTTTAGGTAGGTTAGGCGGGTGTAGAGGTCCGGGGGTCGAAAATTGAAAATTTGGAAAATTGAAAATTTGGAAAATTGAAGATTGGGTAAATGTAAGTGGAATGAAATCACTTTGGTTGAGCTATGAAGCCATATCAAGTCCACACGAGCCATGAGGGGACTCATTTGAGGCATCCACTATGTTGTTCCTAACCCTCTTAGCCAAGGGCTTAGGGGTTAAGGACCATCCATGTGAATCACCTACATGAGTCAGGAGGTCAAGTTGGGTATGGGTCTGTGAAAGTTTAGTGTATAAATATAGTGTGTGTGTAAGTCGGCCCTCACCGGACCGGGCCACCGGAGGCGATCCTAAGGCCGAAGAGTCCTATAGGAACTCATCCTTTAAACTTCCACATTTGATTTCAACCCTCTAGGTGATTAGGGGTCTACGATCGAATTTGTGGAGTTTGCGGGGAGTTAAGAAGTGGTTTGAAATTCTAGGTGGTGGGTTACACTTCTAGTCCTCTAAGATAGTTAAAGGAAAAGCCTAAGGCTAGATCCGAAGTACTAAAGAGAGAAAAGAAGACCTCATTAAAAATGAGGTTAACAAATGGACCCCCAATAGGTGTGGTGTGCTAACCAAGCACACCGCGCGTATTGGCGTTGACCGAAGAGATCAACAAAACCAACACAAATGTCCAAGTGACAAACTTAGAACAGAGTAGAAGAGTTTCCGCTGGGGAGTGTCAAGTATATCTCTGAGACTGGAGATTCCTGAACTCTCGCTGGGGAAAGGGAAAGAGGTGAATCCCAAATCACATGATCTGGGGGAATTTCGATTTAGATTTCATTTTGTTTCAGTTTAAGTTTTGATGTGTGAGCTCAGATTTTAGCTTGAGTTTCAATTTAGATTGAAGTTTTATTAAAATTAATTTGAAGGGATTTGAAGTTGAAATGAAAATTGGAATTTTGTGTTTTCAGATGTAACATCTTCAACCTCAAAAGAAAATTGAATTGATTGGATTGAATCATTACGATGAGGAGAGATCTCGAAGCGATGCGGTATTGGATGTAAAATCCTTAACCTCGAGAGTTTGATTTTGATGTATTTCATTGCGATAGGGAAAGAATCTAAAAGCAATGCGGTTTCGGATGTAAAATCCTCGGCCCAGGGATTTGATTTTTTTTTGATGTATTTCATTGCGATAAGGAAAGAATCCTAAAGCAATGCAGTTTCGGATGTAAAATCCTCAACTCCAAAAGTTTGAATTTGATGTATTTCATTGCGATAGGGAAATGATCCTAAAGCAATGCAGTCTCGGATGTAAAATCCTCAACCCCAAAAATTTGAATTTGATGTATTTCATTGCGCTAGGGAAAGAATCCTAAAGCAATGCTATCTCGGATGTAAAATCCTCAACCCAAAAGTTTGATTTTGATGCATTTCATTGCAATATGGAAAGAATCTTAAAGCAATGCAGTCTCGGATGTAAAATCCTCAACCCCAAAAGTTTGATTTTGATGTATTTCATTGCGATATGGAAAGAATCCTAAATCAATGCAGTCTCGGATGTAAAATCCTCAACCCCAAAAGTTTGATTTTGATGCATTTCATTGCAATAGGGAAAGAATCCTAAAGCAATGCAGTCTCAGATGTAAAATCCTCAACCCCAAAAGTTTGAATTTGATGTATTTCATTGCGATAGGGAAAGAATCCTAAAGCAATGCAGTCTCGGATGTAAGATCCTCAACTCCAAAAATTTGATTTTGATGCATTTCATTGCAATAGGGAAAGAATCCTAAAGCAATGCTGTCTCAGATGTAAAATCCTCAACTCCAAAAGTTTGAATTTGATGCATTTCATTGCAATAGGGAAAGAATCCTAAAGCAATGCAGTCTCGGATGTAAAATCCTAAACCCAAAATTTTGAATTTGATGTATTTCATTACGATAGGGAAAGAATCCTAAAGCAATGCAGTCTCAGATGTAAAATCCTCATCCCAAAAGTTTGAATTTGATGTATTTCATTGCGCTAGGGAAAGAATCCTAAAGCAATGCAGTCTCGGATGTAAAATCCTCAACCCCAAAAATTTTAATTTGATGTAGTCATTGACTTTGCAAAGATTTGTAGTGTTGATTTGAAAAGTGTGGAATTTTGGTGTTTCGAAAATTTCATGAAAGTTGTAGAAGATTTTCATGGAAGGAAATAGATTGGGAGGGAATATGTAGATGTTACATACCCCGTTCAAAAGAATTAATCGAAAGTTGCTGGTTTAGATTGGGTATAATTCCTCACCATCAGATTCGATCCGTGTCAGTGGAATCAACCGCTTTCATCCCAGACAAGGGAAAGAGTATAACGGATTGGATTTCAGATTTGGAAGATTGAATTTGAATTTTCGATTGAAATTTGATTTGAGATCTGGAAGATCGAATTTGAGATTTGATTGAGATTTGGAATCTGGAAAGATTGAATTTGAATTTGATTTAGATTTGATTTGAAATTTATGTTCATTTTGTTTGTCTTTTAATGATTCGAATTTATTTTATCGTTTATTTAATGTTCATGTGAATTTGGTGTTCATCATTTGTAGATGTTTACGGAAAGTTTTTTTCTTTTATTCTTTTTTTTATTTCTTTTCTGTTCTTTGTTCGAAGTTTGTTTAACTTTATTGGCTTTTCCCAGTCAATTTGCACAAAAGAGGTGAAGGCCAAAAATGTGACATGGTCACTTTCATTCCAATCATGTCGAAGATACATCATACAACTCGATCTGGAATACATCTCATACAATCCATGTAGACTCAAAACGGACTATGTATGATCTTTGTCGATCCATCCAAAAAGGTAACTGTCGAAATCCATGTCCGAATAGTGAGGTACACGGTCAATAACATCACCTTCCAAACCATCCTTGGCAAGGATGCCGTATGGATGTACGTTGGAGGTGTGATATTTTCCATGCAACTCACGAGCTCGTAAGGCCGGAGGCTCTCTAGCTCCGGGTCCAGTCGGAAGTGGTAAGGTGTCTTCCCGTCGTCCATCCTTCGAAAGTAACTGAGATCCGCTTCACTGGTACTCCTGGTATGCAATGTTTAGCGACATCTGCTCCGTTGCCCTTCAGTATCATGACGGAACCTACTAGTAATGGTATCTTCACTGGCCCTCGGAACTCACCTGGGCCTGCTAACCAGAGGTCAGATCCGAACATGATGTTACACTCATTCAGGAAAGAGACTATGCAGAAAGGTCTGACAAAGTCGTGGTGATCTATGTGCAGTGGTATGCAGTCACCCTGCTTGTAAATGTTAATGATGCAACTATTGGGTATGCAATCTGTCGGCAGTACCCTCCATGTTATCAATATTTTTACCATTCTTTTGATGACCAATGGCATTGGATCCACTTGGCCATGACGGAGTATCCCTGGTGGGTTTCCCTTCCCGTCTTCTGCGAAGTTGTAGCAGCATCCACATTGTATTGTAATTCTTCCTTTCCCTGGCATCCATCTCCGGGGTTCTGAGTAGGTGTTTTCTCTTAGGCGGCCCGCTCGGCCCATTCTTTTCAAATCCCGGATGCAATCCACAATTTGTTGTTGTTCATATTCTGAGAATACGTACGTATGTAGCTCGAGGCCTTCTAAGTATATCGATCCTTCGCCTCCGATTCTCTCGAAGTATTCAAAAGTTTTCTTTTCGACATTCTCGCATTCTTTCCAGCTTCGTACTGCGGAATAATCTGTAAATGGCGGGGCTTGGTGACATATTGTGGGATATACGGCTCAATCCCTTCACGTTCTCCTGCATACCTCGGCTCCTCGGGGATGATGTCCGTCGGGACATCCTCCGGGGTTGCTTCTGCAACAAGGTTATGCATTACTGGTGGTTCTATCTGGTGGCGTGGTAGCCTTCTTTCTTCTGATCTTCGTGAGATTTCCCTGGTCCCTTCTGTTATCCTAGGAGCTGGCCTCCTTTCTTCCGGTACCTGGTGAACTGGCATCCTTGAAGTGTATGTACTGGCAGTAGCAATCGCCTCGTCGCGCCGGTCCACTCGCTAGTTTGGTTAACATCTTGCGGATACGGCGATTCTTATTTCTTCATTGGAGTTGCTTGTGAGAGTAGCTCTTCGTACTTCCCGAATTTCGTGGGCGCTGCGCCGACAAGCTCGCTCTCTCGCCGTAGCGACTACGTACTTGATTCTCTTGTCTTCTTCAGTGTTTGTTTTCCTTTTCTTGCTGCTGGACTGGTGGCTTGGGCCACCCACTTTCATCACTGTCTGACTGGGCAGTTCCTCTCGGTCAACTGGGACCCAGTCACTTTCCTCATATTGCAGGCCTGCTGGTGCGAAGTCCGAGTCAATCTCGATTATCGCTTCATCTTTCACCCTCTTTTCATTGAGTGCAAGGCTTACACCATTTCTAAAGTTCAGGATCAACCGCCCGTTCGACATTTCCCTACGAAAAGACAAGGAAAAGGATCGAGAGTCATACTAAGAACAAGAACATTAAGAAAATGTTTATTAAAGACACACATTTTTTTTATATTATTATATTTTTGTATTTTTAAATTTAACAGGAATGAAGTGGGATAAGATCAAGAAAGAGATTTTAATGTGGAAGAGAAAACAAGGAAAGCTTTATTGTCATGATTTTATTATTTTAGCTCATTTTTTATTTTTAGGTTCGGACCCAGTCATAAGTAACTACTTCGCCCGTGCTTCTAAGGATGAAGAATTCATTCTTTCAAAACATCAGGTAGCGTAATACTTTTTCAAGTATCGTCCGTTGATCGGAAGCATATGTCGTTCTCCTTGGCAGTTCACTAGCTAGTAGGAGCCTCCTGAGTATACTGCTTCAACCACAAACGGTCCTTCCCAAGTGGGTTCAAATTTTCCCCCTATCTTGCGGTGTGCAAGGATAGGTCTCTTGAGAACGAGAACTAGGTCACCAACTTTGAAGGTTCTTGGGCGGACCAGTCTGTCATGGGCTTGAACCATCTTAGCTTGGTATAGTTCTAAATTCTGCTGCGCTGCAAGTCTTTTCCCTTCCAGGCTTTCTAATTCCTCTAGTCGTAACTTGGCATTCTCTTCTGTCGTGATTTTGTTTGCAATCGCAATTTCGAGTGAAGGAAGCTGAACCTCTAAAGGTAACACTGCCTCGGACCCATACACCAGGGCGTAAGGTGTAGCTTGAGTAGGAGTTCTGAAGGTTGTCCGGTAGGCCGTAAAGGCTTCCAATAACTTCTCATGCCAATTTCTCTTATTATCGTCCAAAGTTTTCTTTAAGATTTGAACAAGAGTTTTATTAAAAGCCTCAGCCAGGCCGTTTGCTCTTGGGTAGTAAATTGTTGAATATTGTCAGTCGATTCCGTGTCTCCCGACAAAACTGTTGATTTGTGTGCTTCGAATGCCGACCCATTATCCGAGATGATCTCGCGCGGCACTCGAAAAGGTAGACAACTTGGTTTTTGAAAAGCCGTAGCACGTGGTGTGCTTTCACTTCTCCGAGTGGAACTACCTCTCGCCCACTCGGAAAAGTAATCCGTAGCCGCAAGAATGAAGCGATGTCCTTTTGAAGATGGTGGTTCTATCGGACCCACTATATCCGTGCCCCAACATTCAAATGGCCACGACGCAATTGTCGGATGAAGCACATTTGGAGGTTGGTCTAGAACCACTCCGTGCACTTGGCATTGGTGACGGCTCTCGGCGATTTTCATGCGATCGGTCATCATCGAGGGCCGTAGTACCCTAGTCTTTTAATTTTCATTTTCATCTTCGGACCCGATCGGTGAGCGCCACGGAGTCCCGAATGCACCTCTTTAACAATTTCACGGGCCTCGGACCCGCTTAGGCACCTTAGCCACATTTGATCGAAAGACCTTCCGTATAACGTGTTGTTTATTAATGCGTAGGACGGAGTTCTTTTCTTGATCCGATGAGGCTAACGACCTATCGTCCGGTAGTTTCCTGTTTGCAGTGTAGTTCGATTAATGGCTATCGCCAATCTTCTCGTGTTTTCACGTCACTATTGCAATTGATTCTTCTTCTTTTCCGATTTGTGTATTGTGTCTATGTCGAGCCGTGATAGGACCCGACGTCCGTGAACCGACACTTCCATCGATTCATCCTGCGACAGGGAAAATTCTTTTGCGAGACGAGCTAACGCATCTCGCTAAAGCATTTTCTTTTCGGGAATTTTATAGATTTTCACATTCGGAATCCGTTCCAACAACCGTATGGCATATTGGAAGTATTGCTCGAGTCTTGGTTTTAAAATTCAGTATCGTCCGACAATCCGTTGAATGATTAACTCGCGAATCCCCGTAGATGTTGATGTCCGTTATCCCCATTTGAATAGTTAATTCCAGTCCCGTTATGAGGGCTTCGTATTCGCTTCGTTGTTTGTACACGGTTCGTCAAGTGGTAGGAGTATCTTAACATCCCCCGCTCCGGTGTTATAAAGATTAATCCGATTCCCGCCTTACCGGGCAATATCACTTGTGATTCTTTGTCATTGTGTGCTTGAAGATGCTCCGTCGAAATATAATTCCCAACGTCGATCATCGTGGTCTTCTAGGCTCATTATTTGTTCATCCGGCAAGTCATCATCGAGAGGAGATTCTGCCGGCAAAGGGTGTGCTGCGAGGAAGTCTGCTAGGACTTGTCCCTTTACGGCACGAAGAGGCACGAAAGTTATATTGAATTGCAATAATATCATTGACCATCTGGCAAGTCTGCCGGAAAGCGTTGGATGAGTCATCAAGTATTGCAATGGATTAAATTTCGAGATCAGGTTGACCATATGAGAAAGCATGTAGTGCCTGAGCTTTTGAGCGGTGAAGATCAGGGCCAAACAATGCTTTTCAATTGCGGGATACCTTATCTCCGTCGGAAGTAAACGACGGCTCAGGTAGTAAAGAGCATTTTCTTTACCCTCATCATTGACCCTGGCCAACGGGGCTCCGAGAGAGTCGTCTAAAGCCGCGGTATAAAGTATCGGCGGTCTACTCCGAGACCGGGGCCGCTAAGACAGGAGGTGTCATTAAATATTGTTTAATGTCCTCGAAGGCCCTCTCGGCATTTCTCTTCCCAAATAAATTTGGTGTCCTTTTTAACTAGTGCCGAGAAAGGTCGACACCTACCGACAAGTTTGAGATAAAGCGTCGAAGATATGCCAGCTTCCCTTGATAAGATCGTAGTTGTTTTAAGGTTTTGGGAGGCGGCATTTCTAAGATAGCTTTAATCTTTTCTGGGTCGATTTAAATTCCACGATGTCGGACAACGAATCCTAAGAATTTCCCGGAGATGACGTCGAAGGCGCATTTTAAGGGATTCATCTTAAGGTTAAATTGCCTTAATCGTTCGAAAACAATTCTCAAATCATACAAGTGGTTGTCCTTTACTTTGTTTTTGATGACCACATCGTCCACGTAGCATTCAACTTGATTGTGGATGAGATCATAAAAAATTCTTGTCATTGCTCTCTGGTAGGTTGCTCCTGCGTTCTTCAGTCCGAACGGCATCACTGTGTAACAATATACTCCGATCGGTGTTCTGAATGCTGTAAGTTTTTCATCTTCTGGAGCCATTTTTATCTGGTTGTATCCTGAAGATCCATCCATGAATGAAAATATTTCATGTGTCGAAGCAATGTCGATCATTAGTTCTGGGATCGGTAGAGGGAATTCGTCTTTTGGACATGCCTTGTTTAAATCTCTGAAATCCACACAAATTCTGATCTGACCATTCTTCTTTCTGACTGGCACTACATTGGCTAGCCAAGTTGGGTATTGTTCTTCACGGACAAATTTAGCGTCTATTAGCTTTTTAACTTCGGCTATGACTTGTTGTTCGATTTCTAGACGCATTCTTCTGGGACCTTGTCTGACTAGGACAGAAGTAGGATCCACTCCTAGCTTATGGACTGCGATCTCCGGAGCTAATCTCGGCATCTCATTGTAGCTCTAAGCAAAACAAGTCTTTAAATTCCATTAATAACTTGATTATTTCTTCGGAGTCTTCTTTATTGAGTAAGGAGCTAACAAAGGTAGGTCTAGGCTCTTCGCTAGTACCTAAGTTAACTTCCGTTAACTCATCTATTGTAGATTTAATTTCCTCTTCGAATACTGGTGGAGCATCTCCAATTTGTAAATCTTCGAGTTCGTCTGTAGTTTCCATGCAGTTTTCATTAGGCTCACAAGTGAAAACCAAGCAAAATTCAGTATCATCAACTAATCCTACTGTGCCAAATCCGAGACCATACTTTGAATTGGGTGGACGATCGGAGTTATTCCATAATTTTTCAAAATGTTGTGATTGACCTTTTGTCCATTTTCAAGGTAAGAAACCACGCTGAATTAAATTTCGAACACAGGGAGAGTACCACTCAAAAGGTAATTCCATTAATTCTGATGAAGCGACATCTTCAAATTGTACATTATTTTCAGTTTTGGAGGAAGGAGCACCACGATAGAATTTGATTGGCTTTGCACCGCCGCTATGTACCTCTTTGACCACCATACCCTCAACCTTATTAGAATGGATCGGGGTTAGGGTCATAGTATGTACATAGTGGTTAATCTTCTCGTACATTGATTTATATTCTTCATTCTTCTCATCTTCGAGAGAGATCTTGAATTGTGGCTTCTTCCGACTTATTGTCGCTGCTTCTTGCTTGATTTCTTTTTCTTCTTCAGAACTGTCTTCCCAATCAACATTGATGGCTGGTTTCCTCTCGTCCAACTCGTCCTAACGTCTCTACCACGACCTCGTCCCCGGCCTCGACCTCGGATGCGAGTTGTGGAGAAACCTTCACCATCTCGTCGTAAGGGAGTGGTGAGTGATCGTTGGACTAGAACTTCAGGTTCTTCGTTGTCCCGAACTTTCTTTGCTTCATTTGTTATGGTCTCTCCGGAGAAGATTGTTTTCTTCGGAGGTGCATAATAAGTCGCATCTTCATGGATTCCAATTTCATGTACGGAGAATGGTTGTAAGTCACCTTTGATGCACCGTTCCCCTCCATCGTAGTATTTGATGCACTGATGTAGAGATGATGGTACCATCCTATTTTCATGTATCCATGGTCGGCCCAGTAGAGCGTTGAACGACGTTTCTGAATCAATTATGTGAAATTTTGCGGTTGTCTTTGCTAAGTCACCGGTCTTCATTAGTAGTGTTATTGATCCGAGGGCTCTTTCTCCTTTCTGGTTGAATCCTCTTAATAACATTTTGTCGGCTTCGAGCTCGCGAGCATCAATTTCCAAATATGCTAGTGTTCGAAGACTCATTATATTGATTGATGCTCTTGGATCCACCAATACTCTGGAGAGTGTAAACTTCCCGATTATGAATCGAAATGTACAACGGCCGGTTGTGGTCCGCCGTCCCAAGTAGTAGGTCATTGTCCGTGAAGGTAACACCTCGCTGTTCCTTTAACGAACAAACCTCATCTAAGGAATCTCCGGCCATTTGAGCTAAGCAAATTTCTGGATCAAGTAAGGCCTTGATCAGAGCTTCTCTCATCCCCTTTGACAAGATGAGGGCGTCGTAGATGCTCAGTTTGGCCGGTAGTTTCCTAAGATGGGTTAGCACGTTGTAGTCCATTTTATTTTCATGTGTCTCGATTTCTTCTCGAATGGGTACTTCTTCTGTCGGGGTTGGTTCTTCCTGAACAACCACCTGTTTTCCTTTGTCCTTTGGACCCATTCTCGGAGGTAGAACTCTTCCACTTCTTAAGTTGACTTCTGTAATTTCTTCTGACTCTAGTATTGAGCTTGCCGGTGTCTCCTCCTGAATCGGAATGACGAGTTCTTCTTGATTAGCTTCGAGTCTGAAGGCTCTAACTCTATTGTGACTGGAGCTCCTCGAAACTCGCAGAGATTCGTTGCTTGTTGAACTCTCGTAGCCTCCTTGATGGATGTCTTCTTCGTCATTGCGATCATCGAGATTGTGTATGATTTGAGAATTGTCATTGGTATCGAAATCGATGTCCGAATTGTCGCTAGTTACGTAATCGTTAAAAACAGTCAAAACGTAGCCAACGCCATAACCCTTATCATTATAAGATCCCGCCGGAGCGAGCAAATAATCATACAGAGTCAGAGGTTCGAGGGATTTCTCCCCCGAATCTGAAACAACTGTCCTAGGATAAGCAGCCCCTAGTCTAGCCTTGAGAGCCTCGGTCTTCTCTTTTTCGTCGATTTTCTTCTTCTCTTCAATCATCTCCGGTTGACGTGGTTCTTCTATCGCAAGTGAAAGTGCCGACTTGGCAGGTTTCGAACTCTGAATTGAAGCTCGCACCGAAGCGGTTTGGATGCTGTCTAAAATCTTTTTTGAAGACCTCGTCCAAGCAGTAGTCCACCCATCATCAGTTGTATAGGGATCTATCGAAAAGATGAGATCAGTCGAGACAACATTGACGGAACCTCCTTTCTGGGGTTCCTTCATGTACTCCTTCGGGATTGTTATATTCCCTTTACGAAGGTTGTCGTTGAGCCAACTTTTGAAGGTAATGGAATCTTCTATCTTGTGTCCAAGCATCCAGTGATAAGGGCAAAAGTTGGGATCACCTTTCTTGTTGACTTCTTCTGGTCTCTTAGGCTCGCGTACTGGAAATCCGGAGTCTTCATTAGACTACGGAACATTTTTGGCACTCGCCTCATTCTTAAATGGATATTCCTCGCTCGAAGCTCCCTTAATGTACGTTGCGGACGAGGCGGTTGTTCATATTGTGGAGATGATCGATAGCTAGGTCGGGGTTGCTGTGGTCACTCGTCGAGGTTGCTCTGCGGCCGTTCGGACGATATTTGTATCGGTTGTTTGCCTTTGTCGACCGCCGCAACAATCCCGATTTCTTTTCAAAATTCTTCACGGGCTTTTGCTTGTCCGTCTTGTCGGCGAAACTTAATTGCTTCGCCTCCTCTTGCAAGCTTCCGGCCTTTCTTAACAACTTCTCGAAAGTCTTAATGGTAAATCCCTCGAGGAGAAGTGCTATCGGCCATGAATGCTTTTAAGTAAGATGCCGATCGCATGTTGTTCTTGTAGTTGTGGTTCACACTTCATACTTAGATTTCTTCATCGAAGTATGTAATCTACCAAAGTTTCATTCGGCTTCAGCTTCTCTACCACTAAATCACCTATAGTGATGTGGTGCTGAGCTCCGGCGAATCGCTTGATGAAGAGGTTTTCTAGTTCTGAGAATGTCTTCACCGAACCATTCGGTAATTCTGCATACCAATCAAAGGCGATCCCTGACAGGCTGCTGACGAATTGTCGGGAGAGTAATGCATCGCTCCTGTCGGCATTGCAACAACTGGCACGAAAGTGTGCAACATGCTGTCGGGAGTTCCCGGTTCCATGAAAGGTCTTGAACAGAGGTGGTATGAAGCCTTTTAGGTATCAGTACAACATCAAATTCTTCCGGTAAGGTCTACCCGTCCGAATGGATGTCCCGCTCTTTGATTGTGCTAAGGCTTCGCACTCGCCTGTTCCACCAAGCTCTTGATATCCTTTTCGGAATCATACTTTCGTGTTGTATCTTTCTTTAGCCGATCATCCCCGTTGACGGATGTAATCTCCTTTCCTCCGTCTACAATGTGAATGACCTCCGGGGGTGTCTCTCTTTGGGGTCGCACTTGACTTTGGAGAGTGGCTAGGGCTACGCGCCCATCTCTTCCATGCTCTTCACCATTCGGGCGATCATATCTTCTTTCTCTTGAAGCCGCCTCCTCATTACTTCCGCTCCTCTCTTTCTGCGCCGCAGGAGTACCTTGCGAAGCTGACGAAGCTCGCGTTTCGACCATGTTGATTTCTGCATACTCATCATCCATGAATTCTGATGAATCAATCTCATCTCCGAATTTCTCTTCTCTTTCTTTTGCTAATCGTCGAATATCAGTCCTCAAATTTTCCATAGCATCCTCTAGCGGCCTTTTCTGTGCATCTTCGCAGTTGTCGTGTGATAGCTGTCGGGTTCCCTTCTCACGAGTCCCCTTTATCGCAAGGAAGCACTTTCTTCGGAATCAAGTCTCCCGACGAGACTTTCCTTTTCGTGCCGTTGTTTCAATCTTAATCGTCCAAGCAGTGGGACGCCATACCATCCTTCTAGCAGCAGGTGTCTAGGACCGCATGGCCTCGTCGCCCAAATGTTGGAAGGTGGTATCCTCCCTAATCTGTAATCCTGAAACAACGATAGGCGAACTAGCCTTCATCCTTTTATTTGGCTTTTCTGTAATGATGGCGGGTTCTACTCGGGGCCCAAGACGGGATTTGACTGGCACCCGCCCTATCCTTCTTAGAATCTCTAATACGGGACATTTCTCTTTCTTTGCTAGCTTCTCGATCACAGTCCATAGTTGGGCAAATGGTGTGATCCTAGCCCTTTCTTTTCGTCGTCGTTGTAGTATGCCGGTCGAGGTAATGTAGAAACAATCTCGCGGACATTTTCCTCGTCACTCGCGGCGAAAGGGGGTGGAATCTACTTCCTTCCAAAAAGGGTGTATCTTCAAGCAATGGTATGTATTCAGTAGTGGTGTGTACTCATGGATTTCTGGATTTCCTCCAGAAAGCAACTTCGGCAGCCTCGGCCTTCCCGACAATCTTCCTACTTCGTTCCTTCGGTCCGTGTTAGTGATGGAATTCTCGAGCCGGACCCGATTTCAAAACAAGGTCTCACAGAAGGTCCGTACCCTCCACGGTAACAAGTTCACCATAGTTCCGGATTTCCTTCCCCTTCAATTTGGCGTGGCCGGGTAGGTGCAGAGACAACTGCACTCAACGGGGTAGCAACAACAGTTCTCCCGCGGACAAGAAGCATTCTCTCTCGCCTGGAATCTTTTGCAGGGGAGGAAACTCTCGGGTCGACCTAAGGTCGAACTCGATCAACGGCTTCTCACTTCGGATACTTTGTTTGTTAGCATGAAAAGGGAAACGTCGGTGATCTCGACATTTGTGTTCTCGAATCCCCGTCCAAACCGGAAGATCCCATCGTCGGCAAGCTCATCCTTGTAAACAGCGAAGTCGAGTCCATTGGTGAAGGAGAAAATCAGCTTTGGGGCTTCCATTTCTATAGGGTAGATTCTGATTGTCAGTCCCAAGTTATGCTTCTTCTCATCTGGACGAAAAGAATGGAATCGAAAAGAGTCCGAACACATTCTTGTTCATATATTTATAAGGAGAAGTTATTTGTTAAAAGAGTCATTCATTAGAGGGTTTGTTTATTTAGAACTGAATGTTCAAAGGTGTAGAGAAGGTAATGAATCCGATTCAGAGTTGGAAAGGAAAAGAAAGTCTCATGCAAGACTTCTCAATTCGGAGGATTACTCCTAAACTAACACCTATTGGGGTCCATCCCCACCTCGAAACGAGGTAAAGGATCTCGAACCTCTCCGTTTAGGGTGTCTAAACAAATGGCTCCTAAATTCGAGAGAATGTCGGCTATACTTGTTCAAGGTAGAAATGAACATAGTATTCCAACGGAAAGAATGGTAGTTTGATCCACTAGGAACATGGATACACTACCGATTTTTGAAAGCAGAATTTCTAATTAAAATGGAGAGAGGAACACTCCCCAGCGGAGTCGCCAGAAATTGTCGGCATTATTTTTAGGTTGTGTGTTGAATTTTGAAAAGGGGTCGCCTAACAGAAATTGTCGGCGAATTTTAGGTTTTAAATTTAATTTAAATATATATATATAATTTGGAAAGTAGCATTTGATTTTGAAAAAAATTTTAAGTTTGAAAATTTTAAGATATGAAATCAAACTGATCTCAAATCCCGAATAGTTTATATAAACGAGCACCGCATCACAAACTGTGTATCTATCTCGAAGAATATACACACTGTTTAGTGATGGGGCTCGATTAAACAAACTAGAAGATTTATGACACCCGTTTGGTCTAAGAACCAATTTTATAAGCCGACAAATTCCCCTGCTTAATATGAAAGCATTAAACAGTGGTTTATATTACCTCGGGTTCTTTAAAATTCCCTATAAGGGCAAGCCCCTATAGTTAATTACATCTTAAGTGACGGAATCACCTAAGAAAACTCTCGATAATATTCAGTAATTTCGCTCTCAAGAATTTCAAAGTTTAGTGGTTTTCAAGGGATTGAATTTTGGAATTTCAATAGGGATCGGATCAAATTTGGAACATTTTGTTTTGGGAGTTCAAAGGAAGAAAGGTAGGAGAAATCACAGTATTCGAGGAGAACTTCGGTAATTCCCCGACTATCCTATTGTTTCGCTTGGATTTAGGAAAGTCCTAATATTTATTTAATGTTTTGATCTTTCCAATTTTAATTAATTAGGACTTATATTTGTATGACATGATCAAACAAATAGCCTCGAAGATGTGAATGTTTATGTCGTGTCGGACGACTACCTCGGAATCCTAAGACCGGTTAGGGCTTAATTTGCTATGCAAATGCCTAACGAAGAGTTGAGGATTTATGTTGCACTAAGCAAACTACCTCGAAGTCCTATGGCTTGGTTATTTAATTCTAAGAAAGTTTTGCTGAAGTAGACTCAGGTTCTGCTAATGACGATGGCCGTGCTGTCCACCATGCTCCGAGCTCCTTGTTGTTGCAGAAGATTTAATTATAGAAGATGAAAATCAAGAGATGAGAAAAGTGTTCTGGTTTAGAGAAGTCTTAAAATCCAAGTGTTTTTAATATTTTAATTAAAACAAATTTTAAAGTCGATTATAACGACACCGGTTAAGATCCCACTGGCTCCATCCTTCCGCATCGTTATTTTTATCGGATTCACTTAGTCCAGTATGAATTTGCTAAACTCAACTAAATGAGTTCCACACTTTCATTTAGACCGTGGGAAATCCCGTTAGCAACACGTAGGTTACATCATCCGAGGTATTCCCGATCATCCAACAGACGTTTTAATTTAGTTGTAATTGTAGTTTTGTGTTCCGTTTGTGATTAAATTTTGAGTTGTTTTATATTTTCGAGATGTCGTGGCGTGAATTTTACCTTGCAATGACTTTTAATTTAGTTTTGGTTTCAGTTTTAGGGACTATCCTAAAGGTGTGGCTTTTCATGCAACAGTTGTTTATCATGCAAGAAAAGTAAGTGCGGTGCGATTAAATAAATTGTAATAAGGTAAATTGCAACAAAATAAAAGCATACCTGGAGGGTCTTCCCGTCATCCCAAGCTGCACTTAAAACACAATTAGAATATTTAAGCAAGTTCATAGGTAAAGCTAAGGGAAGGGTTATGGTTTTCTACCAAATTCCTAATCCTATAGCTAGTCATTTCCTATGACGTCTAGGTTCTTGTGTTTTGTTCGAGGACGATTTTCTTCATCAAAGAACAATTAAGTTCAATTGTTCTTATAAGTATCCTATCATATTGAGGAAGTGCTTAAGAAGAATCTTAAACATCTTTTCAATATTGCTAGAATTGTTTTAAATCCAAATGAATTTAATTATACAAATGAATTAATCGTCCGAGAATTCAAGTTTTGTTATCTCGCTCAGATGAACTATGACATTCGAATATCCTATAAGTGAAGTAACATTTCATTTAATGTTCCGTTTAAGAGTTATGATTACCAAAGTTTTCGAGGGCAAATCGGTGTTCAAATGGTTTGTGATTTAATTTCGATTATCGGATTTAAATTTGGAATAGTGTTCAAGTTGCTTTATATTTAATTTCTTTATGTCTTAGGTGATGTTATTTAATTCAATTTAATTTAACTTTAATTTAATTTAATTTGGTTTAGTTTTAATTTTAATTTTGATTTTTAATTTTAATTTTAATTTTAATTTTAATTTTAATTTTATTTGATTTTATTTGATTTTATTTTATTTTAATTTAATTTAATTTAATTTAATTTAATATGTTTTAATTTAATTTAATTTAATTTAATTTAATTTATTTAATTCAATATGTTTTAATTTAATTTAATTTAATTTAATTATTTATTTATATTTTTTTTAATTTAATTTAATTTTATTTAATTTAATTTAATTTATTTAATTTAATTTAATTTATTTAATTTTTTTGATTTAATTTAATTTAATATTTAATTTAATTTTATTTTTAATTTATATTTAATTGAAATTTTAAAAAGAGTTTAATAATTTAACTTTTTAATTTAATTTTAATGATTAAGTCCTTTAACATTTTAAAACTTAAATTTGAATTATCATTTTTAATTAGGAATTAAATATTATTTAGATGATTAATTTAGGGATCCTTAGATTAAAGAACAAATTTCTTCCTAATAATGTCCCTATTTTAATAATTCCAATTTTATTATTCTTCCAAATTTAATCAATTATTTAATTAAGGTTTATTTTAATTATCTTCAAATTGTTTACTAGGTTTCTACCCTTTAATATTTGAATTTCAATCATCCAAATCAGATTAAGATCAAATATATTATTTGTTAATTTTATTAAACCTAAAGTTTTAATTAAGGGTTAAAATTTTTTAATTACCATTTTGCCCTTCAAGCTTAATAATTTCATAACTCACTAAATTGAGCTTAAATGAACTTGAAATTTTTATGTGACTTCACTCATATGTCAATAAAGACATGAGAGGAGAAAATGTGATTTTTCTGTATTTAATTTATTTATATAATTATTTTTGGTAGAAAATAGGGATTTCCAAGGAAAATTTAATAATATGACCAAGGGAAAGTTTCTGTCCTTAAGAAAATTATTGAACATTCCTAATGACTAGAGGACCACTAGGACCAATTTTGGTGATTTTTTGAATTATATTATTTTTATTTTAATTATTTTAAGTTTTGGAGTATTAATTATTTTAAAAATAAAATAAAGGTTGAAAAATGAAATTTATATTTTTCAAAAATCTCTCTAATATGGAGGAAATCAGAGAATCAAAATTTACAATTTTCTAATTTTTCTTTGATTTATTATAATTATTTTAGTGAAAATGCTAGAAAATACATTTTTTTAATTTTAAAATTACCCTAGGGCTTTAAAATTAAATATCTCATTAAATAGACCTAAGAAAAATATGGGATTTGATCCTAAGTGATTAAAATTCAAAATGTGACATTTTGGTGAATTTTATTATTTTTATGATTTTTATTATTTTTTTAATTATTAAAATATTAAAATAATGCAAAAAATTAAATTTTTTATAAAATTGAAATTTTAATTTCCTTAAATTCCCCGATATCGGAGAGGCTCCAAAACCAATTTGGTGAATTTTTGAAAGGTATTTTGAAAGTTATGAATTTTTAAAGTTTAAAATGGCTAAATAAACTTAATCAATCCATTTAGTAGGGCTAACCAAGTCCAATTGACTTCAAATTTTTATGGTGGGTTCCTCTGATCCTAAAGGTTAGTGGAGAATTGATTTCAAGTCAATTTGATGTATGGTTAGCTCTAATTAATTATGGGGCTATTTTGGGTGTTTAAGCCAATTAGGGTTATTTTCAATAAACTAATCCAAAATCTATTTTTCCTAGGGTCCTTTTGTCATAAGAGACATCACCAATTATTGGATTTAAAATACTCAAAACAGTAACATGAATTTGAAAAATCAATAACTTCTCATAGGGATGGCCTCTGACTTTGGAAAATTCAGGGAATGTTCCCAAATTCGTAGGCTTCAAAGCCCTATGGTCTCATGCCATGGTGAATTTCCTATATGCATGGAGAATTAAAATAATGCAGAAAGGAAATAAATCATTAAAAATAAAATACTTGATGAAATTAAATAATTTCTTTTCCACATTATTCTCCTCTGTTCACTGAGCAAGTGGGTATTTTTATTTTATTTTTCTGATTTTCCTACACAAAGTTATGGATTTTTGAAGTTTAGGGAATTAAATAAATAGAAAAATACCCTAATTTTCTATTTATCCACGTGGCACCGCGTCAACCTCGGTAGCTCTGAAACGCCGCGTGGCGCTCTCCGATTCGACGCCGCCATCTGACTCAGCGCTCCGGGGGCCCACTGTGTCGTTCCGTCTCCTGATCCGGCGAGATCCTGGTCGTCCGTCCGCGCGTGTATTAAATGAACGGCATCCGTTCATCGTCCCCAGGCGTCCTTACCCGAGAGCCGTCCGTCTTCTGTGCCCAAGATCTCACTCGATACTCGACCAAATTTAACGTTCTTATGCTCTATGGATTCGTCTCGAGAAGACGAACATATCCATACGGTTTATGTGGCATAAAATTGACTCAATGAAAATGGAGAATGTTCAGAAGCTCGGGAAGAAGAATGAGGCTATTCCATTGCTCAGAGAAGTATGGCTTCGATCTGAGGGTTGTGTCACCTTCGATTGGATCCCAGCAAGCTCTAGATGAAGTCCCTTGGCCTGGTGAATTGTCTAGGTAGGATTTTGACCACAGTCGATCACAAAGCTTGGAGGCTGGAGCAACTGGGTGGCTCGGAGATGGGCTTTCAGCGAGGAACTTCTCCTCTTGGTCGAGTGAAGGTGTAGCACCGACCAATTCGAGGATTGGCTCACCGTGGCAAAGTGTCCTCGGTTTTAGGTGAAATTTCGGCCGAGAAATTGGATTCGTCGGCGGGGATTAGGGCAAATTGACACTAGGGATCAACCGCTCTAAGGATGGAAGAGGGTTCGGAACAATTTTGGCGCAGTTTCGGCAAGGTTTAGTGCAACTCTCCTCTCATGGCCGCGAGGGGGTCGGGTTTAAATAGGGGTGGCCGGAGAGCCTCACAGGGATGGCCAAGGCCCGGGATCACCAAGCTCTGGTCATGGGAAGAACATCCATGGTGTCCATTGGGCATGGGGCAGCTCAGCAAGGTGGAATTCCAAAGTTGGCTCACATGTGAGCTCTCGGGTGTGGTGTTTTCCGGTGACCCAGGAGGCTGGCTGGCAGGCATGAGTCACCATCTTGACCAGGGAGGTCAGGGCATGGCAATGGTGAAGTCAATTGGGTTTGGACATGTGTAAAGGAGTTGGATCAAAGTGGCATGGGGGGTGTGGCTATTTTGGCTCTAAATTGGTCAACCATCCTTTTGGGCTTTGTTCACCCTCCAAGGTGGCTTTAGGTGTCAAAGGAATCAGCTGGTTTGGCTTGGAGAAGTCCCTATCCAAATATATTTGGATTAAATTTGGGTTAAGGTGAAACATGTTTAAGGTTAATGAATTTTAGGAGATGCTTAAAGGACCTCCTCCTTTTGCCATTTAAGAAGGGTTGACAAATTAGAAATTCTCATGGCTTGCCAATGGCTTACATGTGGCTTCATGGCTTCATATGGCTTGGGAAAAGATTTGGTCAATTTCATGAAAAAAGGATTTTGTGAATTTTGGCATTTTGATGGGAATTGTTATGAGGCTTGATTTGGAATCATTTAATGATAAATTAGGACTTTAGGAATGATTTTAAATTGAATGTGTGATGAGGGAAAGTGTCATGTGGGCTTTGTCATGAACTTTGGGCTTTTGAATTTGTCTTGGATAGGCTTTTAGGAAGGTTTAAGGGAAGTGGGCTTTAGGCTTGAAAATAAATTGGTGGATGGGAAATTTGTAAAAGTTTGGACCAAATAGTTGTTCGGTTTGGTTTAGGAATGTGCCATGAGTAATTTGAAACAAGTTTGGAGTGATTTGGGTTTGAATTGGGTTGAATTTGGGCTTTTTGGTAAAGTGGCCAATGTAGGTCAAATTGGGCTAATTTGGGAAAATGTTGAACTAATGTTAAAATTGGTGTAAAATTAATGTTGGGAAATGTTTATAGGGCTGTTTCAAAGAGGTTTTCTCTTTGGTTGTGCTTTGATTTTGGGGTTTGGGCTTATTTGGGTTAGGTTTTGGTTTAGGTCAAAATTGGGCTTATTAGTTTTGGGTTGAATTTAAGTGGGGTTTGGGTATAAATGTTGGGCAAATCATGTTAGTGTTTTGTTTGTAGGGATGTTAAGGAAGGTTTAGAAAAGATTTGGAGTCAATCGGAGCTGAATCGGGTGAGTTTGGGTTAGGTTTGGGTCATGGGTCCAAATTGGGCTTTAAGGCCAAAAGTGGAATTGGATCCAAATGTCAATCAAATTGAACTTGGATTTGGTCTAGATTGGTGTTGGGGATGTTGAATTTAAGTTTAGAATTGAATTGGACCGGAATTTGGGTCAATCGGGTAGTTCGGTTTGACATTGAGTTCATTTTGGGTAAAAATGGGTCAAATTGGGGATTTTGACAAAAGTGGGGTAAATTGACAAAATTGGCCCATGGTGTAGTTGGACAAATGAAATTGGGAATATTTGGGATTTTGTGGGAATTTTCTGGGAATTTTCGGAATTTTTGGATTTTTGGGTCAAGAGGAGTATTTTGGGTATTTGGACGGTATTGGGAGGTATCTTTGGAATTTTTGGTATTTTTGGCTATGAATGATCAATTTGAGTAATGTGGGAATGTTTGAGAATAATTTTGAGGAATTTTGGGAAATTTAGGTGATTTTGCAAATTTTGAGGCGCTTCGAGGGTTTTGGGTAGCAGAAGTGTGTAGGGTCCCGGGGTCAAAAATCGAAAATTTGGAAAATCGAAGAGTGGGTAAATGTAAGTGGAATGAAATCACTTTGGTCGAGCTATGAAGCCATATCAAGTCCACATGAGCCATGAGGGGACTCATTTGAGGCATCCACTATGTTGTTCCTAACCCTCTTGCCAAGGGCTTAGGGGTTAAGGATCATCCATGTGAATCACCTACATGAGTCGGGAGGTCAAGTTGGGTATGGGTGTGTGAAAGTGTAGTGTATAAATATAGTGTGTGTGTAAGTCGCCCCTCACCGTACCAGTGCCACCTGTAGGCAGTCCTAAGGCCAAAGAGTCCTATAGGAACTCATCCTTTAAACCTCTACATTTGATTTCAACCCTCTAGGTGATTAGGAGTCTACAATCAAATTTGTGGAGTTTGCAGGGAGTTAAGAAGTGGTTTGAAATTCTAGGTGGTGGGTTACACTTCTAGTCCTCTAAGATAATCAAAGGAAAAGCCTAAGGCTAGATCCTAAGTACTAAAGAGAGAAAAGAAGACCTCATTAAAAATGAGGTCAACATCGAGCAGTACTTTTAGTATGCAATGGAACTGTTGGAGTAAATTCCAAATGTAACTATCTACAGAATTTCCATGAGAGAAAATGCGCTCGCAGATGCTTTAGCTCGACTTGCAAAAGAATTTGCCTGCTTACAGGATGAGTCAGTTGAAGTGTCAGTTCAGGGACGTCAGGTTCTCTCACAGCTCGACATTGATATAATACATAAATCAGAAAGAAAAGCAGAAGAAACAATTACAACAGTGACATAAAATACAGAAGATTGGCGACAGCCACTAATAGACTACTTGCAAATAAGAAACTTACCCTACGATAAGTCATTAGCCCATCAAATTAAGAAAAGAACTCTGTCTTACGCTTTAATAAACAACACGTTATACAGAAGGTCTTTCGATCAGATGTGGCTAAGAAGCCTGAGCGGGTTTGAGACTCGTGAAATTGTTAAAGAAGTACACTCAGGACTTTCTAGCGCTCATCAGTCGGGTCCGAAAATGAAAATGAAGATTAAAAGACTAGGGTACTACTGGCCCTTAATGATGACCGATTGCATGAAGACTGCCAAAAGTTGTCACCAGTGCCAAGTGCATGGTGTGGTTCTACATCAACCTCCAAATGTGCTACATCCGACAATCACATCGTGGTCATTTGAGAGTTGGGGCACAGATATTGTGGGTGCGATAGAGTCGCCTTCTTCAAGAGGACATCGCTTCATTCTTGCAGCTAAAAATTACTTTTCTAAGTGGGCAGAAGCAGTACCGCTCATAGAAGTGAAAGCACATCACGTGCTACAATTCTTCAAGAATCAAGTCGTCTACCATTTTGGGGTACCGCACAAAATCATTTCAGATAATGGGTCCGCGTTCAAGAGTACAATGATCAATAATTTTGTTAGAAGACACGTGATTGATTGGCACTATTCAACAATCTACTACCTAAGAGCGAACAGCTTGGCTGAGGCTTTTAATAAAACTATAGTCTAAATCCTAAAGAAAACCTTGAACGACAACAAGACAAATTGGCACGAGAAGTTGTTAGAAGCCTTATGGGCCTACAGGACGACTTTCAGAATGTCCACCCAGTCTACACCTTACGCCTTAGTGTACGGGTCCAAGGCCATTCTACCCTTAGAGGTTCAACTTCTTTCACTCAGAATTGCAGTTGCAAACAAAATTACTACAGAAAAGAATGCCAAACTACGACTAGAAGAATTGGAAATCCTGGAAGAGAAAAGACTTTCAGCACAGCAGAATTTGGAACTGTATCAGGCCAAGATGATCCAGGCCCATGATAAATTGGTTCGCCCAAGGACATTCAAAGTCGGTGACTTGGTTTTAGTTCTCAGAAGACCTATTCTTGCACATCGCAAGATAGGTGGTAAATTTGAACCAACATGGGAAGGGCCATTCGTGGTCGAAACGGTCTACTCAGGAGGTTCCTACCAACTTGTAAATTGCCGTGGAGAATGACCTATGCTTCCAATTAATGGACAATATCTCAAGAAGTATTACGTAACCTGATGTTTCGAAGGATGAATCCTCATTCCTAGAAGCACGGGCAGAGTAATTACTTATGACTGTGTCCGAACCCAAAAATATAATATATACATATATATATATATATATATATATAAGTGGATGATAAAGAAAATCTTTTAAAAAATATTAAAAAAGAAAACATGTGAAATCCCGATAATAAAGTTTTTATCCTTCCTTTCAAATCGAGTCTCACTGTTGACCTCTCTTGATCTTTTCCTACTCCCATTTAAATTTAAAATAAATGAATAAAAGCTCTTCATTAATAAACATATTTTTCTACTGTTCTTGTTCTTAGTACTGCCCCTGATCCTTTCCTTATTTTTTGCAGGGAAATTTCGAATGAGCGGTTGGTTCTAATTAAAAGAACTTCGAGCAAAGAACAAAAGAAAAATGAAAATAGACGAGAACTCTTTTAAAAATCTAAATGTCAAAATAAACTCTAAACTGATACGAACTCCAAATATTTTTGAAATTGAATCACCAAAACGAACGAAATGAATTTAAATCTCAATCTGAATCCTTCGATCCGAATCCTTCGGTTTGAATCCTTCAATTGTTCTTCAAAATGAAATCTGTTTAAAACACTTTTGAAATCAAAAATCTTTTTCTCGACTTGTCACCAGGTCAAGTCTTTTCAACTTGGTACACCTACCAGTTCTATTTAAATCTTTTCTTTGTGTGTTAGAGGATCGACTAGTTCTATTGACATGAAGCCACGAACTTTGATCGATTTGGTTCCGATGGCATGGGATTGGGTCCCTCTTCATAGAAATAAATCTTGGAGATTGGAACCATTTCCATTTCTCATTAAAACTTCGAGATTGGAACCAGTTTCCATTTCTCATTAAATCTTAGAGATTGGAACCAGTTTCCATTTCTCATTAAATCCTCGAAATTGGAACCAGTTTCCAATTCTCATAAAATTCTCAAGATTGAAACCAGTTTACAATTCTCATTAAATCCTCGAGATTGGACCAAGTTTCCATTTCTCATTAAATCTTCGAGATTGGAACCAGTTTCTAGTTCTCATTAAATCTTCGAGATTGGAACGAGTTTCCATTTCTCATTAAATCCTTGAGATTGGAACTAGTTTCCATTTCTCATTAAATCTTTGAGATTGGAACCAGTTTACATTTCTCATTAAATCTTTGAGATTGGAACCAGTTTCCGTTTCTCATAAAATCTTTAAGATTGGAACCAGTTTCTGTTTCTCATTAAATCCTCGAGATTGGAACCAGTTTCCATTCCTCATTAAATCCTCGAGATTGGAACCAGATTCCATTTCTCAATAAATCTTTGAGATTGGAACCAGTTTCCATTTCTCATTAAATCTTCGAGATTGGAACCAGTTTCCATATCTTCGAGATTGGAACCAGTTTCCATTTCTCATTAAATCTTTGAGATTGGAACCAGTTTCTATTTCTCATTAAATCTTCGAGATTGGAACCAGTTTCCATTTCTCATTAAATCTTCGAGATTGGAACCAGTTTCCGATTCACATTAAATCCTCGAGATTGGAACCAGTTTCCAATATCATTAAATCCTCGAGATTGGAACCAGTTTCAAATTCTCATTAAATCCTCGAGAGTGGAACCAGTTTCCAATTCTCATTAAATCCTCAAGATTGGAACCAGTTTCTATTTCTCATTAAATCCTCGAGAATGGAACCGGTTTCCATTTCTCATTAAATCTTCGAGATTGTAACCAGTTTCCATTTCTCATTAAATCTTCGGGATTGGAACCAATTTCCATTTCTCATTAAACCTTCAAGACTGGTACAAAATTCCAGTTCTCTCCTTTCGAGGTTGGTACCAAATTTCGACTCTCTTTCCGAGATTGATACTAAATTTCAATTTTCTCTTTCGAGACTGGTACCAAATTCCTATTCTCATTTCGGGATCAGTACCTAAATTCTGATTCTCATCCTTTTCAATCAATACTTAAACTCTGATTCTCACTCCGAGACTGGTACATAAATTCCACTTCTCTTCGCGTTCTCAAGGTTGGAACCTAGGTTCCAATTCTCATTTCGAATTCAGATTTCCTTGAATTGATTAGTACTTAATATCTCGCCTTAGGCTTTCCCTTTGACTATCCTAGAGGATTAGAGATGGAACCCACCATTTAGAAATTTAAACACCTCTTAACTCCCTTTAAACCCCATAAGTTTGATTGTAAATCTCCAAGTCACATGGAGGGTTAAAATCAAATGTGGAGGTTTAAAGGATGAGTTCCCTATAGGACTCTTTAGCCTTCGGACTACCCTGGGTGGCCTGGTCTGGTGAGGGTTGACCTGCACACATTACACTTTCACATACATTCCAATCCTAAGACCATTCATACCTAGCTTGACTTCCTGACTCATGTAGTTAATCCATATGGATGGTCCTCAACCCCTAAGCCCTTGGCTAAGAGGGTTAGGAACAACTTAGTGAATGCATCAAATTAGTCCTCTCATGGCTCTTATGGGCTTGATATGGCTTCATGGCTCAACCAAAGTGATTCCATTCTACTCAAATTTGATTAATTTTCATTTTTCCAAAATTTCAATTTTTGACCCCTCGGGCCCTACACCCACTAAACCTACCAAATGCCCTTGAAACTACAAAAAATATGCAAAATCACTTAAATTACCCAAAATTCCTGAAAATCTGTCCTAAATATTTCCCCCCACTTAAATCGATCATCCATAGCCAAATATACCAAAATTTCCAAAAATACCCCCCAATACCCTCCAAATACCCAAAATGCCCTTCTTAGCCAAAAATTCCATAAATTCCGAAAATTCCTAAAAAATTCCAGAAAATTCCAAATACTCTCAATTTCATTTTGTTCAACTACACCATAAGCCAATTTTTTCAATTTAGCCCACTTTTACCAAAACCCCCAATTTGATCCATTTTAAACCTAAAGTGAGTCCAATGTCAAACCAAACCACCCCAATTGACCTCAATTTTGGTCCAATTCAATTATAAACTTCAATTTCATATCCCTAATATCAATCTAGACCAAATCCAAGCCCAACTTGATTAACATTTGGATCCAATTTCAATTTGAAGCCTAAATCCAAACCTAAGCCAAATAGGCCCAAATCCCAAAATCAAAGCCAAACCAAAGTTGAAAACTCTTTATAACACTCCCCTAAACATTTTCCAACATTAATTTTACATCAAATCCAACATTAACCCAAGATAGCCAAAGTTAGCCCAATTTGACCCATTTTGGGCCCCATTACCAAAAAGGCCCAAATTAAACCTATTTAAACTCCAAATGACAGCAAACCTTCTCCAAATCACTCATGCCACCATCCTAAACTAAACCCAACATTTGTTTAGCCTAATCTTTCACAAAATCTCCATCCACCAATTTGTTTTTAAACTTAAAAGCCTACTTCCATAAAGCCTTTAAAAGTCCACTTTCCATCAAATTCAAAAGCCCAAAATCCATCCCCAAGCCCACGTGAAACCTTTTCTTCATCATTCCTTTGATAATCATATTTGACCAAAGTCTTAAACCATCATGAAATCAACCCATTTGTAGCATCATAAAAAATCTCATCAAAGGAATCCAAAGTTTTTCAAAATTCCAAATAACCCTTTTCCATGCAAGTGAGCCAATCTTTTCCCAAGCCATGAGCAAGCCAAATGAAGCCATGGAGCCATGCATAAGCCATATGCAAGCCATGGGGAGCCCTTTCCACCACACCATGCCACTTATGGCAAGAAGAGGAGAGCCTTTCCTAAGCCTTCACTAAACCTTTTTTAACCCCATCAATGATACACTTTAACCAAAATTGGCCACCTCAACTTGGATGGGGACTTCATCACACATGTGAGGCCGACCCAAATGATCTCACATCGCCCAAATCAAGCCTTGGTGAGTGAACCAAGCCAAAACCATGAATTGACCCAAATTGGACTAAAAATGCTCCTTACACCCATGTCATTTAAATCCTTGACTTTACACATGGCAATCCCAAATTGATTGCACCAAAATCAAACTCTGACCACCCCTCCACCGAAACACATATTTTGAACCCACTAATCAACCCTCATGGCCACCCAAAGCTCCACCATAACCTTCCTTATTTAAACCCGACCTCCATGGCCAAGAGGAAGAGATGCAAGATTCACCTTGGGGAGACCCTGCCAAATTGTTCCCAAAGCTTTTTTAAGCATTCCTAAGCTTAATCAAACCATTTCCATTTGAGGCCTCACCTCTTGGACGAAGGTATCAAAATTTTTCTCATCCAACCGAGCATATTTTAATTTTCTTTCAATATTTACATGCTTTAAGTATATCATCACCATATGGATGTGTGCTACTCAATTAGACGATCATTTTAAAAAAAAATTCATTCAATTTAGTTGAGAAATGAGTGAGATATCAAGGTTTGAAGGTGGAAGGTTTTGGGTAAATAGCACTAGGAGAGAGGAGCAGCAACCGTCCGATCAGGCGTGTATCTGACAGAAGGCCTTGATGCAGTTGAACGGATCTTCATCTGTGAACAGGCCCCATACAGAACCACGCTGGCCAATAGGAGAGTGACACGTAGATTGAGCGGGAAATGGATTTTTTGGATTTATTTTTGACACAAAACTTCAAAAAATCATAATTTTACCTAGAAAACTCTAAAAAATGAAATAAAAATACCCTCTTGCTCATGAAAATGTGGAGAATAATGTGAAAGTAATTTTATTTTTTTTTAATGCATATTTTATTTTTAATTAATTAAATAGTGTTTTCAATCTTTTAATTCTCCATGCATGTAGGAGTTTCACCATAACTTGAAATTTTTATATGTTATTCTATGCATAATAGTGGATCTTTCCTGATTTTTCCAAGTCAAGAAAGATTTCGATGATGAGATATCTATTTTTCAATATTATGCTTCAGTTTTCCTAGAATAATTATAAAAATTACCATGTTGCTTAGAAAAATCTAGAAAAATTAGAGTGTGTTTCCTTTCACTAGAGAAACATTAAAAAATTATCTCATAATTTATTTCAATCAAACAAACTCTAATTTGGCCAAAACCTTAAAATGGAATTTTAATTAATTAAGATTAACCACACATCAAAATAACTTGAAATAAACTCTCCACTGATCTTTAGGATACAGAGAACCTATTATAAAAATTTGATATCAATTGGTGATGATTAGCCCCACTAAATAAATTAATTAAATCACATGATCAAAATTATACTTTAAAAATTTATAACTCCAAAAATACATTTCAAAAATTCACCAAATTTGTTTTGTGGGCTCTCTGGAATCAGAGGAGTCTAAAAAAATTAAAATTGGAATTTTCTAAAATTTTTCATTTGTAATCATATTTTAATATTTTAAATAATTAAAAAAGTAATAAAAATCATAAAAATATTAAAAATCATAAAAATGTCGTATTTTGACTCCTAATCACTTAGGAATAAACCAAATATTTTTTCCAAGTCTCAAAGTAAAGATATTAAATTTTAAATGCTTAAAACAATTTTTAATATTAAAAAATGTATTTTCCAAACTTTTCACTAAATTAATTCCAATAAATAAAAAAAAATCATAAAATTGTAAAAATTTTTTCTTTTAACTCCTTGATGTCAGAGTGATTTATGAAAAGTATAAAATCTATTTTTCAACTTTAATTTTATTTTTTAATTAATTAATACTCTAAAACTCAAAATAATTATAATAAATAAAATATAATTTAAAAAATCACCAAAATTGGTCCAAGTGGTCCTCTAGTCATTAGGAGCATCTCATAATTTTCTTAAGGACGGAAACCTTACTTTGGTGATGTTGTTGAATTTTCCTTGAAATCTCTTATTTTTCTATAAAAATAATTATATAAATAAATTAAATTCAGAAAAATCACATTTTCTCCTCTAATGTCTTAATTGGCATGTGAGTGAGGTGACATAAAAATTTAAAGTTCATTTGAACTCAATTTAGTGAGTTATGAAATTAATCAGCCTAAAAAGGCGTAAAGATAATTAAAGAATTTAAACCCCTTAATTAAAATTTTAGGTTTAATTAAAATAGAGGGTAAAATATTTAATTTTATTTTTCTTGGATGATTGAAACTTTTGGAAATTAAGAGGTAGGAACCCATTAATCACTTTTAATAAAAAATGAAACTTTGATTATTTAAACAATTTAAATTTTTGGAAGAATAATAAAAATTTGAATTATTAAAAATAAGGATATAACTTGAGAGGATATTAATCCTTTAATAAATAAATCCCCAAATAAATCACTACAACAATATTTAACTTTTAATTCAGATTAAAATGATAATCCAAACTAAGTAAATTAAAAATTAAAAAAATAAATAACCTTTAAATCAAAGAAAAAAAGTTCAAAATATTAAATAGTTTAATAATTAAATTAAATTAAATTAAGTAAAAATTAAATTAACATTTTAACAATTAAGTTAAGCTAAATTAAAAAATATTTAAGTTAAATTAAATTAAATTAAATTAACATTATTCAATAATAAAAGTAAAAGAAATTTAAAACATTAAGATCACTTAAAGTATAAAGATTTAAACCAAAAAATAATTTGAGCACTATTCCAAACTTAAAATTATTAATTAAAACCTCATAATTAAATTAAATCACTTTAAACCATTAACTCAAACTTTAAATTAAGAATGATTAAAATTCTCAACAAACCAACTTGCCCTTAAAGGCTTTAATTATTATAACTCTTAAATAGAGTATTAAGTGAGATGTCACTTCATTCATCAGGTAATCAAATACCCAAGTTCACTGAGCAAGAGAGAAAGCTTAACTAAACTCCTGGATGATTAATGCACCTGTACAATTAAATTTACTTGGACTCAAAATAATCTCGGAAGTATTGAAAAGATGTTTAGGACTCGTACTAAGCACTTCCTCAATATGATGGAATGTTTTAGAAGAACAATTGAATTTAATTGTTCTTTGATAAAGAAAATCATCCTTAAACAAAACACAAGAACCTAGACGTCATAGGAGATGACTAGTTATAGGATCAGGACTTTGGTAGACAACCAAAACCTTCTCTTAGCTTTACCTAGGAATTTGTTGAAATATTTAAATGCCTTAACATGTGTTTTAAGTGCAGCTTGGGATCATGGGAAGACCCTCCAGGTACACTTTTATTTTATTGCAATTTACTTTATTGTAATTTACTTACATGCACTGTACTTTAGTTTTTTCTTGCATGTTAAATAAGACTATTGCATGAAAACCAAAACCTTTAGGATAGCCCCTGAACTGAAACCAGAACTAAATTAAAATTCACCATAAGATAAAATTCACCGCCACAACATTCCAAAATATAAAACAACTCAAAATTTAATCACAAACAGAACAATAAAACTACAATTACAACTAAATTAAAACGTCTCATTGAATGATCGGGAATACCTTGGATGATGTAACCCACGTGTTGCTAACGGGATTTACCACAGTCTAAATGAAAGTGTGGAACTCATTCAGTTGAGTTTAGCAAATTCATCTGGACTAAGTGAATTCGATGAAAATAACTGAAGCTGGATGACAATCGTGGGATCTTAATCGGTTCTGTTTAAATAACTTTAAGATTTTTTTTTTAAATTAAGACACTAAAGACACTTGGATTTTAAGATTTCTAAACCAAAACACTTCTCTCATCTTTTAATTTTCACCTTCTAAAACTAAACATCTGTAACAACAAGGAGCTCGGTGCATGGTGGGCAGCACAGCCATCGTCATCAGCGAAACGCAGATCTACTTCAGCAAAACTTACTTAGAATTAAATAACTAAGCCATAGGACATCGAGGTAGTTTACTTAGTGCAACATAAATCCTCAACTCTTCGTTAGGCATTTGCATGATCATGTCATGTAAATTAAGCCCTAACTGGTCTTAGGACCCTGAGGTAGTCGTTCGGTACGACATAAACCCTCATATCTTTGAGGCTGTTTGTGTCATTATATCATAAAAATATAAGTCCTAATTTATTAAAATTGGCAGGATTGAAACATTAAATAAATTCTGAAATTGAAACCAAACCATAGGATAGTTTGGGAAGTTGCCAAGATTCTTCTTGGATTCTCAGCTTCTCTTACTTCTCTTCCTTTGGACTTCTAAAATAAACTGTTCCAAATTTGAGCTAATCCCTTTTGAAATTTCCAAAATCCAATTGTTTGAAAACTTTAAACTTTGAAATTCTTGATAGATAAACCACTGATCATTATCGAGATTTTTCTCAAGTGATTCCCGTCATTTAAGATGTAATTAACTATAGGGGCTTGCCCTTATAGGGAACTTTAAGAACCCAGGTAATATAAACCCTGCTTAATTTATTTATATTAAGCAGGGAAACCTGTCGGCTTATAAAATTGGTTCGCAGACCAAATAGATGTCAGAAATCTTCTAGTTTATTTAACCGAGCCTCATCGTCAAGCAGTGTGTCTATTTTTTGGGATAGATATACAGTTTGTGGTGTGGTGCTCGTTTATATAAACTATTTGGGATGTGAGATCAGTTTATTTTCATATCTGAAAATTTTCAAACTTAAAATTATTTTCAAAATTAAATGTTACTTTCAAATTATATATATATATATATATATATATATATCAAATTTAACATCTAAAATTTGCTGATAATTTCTGTTAGGCGAACCACTTTTCTAAAGTACAACACAAACCTAAAAATATGACGACAATACAATACAAGATTGAGATTATTTCCTGGGAAACTGAAATATAGATGGACAGGACCTTTCACTGTTGTAAAGGTATATCAGTTTGGAGCTGTGATTATCGAAGACCAAAAATCTTGAAAAATATTCAAAGTTAATGGCAAAAGATTAAAACCATATTTTGAAGGCAATAGACCTAATTTTAAAGAGATTTTAATGTTGGATCAACTTTATTAACTGAAAGTTATGTCGGGCTGACAACGTTAAACCAAGCGCTTTGTGGGAGGAAACCCATAATTATTGAGTATGTGCTTTGTTTGTTATGTTATTTGTGTTTGTTTATTACTTAATTAAGTTTTATTCTTCCCTAATTATCATTAATAACATTTAAGAATTGAATCAAATCGAAATTTGGAAAAAAATTGAATGAAGTGAAGTTTGGCAAAAGTTGAACTAGCATCGAATGATGCTGCTATCAGCACCAAACAGTGCCACTATTTAGAAAAATCATTTCTCATCTTTAAATCTGAGTTTTGGCGGTTCTAGGCAGTAAAACCTTCATAAGAACTTCCAAAACCCGCCTCAAGATGTAGGAACTGCTAAAGGAACGAAGAGGAAGACCCAATTTTTTTTACAAATAGATTCTGATTTGATGGAAACTCAGAGATTTCTAGTATTCGACTGGAGAAAGTTCGTAAGTTTCGAGGAGCAGCGACTTTTCAACATAAATATCTCAATAATGAGATTAATTGAGCAAGACTTTGTAAATTGAGGTACGAATTCTCCTACAACTAGAATTGATGAAATTATTGTTCAGAGATTTTGGGAAGTATTGTGTTATAATACTACCGCCATAGTTGTTCCAGTTACGAAGAAATTCAAATCTTCATGGTATCAACCAAGGATCAGTTTATGTGCGAGGGAGGTTTGTCACATTTACTCCTGCAAAGATTAATGATTTATATATGATTGAGAATGTGTCAATCTGCCACTATTTGAATTTTGCCTCGACGAAGGACAATATGAATAACATATACTGATTTCTGATGAATGAAAGTGATGAATGGGAAATAATAGATAACAGGTATGTAAGATTCTCGACCACACTATTAAATCCTACGTCGAAACACATACATTACATCATTTGTGCAAAATTTCTCCCAACAATGAAAATGAGTAAGGTAACTAATGAGTGTGCTATTTTAAATTATTCTATTCAAATGGGAATTCCTATTGATGTTGGTTCGATAATTGTTAAGTTTGTTTTGGGATTGATCATTCATGGATCAAAGTATGAACTTGGAAATTCTTCCACCATATTTCTCCTTTGTAGTCAATCACAAGTGCTATATGAGAACTGGGAAAGTGTACTGCTATCATGGATGCCTATAGACCCAGCAGATGCATCTAATAACCAAAAAATTAGTGATATGAATGATATGAGCATCATTGAAGATCAACCATCTCAAAGGTCAGCACCCATTCCCCCTTATTTTCCTGAAAGTTCACAAATTATCCTCAAAAAAATCAAGAAATTGGAGAATGAAGGAGCATTTTGATCATTCTGGATATCTTGAAGGATGTTTGACGTGGTTGATTAGAAGAAAAGGCTGGATTGAAGAGGATTCTACTGAAGAATTTTTGTTTCGTCTATTCTATAATTTATTTGTTCATGCTCAATCGGTGGGAGATCTTAGAATTGATGATAGTTCGGAGGAAGAATGAACTTGATTATTATATTTCTGAATTTGTGTATTGGATTGCTTTGCTTTGCTTTACTTTATTTGGTTTGAATGTTATATTTAGACATGTTTTCTTGTTTAGTTCTCAGCATTATTTTGTTATGGTTGTGTGCGACGCTGAATTTAAAGATTATATAGCTTGAAAATGTGTAATGTTTAATGTTGTGTGTATGTGTATGACTAATGGATTTTATATATAAAGGTAATATTATGTGTTGTTTGTGTTAAGAAAATATCATTTGCCAATGCTTTAGGATGTTATTCAATGCTTAATTAGACTGATTAGACATCAGAGTGGGCTCGAAAGGATCAAAATTGCAAAAGAAAGACAGAAGCCCAGTTTTTGAACTAACACCGAACAGCGCTGCTACCATCGCGCCAGACAGCGCCAAAATTCAGGGAGTTTGGCCGTGTTTAAAGAATAATGCACCGAACGGCGCTAAAACCAGTGTCGGACAGCGCTCGAACGTGAAAACTGCCTGAAACTCCAAATTTTCACGATTTAACCCGGGGACCTGCCATGTTTGCTAAAACCATTGTCTTCAACCTCCAGCCAAGGTCGGTTTTTGCACCTAGAGCTCACTAGCATTTGGATTTAAAGCAATTTCGTGGCATAAGAAGTTCGGATTTCATCTTCTCTTGGTAAGAACTACACTTTAACCTAAAAACATTTGATTTTGACCGTAGAAATTTTCTACATTATGAGGATTTGAAATTTTAAAGTTTTTGAAGAAAACTTTGGAGATTTGTCATGGATTTTAAGTTCTTATCATTTTATAATTATATTGGAGTTCATTGCTTTGTAATTTGAAAATTGATTTGGAAAATTTTGGTATTTTTAGACAAATGGCTCCATGATTGGCTAAGGGGAAGAGGAAATTTGAATTTGATGAAAGTAAATTTGTATGTTTCAAGGCTTATTCACCATTTAGTATGTTTCTTTGGAATAAGAAATGTATTTAAGGGAGAGCTTTTGAAAATCTTGAAGGAATGCTTGAAGAATTGATTGTTAGTCGTAAATGGAAGATCTTCTGTCATTTCACTGCTGATGCGATGCTGGGTATTATTAGAGAATTTTAAGCCAATTTGTTTTATTCTGAGATTAAATACATTTTTTTAGAGGCCAAATGGTTGAATTCACCCCCTGCCAGCATAAATGCATTTTATCAGTTGAGAGCAACCTACCATTGTGATTATGAAAATTTTTCTATAACAAATGAATCATTGAATATGACTATAAACTTCTTAACTGATGGAAAAGGGGAATGGAAAATTAAGCAGAGACTAAAAGTTAACTTCTCCCTTTTTACTTTGAATCCCGTATTAAAAGCCTGACATTATTTCATTTCATTAAGATTGTTACCTACCAACCATCACAGTGAAGTTACTGTTGATAGAGATGTTCTAAATTTCTGTATTCAGACCATGAAGAATACAAATATTGGAGCTATTATTCATAAAAGTATTTTGACAAGCTCAAAAGGAGAAACTACATGAGAACTAGAACACCCCAGTCTGATTCATGCCTTATGCATTCAGTCAGGAGTAGTAATTGAAGATAATGATGTGGTAGTCCACCTCCTGAAGCCCATTATTAAAATGAATATGAAAACTTATGAAGCCCATGTAGGATGGAAATGGAGTAAGAAACCTGATGAGCCTTCTTCCAGTCGAGATTGACCAACTACATCTAGGGAGCCTACTCTGCATGATGTTATGGATCAGTTGGAAAGGTTAAACACCAGAGTAAAGGGACTGGAAGTGAAGAACAAGATAAATGATGATTATCAAGTACGGTGGAGAGACGATGGGATAGCTTATCATGACATACAGATGAGATTTTCAGGTGAGACACAGATGCTGGATTTCCTACTTACCCAAAGTATACTCCATACCAAACAGAAGAACCTGATGATGGTGGAGCTCTTACAGAAGATGAAAATTGGTAGTTTGTTTATTTTTATCTTTCATTGTACTTTGTTTTGTATTTGTGTTTTGTATTTGTGATGTACCAGAGACTCCTTATGATTTGTGTTTGTGATGTTATATGTGAATGTGAATGTACTTTTGGTAGACTTTGTTGATTTGTGATGTTTGTGATGTGATGTGATAGTAAAGTTTTTATGTGTTTTGGATTGCTAGTTTAATTTGTAAAAGTAACAGTTGGATGTTAATGTTATATATACTGTTTATTGTATTTTAACCTCTTCTTTATAAAATCTAACCAATATTTATGTATAGAAATGCTTCTTAATTATTTCAGGTCTATTGTTCTACTTCATGAAGAAAACCTGCTTAAACTTAAAGCTATGAAAAGACCAGCATATTGAGGTATGAGTTATATATTTAAACATTTTCTTTCTTCCGTGTTAATTATACTCAAAATCTATGTTTGGGGGAAGGAAAAGAATTAACTGTTAATTGTTCTCATTTAAAATTATTTTAAAATATTAGTAACATGATTTCCTGTAATAGAACTCAATTTCAGATAACTGTATTTTAATTTTATTTAGGTATTTTAAAAACTTAAATGAAAATATTTGGTAATGAAAAGTAATTTTGTGATGTAAGATATTTGTATAGGAGAATAGGACTATAGTTAACTATTCAAAGTAAGAAGAACTGTATGTTTGAAATATTAAGAATCTTAAAACATTATGTGATAGGAAAGGATTAAGGTTGTAAGATGAATTATTAATAAGCTAAAGAAATGCCTATAAGGTAAAAGGAATGTGGTAAGTTTCAAATTGAGGGTGAAAAGGGTGAAGTTCAAAATCATTAAAGGCTATCTAGATACAGTAATTCTCGCTGAAAAGAAAAGAAAAGAAAAAAGCATAATGCAAAAGAAAATAAAAGGAAAAATAAGTGAGGAGAATCTTGAGGAGATTCCTAATCAAAAATTTGCTTCACTTGGACCTACCTAAAGGAGAGAACTTAATTAACTTCCTGAACTTATATGTATGGATTAGCATATTTAATAGTAGTGTTCTCATAAACTTCTTTTCATGTAATCTTTTTAAGTGTCTTAATAGGAAAATCTACAGTTATTTTTGAAATGAATAGAAGAATAGAACTCTTAGAATTGGTTACAAGATATTCTTACAATTGCAGAACAAACTTGAATTATTCAAAGATCTTTCTGAAAATTTTACTATTGTACTTATCTAAATCAAAATTATGGTATTCTAGAAAGAAAGTTCATTGCAGTGGATCATTTTTTATGTATTAAATAAAATTACTTGAGGACAAGTAATAGTTATGTTTGGGGGATCATGATCTACTGAAAATTTGATAGCTTTTTACTATTCATTCCATACCTGTTTTTGATGATATTGCACTTTAAAGGAAGGTATTTTTGATGATTTCATGCAAGTACAATGATTTTAAGCCTTTGGAGCAAAAGGAAGTGAAAAGGAGAAAATTTGGAACAAAAAAGGACAAAAGTGCCTTTTATTGAACTTGCGCCGAACGATGCTATGACCAACTTCAAACAGTGCCAGTTTCCAGAGAGTTACGACGTTTTAGCGAAATAATGTGTCGAACGACGCTCCTACTAGCACCGGATAACACCCTATCTCAATTTTGAACTAGATTCAATGTATTTGGTCAGATTTTGAAAGGTTTATTGAGGAAAATCTTGAGAATTCAGTTTTGGCCAAATTTAAACACATTTGGAGGCAAATTTCAAAGGGGGGAGAAAGGAAAAGAGAAGAGAAGAGGAGTTTAGAGTTTAGGGAGAGTTTCTTTCCACTTTGTGTAGGAAGTTGGTTTTGTATTTTCTCTTCTTAGGAGTGTGAGAGGAGAGGGAAAGTGAGAGATTTCTTCTTCCTTACTATTCTAAAGAGAGAATTGTGTGTTGTTGTGACGAAAGAAGAGGCATCAAAGGAATTCCTTGAGATTCACTTGGGGAAGAGTTCGAGATAAGTAGTCTTTACTTTACTTTGTTTGTATGACGATGTTTTTATATATAAAATCCATGTTTTGTCATCTTTTCCTCATGAGTCTTGAGTAGATTTCTTTGTCATTCTCCGTTTCATGTGATGTGTTGATGTTATAAAATGGAAATGATGTGTCGATTTATTATGGAAGAGTTGTGATGACATTTTCACTTAAAACTTCATTTACTTTTTAATATGGTCAATTGAATTGTTAAAACATTTTTGGAAACATTTGTTCCAAAAGGATTATGAGTTCCACAACAAAAGTGAAGGTCACATTCAATGTTCATGAATGAGAAATGAAGTTCATGGGGATTGAGTGCAAATAAATAGCGAAATAAAATTTGATGGGTGTAGAATTAGAGATTTCAGAGTGACAGGTTGAAATCCTCACTTTGGTCCGAATGTTTAGAAACTAAAGCGAGCGTTAGCCTTCAGTTGAAGGGAAGTGGGAGCTTTGGAATGAGAGCCAGTATCCTCCCAGCTTAACCACGGATTTGGGGACTAAACTTATGATTAGCTAATGTTCTTTATACACTGAAATATGGGTAAAGAATAGGAGTGCTCCTATTTGGCACAATACATTTGTATCAATGATCTATGTCACAATAATCATCACATTTTGAATGGAAAGGATGAAGACTTTTTCTTGCAACTGAACTTTGTTATAAATTTAGTCTTGTGTTAGTTTAACTTGCTAGAATTTCGAATATGCTTTGGTAGAAATAGTAACTTAACCTGTTTGTCTTTACTTTAAGAATTAAACTACTTGCAGGCTAAATCCTCAATTTGGTCCTATTGTTTAGAAACTGAAGCGAGAGTTAGCCTTCCGGTGAAGGAAAGTGGGAGCTTTGGAGTGAGAGCCAGTATCCTCCCAGCCTAATCATAGATTTGGGGACTAAACATAAGATTAGCTAATGTTCTTTATACACTGAAATATGGGTAAAGAATAGGAATGCTCCTATTTTGCACAATACATTTGTATCACTAATCTATGTCACAATATTCATCACATTACAAACGGAAAGGATGAAGTCTCTTTTTTTGCAACTGAACTTTGTTATAAATTTAGTCGTGTGTTAGTTTAACTTACTAGAATTTAGAATGTACTTTGGAAGAAATAGTAATTTAACCTGTTTTTCATTACTTTAAGAATTAAACTACTTTCAATTGTGCTAAGATTCGATAAGAGAATTTTGTGATACGCCCTAAAAGTAAGCCTCCCTGTGGGATAGATAACCAAGACTCTAATAGAGCCTTGTATTACTTGAGCGATATGTGTACTTGCATTAATTGTGTGACCCATTATCATTTAAATCAGTATATAAATCTAAATCTGAGTTCATTAATTTTTGCAAATTAAAAAAGTAGCAGCATCCATCCAGCCTAACCACAGATTTAGGAACTAAACCTAGAAATATCCAATGTTCTTTATGCTCTCGGAAGAGGGTAAATAATAGGATTGCTCCTATTTTGCACATACAATATTTAATGCATCTCATTCCTTTCCATTATTCAATTCACTACATAAGAATACTAGATTTTATTATCTCAAAATTCACCAAACCAATTCATCTAGAAAGGGTTATCTTTAAAACTAATATTTTCCTTTAGGAGTAGTTATTAGTTATTTTAAATATAAGACTTACATTTTGGAGTATTTGTTAGAAATATCACTTATAATATCTTATAATAGTAGACTACAATTTGACTAAGGACCTCTTACCTCGCTTCCATGTAGGATTGATAAATGGGACTCCACTAGAGCCCTTTATTAATTGAATAATATGTATACTTGTGTAGAACCTCTAGTGTGTGCACATACATACAAACATAAAAAACATGCAGAAAAATAGCACACGGAGGGGATGCATCAGTAGGTTCCACCCGTTGATTGATACTACTGGAGATGAAAGCCTCTTCAAGATTGCTGCTATGCTTCCATCACCACATGCTTGTGATGAGGTGAGGGAGAGCTGCACACCCATCACCCGAGTACACACAATTTTCCAAAGATTGGCTGAGAAAGAAGGATGTTGTTTGCCAAGATTCTCAAGAGGATGGGATGTACAATATCCCCAGAAATAAAGAATGAGAATCTAAGAGGGATAAACCCATACAAGCATCCATTAAAGACCGTTTGGGGAAGCAAGTTGATGCTACTACTACAAATGCTACTACAGTCGTTCTGACACCCGCAATACGCAGATCGGTCAAGTCCCGACAAAGTCCGAGAGTACCTTCTACCGATGATTATCAAACCCCGGAAGAGGAACAATAGAAGAGGATTGTTTCCCACTGTACATGATCTACACCCTAGGGAGCATACTTCTCCTCACCACTCTGATGTCCCCACCGAGACACCCCATCTCAAGGCGATGACTCTCAAGAGGAAAGTGTGGTTACCGAAGGTCGTTGCACCAGTGCGCTCTGGAAAGTCTATGTATCATAAGAGGGATCATAAGTTTGATGTTCCCGTTGCCACTACTATTGCTGCTTCTGAGTCAGTTGCAGAAAGAAGTGACAGTCAAGGGAGACATACAAATCTAAAAGTGATTAGACAGAATGCAGTTGATTATAATGTCTGAAAGCTCCGAGCAAAAATTTCAAAATTAGAAAGAGAACAAGCACTAGATATTGAAAATGAAGATTACAACCTATCAGATTATATGTAAATTAATGTCGTCGAAACTAGGTCTACGTCATCTGCATGCGATGCTCCTAGTGAGGAGAACGCCGCGTATGAGTTTCAAAGGGCCTTATTGACAAGAGATGAAAAGATTATTCATCTAGAAAATAAAATGGAGGAGATGACCACCGTATTACTGCCATGGCTGCACTATAAGGGAAGTCACAATCACGACTAGTGTCATCTCCATTAGTTAACCACATTTCGAAGTTATACACATCTCGAACGCAAGAAGAGAAGTTGCTTCTGCTAATGAGGAAAAACCTCCAAAGAAGGATTCAACTCCGAGTTCACCAAAAAAGTATATCAAATAGATGATCGAACAACAAGTTCAAAAGGCATTGGCTCAGTCCATATGTAGGACATCAGTTTCAAAGGGTAAAGCCTACCCGAAAAATTTTGATGATGTTCCTAACCCTAAAGTCTTTGTGCCCCTTACATTCAAGATGTTCGACGGGATGGGAAATCCTTGTCAACACATAGCACACTTCAGAGCCAGTTGTTACAATACAGGAGAAAGTGATGCTCTATTGTTCTAACAGTTTGTTAGTAGCTTGTCAGGGATAGCTTTTGGCTGGTACTCAGAAATACCCAATGGATTAATGAAGACATTTGTAGAAATGGAGAACATGTTCATGAAAAGATTTACCAGTGCGCGACACCACGTTACTATAGGAGATCTCCTAATGGAGCGACAGAAGCCCAACGAGACTCTAGTAGACTACATCTTGAGATGGAGAAATATAAGCATGAAGTGTGAGCCCCAGCTAGAGGAACAACATGCGATCAAGATACTACTCAAGAGTATCCACAGACAAGTGGCATTCATGCTTAAAGTTCTTACCATTAAATCCTTTGGAAGCTACTCAGTAATGCAAGCATAGTAGATAGAGAAAAAAAGACCGGTTAAAGCATATGAAAAGAGATCTGACGTAGTGGCAACAGTTGACATAGGGAAACAACCGATGAGGATTCAGGCCAAGTAGTCATCGTAGCAGTACAGTAAGTCCCCTCAATACAGTCAGCCTCCAAAATACAGTCTGTCCTAGCAATATGGTCAACCACATCCATAGAAAGAGTCATCGGATCTATAACCTTACAAATGAAAGTCGGAAGTCTAGTAACAACCACAAAATTCTATATCATCAATGCAGATACTTTGTTCAACAACTTGCTTGGTCGGACGCGGCATCACAAGTACAATATGGTCGCGTTGTCGCTTCACTAATACATCAAGTACTACAAAGATGGAAAAGAAAATTGCATTAAGGGAGATCTACAACCTTTTTCAATACACAAAGTGAGCATCCACGAAGACACCGCTTACTACGCTCCCTCGAAGAAAATAATATTTTCAAGAGAAAGTGTGCCAAATGAAACTGAAGATTTAGAAGAATCATAAGAACAAAACCATTCATCACCATTTCAACAATCTACCGCCACTCCTTCACAATGAGTTGGTAGAGATTCTTTTAGCCCAAGCATCCGAGGTTGAGGTCGGGAACGCGGGTGAGGGAGAACTCACCAGATTATTGAATGGCCGAAGCCAACGATCAACATCGATGTAGAAGGAAACTTTAAAGAAGATATAAATCTGATAAAGAAACAATGATGATAAGTCAGAAGATGTCTCAATTCGAGATCTCTCTGGATGACACAAAAAATAATGAATATGAATCGATGTATAATCGGATTAACCATTATGTTCATGCCATGACCCTAACTCCAATCCATCCTAAAAAAATCAAGAGTATGGAGGTCAAGGAAGTCCATAACGGTAGTTTTAAGCAGATTAAGTTTTACAGAGCTGCTCCTACTTTTGAACCTTCTGTAATTCTAAAAGAAAATGATTTTAATGAATTAATGGAACTACCTTTTGGTTACTTTTCGCCATTTGTACAAAAATTAATTCAATAATGATTTGTGCCTAAGCAAATGCCAAAAGATAAATTACAATCATTTGAAAAATTATGAAAAGTAAAACGAAAGAAACTCAATTCAAAAGAAGGTCTTGGGTTTGGTATGATTGGACCAATCAATGACTTGGGATTTTGCATGTTTGTTACTAACCAGTTTGAATAAGATTGCTTAGAAATGCAAAATGAATTCAAAGATCAACCAATAGAGCATGCTCCACCAGAGTTTCAAGAAGAAATCAAATCAACAATGGATGAATTGAAAGAGATCAATCTCTGGACTGAGGAGCAGTCCCGACCAACTTTTAGAAGTTTGTTGCTCAGTGAACAAGTGCATGTGGATTTAATCATGTTATTGTCAGAATTCAAAGATTATTTTCCTGAAGTTACGATAAAATGCCAAGATTATCCCCAGAAGTCGTAGTTCACCAACTCGGAGTAAATCGAAATACAACACCAGTAAAGCAAGTTCTTAGAAGAATATGCATTGAAATAGAGCAGCAAGTCACAGCTGAGATAAAAAAATTAATAGACTCTAACTTTGTCCAAGAAGAATAATATCTGACATGGTTAGTCAACATTGTGTCAGTTAAGAAGAAAAATAGACAGATTCAGGTGTGTGTCGCCTTTAGCGACTTAAACAAAGCATGTCCAATAGACGAATTCCCATTACCAATACCAAAATTGATGGTGCAAATTCCATCAGCACATGAGATCTTCTTATTCATGGATGGATCTTCAGGTTACAATCAGATCAAGTTGGCTCCAGAAGACACAACACTTACAACATTCATAACTCTGATTGGAATCTACTGCTACACTGTGATGTCGTTTGGATTGAAAAACACTGGAGCAACATACCAAAGATCAATGATGAAGATCTTCGATGACCTCATTTACAACCAAGTAGAATGCTACGTGGATGATCCGGTCATCAAAAGAAGAGTGAAGGAAAACCACCAACATGATTTGAGGATTATATTTGAATGACTACAGCAATACAATCTCAAGATGAATCCCTTAAAGTGCACCTTCATTGTTACCTCTTGGAAGTTTCTAGGAGTTGTTGTCCGTCATCGGGCAATCGAAATCAAACCAGATAAGATTAAAACTATATTATAAATGCCTCCTCCTAAAGCCTTGGAACAACCACATTCCTTTTATGGTAAATTGGCATACTTGACATGCTTTATATCCAATCTGTCAGGAAAGTGTCTACCCTTTTTGAGCTTACTTCGAAAGGATGTTAGACTTGTCTGGGGAGAGCGATTCCAATGATCTTTCGATGATAATAAATGATACCTGATGACACCTCCTATTATAACAGCTCCTATCCTGGGTAGACCGTTGATACTTTGTACCGTGGCCTTAGATGAGTCCCTCGAAGCCTTACTTACTCAAGTCAATGATGAGGGAAATGAGAGTGTACTTTACTACTTAAGTCGACGTCAAATACCGACGGAAGTAAAGTATTGTCCTATTGAGAAACACTGTCTAGCTTTGATTTTCACCACTCAGAAGCTTAGATATTACATGATTTCTCATAAGGACAATTTGATTTCAAAAGTTAATCCATTGCAATATTTGATGACCCGACCAATACTTTCTAGACGCTTAGCAAGGCGGTCAATGATTTTATTGCAATTGATATAACTTTTGTACCTTTTCGTACAATCAAAGAGCAGATTCTCACTGACTTTCTTGCAGCACACACATTGCCAATATTGTTCCCTCTCAACGATGAACTTCTAGATGAGCAAATGCTCCAAGTGGAACAGCCCAGTACCAAACACTGAGAGATGTACTTCGCTAGAGCTTCATCAACCCAAAGAGCAAAGGACAACAAGTAGTGATACCGGGAAAGTAGGAATTGGTCTTATCTTGTGAAACCAGACTATGGAGTGCTAAGAGTTTCATACCACTGGATAGAGACGTGTACCAATAATAAAGCAGAATATGAAGCTCTAATAACCAGCTTGGAATTGGCAATATGAATATAGTCAACTATTTAAAGAAAAATTGTATTTTTGAACTATCTAGAATCTTAAAAATTTATGTGAAAGAAAAGGATTGGAACTCTACGATGAATCATTTATAAGCTAAAGAAATATCTATAAGGTAAAGGTTGTGGTAAGTTCCAAATTTAGGGAAAGAAATGTGAAGTTCAAAATTATTAAAGGCTATCCATATATAGTAATCCTCACTTGAAAAAGAAAAAATAAAGGATTGAAAAGCAATCCCTTAAAAAAAGGAGAGAAAGGATATATAGGATTGAAAAACAATCTAAATGTGAAATGAAAAGAAAAAAAAAGTGAAGAGAAGCTTGAGAAGATGCCTAATCAAAAATTGGCTTCACTTGGACTTACCTAAAGGGAGAACTTATTTACTTTCTTGAACTTATATGTATGGATTAGCATCTTTACTAGTAGTGTTCTCATAAACTTCTTTACATGTAATCCTTTAAAGTGCCTTAATAGGACAATCTACAGTCATTTCTGAAATGAAGAAGGCTAGAACTCTTAGACTTGATGATTAGATAACCTTACACCTGCAGAATTTACTTGAATTATTCAAAAATCTTTCTGAAAATTTTGCTATTGTATCTATCTAAAATCAAATTTATGGTATTCTAGAAGGAGTTCATTGTCATGGATCATTATTTTGTTTATTAACCAATTTACTTGAGGACAAGTAATTGTTAAGTTTGGGGATCTTGATCTACTGAAAATTTGATAACTTTTTAATGTCTATTTCATACATATTTTTAATGATATTGCAGTTTAAAGAAAGGTATTTTTCAGGACTTTTGAGCAAAAGGAAGAAAAAAGGAGCAAAAGGAAGCAAAAAGGAGCTAATTTGGAGCAAAATGAGGCAAATTTGATATGTTGACCTAGTGTGTCGGACAGTGCCCTATCCAGTGCCGGACCGCACCCAATTCCAGAGAGTTTGGCACAATGACTGAAAATAGCGCCAGACAGCGCCCTATCGAGCGTCGGACCGTGCCCTATCGCGAATTCAACCAGATTCAATGTATTTGGCTGGATTTTGGAGGAGTGACCAAGGGAACTCTTAGGAAAGTCTGTTCTACCTGAATTCAAACAAATTTGGAGCCAAAAGTTCAGTGTATGTTCCGTGTTTTTCAGAGTCTTTCATTGTTCTTGTGTGGTGAGTCTATTAGAGAGAGTTTAGGGATTAGTGTGTAGTGTGTTTTCTCTACTAAGGAGTGTAGGAGGAGAGGAAAAGTGAGAGATTTCTTCTTCTTTACTCATCTTAAAAGAGAATTGTGTGTAGTTGTGGAGAAAGAAGAGGAGTCGTAGGAATTTCAAGAGATTAACTTGGGGAAGAAATTTAGAAAAGTTGTTGTTGAACTCATTTTACAATGATTTAATAATCTAATGACCTAAAAAGTCAATTTTGGTCAAAATGGTCAAACCAGACCCAGTGACCTACCCTGTTGACCCCATATGTCAACCTTTTGACCTAAAAAGTCAACTTTGGTCAAAATGGTCAAACCAGACCCACTGACCAACCCTGTTGACCCCATAGGTCAACCTTTTGACATAAAAGTCAACTTTAGTCAAACTGGTCAAAACAAACCTAATGACCAACCCTGTTGACCCCATAGGTCAACCTTTTGACCTAAAAAGTCAACTTTGGTCAAATTGGTCAAACCGCGACCCATCGACCAACCCCGTTGACCCCACAGGTCAACCTTATGACCTAAAAAGTTAACTTTAGTCAAAATGGTCAAACCGAACCCATCGACCTACCTCGTTGACCCCATAGGTCAACCTTATGACCGAAAAAGTCAACATTGGTCAAATTGGTCAAACCGCACCTAGTGACTAACCCCGTTGACCCCATAGGTCAACCTTATGACCTAAAAAGTCAACTTTTGTCAAATTGGTCAAAACCGGACCTAATGACCTACCCCGTTGACCCCATAGAGTCAACCTTATGACCTAAAAAGTCAACTTTGGTTTTATCGGTCAAACCGGACTTAATGACCAACCTCGTTGACCCCATTGGTCAACCTTTCGACCTAAAAGTCAACTTTGGTCCAATTGGTCAAACCGAACCCACCGACCAACCCCGTTAACCCCATAGGTCAACCTTATGACCTAAAAAGTCAACTTTGATCAAAATAGTCAAACCAGACCCAATGACCTACCCTGTTGATCCCATAGGTCAACCTTTTGACCTAAAAAGTCAAATTTGGTGAAATCGGTCAAACCAGACCCACTAACCAACCCTGTTGACCCCATAGGTCAACCTTTTGACCTAAAAAGTCAACTTTGGTCAAATTGGTCAAACCAAACCCACTGATCAACCCTGTTGACCCCATAGGTCATCCTTATGACCTAAAAAAGTCAACTTTGGTCAAAATGGTCAAACCAGACCCACTGACCAACCCTATTGACCCCGTAGGTCAACCTTATGACCAAAAAAGTCAACTTTGGTCAAAATTATCAAACCAGACCCACTGACCAACACTGTTGACCCTATAGGTCAACCTTATGACCTAAAAAGTCAACTTTGGTCAAATTGGTTAAACCAAACCCAATGACCTATCCTGTTGACCCCATAGGTCAAACTTATGACCTAAAAAGTCAACATTGGTCAAATTGGTCAAACCAGACCTAGTGACCAACCCTGTTGACCCCATAGGTCAACCTTATGACCTAAAAAGTCAACTTTAGTCAAATTGGTTAAACTAGACCTAATGACCTACCCTGTTGACCCCATAGGTCAACCTTATGACCTAAAAGTCAACTTTGAGCAAATTGGTCAAACCAGACCTAATGACCTTCCCTGTTGACCCATAAGTCAACCCTTTCACCCAATGACACATTTAAAGCCCCACATTGAAAAAATCACAAGTATTGAACATTTTAAAATTAAATTGATTAATCTAGGCTGACTTGGGTCAACCCAGGTCAAAATTGGTCAACACTTATATATTTTGATTAAAATAGATAAAAATGAAATAAAAACAACAAAATTAATCAAATAATTAATTTCAAAATAATTTTGATTAATTAAAATGATTAATGATTTAATTTTCAATATTTTAATTAAATGATATAATTAATTAAAATGAAAATTAAACTGAAATCATAAAATCATAAAAATGATAAAATTAATCAATTAATTAAATTGAAATTATTTTCAATTTATAAATTGGTTAATAAAATATTTTCCAACAATTTCAATTAATAAAATAATTAATTAAAATGGGAAATTAAAAGAAATGAATTGACATACAAACTCCTCAAAATTAATTAGGCTAAACTCATCTTAAGGCTTAATTAAGTTCCATTAAGACCACTTAGCCATGGGTTAATACCCATCATCATGCATGGGGTGAGGTGTCACTCTCTCCTTCACCCTAACCCTCATTTATCCATGAGGTGGCTGGCCAACATGAGGCCTCACCACCCACCTCCCAAGCCATCCAATGGAATGAAAACCATGCATGAAACAAACCCCCCCCCTTACAATGGTTAGAAGCAATGATGAGGGGTGAGCTAGTGTGTCACCATTTGCCAAGCTTAAGAGATGAGGTGTAAGCTCCCTAAGAAGAGTGAAGGCAGCTCACCATGCACCTCCCACATGAGCCAATGGATGAGAGACAAAACAATGAAGATCATCATGGAAAACTTAGGGAGAAGCATCAATGCCTATCTTCAGCCAATTCCTTCATCCAATGGGCTGATAGAGGAGGTAACTACTCCCTTGAACATCCTAAGTTAAGCCATAACCTCCCCTTGCTATAAATAGGACCCCATGGCCAAACCTAGCAAGAAGAAAAAAAACTTAGGGAGAACTATAGGCTGCCCAAATCCACCTACTCCCAACATAAAAAGTCTTCCTAAGAGTCCCAGCAATCTTTTAGGATCAAATCCAAACCATAGTTTGAGCCTATTTGAGCTAATTTGATCAAATTTCAAAAACAGCCCAAATTAGGCATCTCTCCAAATTTCTCCCTCAAGCTCGACATCTGGATCAAATTGCTGCAGCAATAATCTTCCATTGGGATCCTAGAAGGCAGCTACAAGGTCTGATCTAGCTTGATTTACTTGTGGCAAAGGTATGGAATTATTTTTCACAAAATATTTTGTATTTTTGATATATCATGTGTTAGACTAGCCCAGAAGTGTATCATCACCGTATGGATAGATACTTCTCATCAAGATGATCTTTTAAAAAAAAATCACTCAATTTCATCAAGAAATGAGTGAGATATTGATGTTTAAAGTTTAATGGTTCGAAATAATTCGGATTTTTATCTGAATTATCTCGGTCGTCCGATCCCGCGCCTTAGGGATGGACGGCGCGGATGATTCCTCGCAGGTGTCCGCTGTTCGGCCCCAGCAGCGGATCCTCCCACCCGTTCGATGCTTATGAGGACACGCGTTGGCGGGAGGTGGGTTTGGCGGCGCGATTTAGGTTAAAAATTCATTTCAACCATAAAAACTTCAAAAATCAATATCTTTTTATCTAGAGGTCACAAAAATATGACAAAAATACCTCTGGAAAGATCTTGAAGAGGAGAAAATTATGAGACTAAAATCATAATTTTATTCTCAGTATTTAATTTTAAATTAATTAAATATTCTATGGAGTATTTTAATTATTAAAAATTATTTATAAATCAAAAAATTATGAAACTTCGAGGCATTTATCTTAATGTTCTTAGGGACCTTCCATAATTTTTCCAAGGATAGAAAACATTTCTATGACACTTTTCTTTAATTTTCAAGTTTCTTTGTAATTATTTCAAATAATAATTATAAAAATTGAAAATTAAGGAAAATAAAATGCAAATGGCTAGAAATGATAGAGGCAACATGTACAATAACCCTAAGAAAATTATTTCTAAGTTATAGAAATCATTTTGAATGGTATTTTGAAATTTAGGGTTAAAATCCTTTATTAATTAAATAATTTTAATCCTAAAAATAACCCTTTATGAATTCAACCTATTTTCATCAACAATCAAAGTTTGAAAATGGTTCTAGTCTATGATAGACTAATGAGAAACTTCACTTAAGTCTAAAATGACCAAATTGGACTTAACTAAATTTAAAATAATATTTAAACCCATTAAACCTTACATAAATTAGGTTTAATATAAAAATCAAATCTTAATTAAGTTTAAAGACATATTAAACTTAATTAATAAAAATTAAACTTTTAATTAAGTTTAAAGACATAATAAACTTAATTAACTCATTGAACCTTACTTAAATTAGGTTTAATATAAAAATAAATCTTAATTAAGTTTAAAGACATATTAAACTTAATTAATCAAAAATTAAATCTTTTAATTAAGTTTAAAGACATAATAAACCTAATTAACTCATTAAAACTTACTTAAATTAGGTTTAATATAAAAATTAAATCTTAATTAAGTTTAAAGACATATTAAACTTAATTAATCAAAAATTAAACCTTTTAATTAAGTTTAAAGACATAATAAACTTAATTAACCCATTAAACTTTACTTAAATTAGGTATAATATAAAAATTAAATCTTAACTAAGTTTAAAGACATAATAAACTTAAATAACCCGTTAAACCTTACCTAAATTAGGTTTAATATATAAATTAAATCTTAATTAAGTTTAAAAACATATTAAACTTAATTAATCAAAATTAAACTTATTAATTAAGTTTAAAGACATAATAAACTTAATTAATTCATTAAACCTCAATTAAATTAGGATTAATATAAGAATCAAATTTTAATTAAGTTTAAAGACATATTAAACTTAATTAATCAAAATTAGACTTATTAATTAAGTTTAAAGACATAATAAACTTAATTAATTCATTAAACCTTAATTAAATTAGGTTTAATATAAAAATTAAATCTTAATTAAAGACACATTAAAACTTAATTAATCTCCTTACACACTAATTAAATTTAAACCCTAATTAGGTCTAAACCATTGCATCTTAACTAACTAAGGTTTAATCAAACTTAAACCCTAATTAAGTCTAAACCATTGGACCTAATTAAACCATTAGACCTTAACTAACTAAGGTTTAATGAAATTTAAACCCTAATTAGGTCTAAACCATTGCACCTAATTAAACCATTAGACCTTAACTAACTAAGGTTTAATCAAACTTAAACCCCTAATTAAGTCTAAACCATTAGCACCTAATTAAACCATTAGACCTTAACTAACTAAGGTTTGATCAAACTTAAACCCTAATTGAAGTCTAAACCATTAGACCTAATTAACCCATTGGACTTAACTAAGTAAGGTTTAATTAAACTTAAACCCTAATTAGGTCTAAACCATTAGACCTTAACTAACTAAGGTTTGATCAAACTTAAACCCTAATTAGGTCTAAACCATTAGACCTAATTAAACCATTAGACCTTAACTAACTAAGGTTTAATCAAATTTAAACCCTAATTAGGTCTAAACCATTGCACTCAATTAAATCATTAGATCTTAACTAACTAAGGTTTAATCAAACTTAAACCCTAATTGAAGTCTAAACCATTAGACCTAATTAAACCATTAGTCCTTAACTAACTAAGGTTTAATTAAACTTAAACCCTAATTAGGTCTAATCCATTGACCTAATTAAACCATTAGATCCTTAACTAACTAAGGTTTAATTAAACTTAAACTCTAATTAGGTTCAACCCATTGCACTCAATTAAACCATTAAACCTTAACTAACTAAGGTTTAATCAAACATAAACCTTAATTAGGTATAACCCATCAGACCTAATTAAACCATTAAACCATAACTAACTAAGGTTTAATCAAACATAAACCCTAATTAGGTCTAACCCTTAGACCTTTAAACCATTAAGTCTTAACTAAATTAGACTTAATCAAACATAAATCCTAATTAGGTCTAACCCATTAGACCTAATTAAACCATTAGACCTTAACTAACTAAGGTTTAATCAAACATAAACCTTAATTATGTCTAACTCATTAGACCTAATTAAACCACTAAGTCTTAACTAAGTAAGACTTAATCAAACACAAATCCTAATTAAGTCCACTACATTAGACTTAATTAATTATTAAACCTTAATCAACTAAGGTTTAATCAAACCCAAATGCAACCTCTTATAACAAGTCCAACATAACCTAAACCTAAATCTAACCTAACTTGAGTCTAATCTAACTTGAACTCAAGTTAATCTAAACCTTAGGTTCAACCCACATTGAACCTAATCTAAACCTAATCTAAATTGAGTCCAAACTAACTTGAACTCAAGTTAACCTAAACCTTAGGTTCAACCTACATCGAACCTAACCTAAACCTAACATAACTTGAGTCCAACCTAACTTGAACTCAAGTTAACCTAAACCTTAGGTTCAACCCACATTGAACCTAACCTAAACCTAATCTAACTTAAGTCCAACCTAACTTGAATTCAAGTTAACCTAAACTTTAGGTTCAATCCACATTGAACCTAACTTAAACCTAATCTAACCGAGTCCAACTTAACTCGAACTCAAGTTAACTCTAAACCTTAGGTTCAACCCACATTGAACCTAACCTAAACCTAATCTAACTTGAGTCCAAACTAACTTGAACTCAAGTTAACCTAAACCTTAGGTTCGACCTACATTGAACCTAATCTAAACCTAATCTAACTTGAGTCCAAACTAACTTGAACTCAAGTTAACCTAAACCTTAGGTTCAACCTACATCGAACCTAACTTAAACCTAACCTAACTTAAGTCCAACCTAACTTGAACTCAAGTTAACCTAAACCTTAAGTTCAACCCATGTTGAACCTAACCTAAACCTAATCTAACTTGAGTCCAACCTAACTTGAAATCAAGTTAACCTAAACCTTAGGTTCAATCCACATTGAACCTAACTTAAACCTAATCTAACTTGAGTCCAACTTAACTTAAACTCAAGTTAACCTAAATCTTAGGTTCAACCCACATTGAACCTAACCTAAACCTAGTCTAACTTGAGTCCAAACTAACCCAAACTCAAGTTAACCTAAACCTTAGGTTCAACCCACATTGAACCTAACCTAACTTGAGTCCAACCTAACTTGAACTCAGGTTAACCTAAACTTTAGGTTCAACCCACATTGAACCTAACCTAAACCTAATCTAACTTGAGTCTAACCTAACTTGAATTCAAGGTAACCTAAAACTTAGGTTCAATCCACATTGAACCTAACTTAAACCTAATCTAACTTGAGTCCAACTTAACTTGAACTGAAGTTAACCTAAATCTTAGGTTCAACCCACACCGAACCTAACTTAAATTGAAACCTTAGGTTAAACCCATATTGAACCTAACCTAAATTGAACTAAACTTAAAGTTCAATCCAACTAGAGCCTAATTTAATCCAAGTCAAACCTTAACTTAAGTTCAATTCATATTGAACTTAAATCGGCCTTAAGCCTAGGTTCAAACTGACTTGAACCTAACTTAATCTAAACTCAAAATTTAACTTAAGTCTAACCCATATTAGATTTAAGTCAAATTATTCTTAGGTTTAACACGATATAAACCTAAGTCTAATTTAAGCCTTAGATTCAACCTAACTTGAATCTAAACTAAAGCTTGGCTTAAGTTCAATCCAAAGTCTAGGTCTAACTTTAAATAGACTTAATTAAAACTTAAGTCTTATCTAAAAGGGACTTAGATGGTACCGAAATTTAATCGAGTCTAATTTATTAGACTTGATTAACCTTTAAGTCCTATTTAAGCAAGACTTAAAACTTAATTAAATCTATTCTAAACCAAACCTTTTAACTTAAGTTCAAACAAACATGAACCCAAATTAAATAGATTCAATCAACATTGAATCTAACTTAGGTTCAACCAAACATGAACCCAAATTAATTCAATCGATATTGAATTAAACTCCAAACCTATTAACTTAAGTTCAAACAGACATTAACTAAAGTTAAATAGATTCAATCAACATTGAATCTAACTTAGGTTCAACCAGATATGAACCCAAGTCAATTCAATCAATATTGAATCTAATTTCAAACCTTTTAACTTAAGTTCAAACAGACATGAACTCAAGATTCAATCAACATTGAATCTAACTTAGGTTAGACCAGACATGAACCCAAGTCAATTCAATCAATATTGAATCTAATTTCAAACCTTTTAACTTAAATTCAAACAGACATGAACTCAAGTTAAATATATTCAATCAATATTGAATCTAATTCCAAACCTTTTTAACTTAGAGTTTAGGCAGACATGAACTCAAGTTACTAAATTCAATATTTTAAAACAAAAATTGACATAATCAACAAAAAAATGACATTTCAAAATAATTCGACATAAACTGACATCCAAGACATATTTAAATATTCTGTGACATTATTTCTGACGATGTTTTCATTGCAGGGTGAAAGCAAGAAATTCCGTTTAGATTTTCTTTGCATGTTATAGGATGTGCTAACTCTGTTTTGCAGGACATCGACGATGGAATAAAAACAAAATCAAAACTTTTAGGTTAGACATATAACCTGAAACTTTTGACAACAAAAACAAAACCAAAACTTTTAGGTTAGACATATAACCTGAAACTTTTGACAACAAAAATAAAACTAAAACTTTTAGGTTAGACGCATAACCTGAAACTTTTGACAACAAAAACAGAACCAAAATTTTTAGGTTATAACCTGAAACTTTTCAACAAATCAACAACATTGACAGCAAAACCAGAACCTTTAGGTTAGACATAATACCTAAAGTATTCAATAACATGATATAACGACATTCGGGAGTGATAGTGGGTACATCTCTCCTTAAAATAAATTCTGAGAAAACAAATGATTAACATTAATCAGAAGTTTTCTTAAACAATTAAAAATTGTTTAAGATGTAATTAAGCTATAGAGGCTTACCTCTATAGGAGATCTAAAAGAACCCGAAATAGAAATCTCTGGTTTACCATGATTTTCTTAATATGACAATTCTAGAATATGTTATTCTAGAATATCCTCATATAAGAATTATCATAAACATCCTTTTCTACTATTAGTCCTAAAATTTCTCTAAATCCTTCATGGGATTTATATGAATAAAATAGGCTAATATTAGATGGCGACTCCTTGACATTGACAACAACAACAACAACAACAAAGCCTTAATCCCACTAAGTGGGGTCGGCTACATGAATCCTTTTTCTCCATTGTGTCCGATTTAGTATCAAATTTTCGTTCAATTCTAATAAATTAAGATCATTTTTTATGCCAATAAGCCCAAGTTTTCCTAGGTACTGCCTCTGCCTTTCTTAACATAAGTTGTATTTAAAACATCTACTCTCCTAATCGGATCATCAGGTGGTCGACGTTTAATGTGACCAAACCATCTAAGGCGACTCTCTCTAACATTATTTTCATCTCCTTGACATTGACATGATACAGAAATTGACAGCGATGACATGATGACACCCCAAACATTATTTTCATCTCCATCAGTTGTATTTACTTTTCTTTAGTTGTATGGCGTTTCTTTTATATATAAAATCCATCTTTTATCATAGTTTCCTCATGAGTCTTGAGTAGATTTCTTTGTCTTCCTCTTTTTCATGTGATGTGTTAATGTCTTGATATGAAAATGATGTGCCGGTTTAATATTGAAAATTTGTGATGACTTTTTCACTTAAAACTTCATTTGATTTTTGATTTGGCTAGTTGAACTGTTAAAACTTGTTCTGAGACAAATGTTCCGAATGGACTATGAGTTCTACAACAAAAGCGAAGGCCAAATTCAATGTCCATGAATGAGTGACGTAGTTCATGATGGTTGGGTGTAAATAAACAGGGAAATATGTTTTGATGAGTGTAGAATTGGAGATTTTTGAGTGACAAGCTGAAATTCCTAATTTGGTCTTATGGTCTGGAAATTAAAGCGAGAGTTAGCCTTAAGGTGAAGGGAAGTGGGAGCTCGGTAGTGACAGCCGTATCCTCCCAGCCTAACAACAAATTTAGGGACTAAACCTAGTATTAGCCAATGTTCTTTATATTGCTCGAAAGAGAATAAAGAATATAAATGCTCCTATTTGGCACATTACAATTGTATCACTGATCTATGTGACTACATCATCACATTATCATTGGAATGGAGGAGGATTCTTTCTTGTAATTTGAACTTTGTTATAAAATTTAGTCTTGTATTTTTTAATTGTGTTAGAAGAGTGGAACATACTTTGGTAGAATTAGTAACTACTGTTGTCTGAACATCCTTAAAGTATTAGTAATTGCTGCAATTGAGTTGTGATTCAAGTATTGATTTCTATGCTCAATTATAGAGTTTGCAAACCTCCTCCTGAGATTGATAATCATGACTTCACTAGAGCCCTGTATTACTTGAGCTATACGTATACTTACATTTTGAATGCGTGACTCACTAAAAATCTAATCAATTTATATATCTGAGTCCATAATGTTTTTGCATTTAAAAAAGTCGTACCTGTCAGCACATATCAGATTCAGAAGAGGGCTTTGTTGCCTTAATTGATAACGTTTTGTACAGATGATCCTTCGACCAGATGTGGCATAGATGTCTCAGCAAAGCAGAAGCATAGGAAATAATTAATGAGGTACATGTCAGACTGTGTGGAGCTCATTAGTCAGGGCCAAGATTAAAATGATGATCAAACAACTTGCATACTACTGGCCAGCAATGATGACAGATTGCTTTGACACAGGAAAGAAATATCATCAATGCCAAGTGCATGGAGTGGTCTTGAACCAACCTCCAAATGTTCTACACCCTACGATTGCCTCGTAGCCATTCAAATGTTGGGGCATGGATATAATAGGTCCGATGGATCCTCCATCCTCTAATGGACATAGCTTTATACTTGCTGCTACAGACTATTTCTCTAAATGTTCAGAGGAAATTCTATTAAGAGAAGTTACAGCGCAGCAGGTGTTACAGTTTTTCAAGAATCAAGTCGTCTAACACTTTGGTTTACGGCGTAGGATCATTTCAGATAATGGGTTCGCTTTCAGGAGCACGAAAATTAATAACTTCGTCAGACATCACGGGATAGACTGGCGATACTCGACGATCTACTACCCCAAAACGAATGGCTTGGCAGAAGCTTTCAACAAGACACTTACATAGATCTTAAGGAAGATGCTCAACTACAATACAAAAGGATGGCATGAAAATTTACTAGAAGCTTTGTGGGCATACAGGACGACAGTTAGAACACCGACGCAGTCTAAACCTTATGCACTCGTGTACGGGTCAAAGGTAGTGCTTTCGCTAGAGGTTCAGCTGCTATCGCTCTGAATCGCTATCGCCAATAAAATTATGATAGAAGAGAATGCTAGACTTTGACTAGCAGAATTGGAAAGCCTCAAAAGGAAGAAATTGCTTGCACATAAAAATTTGGAGCTTTATTAAGTAAAGATGATTCAAGCCCACGATAAATTGGTCCACCTGAGATCGTTCAAAGTTGGTGACCTTGTGCTCGTTCTTAGAATGCCTTCTTGCACACTACAAGATAGGTGGAAAACTTAAACCAACCTGGGAAGGGCCATTCATGGTGAACAAGTTTACTCTAGTGGGTTATGCTAGCTAGTGGATTCTCAAGGAGATAGACCCATGTTACCAATAAATTGACTATAACTAAAGAAATACTACGCAAAATGATAAATCTGAAGAAGGATATTCATTCTGATGTAGCCATACGGCCAGTGTCTGTGACTGAGTCCAAATTATGTAATAAAATAAAGTTAAATGAAATAAAATAAATTTTATCACAAGATAAAATACGCCTGTGAAATTTCTAGTTCGAAGTCATGTAAAAACTATATTAAATAAGATAATGTCATCAAAATAATTGCAAAAGTCAATAAACAAATAATAATAAGTTTTTTATTATTCTTTTTTTGCAAAGCACCAACCACTGGCATTTTCCCATGTTTTCTTGTGTAGGAAGTGTCAGGTGGCAAGTCGGTATTTGCTTTCAAAGATGTCTTGGACCTTGTTCTCCTAGAGGGCTGCGAATTTGAAATCAATGATGAAAAGTGGTCATAGCGAAACCGGACAAACATCAGGACATGGAGGCACTGGAGGTTTTGTTGACTCACACCTCCTCGCTGGGAGACACTGTCAGATTCCGTCCATGATCACTACTCCAAAAGGTAGTCTCGTTGCCGCTACAGCTGAGAGAGTTCCAGATGCGCCGTTGGTGCGTACAAAAAGAATAAATATGAATCACTGCAAGCGTCGCCTCTTAAACAGGATGGAGAGGAGACAAGCTTTGGAGTTAGCCGCTGAGCAACCGCCCATTCCAGGAGAATTTTATGAGCTAGAAATGAAAGAAACTAACGACAACTTGCCGCACACAATTATTGAGCCGGAGACTACTGAGGACCCCGCGTTGACATGGGATCCAACGAGAGAAATTTTTACTGAGTGCTTGATTTTCAACTCGAGTCTACCTAGAAAACCTTCAGTCATAGAAGCATTTTAGGAATTCCCACAGTGTCATGTTCTTCAGTTAGAGGAGTATGGCACATTTGAGGCATAAGCAGTCTCCTCTATGCTACTCAGGAGTAGAAATCATCCTGACGTAGAGCCCTATGTGCCACAATTCGTTCTACCGACGCTGCAGTGAGGAGAATTAGACTACGTGATGGCTAAAATCAGAAGGGTTGAAAGAAAGAATTCCAGCACAACGACTAAATCCAAGAAAGATTTTTCAATATTTTGGAAGGCCTTGAGCTTTACACAAACGTATTTTCAAGGACTGATTAAGAGAAAATTCTTGACTGTGTTTTCAGCTTTCAAGATTTAGGGAGATCAGGTCTTCTGAAGGAGAGGATATACACAGAACCGATAAAATGGAAGAGAGGAAAAGGCAGGGTTACCATTTAGTGTGGGTGCTACTACAACTTCGCCAATGACCGACAGGGTAATCCCGGAGGGATACTACAGCACGATGAGATGGATCTGATGTCGCCACAAATAAAGAATATGATAAAGAGGATGGTCTAGTGGCACGAGTTGCCTGCAAACCGTATTCCCAACAGTTGCATTATAAATATTTATGAGGATGGAGACTGTATCTTACCTCATATCGACCACCATGAATTTGTAAGGCCTTTCTACACGGTCTCATTTATAACTGAAAGCAATATTTTGTTTGGTCGGGAAATTCAGATTGTCGGGCCAAGAGAGTTTGAAGGTTCCGTCGAGATCCCTTTACCACTCAGATCAGTGTTAGTGCTGAAAGGAAATGGGGAAGATCTTGCGAAGCACTGATCCCAGGAGTCACATGACAAAGAGTTTCAGTCACTTTCAGAAGGATGAATGAAGATAAGGCACCATTCTACTAAGAGCCGGATCTAGAGTTGGAACGCCTTCATCCCGTACCACTGTGCCAGTACCTCTGGGTGTGTACGAGGGGAATTTTGTTTTGGAGTGTAGCCTCGGTAGGTTGGCTTTTTCACAGGACGACCTCAGACAACAGAAATCTACTACCTCCTGCATCAACTCACGGCAACTGTTACTGTTTTTTTTACTAGCATGATATGATATGACAGTTTTGTTCAGCTATGTACACTTGATCTACTTTTAGATGCTCGTCAGCATGTGATTAGTTGTCGGCATATTTTTTAGGTTGTGTTGTATTTTGAAAAAGGGTCGCCTACAGAAATTGTGCGGCGAATTTTAAGATTTTAAATTTAGTTTAAACATATATATAATTTAGAAAGTAGTATTTGATTTTGAAAATAATTTTAAATTTGAAAATTTTAAGATATGAAATCAAGCGATCTCACATCCCGAATAGTTTATATAAATGAGCGCCACATCACAAGTTAGTGTATCTATCCCGAAGAATAGACACACTACTTGTTGATGGGGCTCGATTAAATAAACTAGAAGATTTTGTGACATCCGTTTGGTCTGCGAACCAATTTTATAAGCCGACAAATTCCCTGCTTAATATGAAATGCATTAAGCGGGGTTTATATTACACAGGTTCTTTAAAATTCCCTATAAAGGCAAGCCCACTAAAGTTAATTACATCTTAAGTGATGGGAATCACCTAAGAAAACTCTCGATAATAATCGGTAACTTGCTCTCAAGAATTTCGAAGTTTAAGGCTTTCGAAAGGATTGAATTTTGGAATTTCGATAGGGAATGGATCAAATTTGGAAGCATTTTGTTTTGGGAATTCAAAGGAAGAAAAGTAGGAGAAATCACAGATTCGAAGCGAACTTCGGTAATTTCCGACTATCCTATTGTTTGGCTTGGATTTAGGAAAGTACTAATATTTATTTAATGTTTTGATCTTGCCGATTTTAATTAATTAGGACTTATATTTATATGATAGAATCATACGAAATAGCCTTGAAGTTATGAGGGTTTATGTCGTATCGGACGACTACCTCGGAATCCTAAAACCGGTTAGGGCTTAATTTGCAATGCAAATGCCTAACAAAAGGTTGAGGATTTATGTTGCACTAGGCAAACTACCTCGAAGTCTTATGGCTTGGTTATTTAATTCTAGGAATGTATAGCTGGTGTAGATTCAAGTTTTGCTGATGACGATGGTCGTGCTGCCCACCATGCTCCGAGCTCCTTGTTGTTGCAGAGGTTTAGTTATAAAAGTCATAAATCAAGAGATGAGAAAAGTGTTTTGGTTTAGAGAAAATCTTAATTTCCAAGTGTTTTTGTGTTTTAATTAAAACAAATCTTAAAGTTGATTATAACGACACCGGTTAAGATCCCGCGGTTCCATCCTTCGGCATCGTTATTTTTATCGGATTCACTTAGTCGAGATGAATTTTCTAAGCTCAGCTGAATGAGTTCCACACTTTCATTTAGATCGTGGGAAATTCCGTTAGCAACACGTAGGTTACATCATCCGAGGTATTCCCGATCATCCAACGGGACGTTTTAATTTAGTTGTAATTGTAGTTTTGTGTTACTGTTTGTGATTAAATTTTGAGTTGTTTTATATTTTGAAATGTTGTGGCGGTGAATTTTATCTTGCAATGACTTTTAATTTAGTTTTGGTTTCGAGTTTTAGGGACTATCCTAAAGGTGTGGGTTTTCATGCAACGAGTTGTTTATCATGCAGAAAAGTAAGTGCGATGCGATTAACTAAATTGCAATAAGGTAAATTGCAATAAAATAAAAGCGTACCTGGAGGGTCTTCCCGTCATCCCAAGCTGCACTTAAAACACAATTAGAATATTTAAGCAAGTTCGTAGGTAAAGCTAAGGGAAGGGTTATGGTTTTCTACCAAATTCCTAATCTTATGGCTAGTCATTTCCTATGACGTACTGGGTTCTTGTGTTTTGGTTTGAGGACGATTTTCTTCATCGAAAGAATAATTAAGTTCGATTGTTCTTATGAGTATACTATCATATTGAGGAAGTGCTTAAGAAGAATCTTAAACATCTTTTCGATATTGATAGGATTGTTTTAAGTCCGAATGAATTTAATCATACGAAATGAATTAATCGTCCGGGATTCGAGTTTTGTTATCTTGCTCGGTGAATTAGGACATTTGAATATCCTATAAGTGAAGTAGCATTTCATTTAACGTTACGTTTAGGAGTTATGATAACCAAAGCTTTCGAGGGTAAATTGGTGTCCGAATGGTTTATGATTTAATTTAACTTCGATTAACGGGTTTAAATTTGGAATAGTGTTCGAAGTTGTTTTATATTTAATTTCTTTATGTCTTAGGTGATATCATTTTTAATTTAATTTAACTTTAATTTAATTTAATTTGATTTAGTTTTAATTTTTAATTTAATTTTTGGTTTATTTGATTTTAATTTAATTTAATTTTAATTATTTAATTTTAATTTAATTTAATTTTTTAGTTTAATTAATTTGATTTTATTTTTAATTTAATTTAATTTAATTTAATTTATTTTAATTTAATTTAATTTAATTTATTTATTTAATTTATTTAATTTAATTTAATTTTATTTATTTGATTTAATTTAATTTAATTTATTTAATTTGTTTGATTTAATTTAATTTAATCTTTAATTTAATTTTATTTTATTTTTTAATTTTAGTTTAATCGAAAATTTAAAAAGGGTTTAATAATTTAACTTTTTAATTTAATTTTAATGATTAAGCCCTTTATCATTTTAAAACTTAAATTTGAATTATCATTTTAATTAGGAATTAAATATTATTGAGATGATTAATTTAGGGATTTTTAAATTAAAGAATAAATCTCTTCCTAATAATATCCTTATTTTAATAATTCCAATTTTATTATTCTTCCAAATTTAATCAATTATTTAATTAAGGTTTATTTCAATTATTTTAAATTGTTTAGTAGGTTTCTACCCTTTAATTATTTAAATTTCAATCATCCAAATCAGATTAAGATCAAATATTTTAATTGTTAATTTTATTAAACCTAAAGTTTTAATTAAGGGTTAAAATTTTAATTACCATTTTGCCCTTGAGCTTAATAATTTCATAACTCACTAAATTGAGCTTAAATGAACTTGAAATTTTTATGTGACTTTACTCATATGCCAATAAAGACATGAGAGGAGAAAATGTGATTTTTCTGTATTTAATTTATTTATGTAATTATTTTTGGTGGAAAATAGGAATTTCAAAGGAAAATTTAATAATATGACCAAGGGAAAATTTCTATCCTTAAGAAAATTATGGGACATTCCTAATGATGAGAGGACCACTTGGACCAATTTTGATGATTTTTTGAATTATATTATTTTTATTATAATTATTTTAAATTTTGGAGTATTAATAAATTTAAAAATAAAATAAAGGTTGAAAAATAAATTTTATATTTTTTAAAAATCTCTCTAATATCAAGGAAATCAAAGAATCAATTTTTGTAATTTTTTGATTTTTCTTTGATTTATTATAATTATTTTAGTGAAAATGCTAGAAAATACATTTTTTAATTTTAAAATTACCTTAGGGCTTTAAAATTTAATATCTCATTAAATAGACCTAAGAAAAATATGGGGTTTATTCTAAGTGATTAAAATTCAAAACATGACATTTTGGTGAATTTTATTATTTTTGTGATTTTTATTATTTTTTAATTATTAAAATATTAAAATAATACCAAAAAATCAACTTTTTTAGAAAATTGAAATTTTAATTTTCTTAAATTCCTCTGATATCAGAGAGGCTCCAAAACTAATTTGGTGAATTTTTGAAAAGTATTTTGAAAGTTATGAATTTTTAAAGTTCAAATTGACTAAATTGCTTAATCGACCCATTTAGTAGGGCTAACTGAGTCGATTGACTTCAAATTTTTATGGTGGGTTCCTCCGATCCAAGTCAGTGGAGAATTGATTTCAAGTCAATTTGATATATGGTTAGCTCTAATTAATTAAGGAGCTATTTTGGGTGTTTAAGCCGATTAGGGTTATTTTAAATAAATTAATCCAAAATCTATTTTTCCTAGGGTCCTACGGTCATAAGAGACATCACCAAATTTTCCTAGAATTTATTTCACAACATGCTAATTATTGGATTTAAAATACTCGAAAACGGTAACATGAATTTGAAAAATCAATAACTTCTCGTAGGGATGGCCTCGACTTTGGAAAATTCGGGAATGTTCCCAAATTCGGAGGCTTCGAAAGCCATATGGTCTCATATCATGGTGAATTTCCTATATGCATGGAGAATTAAAACAATGCGAAGGGAAATAAATCATTAAAAATAAAATACTTGATGAAATTAAATGATTTCTTTTCCACATTATTCTCCTCTGTTCACCGAGCGAGAGGGTATTTTTATTTTATTTTTCGATTTTCCTACACAAAGTTATGGATTTTTGAAGTTTAGGGAATTAAATAAATCAGAAAATACCCTAATTTTCTATTTATCCACGCGGCGCCGCGTCAACCTCGGCAGCTCCGAAACGCCGCGTGGCGCTCTCCGATTCGACGCCGCCATCTGACTCAGCGCTCCGGGGCCCCGCTGTGTCGTTCCATCTCCTGATCCGGCGCGATCCTGGCCGTCCGTCCGCGCGTGTATTAAATGAACGACATCCGTTCATCGTCCCCAAGCGTCCTCACCCGAGAGCCGTCCACACTAAATCCCTAATATCTCGCTCGATACTCAATGGATTTTCGTGTTCTTATGCTCTATGGATTCGTCTTGAAGAGACAAATACATCTATACGGTGATCATGCATTGAAATTAAAGCATTTGAAATGGAGAATCTCCAGAAGCTCGGGATGAAGAATTAGCTCATACCTTTGCTCAGAGAAGTGTGGCTTCAATCGAGAGTTGTGTCACCTTCGATTGGATCCCAGCAAGCTCCGGATGAAGTCTCCTGGTGCAGTGAATTGTCTAGCTATGGATGTCGACCATAGCCGATCACAAAGCTTGGAGGACTGGAGCAGCTGGGTGGCCTGGAGATGGGGCTTTCAATGGGGAACTTCTCCTCTTGGTTCAGTGAAGGTGTAGGACCAATCAATTTGAGGATTAGCTCACTGTGGCAAAGTGTCTTGGTTTTGGGTGAAATTTCAGTTGAGAAATTGGATTCTGTTGGTGGGGATTAGGGCAAATTGACACTGGGGATCAACTGCTCTAAGGATGGAGAAGGGTTTGGAACGATTTTGGCAGAGTTTTGGCAAGGTTTTGCAACTCTCCTCTCATGGCCGTGAGGGGGTCGGGTTTAAATAGAGGTGGGTGGAGGAGCCTCGCGGGGATGTCTAGGGCTTGGGATCGAGCTGCTCTGGGCATGGGAAGAACGACCATGGTGGCCATTGGGCATGGGGCGGCTCGGCATGGTGGAATTCCAAAGTTTGGCTCCTCATGTGAGCTCTCGGCCATGGAGTTTTCCGGCGACCCAGGCGGCTGGCCGGCAGGCATGGGTCACCCTCAGGTCCAGGTGGGTCAGGGCTGGGGTTTAGTGCAGTCAATTGGCAAATGCCATGTGTAAAAGGCTTGGATTAGAATGGAATGGGAGAGGGCTCATTTTGGCTCAGAATTGGTCGACCCATCCATTTGGGCTAGGTGCACCACCCAAGGCTTGGTTTAGGCTGAAGGAAAAGTGATTTAGGTCGGCTTAATCGGTGGGGAATGGTCACCATCCAAGTACGATTAAGCTTAAGCAAGGTTTAGTGGAATCATGGGAGTGGTTAATCACCTTTAGGAATTAAGGAAAGAGTCTCCTCCTTTTGCCCAAAATGGCATGGTGACATGTAAGGAGGCTCTCATGGCTTCCATGTGGCTCATGCATGGCTTCATGGCTCATCTTTGGCTTGGGAAAAGTCGAGTCGATTTCATGGAAATGGATTTAAGAAAAATTTTGGTATTTTGATGGGAATTTGTATGAGGCTTGATTTGGAATGGCTTCATGATGAATTTTGAAACTTAGGGATTGATTTTAATTAAGGGTGTGATGTAGAAGCAATTGTCATATGGGCTTTAGGATGAAATTTGGGCTTTGTATTTGGTGAAATGGGCTTTCAAATGGTTTAGGGAAGTGGGCTTTTGGTTTAAAAATAAATTTGTGGATGGGAATTTTGTGAATGATTGGGTCCAATGAGTGTTGAATTTAGCTTATAGAATGTGTCATGAATGATTTGGAATAAACTTGAAGTGATTTGGGCTTGAATTGGGTTGGATTTGGACCTCTTTGGTGAATGGGTCGATGTAGGTCAAATTGGGCTAACTTGGGCCAATGTTGGGCTAGGGTTGAAATTGATGTAAAATAAATGTTGGGAAATGTTTATGGGAGTGTTTCAAAGAGGTTTTGGCCTTGGTTGGGTTTTGATTTTGGGGTTTGGGCTTATTTGGGTTAGGTTTGGGTTTAGGTCAAAATTGGGCCTTTTAGCTTTGGGTTGAATTTGAGTGGGGTTTGGGTCTAAATTTTGGGCAAATCATGTTAGTGTTTTGCTTGTGGGAATGTTAAGGAAGATTTAGAAAAGATTTGGGGTTAATTGGAGTTGAATTGGGTGAGTTTGGGTTAGGTTTGGGTCATGGGTCCAAATTGGGCTTTAAGGCCAAAAGTGAAATTGGATCCAAATGTCAATCAAATTGGACTTAGATTTGGTCTAAATTGGTGTTGGGAATGTTTAATTGAAGTTTAGAATTGAATTGGACCAGAATTTGGGTCAATTGGGTAGGTTTGGTTTGACATTGGGTTCACTTAGGGTTAAAATGGGTCAAATTGGGGGTTTTGACAAAAGTAGGGTAAATTGACAAAATTGGCCCATGGTGTAGTTGAACAAAATGAAATTGGGAATATTTGGGATTTTCTAGAATTTTCTGGGAATTTTCTAAATTTTTGGATTTTTAGGTCAAGGGGGTATTTTGGGTATTTGGAGGGTATTGGGAGATATTTTTGGAATTCTTGGTATTTTGGGGTATGGATGATCAATTTGAGTGATGTGGAAATGTTTAGGATTGGTTTTGAGGAATTTTGGGTGATTTGGAAATTTTGCAAAAATTTGGGTAGGATTTTCGAAAATTTTGGGTATTGAGGTTTGAAGCGGGTGTAGGGTCCGGGGGTCGAAAATTGAAAATTTGGAAAATTGAAGATTGGGTGAATATAAGTGGAATGAAATCATTTTGGTTGAGCCATGAAGCCATATCAAGCCCACATGAGCCATGAAGGGACTCATTTGAGGCATCCGATATGTTGTTCTAACCCTGCTTAGCCGAGGGCTTAGGGGTTAAGGACCATCCATGTGAATCACCTACATGAGTCGGGAGGTCGAGTTGGGTATAGGTGTGTGTGAAAGTGTAGTGTATAAGTGTAGTGTGTGTGTAAGTCGGCCCTTCACCGGACCGAGGCCACCGGGGCAGTCCTAAGGCCGAAGAGTCCTATGGGAACTCATCCTTTAAACTTCCACATTTGATTTCGACCCTCCAGGTGATTAGGGGTCTATAGTCGAAGTTTGTGGAGTTTGCGGGGAGTTAAGAAGTGGTTTGAATTTCTAAGTGGTGGGTCCCGATTCTAATCCTCTAAGATAGTCGAAGGAAAAGCTAAGGCTAGATCCTAAGTACTAAAGAGAAGAAGAGAAGACCTCATCGAAAATGAGGTCGACAAATGGACCCCCGATAGGTGTGGTGGTGACGGAGCACACGCGCGTATTGGTGTTGACCGAAGCGATCAACAAAACCAACAAAAAAGTGCAAGTGACAAACTTAGGACAAAGTAGAAGAATTTCTGCTGGGGAGTGTCAAGTATATCTCTGAGACTGGAGATTCCTGAACTCTCGCTGGGGAAAGGAAATGGAGGTGAATCCCAAATCACATTATCTAGGAGAATTTCAATTTAGATTTTATTTTGTTTCAGTTTAAGTTTTGATGTGTGAGCTTAGATTTTAGTTTGGAGTTTCAATTTAGATTGAAGTTTTGTCAAAATTAATTTGAAGGGATTTGAACTTGAAATGAAAATTGGAATTTTGTGGTTTTAGATGTAACATCTTGACCTCGAAAGAAAATTGAATTGATTGGATTAAATCATTACAATGAGGAGAGATCTCGGAACAATGCGGTATTGGATGTAAAATCCTTAACCTCGAGAGTTTGAATTTGATGTATTTCATTGCGATAGGGAGAAGAATCCTAAAGCAATGCGGTCTCGGATGTAAAATCCTCGGCCCGAAAGTCGAATTTGATTTTGATGTATTTCATTGCGATAGGAAAGAATCCTAAAGCAATGCGGTCTCGGATGTAAAATCCTCGACTCCAAAAGTTTGATTTTGATGTATTTCATTGCGATAGGGAAAGGATCCTAAAACGATACGGTCTCGGATGTAAAATCCTCGGCCCCAAGAATTTAATTTTGATGTATTTCATTGCGATAGGGAAAGAATCCTAAAGCAATGCGATCTCGGATGTAAAATCCTCGACCCCAAAAGTTTGAATTTGATGTATTTCATTGCGATAGGGAAAGGATCATAAAGCGATGCGATCTCGGATGTAAAATCCTCGACTCCGAAAGTTTGAATTTGATGTATTTCATTGCGATAGGGAAAGAACCTAAAACGATACGGTCTCGGATGTAAAATCCTCGACCCGAAAGTTTGAATTTGATGTATTTCATTGCGATAGGGAAAGGATCCTAAAACAATGCGGTCTCGGATGTAAAATCCTCGACTCCAAAAGTTTGAATTTGATGTATTTCATTGCGATAGGGAAAGAATCCTAAAGCGATGCGGTCTCGGATGTAAAATCCTCGACCCAAAAGTTTGAATTTGATGTATTTCATTGCGATAGGGAAAGAATCCTAAAGCGATGCGGTCTCGGATGTAAAATCCTCGACCCGAAAAGTTTGAATTTGATGTATTTCATTGCGATAGGGAAAGGATCCTAAAGCGATGCGATCTCGGATGTAAAATCCTCGACCCAAAGTTTGAATTTGATGTATTTCATTGCGATAGGGAAAGAATCCTAAAGCGATGCGGTCTCGGATGTAAAATCCTCGGCCCAAAAGTTTGATTTTGATGTATTTCATTGCGATAGGGAAAGAATCCTAAAGCGATGCGGTCTCGGATGTAAAATCCTCGGTCCGAAAAGTGTTGATTTGAAAAGTGTGGAATTTTGGTGTTTCGAGAATTTCATGAAAGTTGTAAAAGACTTTCATGAAGGAAATAGATTAGGAGGGAATATGTAGATGTTACATACCCGTTCGAAAGAGTTGATCGGAAGTCTTTGGTTTGGATTGGATATAATTCCTCGCCATCGGATTCGATCCGTGTCGATGGAATCGACCGCTTCCATCCCGGACGAGGAGAGAATAGAACGGATTGGATTTCAGATTTGGCAGGTTGAGTTTGAACTCGATTGAAATTTGATTTGAGATTTGGAAAGATCGAATTTGAATTTGATTGAGATTTGGAATCTGGAAAGATTGAATTTGAATTTGATTTAAAATTTGATTTGAAATTTGTGTTCATTTTGTTTGTCCTTTAACGATTCAAATTTATTTTATCGTTTATTTAATGTTCATGTGAATTTGGTGTTCGTCATTTTTAGATTTTTACGGAAAGTTTTTTTTTTATTATTTTTTTTTATTTCTTTTCATTTCTTTGTTCGAAGTTCATTTAACTTTAATGGCGTTTCCCGATCAATTTGCACTAAAAGAGGTGAAGGCGAAAAATGTGACATGGTCACTTTCATTCCGATCATGTCGAAGATACATCATACAACTCGATCTGGAATACATCTCATACAATCCATGTAGACTCGAAACGGACTATGTATGATCTTTGTCGATCCATCCAAAAAGGTATCTGTCGAAAAATCCATGTACGAATAGTGAGGTACATGGTCGATAACATCACCTTCCAAGCCATCCTTGGCGAGGATGCCGTATGGATGTACGTTGGAGGTGTGATATTTTCCATGTAACTCGCGACTCGTAGGCGGAGGCTCTCTAGCTCGGGTGCAGTTGGAAGTGGTAAGGTGTCTTCCTATCGTCCATCCTTCGAAAGTAGCGAGATCCGCTTCATTGGTACTCCGGTATGCGATGCTTAGCGACATGCTGCTCCGTTGCCCTTCGGTATCATGACGGAACCTACGGTAATGGTATCTTCTACGGCCCTCGGAACTCACACGGGCTCGCTATCCGGAGGTCGGATCCGAACATGATGTTACACTCGTTCGGGAAAGAGAGCGTGCGAAAGGTCGACGAAGTCGTGGTGATCTATGTGCGGGGGTATGCGGTCACCTACTGCTTGTAAATGTTAATAATGCGGCTATTGGGTATGCAATCTGCTGGCGGTACCCTCCATGTTATCGATCTCTTTACCATTCTCTTGATGACTAATGGCATTGGATCCACTTGGCCATGACGGAGTATCCACGGTGGGTTTCCCTTCACGTCTTCCGCGAAGTTGTAGCGACATCCACATTGTATTGTAATTCTACCTTTCCACGGCATCCATCTTCGGGGTTACGAGTAGGTGTTTTCTCTTAGGCGGTCCGCTCGGCCCATTCTTTTCAAATCCCGGATGCAATCCACGATTTGTTGTTGTTCGTATTACGAGAATACGTACGTATGTAGCTCGAGGCCTTCACAGTATATTGATCCTTCGCCTACGATTCTCTCGAAGTATTCGAAAGTTTTCTTTTCGACATTACGCATTCTTTCCGGCTCGTATTGCGGAATAATTTGCAAATGGCGGGGCACAGTGACATATTGTGGGATATACGGCTCGATCCCTTCACGTTCTCCTGCATACCTCGGCTCCTCGGGGATGATGTCCGTCGGGACATCCTCCGGGGTTGTACCTGCAGCAAGGTTATGCATTGCTGGTGGTTCTATGCGGTGGCGTGGTAGCCTTCTTTCTTCGATCTTCGTGAGATTTCCCTGGTCCCTTACGTTATCTAGGAGCTGGCCTCCTTTCTTCGGGTACACGGTGAATTGGCGTCCTTGAAGTGTATGTGCGCGGTAGCAAGCTGCCTCGTCGCGGCTGGTCCGCTGCTAGTTTGGTTAACATCTTACGGATACGGCGATTCTTATTTCTTCGTTGCGTTGCTTGTGAGAGTAGCTCTTCGAACTTCTCGAATCTCTGTGGGCGCGGCGGCGACAAGCTGCCCTCTGCTGTAGCGACTACGGACTTGATTTTCTTATCTTCTTCGGTGTTTGTTTTTCTTTTCTTCTTCTTTGGATTGGTGGCTTGGGCCACCCACTTTCATCACTTGTCATGCAGGGCGGTTCCTCTCGGTCAGCTGGGACCCGGTCACTTTCCTCGTCTTGTAGGCTGCTGGTGCGAAGTCCGAGTCGATCTCGATTATCGCTCCATCTTTCACCCTCTTTTCGTCGAGTGCGAGGCTTACGCCATTTCTAAAGTTCGGGACCAACCGCCGTTCGACATTTCCCTGCGAAAAGACGAGGAAAAGGATCGAGGGTATATCTTAAGAACAAGAACATTAAGAAAATGTTTATTAAAGACATTTTTTTTATATTATTTTTTTTGTATTTTTAAATTTAACAGGAATGAAGTGGGAAAAGATCAGGAAAAAGATCTTGATATGGGAGAGAAAACAAGGAAAACTTTATTATCGTGATTTTATTTATTTTAGCACATTTTTATTATTTTTGGGTTCGGACCCGGTCATAAGTAATTACTTCGCCGTGCTTCTAGGGATGAAGAATTCATTCCTTCGAAACATCGGGTAGCGTAATACTTTTTCAAGTATCGTCCGTTGATCGGAAGCATATGTCGTTCTCCTTGGCGATTCACTAGGCTGGTAGGAGCCTCACGAGTATCTTGCTTCAACCACGAATGGCCCTTCCCAGTGGGTTCAAATTTTCCTCCTATCTTGCGGTGTGCGAGGATAGGTCTTTTGAGAACGAGAACTAAGTCACCAATTTTGAAGGTTCTTGGGCGGACCGGTTTGTCATGGGCTTGAACCATCTTAGCTTGGTATAATTCTAAATTCTGCTTGCGCTATGAGTCTTTTCCCTTCCGGGCTTTCTAATTCCTCTAGTCGTAATTTGGCATTCTCTTCTGTCGTGATTTTGTTTGCAATTGCAATTACGAGTGAAGGAAGGCTGAACCTCTAAAGGTAACACTTGCCTCGGACCCATACACCGGAGCGTAAGGTGTAGCTTGAGTAGGAGTTACGAAGGTTGTCCGGTAGGCCCATAAGGCTTCTAATAACTTCTCGTGCCAATTTATCTTATTATCGTCCAAGGTTTTCTTTAAGATTTGAACGAGAGTTTTATTAAAAGCCTCAGCCAGGCCGTTTGCTCTTGGGTAGTAAATTGTTGAATATCGCCAGTCGATTTCGTGTCTTCTGACAAAATTATTGATTTGTGTGCTTCTGAATGCTGACCCATTATACGAGATGATCTGCGCGGCACTGCGAAACGGTAGACAACTTGGTTCTTGAAAAGCTGTAGCACGTGGTGTGCTTTCACTTCTCTAAGTGGAGCTGCCTCCGCGCTTGGAAAAATGTCTGTAGCCGCAAGAATGAAGCGATGTCCTTTTGAAGATGGTGGTTCATTGGACCCACTATATCTGTGCCCTAACATTCGAATGGCCACGACGCAATTGTCGGATGTAGCACATTTGGAGGTTGGTGTAGAACCACTCCGTGCACTTGGCATTGGTGACGACTCTTGGCGATTTTCATGCGGTCGGTCATCATCGAGGGCCGGTAGTACCCTAGTCTTTTAATTTTCATTTTCATCTTCGGACCGGCTGGTGAGCGCCACGGAGTCTGAATGCACCTCTTTAACAATTTCGCGGGCCTCGGACCCGCTTAGGCACCTTAGCCGCATTTGATCGAAAGACCTTCGTATAATGTGTTGTTTATTAATGCGTAGGACAGAGTTCTTTTCTTGATCGATGGGCGTAGCGACCTATCGTGCGGTAGCTTTTCTGTTTGCGGAGTGAGTACATTAATGGTTGTCTCCGATCTTCGTGTTTTACGTCACTATTGCAACTGATTCTTCTTCTTTTCTGATTTGTGTATTGTGTACTATGTCGAGTTGTGATAGGACACTGACGTCAGTGACTGACACTTCCCTTGACTCATCTTGCAAACGAGGCAAATTCTTTTGCGAGGCGAGCTAACGCATCTGCTCAAGGCATTTTCTTTTACAGGAATTTTGTAGATCGTCACATTCGGAATTTGTTCCAACAATTGTATGGCATCTTGGAAGTATTGCTCGAGTCTTGGCTTTAAAATTTTGTCTTGTCCGCGATCTGTTGAATGATTAGCTACGAATCCCCGTAGATGTTGATGTCGTTATCCCACATTTGAATAGCTAATTCCGGTCATGTTATGAGGGCTTCGTATTCACTTCGTTGTTTGTACACGGCTACGTCGAGTGGTAGGAGTATCTTAACATCCCCCGCTCCGGTGTTATAAAGATTAATCCGATTCACTGCCTTACGGGCACTATCACTTGCGATTCTTCGTCTTTGTGTGCTTGAAGATGCTCCGTCGAAATATAATTCCCAACGTCGATCATCGGGGTCTTCTAGGCTCATTATTTGTTCGTACGGCGAGATCGTCATTGAGAGGAGATTCTGCCGGCAAAGGGTGTCTTTGCGAGGAAGTCTGCTAGGACTTGTCCCTTTACGGCACGAAGAGGCACGAAAGTTATATCGAATTGCGATAATATCATTGACCATACGGCAAGTCTGTCGGAAAGCGTTGGACGAGTCATCGAAGTATTGCGATGGATTAAATTTCGAGATCGAGGTTGACCTTATGAGAAAGCATGTAGTGCCTGAGCTTTTGAGCGGCGAAGATCAGGGCCAAACAGTGCTTTTCAATTGCGGGATACCTTATTTCCTTCGGAAGTAAACGACGGCTTAGGTAGTAAAGAGCATTTTCTTTACCCTCATCATTGACACAGGCTAACGGGGCTCAGAGAGAGTCGTCTAAAGCCGCGGTATAAAGTATCGATGATCTGCACGAGGCCAGGGCTGCTAAGACGGGAGGTGTCATTAAATATTGCTTAATGTCCTCGAAGGCCTTCGGCATTTCTCTTCCCGAATAAATTTGGCGTCCTTTTTAAGCTAATGCGAGAAAGGTGACACCTACTGACAAGTTTGAGATAAAGCGTCGAAGATATGCCGGCTTCCCTTGAAAAGATCGTAGTTGTTTTAAGGTTTTGGGAGACGGCATTTCTAAGATAGCTTTAATCTTTTCGGGTCGATTTCGATTCCACGATGTCGGACAACGAATCCTAAGAATTTCCGGAGGTGACGCCGAAGGCGCATTTTAAGGGATTCATCTTAAGGTTAAATTGTCTTAATCGTTCGAAAACAATTCTCGAATCATACGAGTGGTTGTCCTTTACTTTGCTTTTGATGACCACATCGTCCACGTAGCATTCGACTTGATTGTGGATGAGATCATCAAAAATTCTTGTCATCGCTCTACGGTAGGTTGCTCCTGCGTTCTTCGATCCGAATGGCATCCTTTGTGTAGCAATATACTCCGATCGGCGTTACGAATGCTTGTAAGCTTTTCATCTTACGGAGCCATTTTTATCTGGTTGTATCTCGAAGATCCATCCATGAATGAGAATATTTCATGTGTCGAAGCGATATCGATCATTAGTTACGGGATCGGTAGAGGAATTCATCTTTTGGACATGCCTTGTTTAAATCTGCGAAGTCCGCACAAATTCGATCGACCATTCTTCTTTCGGTGGCACCACATTGGCTAACCAAGTCGGGTGTTGTTCTTCACGGACAAATTTAGCGTCTATTAGCTTTTTAACTTCGGTTATGACTTGTTGTTCGATTTCTAGACGCATTCTTACGGGACCTTGTCGGCGGGACGAAGTAGGATCCACTCCTAGCTTATGGACTGCGACCTGCTGGAGCTAAACTTGGCATCTCATCGTAGCTCCAAGCAAAACGGATCTTTAAATTCCATTAATAACTTGATTATTTCTTCGGAGTCTTCTTTATTGAGTAAGGAGCTAACAAAGGTAGGTCTAGGCTCTTCGCTAGTACCTAAGTTAACTTCCGTTAACTCATCTATTGTAGATTTAATTTCTTCTTCGAATTACGGTGGAGCGTCTCCAATTTGTAAATCTTGAATTCTTCTGTGGTTTCCATGCGAGTTTTCATTAGACTCGCAAGTGACAACCGAGCAAAATTCGGTATCGTCGGCGATCCTGCTTATGCAGAATCCGAGACCATGCTTTGAATTGGGTGGACGACCGGAGTTATTCCATAATTTTTCAAAATGTTGTGATTGACCTTTTGTCCATTGTCGAGGTAAGAAACCACGTTGAATTAAATTTTGAACACGGGGAGAGTACCACTCAGAGGTAATTCCATTAATTCGATGAAGTGACATCTTAGTGTACATTATTTTCGGTTTTGGAGGAAGTAGCACCACGGTAGAATTTGATTGGCTTTGCACCGCCGCTACGTACCTCTTTGACCACCATACCCTCGATCTTATTAGAATGGATCGGGGTCGGGGTCATAGTATGTACATAGTGGTTAATCTTCTCGTACATCGATTTGTATTCTTCGTTCTTCTCATCTTCGAGAGAGATCTTGAATTGCGGCTTCTTCGAGCTTATTGTCGCTGCTTCTTGTTTGATTTCTTTTTCTTCTTGAGCTATCTTCCCAATCAACATTGATGGCTGGTTTCCTCTGTCCAGCTATCCTAACGTCTCGCCACGACCTCGTCCCCGGCCTCGACCTCGGATGCGAGTTGTGGAGAAACCTTCACCATCTCGCCGTAAGGGAGTGGTGAGTGGCTGTTGGACTAGAACTTCGGGTTCTTCGTTGTCCGAACTTTCTTTGCTTCATTTGTTATGGTATCTACTGGAGAAGATTGTTTTCTTCGGAGGTGCATAATAAGTTGCATCTTCATGGATTCCAATTTCATGTACGGAGAATGGTTGTAAGTCACCTTTGATGCCTTGTTCCCCTCCATCGTAGTATTTGATGCATCGATGTAGAGATGATGGTACCATCCTGTTTTCATGTATCCATGGTCGGCCCGAGTAGAGCGTTGAACGACGTTTCGAATCGATTATGTGAAATTTTGCGGTTGTCTTTGCTAAGTCACCGGTCTTCATTAGTAGTGTTATTGATCCGAGGGCTCTTTCTCCTTTACGGTTGAATCCTCTTAATAACATTTTGTCGGCTTCGAGCTCGCGAGCATCAATTTCCAAGTATGCTTAGTGTTCGAAGACTCATTATATTGATTGATGCTCCTGGATCCACCAATACTGCAGAGTGTAAACTTCCCGATTATGGCCGAAATGTACGACGGTCGGTTGTGGTCTGCATGTCCGAGTAGTAGGTCATTGTCAGTGAAGGTAACACCTCGATTGTTCCTTTAACGAACAAACCTCATCTAAGGAATCTCCGGCCATTTGAGCTAAGCAAATTTACGGATCAAGTAAGGCCTTGATCAGAGCTTCTCTCATCTCCTTTGATAAGATGAGAGCGTCGTAGATGCTCAGTTTGGCCGGTAGTTTCCTAAGATGGGCTAGCACGTTGTAGTCCACTTTATTTCCATGTGTCTCGGCTTCTTCTCGAATGGGTATTTCTTCTGCGGGGTTGGTTCTTCTTGAGCAACCACTGCTTTCCTTTGTCCTTTGGACCCATTCTCGGAGGTAGAACTCTTCCACTTCTTAAGTTAACTTCGTAATTTCTTCGAATCTAGTGTTGAGTTTCTTGGTGTTTCTTCTCGAATCGGAATGACGGAGTTCTTCGTGATTAGCTTCGAGTACGAAGGCTCTAACTCTGTTGTATTTGGAGCTCCTCGAAACTCGCAGATAGATTCGTTGCTTGTTGAACTCTCGTAACCTCCTTGATGGATGTCTTCTTCGTCATTGTGATCGTCGAGATTGTGTATGATTTGAGAATTGTCATTGGTATCGAAATCGATGTCCGGATTGTCGCTAGTTACGTAATCGTTAGAAACAGTCAAAACGTAGCCAACGCCATCACCCTTATCATTATAAGATCCCACCGGAGTGAGCGAAATAATCATACGAGTCGAGAGGTTCGAGGGATTTCTCCCCGAATCGGAAACAACTATCCTAGGATAAGCGGCCCCTAGTCTAGCCTTAGGAGCCTCGGTCCTCTCTTCTTCGTCGATTTTCTTCTTCTCTTCGATCGTCTCCTGTTGAGGTGGTTCTTCATCGCAAGTGATAGTGTCGGCTTGACGGGTTTCGAACTACGAATTGAAGCTCGCACGAGGCGGTTTGGATGTTGTCTAAAATCTTTTTGAAGACCTTGTCCGAGCGGTAGTCCATCCATCATCGGTTGCATAGGGATCCATCGGAACAATGAGATCGATCGAGACAACATTGACGGAACCTCCTTTACGGGGTTCCTTCATGTACTCCTTCGGGATTGTTATATTCCCTTTCGAAGGTTGTCATTGAGCTGACTTTTGAAGGTAATGCAATCTTACATCTTGTGCCCGAGCATCCGGTGGTAAGGGCGAAAGTTGGGATCACCTTTCTTGTTGACTTCTTCGGTCTCTTAGGCTCAGCGGTGGAAATGCGGAGTCTTCATCGGACTACGGAACATTTTTGGCATTGCCTCATTCTTGAATGGATATTCCCTGCTCAGAAGCTCCCTTAATGTACGTTGCGGACGAGGCGGTTGTTCATATTGTGGAGATGACTGATAGCTAGGTCGGGGTTGCTGGTAATTCTGTTGAGGTTGTTGCGGCCGTTCGGACGATATTTGTATCGGTTGCTTGCCTTTGTCGATTACTTGCAACGATCCGGATTTCTTTTCGAAAGTCTTCACGGGCTTTTGCTTGTCTATCTTGTCGGCGAAACTTAATTGCTTCGCCTCCTCTTGCGAGCTTCCGGCCTTGCTTAACAACTTCTCGAAAGTCTTAATGGTAAATCCCTTGAGGAGAAGTGCTTATCGGGCCATGAATGCTTTTAAGTAAGATGTCGATTGCATGCTTGTTCTTGTAATTGTGGTTCACACTTCATACTTAGATTTCTCCATCGAAGTATGTAATCCACCAAAGTTTCGTTCGGCTTACGCTTCTCTACCACTAAATCACTATAGTGATGTGGTGCGAGCTCCGGCGAATCGCTTGATGAAGAGGTTTTCTAGTTACGAGAACGTCTTCACAGAACCATTCGGTAATGTACGCATACCGATCGAAGGTGATCCACGACGAGTGGCGACGAGTCGTCGGAAGAGTAATGCATCGCTCCGCCGGCATTGCAACAGGCGGCACGAAAGTGTGCGACATCTTGTCGGGGGTTCCCGGTTCCATCAAAGGTCTTGAACGAGAGGTGGTACGAAGCCTTTTGGGTATTGGACGGCGTCGAATTCTTCGGGGTAAGGTCTGCCGTCCGAATGGATGTCCCGCTCTTTGATTGTGCTAAGGCTTCTCTTTCTGTTGTTCCACCGAGCTCTTGATATCTTTTACGGAATCATACTTTGTGTTGTATCTTTCTTTAGTCGATCATCTCCGTTGACGGATGTAATCTCCTTTCCTCCGTCTACGATGTGAATGACCTACGGGGGTGTCTCTCTTTGGGGTTGCACTTGACTGCGGAGAGTGGCTAGGGCTACGACCATCTCTTCCATCCTCTTCGCCATTTGGGCGATCGTATCGTCTCTCTCTTGAAGTTGCCTCCTCATTACTTCGGCTCCTCTCTTTACGCAGTTGCGGGAGCACCTTGCGAAGGCGACGAAGCTCGCGTTTCGACCATGTTGATTTACGCATACTCATCGTCCATGAATTCGATGAATCGATCTCGTCTTCGAATTTCTCTTCTCTTTCTTTTGCTAGTCGTCGAATATCGAGTCCTCGACTTTTCCATAGCGTCCTCTAGCGGTCTTTTACGTGCATCCTCGCGGTTGTCGTGTGATAGGCTGCCGGGTTCCCTTCTCGCGAGTCCCCTTTCTTGCGGTAGCACTTTCTTCGGATTCGAGTCTCTGACGAGACTTTCCTTTTCGAGTTGTTGTTTCGATCTTAGCTGTCCGGTAGTGGGACGCCATACCATCCTTCTAGCGGCGGAAGGTGCTAGGACCGGATGGTGCGTCGGCCAAATCTTTGGAAGGTGGTATCCTCCCTAATCTGCAATCTGAAACAACGACGGGCGGACTAGCCTTCATCCTTTTATTTGGCTTTTCGTAACGATGGCGGGTTCTACTCGTGGCCCGAGATGGGATTTGGTGGCACCCGCCACTATCCTTCGTAGAATCTCACGATACGGGGCATTTCTCTTTCTTTGCTAGCTTCTCGATCACGGTCACGTAGTCGGGCAAATGGTGTGATCCTAGCCCTTTTCTTTCTGTTGTCGTTGTAGTATCTTGGTTGAGGTAATGTAGAAACAATCCTGCGGACATTTTCCTCGTCGATTTGCGGCGGAAAGGGGTGGAATCTACTTCCTTCCAAAAGGGTGTATCTTCGGGCAATGGTATGTATTCGGGTAGTGGTGTGTACTCGGGGATTTACGGGATTTCCTCCGGGAAAGCAACTTCGGCGGCTACGGCCTTCACGGCGATCTTCCTACTTACGTTCCTTCTTTGGGTCCGTGTTAGTGATGGAATTCTTGAAGTTTGGACCCGATTTCAAAAACGAAGGTCTCGCGGGAAAGTACGTACCCTCCGCGGTAACGGGTTCACCATAGTTACGGATTTCCTTCCCCTTTAATCTGGCGAGAAGCCGGGGTAGGTGCGGAGACGACTAGACCGGTGGGGGTGGCGAGAACGGTCCTTCTGTGGACGGCGGTACTCCTCTCGGTTGGAATCTTTTGCGGGGGAGGAAACTCTCGAGTTGACCTAAGGTTGAACTCGATCGGCGGCTTCTTGGCTTCGGATACTTTGTTTGTCGGCGCGAAAAGGGAAACGTCGGTGATCTTGACATTCGTGTTCTCGAATCCTTGTCCGAACCGGATGATCCCATTGTCGGGCGGCTCATCCTTGTAAACGGCGAAGTCCGAGTCCATTGGTGAAGGAGAAAATCGGCTTTGGGGCTTCCATTTCTGCGGGGTAGATCTCGATTGTCGATCCCGAGTTATGCTTCTTCTCATCGGGACGAAAAGAAAGGAATCGAAAGAGTCAGAACACATTCTTGTTCATGTATTTATAAGAAGGAGTTATTTGTTAAAAGAGTCATTCATTAGAGGGTTTGTTTATTTAGAACGGAATGTTCGAAAGGTGTAGAGAAGGTAATGAATCCGATTCGAGTTGGAAAGGAAAAGAAAGTCTTATGCAAGACTTCTCGACTCGAAGGATCACTCTTAAACTAACACTTGTGGGGGTCCGCCCCACCTCGGAAATGAGGTAAAAGGATCTCGGAACCTCTCTGTTTAGGGGTGTCTAAACGGTGGCTCCTAAATCCGAGAGAATGTTGGCTATACTTGTTCGAGGTAGAAATGAACATAGTATTCCAACGGAAAGAAGGGTAGTTTGATCCACGAGGGACATGGATACACTACCGATTGAAAGCGGAGTTGTCGATTAAAATGGAGAGAGGAATTGTCCCAGCGGAGTCGCCGAAATTGTCGGCATATTTTTTAGGTTGTGTTGTATTTTGAAAAGGGGTCGCTACGAAATTGTCGGCGAATTTATTTTAAATTTAATTTAAATATATATAATTTGGAAAGTAGTATTTGATTTTGAAAATAATTTTAAATTTGAAAATTTTAAGATATGAAATCAAGCCGATCTCACATCCAGAATAGTTTATATAAATGAGCACCGCATCACCAAATTGTATCTATCCCGAAGCATAGACACACTACTTGATGATGGGGCTCGATTAAATAAACTAGAAGATTTGTGACATCCGTTTGGTCTAAAAACCAATTTTATAAGCCGACAAATTCCCCTACTTAATATGAAAGCATTAAACAGGGTTTATATTACACAGGTTCTTTAAAATTCCATATAAGGGCAAGCCACTATAGTTAATTACATCTTAAGTGACGGGAATCACCTAAGAAAACTCTCGATAATAATCGATAATTCTGCTCTCAAGAATATCGAAGTTTAAGGTTTTCGAAAGGTTGAATTTTGGAATTTCGATAGGGAATGGATCAAATTTGGAAGCATTTTGTTTTGGGAATTCAAAGGAAGAAAGGTAGGAGAAATCACGGATTCGAAGCGAACTTCGGTAATTTCCCGACTATCCTATTGTTTGGCTTGGATTTAGGAAAGTCCTAATATTTATTTAATGTTTTGATCTTGCCGATTTTAATTAATTAGGACTTATATTTATATGATAGAATCATACAAATAGCCTTGAAGTTATGAGGGTTTATGTCGTATCGGACGACTACCTCGGAATCCTAAGACCGGTTAGGGCTTAATTTGCGATGCAAATGCCTAACAAAAGGTTGAGGATTTATGTTGCACTAGGCAAACTACCTCGAAGTCTTATGGCTTGGATATTTAATTCTAGGAATGTTTAGCTGATGTAGATTCGAGTTTTGCTGATGACGATGGTCGTGCTGCCCACCATGCTCCGAGCTCCTTGTTGTTGCAGAGGTTTAGTTATAGAAGTCATAAATCAGGAGATGAGAAAAGTGTTTTGGTTTAGAGAAAATCTTAATTTCCAAGTGTTTTTGATGTTTTAATTAAAACAAATCTTAAAGTTGATTATAACGACACCGGTTAAGATCCCACGGTTCCATCCTTCGGCATCGTTATTTTTATCGGATTCACTTAGTCCGGATGGATTTGCTAAACTCAATTGAATGAGTTCCACACTTTCATTTAGACCGTGGGAAATCCCGTTAGCAACACGTAGGTTACATCATCCGAGGTATTCCCGATCATCCAACGAGACGTTTTAATTTAGTTGTAATTGTAGTTTTGTGTTACTGTTTGTGATTAAATTTTGAGTTGTTTTATATTTTGAAATGTTGTGGCGGTGAATTTTATCTTGTAATGACTTTTAATTTAGTTTTGGTTTCGGTTTTAGGGACTATCCTAAAGGTGTGGGTTTTCATGCAACGACTTGTTTATCATGCGAGAAAAGTAAGTGCGATGCGATTAAATAAATTGCAATAAGGTAAATTGCGATAAAATAAAAGCGTACTGGAGGGTCTTCCCGTCATCCCAAGCTGCACTTAAAACGCAATTAGAATATTTAAGCGAGTTCTAGGTAAAGCTAAGGGAAGGGTTATGGTTTTCTACCAAATTCCTAATCCTATAGCTAGTCATTTCCTATAACGTCTAGGTCTTTGTGTTTTGGTTTGAGGACGATTTTCTTCATCGAAAGAATAATTAAGTTCAATTGTTCTTATAAGTATACTATCATATTGAGGAAGTGCTTAAGAAGAATCTTAAACATCTTTTCAATATTGATAGGATTGTTTTAAGTCGAAATGAATTTAATTATACGAATGAATTAATCGTCCGAGGATTCGAGTTTTGTTATTATCTTGCTCGGTGAACTAGGACATTTGAATATCACATAAGTGAAGTAACATTTCATTTAACGTTCGTTTAGGAGTTATGACAACAAAAGCTCTCGAGGCGAATTGGTGTCAAATGATTTATGATTTAGTTTAACTTCGATTAACGGGTTTAAATTTGGAATAGTGTTCAAGTTGCTTTATATTTAATTTCTTTATGTCTTAGGTGATGTTATTTATTCAATTTAATTTAACTTTAATTTAATTTAATTTGGTTTAGTTTTAATTTTAATTTAATTTTAGTTTTTAATTTTGATTTTAATTTTAATTTTAATTTTAATTTTAATTTTAATTTTAATTTTAATTTTAGTTTTATTTGATTTTATTTTAATTTAATTTAATATTTTTAATTTAATTTAATTTAATTTAATTTAATTTAATTTATTTATTATTTTTATTTAATTTAATTTAATTTAATTTAATTTAATTTAATTTATTTGATTTAATTTAATTTAATTTATTTAATTTGTTTGATTTAATTTAATTTAATCTTTAATTTAATTTTATTCTTTTTAATTTTAGTTTAATTGAAAATTTAAAAAAGGTTTAATAATTTAACTTTTTAATTTAATTTTAATGATTAAGTCCTTTAACATTTTAAAACTTAAATTTGAATTATCATTTTAATTAGGAATTAAATATTATTGAGATGATTAATTTAGGGATTTTTAAATTAAAGAATAAATCTCTTCCTAATAATATCCCTATTTTAATAATTCCAATTTTATTATTCTTCCAAATTTAATCGATTATTTAATTAAGGTTTATTTCAATTATTTTAAATTGTTTAGTAGGTTTCTACCCTTTAATTATTTAAATTTCAATCATCCAAATCAGATTAAGATCAAATATTTTACTTGTTAATTTTATTAAACCTAAAGTTTTAATTAAGGGTTAAAATTTTTAATTACCATTTTGCCCTTCAAGCTTACTAATTTCATAACTCACTAAATTGAGCTTAAATGAATCTTAAAATTTTTATGTGACTTCACTCATATGCCAATAAAGACATGAGAGGAGAAAATGTGATTTTTCTGTATTTAATTTATTTATGTAATTATTTTTGGTGGAAAATAGGAATTTCCAAGGAAAATTTAATAATATGACCAAGGGAAAGTTTCTGTCCTTAAGAAAATTATGGGACATTCCTAATGACCAGAGAACCACTTGGACCAATTTTGGTGATTTTTTGAATTATATTATTTTTATTATAATTATTTTAAGTTTTGGAGTATTAATTAATTTAAAAATAAAATAAAGGTTGAAAAATGAAATTTATATTTTTCAAAAATCTCTCTGATATCAAGGAAATCAGAGAATCAATTTTTGCAATTTTCTGATTTTTCTTTGATTTATTATAATTATTTTAGTGAAAATGCTAGAAAATACATTTTTTTTAATTTTAAAATTACCTTAGGGCTTTAAAATTTAATATCTCATTAAATAGACCTAAGAAAAATATGGGATTTGTTCTTAAGTGATTAAAATTCAAAATGTGACATTTTGGTGAATTTTATTATTTTTGTGATTTTTATTATTTTTTAATTATTAAAATATTAAAATAATACCAAAAAATCAACTTTTTTAGAAAATTGAAATTTTAATTTTCTTAAATTCCTCTGATATCAGAGAGGCTTCAAAATCAATTTGGTGAATTTTTGAAAAGTATTTTGAAAGTTATGAATTTTTAAAGTTCAAATTGACTAAATGGCTTAATCAACCCATTTAGTAGGGCTAACCAAGTCCAATTGACTTCAAATTTTTATGGTGGGTTTCTCTGATCCTAAAGGTCAGTGGAGAATTGATTTCAAGCTAATTTGATATATGGTTAGCTCTAATTAATTAAGGAGCTATTTTGGGTGTTTAAGCCAATTAAGGTTATTTTAAATAAATTAATCCAAAATCTATTTTTCCTAGGGTCCTCTAGTCATAAGAGACATCACCAAATTTTTCTATAATTTATTTCACAACATGCTAATTATTGGATTTAAAATACTCAAAACAGTAACATGAATTTGAAAAATCAATAACTTCTCATAGGGATGGCCTCTGACTTTGGAAAATTCAGGGAATGTTCCCAAATTCGGAGGCTTCAAAAGCCCTATGGTCTCATACCATGGTGAATTTCCTATATGCATGGAGAATTAAAACAATGCGAAGGGAAATAAATCATTAAAAATAAAATACTTGATGAAATTAAATGATTTCTTTTCCACATTATTCTCCTCTTGTTCACTGAGCGAGAGGGTATTTTTATTTTATTTTTGTGATTTTCCTACACAAAGTTATGGATTTTTGAAGTTTAGGGAATTAAATAAATAGAAAATACCCTAATTTTCTATTTATCCACGCGGCGCCGCGTCAACCTCGGCAGCTCCGAAACGCCGCGTGGCGCTCTCCGATTCGACACCGCCATCTAACTCAGCGCTCCGGGGCCCCGCTGTGTCGTTCCATCTCCTAATCCGGCGCGATCCTGACCGTCCGTCCGCGTGTGTATTAAATGAACGGCATCCGTTCATCGTCCCCAAGCGTCCTCACCCGAGAGCCGTCCACACTAAATCCCTAATATCTCACTCAATACTCAATGGATTTTCATGTTCTTATGCTCTATGGATTCATCTTGAAGAGACGAATACATCATACGGTGATCATGCATTGAAATTAAAGCATTTGAAATGGAGAATCTCCGGAAGCTCGGGATGAAGAATTAGCTCATACCTTTGCTCGGAGAAGTGTGGCTTCGATCCGAGGGTTGTGTCACCTTTGATTGGATCCCAGCAAGCTCCGGATGAAGTCTCCTGGTCTTGTGAATTGCCTAGGCTATGAAAGTCGACCACAGCCGATCACAAAGCTTGGAGGTCGGAGCAACTAGGTGGCTCTGGAGATGGGGCTTTCGGTGGGGAACTTCTCCTCTTGGTCCGGTGAAGGTGTAGGACCGATCAATTTGAGGATTAGCTCACTGTGGCAAAGTGTCCTGGTTTTGGGTGAAATTTCAGTTGAGAAATTGGATTATGTTGGTGGGGATTAGGGCAAATTGACACTGGGGATCAACTGCTCTAAGGATGGAGAAGGGTTTGGAACAATTTTGGCAGAGTTTCGACAAGGTTTTTGCAACTCTCCTCCATGGCCGTGAGGGGGTCGGGTTTAAATAGAGGTGGCTGGAGAGCCTCACAGGGATGGCCAAGGGTTGAGATCAGCTGCTCTGGGCATGGGAAGAACAGCCATGGTGGCCATTGGGCATGGGGCGGCTCGGCGAGGTGGAATTCCAAAGTTTGGCTCCTCCCGAGGTCTCGGCCATGGTGTTTTCCGGCGACCCAAGTGGCTGGCCGGCGAGGCATGGGTCACCCTCGGGTCCAGGGTGGGTCGAGGCTGGAGGTTTGTGCGATCGATTAGCAATGCACATGTGTAAAAGGCTTGGATTAGAATGGAATGGGAAAGGGCTCATTTTGGCTCCAAATTGGTCAACCCATCCATTTGGGCTAGGTGCACCACCCAAGGCTTGGTTTAGGCTGAAGGAAAAGTGATTTAGGTCAGCTTAATCAGTGGGGAATGGTCACCATCCAAGTACAATTAAGCTTAAGCAAGGTTTAGTGGAATTATGGGAGTGGTTAATCACCTTTAGGAATCAAGGAAAGAGTCTCCTCCTTTTGCCCAAAATGGCAAGGTGACATGTAAGGAGGCTCTCATGGCTTCCATGTGGCTCATGCATGGCTTCATGGCTCATCTTTGGCTTGGGAAAAGTTGAGTCAATTTCATGGAAATGAATTTAAGAAAAATTTTGGTATTTTGATGGGAATTTGTATGGGGCTTAATTTGGAATGGTTTCATGATGAATTTTGAAACTTAGGGATTGATTTTAATTAAGGGTGTGATGTAGAGCAATTGTCATATGGGCTTTAGCATGAAATTTGGGCCTTTATGGGAAGGCTTTTCATGTAGGAAGTGGGCTTTTAGGTTTGAAAAGTAAATTTGTGGATGGGAATTTTGTGAAGAATTGGATCCCATGAGTGTTGAATTTAGTTTAAGGATGTTTCATGAATGATTTGGAATAAACTTGAAGTGTTTGGGCTAGGTTTGGGTTGGATTTGGACCTCTTTGGTGAATGGGTCAATGTAGGTCAAATTGGGCTAACTTGGGCCAATGTTGGGCTAGGGTTGAAATTGATGTAAAATAAATGTTGGGAAATGTTTATGGGAGTGTTTCAAAGAGGTTTTGGCCTTGGTTGGGTTTTGATTTTGGGGTTTGGGCTTATTTGGGTTAAGTTTGGGTTTAGGTTAAAATTGGGCCTTTTAGCTATGGGTTGAATTTGAGTGGGGTTTGGGTCTAAATTTTGGGTAAATCATGTTAGTGTTTTGCTTGTGGGAATGTTAAGGAAGATTTAGAAAAGATTTGGGGTTAATTGGAGTTGAATTGGGTGAGTTTGGGTTAGGTTTGGGTCATGGGTCCAAATTGGGCTTTAAGGCCAAAAGTGAAATTGGATCCAAATGTCAATCAAATTGGACTTGGATTTGGTCTAAATTGTTGTTGGGAATGTTGAATTGAAGTTTAGAATTGAATTGGACCAGAATTTGGGTCAATTGGGTAGGTTTGGTTTGACATTGGGTTCACTTAGGGTTAAAATGGGTCAAATTGGGGGTTTTGACAAAAGTAGGGTACATTGACAAAATTGGCCCATGGTGTAGTTGAACAAAATGAAATTAGGAATATTTGGGATTTTTTGGAATTTTCTGGGAATTTTCTGAATTTTTGGATTTTTGGGTCAAGGGGGGTATTTTGGGTATTTGGAGGGTATTGGGAGGTATTTTTGGAATTCTTGGTATTTTTGGGTATGTATGATCAATTTGAGTGATGTGGAAAAGTTTGGGATTGGTTTTGAGGAATTTTGGGTGATTTAGAAATTTTACAAAAATTTGGGTAATTTCAAGGGTTTTGGGTAGAGTTAGCGGGTGCAGGGTCCGGAGTAAAAAATTGAAAATTTGGAAAATTGAAGTTTGGGTGAATATAAGTGGAATGAAATCATTTTGGTTGATCCATGAAGCCATATCAAGCCCACATGAGCCATGAAGGGACTCATTTGAGGCATCCACTATGTTGTTCTAACCCTCTTGCCGAGGGCTTAGGGGTTAAGGACCATCCATGTGAATCACCTACATGAGTCGGGAGGTCAAGTTGGAGTATAGGTGTGTGAAAGTGTAGTGTATAAATGTAGTGTGTGTGTAAGTCGGCCCCTTCACCGGACCGAGGCCACCCGGGGTAGTCCTAAGGCCGAAGAGTCTATAGGAACCCATCCTTTAAACTTCCACATTTGATTTCAACCCTCTAGGTGATTAGGGGTCTATAGTCGAGTTTGTGGAGTTTGCGGGGAGTTAAGAAGTGGTTTGAATTTCTAAGTGGTGGGTCCCAATTCTAATCCTCTAAGATAGTCAAAGGAAAAGCCTAAGGCTAGATCCTAATTACTAAAGAGAAGAAGAGAAGACCACATCAAAAATGAGGTCAACAATAGTTTTATTGATGCTTTCAAAAAATTAATAAAGTTTTATGTTTCAGAAATGTTTCTTTTGTCACAATGGTCGAAAAGCCGCATGACCATACGTTGGTCCCAAATTAAAACGAACAAAGAATGATACAAAATAAATGATAACAAATGAAAAAGTTAAAATAAAAAAAGAAAAAAAAAAGAAAATTGAATCTGAAATCGAATACTCCCCAAGTTAAATAATAACAAAATGAAATCAAGTGAAACAAGATAAATCGAAAGAAAAAGATAAATTGAAAACAAGTGATAAGCTAAATCTCTCTCTCAAGACTCCGAGTCCTTGCACTCATCCTCAAATTCTTTATTTCAAAAAGCACCTCCGCGAAATTTGACACTTTACACAATGTCAATTCCCATAAATTTGAAATGTCACGAAATTCTACAAACAATGTCTACAAATCTTGGTCGAATCCCACCAATTCTACTTTCTTCGAAAGTCAATATCATATTTTCACTAAATCTTTTCACATGAAATTCTGGAATGAGTACCTAAATTCTGTTTCCCCTTCTGTCACCTCTTGAGATAGACATGAGCCCTTGAGCTTTCCTTTTGAATGTGCTAAATTTCCCTAAATTTTTATTTCCTTTTACGAGATATTTTCTGCCTTCCATGATATTTTTGGGTCAAAGCTTTGTCATTATATTCCGTTAATTTTCCTATATTTTCATTTCACTTCAGAGATATTTTCCGCTTTCCTTTATATTTCTAGATCAGAGCTTTGTCGTTCGATTCCGTCAATTTCCTTATATATCCATTTCTTTTCTAAGATATTTTCCATCTTCCATGATAATTCCGGGTCAGAGCTTCATCTTTCGATTACGTTAATTTCCCTATATTTCCATTTCCATTCTAACATATTTTCCGCTTTCCGCGATATTTTAGAATCGGAGCTTTTTCATCTGATTCCATAAATTTCCCTATATGTTTGAATCCTTTCTGAGATATTTTCCGCTTTCCATGATATTTTCGGGTCAGATCTTAGTCGTCTGATTCCATAAAATTTCCTATATTTCCATCTCCCTTCCAAAATATTTTTCGCATTCATGATATTTTGAGGTCGGTACCTAAATTCTGATTCTCATTTCCGACACTGATACCTAAATTATGGTTCTTATCCTTTGGGGTCAGTGCTTAAATTCTGATTCCCTCTTTTCGAGGTCAGATCCCAAATTCTGATTCTCATTTTCCAAACTGGTACCTAAATTTTAATTCTCTTTTTCGAGGTCGGTACCTAAATTCTGATTTTCATTTCTGGGACTGGTACCTAAATTTCAGTTCTCATCCTTCGGGATCAGTACTTAAATTTTAATTCCCTCATTTCGAGGTCGGTACCTAAATTTAGACTCTCCCCTCTAGCTCATTTAAACTCAGAAATTCTCACGAAATTAAAATTTTCAAAATCAAAGTGAAAATTTCACAAATTGGAGATTCCACAAACTCAAATTTCCATAAATTCCATAAATTTCAAAATCAAATTCAAAACACAAAATTTAAATTGAAATCAAATTTAAATCAAATCCTAACTCTGATTTACATCTTCAAATCGAATCGGATCGGATTCTCTTCAGAAGTTGGAGGCTTGAAATTCATAGCTCCATTTTAAGAGTATCCTACCTGCTTTCCCCAATGAATGTTCTCGGGTTTGAAGGTATTCAACAAGATAATCCATAACGGAAACTTCCTCGTTGAATTCTATGATCTGTCTTGAGTTTTGATTAACATAGTTATGTTTGTTTTGTTGATCTTATCGTTCAACACCAATACACGCAGTGTGCTTGTCCGACACACCACACCTATTGGGGGTCCATTTCTTGACCTCGCTTTTGTTAAGGTGCAGACTTTCTTTATCCTGGTGACTATCTTAAAAGACTAGCAAAGTAACCCTTATCCCATAGAAAATCAAGTCACTTTTTGGCTTCACTTAATGTTTTCAAATGCTTAAAGTCTAAACTTTAAATGCTTAGGAGGATGAGACAAAGCATTAGGAAGCTCAAGAGGAGTTCCCTATAAAATGGTCAAACCTTAGGAGTTACCTTGAGTCGTCTGATTGAGGCACTCACACACACTTGCACATTGCACTCTCACGCACTACCTCACAACCCTAAACCAAACTTCTCCATTCTTGATCCCCTGCTATTTTGGAAACTCATGTAGGTGGTTTTCTCAAGTTCATAGCCCCAGGCTAGGGTTTGTACTGAAGGATCCAAATGGGCAATCCCTATTGGTCCATGTCATAAATGAGTTATCAATCCCTCTCAACCTTAATTTTACCAAAAATCCAAACTTTTTAACCCCTTTACCCCTAAACTCCACCAAATAATCAAATTACCCATAAAACCCCAATTTTGACCAAAATTCCCAAGATCAACCAAAATTGTCGAAATCTCTCAAAAATCACCCCCAAAATATTCCTACCACTAAAAATACCCAAAATACTTTAAATTTACCAAAATTCTCAAGATAACACCAAAATCCCAAAAATTACCAAAATGCCCCTGTTAGCCCAAAAAAATCCAAAAATTCCCAAAAAATCATAAAACCCTCCAAATATTCCTAATTTCAATTTAGAACCACTACATTAACCCAATTTGACCAAATTAGCCTAATTTAACCAAAAGCCCCAAATTGCCCCTTAAAGCCCAAAATGCCCAAATCATCCCAATGTCCACTAACTTGACTTCAATTCTCCCCAATTCTAACTCCAAACTTTAATTCAACATCCCTAATCCAATTGAAACCAAATTCAAGCCCAATTTGAACCACATTTGAACTCAATTTCAACCAAAACCAAAAAGCCCTATTTTTGACCGAATGACTCAATTCCTCCAAATTAAACCAAATGTCAATCTATTTCCCCCAATTTTGAATCCTAAACTCTTCATGACATTCTCCAAAACAAAATTGAACCATCAATTGCCCCCAATTTGAGCCCAAACCTCACCCAAGTCCAACCAACTCCAAAAATCCCAATTTTGCCTCAAATTGGTCACATGTTCAAAACCCATCAAATGGAATGCCCTCACCCCAAAATTGACACCCAATTAATGTTGAAACTTTTTATGACATCCCCATAGACCATTTGGAACCATCAATACAGCCTTGACCCAACTCTAGCCTAACCTAAACCAAATACCCAAAATAAGCCAAATTAACCCCTCAAACCAATTGAAAACCACTCCAGCCCCCTCCCAAACACTTTATGACAATCATACACACATTATTGAACAATTAGGTGGACCTAACCTAAGCTTGAACCAAACCTAGCCCAAATTGAACCCAAATGACCCAAATTGAACCCATGAGCCAAACTAACTAGATCAAACAAAATGTGACCAAACTAAGCTCACTATAGAAAGTCATTGGACCACTAGGACTGAGCTAGATCCACCAAGCCTAATCTAGTTGAGCCATGGACCAAAGGTTCCACGATTTAGGGGATCCCCACCTTTAAATGGGTAATACTTAAAGAGATTTGCAAAGAGCACTTAACCACTTAAGCTCACCCCACTTCCTAGTCATTAATATTCATAATCAACTCTTCTTTTTGCACATCTATCATAGTTTGTCCAGTAAAAAAGAATAGTTTTTCATTATAGTTCTCTTTATATTTGATCTTAATGTTGCTAGGATGTGTTCCTTTGGGTCTATAGCTAAGTGAATTAGCTATTTTTCCAGTTGATTCTTTAAGTTTCTAATTGCAACATTTTGACTTTGCAATTGGTTTCCCATTTGCAATACCACATTGTTTATAGACATCTTCTTATCCTCAAATTGTTGATCAATATTAGAGTCCAATGGATGTAAAGGTCTATATTTTGTGTTACCCTGCCTATTCCAACTTCCATTAGAATTTGCATGATTGTTTTCCCATTGTTGGTTTCCACCCTCAGTAGTATGATTCCATTTAAAATTAGGATGGATCTTCCAACCTGGGTTGTAAAAGTCAGAATACGGGTTGTTTATGATATTTAAAGTCTAATATAATAAGTTGGAATCAATCATATGCCCTAATGAACTTTCCCCTCTTACAGGAGTAAATTGAGGTTGGTTCATTCCAAATTGGTCCAACTTCCTTGATATTGCAGCAACTTGAGATGCAATAATTGCAATCGCATCTGTATCATGAAAAATAGCGACATTTTTATGATTTTCCCTTGTAGAGGGCAATTGAAATTCATTTATAGCCATTTCTTCAATTAATGCATACGATTCATCAAATGTTTTTGACATTAATGAACTACCAACAGGAGCATCAATAATGAACCTAAGGAATCCTACTAAAACATTATAAAAAATTTGAATGATTAACAAATCTGGCAGAGCATGATGTGGACACTTTCTTAGGAGTTCCATAAATCTTTCCCAGGCTTCGTATATTGATTCTACTTCACACTGACAAAATGAGATAATATCGTTTCTAAGTTGAGTAGCCCTTGAAGGTGGAAATTACTTAGCTAGGAATTCCTAAGTTAACTCCTCCCAATTTTTAATAGAACCAGGTGCTAATGAGTATAACCACATTTTAGCCTTATCCCTTAGTGAGAAAGGAAAAAGCATTAGCCTAACAACATCGTCCGACATGCTTCGTTATAACAAAATGTAGCACAAATTTCTAGAAAACTAGATAAGTGTAAATAGGGATGCTCTAAAGGATTTCCCCAAGCCGATTGTTACGCACCGCGTTGGATAATCACTCGGATTTAGTTCAAACCAGTCAGCTTCTACAACAAGGTTTTGTATACTTGAGTGAACTGTATCTATCATAGGATTTAAATAATCCCTTAATGATTTATGGTGATTTTTGAAGTTATTATTTTGAATGTTTTCCATTTTCATTTCTTGTTTTCCAAGTCCTTTCTGTTTTTTTAATTTTTTCCATTTTTCTAACTTGGGATCAGAAGACACAAGTCCTACAGATCATTTGTTTTACATATGTAACACAAAAACCAATACATTAACAATAAAACAAATAAAATGAAAAATATATTCAATATAACAAAACATTTTCACAAACACCTTATTTTTCAAACAAACAGTTTTTTTTCACAACACATTTTCATATAAAAAATACTTTTCACAAAAAAACAATTTTATGAAACTAAATTTTTCCAATTTTAAGCCTAATTACTTCAATTAAAATTGTCCTAAAATTCCTACCGAAGCTTCCCGGCAACGACGCCAAAAACATGGTGCGATTTTTATTATATGTAAGGATTTATGAACAATAGATATATAATAATTTTTATAAAGTCACAATGATCCAATGCAAGTATACATATAGTATCAAGTAATACAGGGCTCTAATGGAGTCTTGTTTATCGATACCAGGGGAGGGAGGTAAGAGGTTCTTAGTCAAATTCTAGTCTACTACTAACAGCCTTAAAAAAGAATAGTTTTTCATTATAGTTCTCTTTATATTTGATCTCAATGTTGCTAGGATGTGTTCCTTTGGGTCTATAGCTAAGTGAATTAGCTATTTTTCCCAGTTGATTCTTTAAGTTTCTAATTGCAACATTTTGACTTTGCAATTGGTTTCCCATTTGCAATACCACGTTGTTTATAGACATCTTCTTATCCTCAAATTGTTGATCAATATTAGAGTCCAATGGATGTAAAGGTCTATATCTTGTGTTACCCTGCCTATTCCAACTTCCATTAGAATTTGCATGATTGTTTTCCCATTGTTGGTTTCCACCCTCAGTAGTATGATTCCATTTAAAATTAGGATGGTTCTTCCAACCTGGGTAGTAAAAGTCAGAATACGGGTTGTTTATGATATTTAAAGTCTTATATAATAAGTTGGAATAAATCATATGCCCTAATGAACTTTCCTCTCTTACAGAAGTAACTTGAGGTTGGTTCATTCCAAATTGGTCCAACTTCCTTGATATTGCAGCAACTTGAGATGCAATAATTGCAATCGCATCTGTATCATGAAAAATAGCGACATTTTTATGATTTTCCCTTGTAGAGGGCAATTGAAATTCATTTATAGCCATTTCTTCAATTAATGCATATGATTTATCAAATGTTTTTGACATTAATGAACTACCAACAGGAGCATCAATAATGGACCTAAGGAATCCTACTAAAACATTATAAAAAATTTGAATGATTAACAAATCTGGCAGAGCATGAAGTGGACACTTTCTTAGGAGTTCCATAAATCTTTCCCAGGCTTCGTATATTGATTGTACTTCACACTGACAAAATGAGATAATATCGTTTCTAAGTTGAGTAGTCCTTGAAGGTGGAAATTACTTAGCTAGGAATTCCTAAGTTAACTCCTCCCAATTTTTAATAGAACCAGGTGCTAATGAGTATAACCACATTTTAGCCTTATCCCTTAGTGAGAAAGGAAAAAGCATTAGCCTAACAACATCGTCTGACATGCTGTTATAACAAAATGTAGCACAAATTTCTAGAAAACTAGATAAGTGTAAATAGGGATGCTCTAAAGGATTTCCCCCAAACTGATTGTTCTGCACCAGTTGGATAATCACTGGATTTAGTTCAAACCAGTCAGCTTCTACAACAAGGTTTTGTATACTTGAGTGAACTGTATCTATCGTAGGATTTAAATAATCCCTCAATGATTTATGGTGATTTTTGAAGTTATTATTTTGAATGTTTTCCATTTTCATTTCTAGTTTTTCAAGTCCTTTCTGTTTTTTTAATTTTTTCCATTTTTCTAACTTGGGATCAGAAGACACAAGTCCTACAGATCATTTGTTTTGCATATGTAACACAAAAACCAATACATTAACAATAAAACAAATAAAACGAAAAATATATTCAATATAACAAAACATTTTCACAAACACCTTATTTTTCAAACAAACAGTTTTTTTTCACAACACATTTTCATATAAAAAATACTTTTCACAAAAAAATAATTTTATGAAACTAAAGTTTTCCAATTTTAAGCCTAATTACTTCAATTAAAATTGTCCTAAAATTCTTACCGAAGCTTCCCCGGCAACGACGCCAAAAACATGGTGCAATTTTTATTATATGTAAGGATTTATGAACAATAGATATATAATAATTTTTATAAAGTCACAATGATCCAATGCAAGTATACGTATAGTATCAAGTAATACAGGGCTCTAATGGAGTCTTGTTTATCGATACCAGGGGAGGGAGGTAAGAGGTTCTTAGTCAAATTCTAGTCTACTACTAACAGCCTTAATTTGGAAGGGTGATATAAGTGGTTTTTCTAACAACTACTCCTAAATGTTAATGATTATATGTAAATAATAACTACTCCCAAATGCAAATATTAATACTAAAGATAACCCTTTTTGGAGAAACTAGTTTGGTGAATTTTGAGATAATAAAAACTACTATTCTCATGTAACGAATTGGATAATGTATAGGAGTGAGATGCATTAAATATTGTATGTGCCAAATAGAAGCAATCATATTCTTTACCCTTTTTCGAGTACCTAATCCACCTGATATTTATACTTACAATTACGATATGAAAATTGGCAACGACGACAAGAACTTTTCTCCGCTGGACATATATGCTTATGATTTTGATATGAAAATTATGTTTTATAATGTGGATACTGTGCAAGTATATGTATCATTTATCCAGTAAAATAGGACTTTCTGATTAAGCCCCGAGATATCGAACCTACAGGGAAAGTGAAAAATCTTTAAAGAAATAAGAAAATTATCTTTTTACTTTTTTAATTGGCTTTTGAAAGTATGTTTTGATTTTAAAAAGTTTGATAGTTGATTTTACTCTTTAAATTTTCTTGTAAAAGTCAAACAAGAAATTAAAATGATAATAACTGTAAACACGGTATGAAAAACACTATTAACTAGAATATCTTTTTATTTCCTTTATAAAGTAGTAATAAATTTGAATGTATTATTGTGGAAGTATTTAAATTTGTTGTGATAAATAGAAGCAAATGTATTCTTTACACTTACTTGGTTCTATAAAGAACATTGGTTAATTTGAAATTTTGTCAGCTTGAACAAGGTTGGCAGGGAAGATACCAGCTCTCACTCTAGAGTTCCCTCAATTCCATCCACCTGGGAGCTAACTTCTCATAACAAAATTCAAAACTTTAAACCAAATTAGGTGCTTTTAGCCTGTCAAACTAAAAATCCTCTAATTTTACACCCCTTTAAAACATCTTCTAATATATTGCATTCAATTATATGAACTACAATTTTCACCCATATAGTTGTATGTGATTCTTACTAAATTTTATGAGACAATACTGCATTGGAACTTACATAATATCACCATAAATTTTACAACATAACAGGACAAATTAAGAAGTAAATAAAGTTGATAGAATCAATCTTCATAACTTCTTCCAACTTTAAACACATATACATTCCACAACAATTTTTCATGAATTACTAATTTCTTCATTTAAGAAAGAATAAGATAAAGTAAACTACTCATGAAGCATTGAGAAAATACAAAAACAGATTGATTTGAAATTTAAAACCATAAGAAAAACAACAAACACAAAAAGTATGAATTAAAAACTAAATGTAAGAAGAAAAATAAACACATATCTAAAAATCCTCTCCACAAGACTCAGGAAGTTCCTCTGAAACTTTGACTCTTCACTAAACTACTCCTCGGAATGGGTCTCCCAACTCTGACGAATCAGAAACAGACTTCAGACTTCAATGAAAACTAAACTAAAAGAATGACAAGAAGTTGGAAAAAAAAGGCTTCAATCCTACCCTTTTCTGTTTTATACTCTCTACTCTTACTCCTAATCAAAACTCTTATAAAATATAATAAAAACCCTATAAAAACTCTGTTCAAAATGCAATGGAAGAGCCCCTAATCATTCCTAAGACTCTTTAAAAATTAAACCAAAAGGTGCCTTGGTGTCTCTTCAAAATGTGTCCAGATTTGATGTATCCACCAAAAAATGCACCCTTTCATTCAAACTTGCCACCCAAAGAAAGTTATGGAACTTACCACCAAGAGTTGCATCCCATCTCCTTTAAAAATGGCACCAAATTCAAGTTAATCTCAATTTTTAACTATGGCGGCTAAGCACCGGCCCAGCGGCGCTTAGCCGCCAGTGCCCAAATTTTCATTTTTCATTTTTTGCGCCAAATTTGATCCAAATTTGCTCCTTTCATCATAGTCACTCATTTTCATCATTCCTACAAGAAAAACACAAAATACCTTCTATTTAAGTGCAATATCATCAAAAATAGGTATAATAATGTGCATAAAAATATTATACATTTTAGGTGTATCAAAATTCGTAAAAGAGAAGCATAATGTTAAGTTAAGTGTTGCCAAGATGAGAATGATTAGGTGGATGAGTGGCTTTACACTTAGAGACAAAATGGGAAATGAATATATCTGTAATAGGGTTGGAGTTGCACCAGTGACGGATAAAATTAAAGAGAGTCGCCTTAGATGGTTTGGTCACATTAAACGTCGACCACCTAATGATCCGATTAGGAGAGTTGATGTTTTAAATACAACTTATGTTAAGAAAGGCAGAGGCAGACCTAGGAAAACATGGGCTTATTGCATAAAAAATGATCTTAATTTATTATAATTAAACGAAAATTTGACACTAAATAGGACGCAATGGAGAAAAAGGATTCATGTAGCCGACCCCACTTAGTGGGATTAAGGCTTTGTTGTTGTTGTTGTTGTTGTAGGTGTATCAAACTCCGCCAAACATAAAATGTTACTTTTCCTCAAGCGACAGTTAGTCTCATAGAAAAATTTTAACATGCAAATTATGTAATGAGTTTCTTAGGAAGATAACAAAATTTTGTTCTAGAAATGGAATAGTCTAATTTAGAAAAAATTTCAGTAATTCAGACCAACTTAAAGTTTAGAAAGTTCTTAAGAAAAGAAAAATGACAAATATATGTTTCTATATAATTTAGAAATATTTGTAGATTCATCAAAATAAAGGATTCAAACATCTTATTTTTCTTAAAATTCTTTATTTGAAAATAATTTTACTTACTATATTATAACTTTAAGCTTTAGATTTTCTCTGAACTTATATGTTAAACTTTAGGTATGGAACCAATTTTTGATTAGGCCCTTAAATCCTCAAGCTTCTCCTCCCTTTTTACATACTAATTTTCACTTTTTCTTTTTTTCTTTTTTTTTTTCTTTCTCTTTTTTTTTCAAAGCATATACACACTAACTGAAATCACACTAATACTAGATAATAAATGGTAGTGGTAGATTTTTGCAATGTTTTTAAGGATGCAGTTTCCTAAATAGTAGTTTCTATAGTGTTCTCTAATCTCCTAATAGTTTTAGAATTAAAGTACACATTAAAAAAAAACTCAAGTACAACATACACATTAAAACATTTACTACCACACACACGAAACTCAAAGCAACATATAAAACATCAATCCAACAATAATACATCTGAATATGCATAACAGAAAAATAGTACAACTACAATCTGCATAGTTTACATCAAAACACAATCATTAAACAAAATACTAAACAAAGTACACAATAACACAACACAACAACACAACAACTAAAACAAACAACCTACATCTACTCTTCATCCTCATCATCATCATCATCATCATCCTGCTCGTTCCAATCCTTAGATGGCACATAAGGTATGTAGAATGGATGAAGGGGTATCTCAGCACTCTGATCACCTCTAATCAATCTATCCAAATAATGCTGATAATTCTCCTCATGCTCATCATGTTTTACAATATATCTCTCCACATTATCCATCTTACCATCCATATCTTTCATTTGCTCTTGAGTAAGACTCACTTTCTTCAAAATTTTTCTTAATAAACCAGTCTGTGAATTAATAGATGATGAGGCACGCGAAGTAGTAACACGAGAAGTAGATGCAGCAGAAGCAGAAGTAGAAGTAGTAGAAGCCCTACAAAATCCTCCTCTCGAGCCAAATTATGAATGTACAGTGTAAGCTCCAATGTTTACACTGGTGATAGGTCTCAAAAGCAGAAGTACCTCCTCCCAGATTTCAAATTTCACTTCAGACTGTTCACATAATGAATGAATCAGGAAAGGAAATCTCATACCCGCAGTAGTGGTAGATCTGGCACAATTCACAATATAATCATAAATGATCGCTCGAATATCCATAGGCTTCCCCTGCTGAAAGCAATGGTTCAAAACAGCTCTTTCCCTCGTCACTTCACTAATATGACTTGAAGGGAACAGTTTAGAAGAGATAAAATAATGTCATTCCTTAGAAGTGGTATTTAATTTGGAAGCAGGAAAATTCACTCTTCTATCATTTTTTATTTTCCATAATCCTCTTCCATCAGTCAAAAATCTAATTATCTCATATAACTCTCACTCCGTAGGATGAAAATTAAATTAAAAAACAAACATAGCAACAGGCAGTTGATAGAAAGTGTTAATTACCCCAGAAGAAAAGTTCACATCTTGCCCCCTAACCATCACCAAATTCTCTTCTGATGCAGGGAACTTCGCATAGAATTCTCTAACAACAAAAACAACATCAACAGCGGAGAAGCAACAGTAGTTCTCCCAGTTCCTCCTAGCAATCATATCTTCAATTACTTCTCCTGGCTTACTGAACACTCTCTCCGGAATTAATTTGCGTGACTGTAACGCATCGACGTATCATTCCCCAGCCCTCGCAATAACAAGTTTGTCAGAATTAAACTTTATCTTTCCTCTCGCGCGCTTTGACTTTGGAACCATTCTCAAAAATTCACAAAAAATTACCATAAATTCCAAAATCAAACTAAACTTGCTAAATTATCATCCAAAAGATGTATCCACTAAATCCAAGAATTGCTTAAGTTTTTCCTCAAATTTTCACCATGAATAGTGATTTTAAGACTTTCCTAAATGTACTCAAAATACATGGTGAAAATAAAAAATTTTACTTAGGAGTAGTGCTCTTACCTCAAGGAATCCAAATTTACAAATTTTTGTTGAGATCGACTCTTAAATGGTCCAAATCAAGGATGCCCTAGACTCTCTCTCGCGTGAAAATGATGGGTTGAAGATAAACAGGGGAGTTAAAATGGCGATTCAAGGGGTTTTAACTGCTGGGAACCAATTTTCGTGAACTGACGCCTAAGGGCGAACCTTCGACGCTTAGCCGCGAAATCTGGCGCTTAACCGGCAATACCCAGATTTTCACAATTAAGTTATATGCTTTAAACCACTTCGTTAATTACCTTTAATATCTGCAAAATAATTATCTTTTCCCCATAAATCTTCCAATATTCCAATTCAAATGTTTAATATTCATTGATTCCAAACAAATTTCACACAAACACAAACTTATATTCATTAAGACAAACATAGCACTTAATACAATCCTAGAATTTCTATCCACAGACATAGGATGAAATTCTTTAGATACAAGACACTTAATCTCAAACTGATAAGTTTACATCTCTAGGACGTAACTATCACATCATAAGGTGTAATTAAAACTCAAACATAAACACTAAACACACCAAACAAAATGCATAAGAACACTAAATATATTAAACAAAACACTTGATAACACAAAACACATATGAACAAAGCACACTTAATTCCACTTCCTATTAGGCAGATTATATCCAGGACCACTATTATTCTCACTTGACCCTTCTGGAATATAAATCTGATAGAAAGGGCGATAATTGTTCATTCTTATATCTTCTTCTTCAATCCATTGGTTCTTCAAAAACATCGCCTTATCCGCTTCCTAAACGTATCTTGAATGACTGAATTGCATCTTGAGTTGCCATCCCATGTGCTCCAAATGTAAGTTAGTTTCATTGATCTTTGCTTCCATTTAAGTCACTCAGGCATTCAATTTTTGCAATCATTTATGCAATCTCATGAATACTAACAGTGAGAAATCCATTGAATAACTCTTTAGCACTGTCACTAATGAACTTACTCTTGTCAGAATCTTGCTTCTTCTTAATCTCATTCTCCCAGGAAGACATGATGTACTTAAAATACTCTTCTTAAGATTTAGAAATGAAAATAGGACTTGGGGCAAGTGTTTCTCTTAAATCAGGTTCTTTTTATAGACTTGGGAAGTGTTAAAGCTACCCGAAGACATATTAAAACTCCAAAATAACTTCCAAAACCTCTTCCCCACGATTTAGGCTTCTAGAATCTCATTTTTCACTTTTTTTTGTAACTCTAGAGCCTAAGCACCAACTAGGCGGCGCTTAGCTACAAGTGCTCAGTTTAGCACAGGTCTGCCAAATGTCCAAATTTTCATTCTGACTCCTCTAAGTCATCAAATAAGGTCAAATAAACTCTATTTAGTTTAAAAACTCCAAATTAATACCACAAAAAACATAAAAACAAAGCAAACAAAGTACACAAAACAAACATAAAGCAAAGCACACCGATAATTATGGGTTGCCTCCCAAAAAGCGCTTGGTTTAATGTGTTCAGCCTGACAAACCCAGAACTCATTCTCCCAAAAGTAGATTCTCATCAAACATAGATTGCTCGACTTAAAAATATGGTTTAAGTCTATTTCCATTAACTTTAAATATTTTTCCAGTCTAAGGATCTTGAATATCCACAACTCCATAGGAATAAATTTTCATCACAATAAAAGGACCCATCCACCTAGACTCAAGTATTCCATAAAAAGTTCTCAATCTGGCATTATATAACAAAAAATTCTGTCCTGGCACAAAATTTTTAGTAATAATCTTCTGATCATGCCATAACTTCATCTTTCCATATAAATCTTAACACTTTCATAAGATTCATTCCTTATCTCTTCAAGCTCATTTAATTGCAATAATCTCTTCTCAGCAGCATCTATCAAATTATAATTGAACTCTTTAATAGCCCAAAATGCTTTGTGCTTCAGTTCAATAGGTAAACCACAAGCTTTTCCAAAAATCAGCCTGTATGAGGACATTCCTATAGGGGTTCTGTAGGCAGTTATATAGGCCCACAAAACATAATCCAGTTTGATTGACCAATCCTTTCAATTTGGATTAACAGTCTTTTCCAATGTTCTTTTAATTTCATGATTGGATAATTCAACCAAACCACTTGTCTTCGGATAATAAGCAGTAGCAATGCGATGATTAATATGATATTTCTTTGCTAACTTTCCAATAATCAAATTTCTAAAAAGACTTCCCCCATCAATTATGATTACTCTTGGTATTCCAAATCTGTAAATTATATTCTTCATCAAAAACTTTACAACACTTTGAGCATCACATCGTGGTAAAGTAATAGCTTCAATCCATTTCGAAACATAGTTTACTGCCATCAAAATATAAATATTTTTGAAAGATGGTGTAAATGGTCCCATAAAATCTAATTCCCAAACATTAAATATTTCAACTTCCAACATATAATTAAGGGGCATTTCATTTCTCCTAGATATATTTCCTACACGCTGACATCTATCACAAATTTTAATATAAAGATTCACATCCTTAAAAGTTATAGGCCAATAAAATCCAGATTGTAAGATTTTATATGCAGTTTTATCACTTCCAAAATGTCCCCCATAATCAGAATCATGACATTTTTGAATAATTTCATTAGTCTCTTCCAAAGGTACACATCTTCGAATTATAAGATCCTTTCCTTGTTTATATAAAAATGGGTCATCACAAAAATAAGTCTTAGCATTAGACATAAATTTCTTCTTTTTCTGATATGTCAACTCATAGGATATAATATCACTGACAATAAAATTTACTATGTCTGCATACCACAGAACACGCTACTCATTTAACAGTGAACAATTTTTCATCAGAATAATGTCATTAATTTCTTCAACATCACAGAGAGATTTTTCAATATCAAGCCTGAACAAATGATAAGCAATTTGATTTTTAGAACCCTTTCTATGTACCATCTCAAAGTTAAATTCTTGCAAAAGAAGAATTCATCTCATCAGTCTCGGTTTTGCGTCTTTTTCTTCATTAAGTATTTGATAGAAGAATGATCAGTATGCACAACACATATAGTTCCAATTAAATATGATCAAAATTTATCAAAGACAAATACTATAGCTAATAACTCTTTGTGAGTATAATTAATTTGAGCTTCATTTAGCATTTTACTAGCATAATAAATAACTTTGAAAATATTATCATATTTCTGACCCAAAACAACACCAATAACATAACCACTAGCATCACACATTAATTCAATAGGTTTTTCCCAATTTGGTGAAATTATTACAGGTGCAGTGATTAATTTTTCTTTTAATATTTCAAAGGCTTTGAGGCAATCATCATCAAAATTAAAAATTGCATCCTTTTCCAGTAAACGACAAAAAGGTTTTGTAATCTTTGAAAAGTCTTTGATGTAATACCTGTAGAATCCAACATGTCCTAAAAAACTTATAATTCCCCTTACATTGGTTGGGCAAGGTAAATTAGATATAATTTGAATTTTTGCAGGATCTACCTCCAAACCTTTTTCTGAAATCCGATGTCCCAAAATAATTTCTCTTACTACCATAAATTGGCATTTTTCCCAGTTAAGAACCAAATTAGTTTCTTCACAGTGTTTTAGAACCTTAGATAAATGTTCTAAACATGATTCAAATGAAATTCCAAACACTGAAAAGTCATCCATAAAAACTTCAATCCCTTTTTCAATTAAATCACAAAAAATAGCCATCATACATCTCTGAAATGTAGCAGGAGCATTACATAAACCAAAGGGCATTCTTCTAAAAGCAAATGTACCATAAGGACTGGTAAACGTAGTTTTCTCTTGATCCTCAGGAGCAATTTGAATTTGGTGGAACCAGTGTATCCATCCAGAAAATAAAAGTATTTATGCCCAGTCAGTCTATCCAACATTTGATCCTGAAATGGGAGTGTAAAGTGATCTTTCCTTGTGGGAAGATTTAATTTTCTATAATAAATGCATATTCGCCACCCTGTAACTTGTCTTGTTGGTATTATTTCATTCTTTTCATTAACAGTAACAGTCACTCCTCCTTTCTTAGCAACACAGTGAATAGGTCTAATACATGCACTATCTGAAATAGGATAGATAATTCCAGCATTCATCCATTTTAAAATTTCTTTCTTAACGTCTTTCATGATAGGATTTAATCTCCTTTGGGGATTAGTCTGCGATTTGCAATTATCTTCCATAAGAATTTGATGCATACAAATTGAAGGATTGATTCCTTTAATATCAGCATTTGTACATCCAAAGGCTTTCTTGGGCTTCTTCAAAATTTCAAGAAAACTCTCTTCTTCTTTTTCAGTTAATTGAGAGGAAATTATAACTGGCAAGGTTGAGGATTCACCTAGAAAAAACATACTTCAAATTATCAGAAAGCATTTTTAACTCAAGTTCAGGAGGTTTTCAATTGATGGATCATAAGATTCATCTTTTTCAGTTAAATCCAACAATTTAAAACTTTCACTAACATATTTTAAATCTTCCTCTAGAAAATATTCAGAATCAAGTAACTCCTCTTCTTGGTTATGTTCAAATTCCTCTCTTTCAGATTTCTCATTATAAGTTGACTTGAAATAACATTCACTAAAATATTTGATAACATCCATCCTATAACATTCATCTTCTTTACCTCTAGCAGGATAGTTCATCGATTTTGAAATATTACATGTAACAATCTGATCATTAACCCTCATCGTTAATTCACCTTTTTTCACATCTATCATGGCTCAGCCTGTAGCTAGATATCTCTTTATCTTCCTTCATATCTAACACAATGAAATCAACAGGAAAAATAAATTGATCCACTTTAACCAAAACATCTTATATAACTTCTTTAGGATATGTGATCGAACGATATGCTAATTGCAGAGTTACAGTAGTTGGAGTTATTTCTCCTAGTCCTAGTCTTTTGAATATTGATAGAGGTATAAGGTTAATACTTGCACCCAAATCACATAAAGCTTTATAATAGAATCTGTCTCTGATTGCACATGGAATTGTGAAACTACTATGATCTTTAAGCTTTTTAGGAAGCTTTTTCTGAATTATTGCACTGCCCACCTCACTAAGTGCAACAATCTCGTTATCTTCAAACTTCCTTTTCTTGTTAAGAATATCCTTCATAAATTTTGCATAGCTTGGCATTTGTTCTAAGGCTTCTGCAAATGGAATATTAATAGTAAGCTTCTTAAATATCACCAGGAATTTTGAAAATTGCTTATCCAACTTCCCAGATAAATGCAACAGTGCCAAAAACTTGGTACCGTCCGGTAAATGCGCTGATGATTTAGATATGAAACTTATGATTTTATAATATGGGATACTATGCAAGTATACATATCGTTTATCAAGTAATATAGGACTTTCTGATTAAGTCCCGAGATATCGAACCCACAGGGAAAATATGAAAAGTTTTAAAGAAATCAGAAAATTATCTTTTTTACTTTCTTTAATTGTTTTTGAAAAAGTATGTCATGATTTTGAAAAATTTTGAAAGTCGATTTGTCTTTTAGAATTTCCTTAATAAAATGTTAAGCAATGAAATAAAAATTATAATAACTAATAACACTGTATGTAAAATACTATTAACTAGAATATCTTTTTCTTTTCTTTTATGAAGTAATAATAATTTTTAAAGTATTGTTGTGAAAGTATTTAAATTGTTTATGATAGATAGAAACAAATTTGTTCTTTACCCTTACTTGGTTCTATAAAGAACATAGGTTAAATTAAAATTTCTATTATTTTGAATATGGTTAGGCAGGAAAGATACCAGTCTCTTACTCTAGAGTTTCCTCGATTCCCACCACCTGGGGGCTAACTCCTCATAACAAAACTCAAAATTTCAAACCAAATTAGGGGGTTTTAGCATGTCACTCTAAAATCCTCTAATTTTACTCCCTTTCATAAAAATATCTTCTAATATTACATTCAATTATATGGACTACAATTCTCACCCATATAATTGCATGTGATTCTAACTAACTTTTATGAGACAATACTGCATTGGATTCTACATAATCTTAAGAAATTCTACAACTTAACAGGCCGAATTAAGAACTAAAAAAAGTTTTCAAAATCAATCTTCACAACTTCTTCCAACTTTTAAACACTTATACTTTCCACAACAATTCTTTATAAATTAATTACTTCTCCATTTAAGAAAGAAAAAGATAAAGTAAACAACTCAGAATGCATTAGGAAAATACAAAAACGCATTGATTTGAAATTAATAACCATATGAGAAACAACAAAATAAAATAAGTATTACTTAAAAAAATTAAATGCAAGAACAAAAGTAAACACTTATCTAAAAATCCTCTCCACAAGACTCAGGAAGTTCCTCTAAATTTTTTACTCTTCGCTAAACTACTCCTCAGAGCAAGTCTCCCAACTCCGATGACTCCGAATACAGACTTCAGACTTCAATAAAAACTAAACTAAAAGAAAGAAAAGAAGTAGGAAGAAGAAGACTTCACTCCGACCATTTTCTCCCTTCTACTCTCTACTCCTACTCTTAATAAAAACTCATAAAATGCATTGGAAGAACAATGAAAGTACCCTTTAAAACACAGTAGAAGAGCCTCCTAAAGACTCTCCTTCAAAACGCAGTGGAAGAGCCTCCTAAAGCCTCTCCTAATCTTTTATAAGACTCACTTTAAATATTAAACCAAAAGGTGTCTTGGTGTCTCTTCAAAATGTGTCCAGATTCAATTTATCAACCAAGGAACGCACCCCTTCATTCAAACTTGCCGCCCAAAGGAAGTTATGGTAGTTACCACCAAGAGTTGCATCCCATCCCCTTTGAAATTGGTGCCAAATTCATTTGAATTTCAATTTTTAAATGTGGAGGCTAAGCGCCGGCCCAGCGGCGCTTAGCCGCTAGTGCCAAAATTTTAATTTTTCATTATTTTTGCTCCAAATTTGATCCAATTTTTCTCCTTTCATTATGACCACCCATTTTCATCATACCTACAAGAAAAACACAAAATGCCTTCCCTTAAAATGCATCATCATTAAAAATATGTATAAAAATGTGCCTAAAAATACTATATATTTTAGGTGTATCAAAATTCCCCAAACTTAAAATGTTACTTGTCCTCAATTGACAGTTAATCTCATAGAATATTTTTGCATGCAAATTATGTAATTAGTTTCTTAGGAAGATAACAAAATTTTTTTCTAGAAATGGAATAGTCCAATTTAGAAAAAATTTCAGTAATTAAAACCGACTTAAAGTTTAGAAAGTTCTTAAGTAAAGAAAAATGACAAATATAAGTCTCTATCTATTTCAGAAATATTTGTAGATTCTTCAAAAAATATGATTCAAACATTTATTTTTCTTACTTAAAAATCTTTATTTGAAAAATAATTTTACTTACTATATTATAACCTTAAGTTTTAGATTTTCTCTGAACTTATATCTTAAACTTTAGGTATGAAACCAATTTTTGATTAGGCCCTTAAATCCTCAAGCTTCTCCTCCCTTTTCATATACTCTTTTTCACTTTTTCTTTTCTTTATCTCTTTTTTTCTATTTATTTATTTTTTTTATAAGGCAATGATTGCTATATCTGGATAGACCTTTAATGATTTTTAATTCTATCCTTCCATTTAAAATAAAGATCAGATTTATGTCTTTCACTTAAAAATCATAATAATAGTATCTGAAAATTACTTTTCAATAAAAGAAATTTAAGCTTTGAAGAATAAAAGTCAAATCTTCTATTTATCCAAAAATACAAAACTTCTTACTAAAGATAGTTTAACTTTATTTAACACTTCTTCATTAAGAAAATTTTAACTTTAAGTTTTTCATGATTACTATAAATTTTAACTAAATTCTTTTATTCATTTCAATATTCAAAATTTTGTTCCCCTAATATAACTTAATGTACATAATTGTTCTCAATCAAAAATAAGATTTATTTTTAAGTATTCTTGAGAATCAAATAAAATTTTAGGTTTTTTTAAATCTTTGTTTTTTAAAATCCCCCCCCCAAACATTAATTTTTTAATGAAGATAAAACATTTTAGTATAAGAAATGATATATGGGTGAGAAATAAAAACTAACATATCATGCTTGCAGGAAATTTTAATATCCTAATATGCAAGTATAACAATTTAAATAATAGGAGTAAAATGAAATCAAATTTAGTTTTTCCAAAATAGTATATATATATATATAATAAATATATATCTATATATAATAAATGGTGGCTGGGTTGGAACTTGCTCTGCTAGGGTTTCCATGGAGTTGAGGTGGTGGCTGGCGGCTGCTCTCTTCTGGTGCTTACTGAAGTTGGTCTGGGTGTTCTCTGTATTTTTCCTTCTTTCTTCTTCATTTTGGAAGTGGTTTTACCTTTCCCGGGTTCTTTTTATTTCAAATTTGTGGATGGTTTTACTGTTCCATTGGTGGCATGGCGACTGAGTTAACAAGGGCTGACCCGAACTTTTTGGGTAGAGGAACTTTTGCTGAAGTTACTTTTCGGAAAGAGGGAGGCACTATCATTGGAGACAAACTTGATTTCCCCCAAATTTATCATGATGCAATTGAGGGTAAGGCTGAATGTGAGCTCATCCGGCGTTGCACTAAGAAAGCAGGTAAGCTAGCTTTAATCTTCACTAAAGAGGAGATGGCAAAATTATCTGAACCTTACAAATTCACCTTAGTAGGCAAATTTCAGTTTGGACACCCCAAACTTGATACACTCAGGAAGCCTGTGGATGATTTCAGATTGGTGGGGAGTTGGAAGATTGGGGTATTTGATAGCCGTCATATCATGTTACAACTTACCTTAGAAGAAGATTATGCACAGATTTTTTCTAAAAAAGTTATTATGATTGATGGAAAGCCAATGAAATTACTCAAATGGACTCTGGACTTCGACCCTTCCAAAGAGCCCTCGATTGTTCCGAGTTTGGTTTAGTCTTCCTAACCTCGAACTCCCTTTTAACAATCATAGAATTATCTATGATATTGCTGATTCTATGGGAAGGCCTCTTAAACTAGACATTCCTTCGCAAATGTGACCGGAATTTCTAATGCTTAGGTTCTTAGTGGAAAGGGACATCACCCGACCTCATCTTGATGGTGTTTGGCTGGGTACTGCAAACAATGGGTATTGGCAGCCTATTGTGCTGGAATACCAGCCACTCTACTGCAAACATTGCCACATTTTTGGACATACTATGGACAAATGTTTTAGATTGCACCCTGATCTCAGACCTTACAATGTTGCAAGCAAGGAGAAGACTAATTCCGATCGAATGCTCGACTCCTTAACCGAAATTGAATCCTGCTTTGGTAGCCGAATTGCCACCTAAAGTTCGGACTTCCATGGTAGGCGATGTGGAGCGGAATGTTCCCTTACCTCCTCCCCATATACAACCAGAAATCCCCCTGGTATCAGTGCACCCTCAGGGAAATGATTTCAGAGAACCTGAAAACTCTGAGCCTGACAGTTTTGATGCTGAAGACACTCCATTGGATCCTCTTGTTCTGGTCACTACTGTTCCTGCTGATGATGATCCCCACAGACTTAAGGATGGCCCTCCGAGGGGTAAGTTTTCCACTCAGTTCTGAGACAGGTGGTACCTTTATTACTCCACAGGACCAGTTGATGGATGTTTCCACTCATGTTGTTCTGGAGGGAATGGCTAACAAGGTTGATGAAGCTTGGTCCCAGCAAAAGAGTAGAAGAAGGAAAAAAGATATCTTGAAGGCTCGAGAATTTGTCCCCTACAAATATAATTGGGTTGGATAGCTCATCGACACTTAGGCTCACTAGGGGCTGGTAAAGCTCTTCACCATGATTAACATACTTTGTTGGAATGTTAGGGGTGTAGCGAGTCCCGACACCCTTAACGAGTTGCTTCATCGACCGGGACTCATAAGCGTGGCTTATTGCAATTTTGGAACCAATGGTAAGGAACAACACTCAACAATACATTAAACATTTTCCGGGATTTCGGTTTCATTCTAATCTGCACTAACAAAATTTGGGTCTTGAGTAGGAAGGAGTTAAATTGCCAAATTGTCATTGATAACACTCAATTTTTACACCTCTCTTTTGAAGTTGGATTAGTTTAATGGTCTTTCTACTTTTGTTTATGCTTGGTAGTAAACCTAGTGACAAAATTACATTATGGAATGATTTGTTGAGTATCGATAATGAGTATCTCTACCAAGCTGGTTAGTGGGGGAGATTTTAACGACATCGAGAGACCCAAGTGAAAAGCTGGGGGGTAGAACACCTGATCTCAATTCCATGCTCACTTTCTCCCATAACATCTCTAGTGCTTGGTCATTTGATGCTTGGCTTCTTTGGCACTCCTTTTACTTGGCAAAGGGGTTCTCTTTTGGAAAGGATTGATAGAATTCTATTAAATGATTGTTGGCAAAATACCTTCCCCATTACTCGGGTGCATCATTTACATAGAACTACTTCGACCACTCCCTCTTCTCATTCAAATCTCTTTCGGTATAAGTCCCCACCCTTCCACCTTGATTTCCGAATGTTTGGTCCTTGCACCCCACTTTTTTGGTCGTTGTTAAACTTGCTTGGTCCGCTCATGCTTGATCTTCATTCAAACCCTATGGTCGAACTTTGGAGGCTGCGAAAAGTTGTGGCATTGCGGTTGAGACAGTGGAATAAACAATGCTTTGGAAATGTCATCAAAAGGTTAAAGATGCTGATGAGAAGGTCAAAATGCTTGAAGCTTTACGGGATCGGGAAGGGGGTCATACTCGAGCCATGCTTGGATGCCCAAATTCATCCGCTCAACTCTTTGGAGGAGGAAGAATTATTACTAAAACGAGAAAGCTGCTTGTTAATAAACATCTTATTTGGGGATAGGAATACTAAATTCTTCCATACGGTAATTAAGTATAGAAGACAGATTAAATGCTTATTCTTAAAATCAAGAATGAAGAGGGCAATTGGATCTACGAACTGCCTTAATCTCCCAAAGTCGTTGTTAGCTTTTTTCAATCTCTATTGGCAGCTCAACATTCTGCCAATGATTCTTTCCAGCCTGAGGTGTTTAGTGAAGATCTATCTTATGTACAACAACTAAATCTCACCATGCTGCCTGATGCTGATGAGATCCTTAATGCATTGAAAAGCATTGATGGTAACAAAACTGCTGAACTTGATGGGTTCACCTCTACCTTTTATTTGTCTGCTTGGGATGTGGTGGGCTCTGATCTCATCCAGGGCGGTCCGAGGCCTTCTTCTGCTGAGTGCTTGAAATCCCAAAGTACTTTACTTGCCACAACCATTACTCTAATCCCCAAAGATAAGCAAAAGCCACTTGGTCGACTTTAGACCCATATGCCTTACTAGTACCTTCACTAAGATTATCGGTAAGATTATTGTTGGTAGGCTTCAACCTCATCTCAATAAACTCATTAGTGCCGATCAATCGGCCTTTGTGCGGGGCGGGAATATTACAGATAACTGCTTGTTAGCTCAGGAGCTTTTGCTAGAAATTGATAAGGTTTGTAGAGGAAATAATCTCATTTTTAAACTAGACCTCCACAAGGCTTATGATTTTGTCAGCTGGAGTTTTATTGATCAAGTCCTAAAGGCAAGGGGTTTTCATCCTTCCTTCTGTAATTTAATCAGGAAGTGGCTTTCAGGTGCTTGGTACAGTGTTTTCCTTAATGGTAGCAGCCATGGTTTCTTTAATGCTGGGAGAGGGCTGAAACAAGGAGACCCTTTGTCTCCAACCATCTTCATTCTGATTTTTGATTATTTCTCTAGAGTGCTCAATGCTACATATAAGAAGTACCCTTACCTAAACTATAATCACAGCTCTTCCCAATTGATAAGCCATTTGGCTTATGCTGATGATGCCATCATTTTTTCAATGGTAGTAAACAAGGCATCAAAAGAATTATGCGAGTGCTTGGAACATGTTACTAAAGTTCTTGGGTGAAGCTCAATGTTAAGAAGTGTCGGTTTCGGTGGGGAATCACTATAAGCGGACACTGTTGGGTGAAGGAATAGCTGGTTTCATTGTGCTACCTGCCATTAAAATATTTAGGGGTTCAACTTATCAAAGGCAAGAAGAGGCAAACCCGATATGATGAGATTGTCAACAAGATTTCTTCTGCTATAGCTTCTTTGGACCAATAAATTCCTCTCAAATGGTGGCAGATTGACTTTGTTGAAGAGTATTTTATCCACTTTCCCGTTATACACCATGCAAATGGTTCACATGAAACTAAGCACACAGAAAATGATGGAGACCACTTTCAACAAATTCCTTTGGGAAGGCCGATATAAACAACCTCATTGGGTTGTTTGGAACAAGATCTGCAAGCCTACCAAGGCGAGGAGGATTGGGATTTAAAAGTTTCAAACGGATGAGCCATCTCTTCCATTGTAAACGAGTGGATTAAATTTGTTAAACAAGACACCATGTGGGCAAATTACTTAAAGGAGAAATATTGCAAGAAAGTTCATGTCAATGAAGTGAAAGCTAAGATGGGGGATTCCAAGCCTTGGAAAAATGCGCTTAAAGTTAGGGAGAGCGCTGACCAGCTATCTTGTTTTGGGAGGTGGGGGATGGACGGGTTCACTTCTTTTTGGACACTGGCTACACGATGGCCCCCTTCCTGCCCCTTCTAACTGTTCAACTAAGCTGAAGGTGTCGACTTCGGACCCGAGGGAAGTGGGACTACGAGTTCTTGAGAAACTATGTGGATGCGAGATATTGTACGAAAGATACTGTCTATTCCTATTATTTCCAATAGTCCTGATAAATTATTGATCAAACATGCCACTACTTCCTCTCTAAATTATGTTATTCACAAAACATTCAAAAGTTGGCCTCATTACAGTTGGGGAAACAAGATTTGGAATAGAAACTCGTCCCCATCTATGTCTTTTTTCAGTGGAGGCTCTTTCACAAACTTTTACCTCTTGATGATATTTTAAAATTAAAAGGTCTTAAATGTGCTTCCAGATGTTGGCTCTGTCACTCCAATGAAGAAACACTCTCTCATGTGTTCCTTACCTGTGCTTTTTCTCAGCATGTTTGGACTGAGGTACTTCAGCAACTGCAACTATCTCAACACAGATATGATTGGAAAGACTTTGATGCTTGCTGGGAGGATTGGAGAAACCTAAACACTTTCTACATTTTATCTGGATGACCAGGAACCAAGCTAAATTTGATAGTCTCAGCTGTATGGTTCACTCCATTGTGATTAAGCTAGCTGTAGCTACATTAAAAAGAATGTTGAATTAGTTCCCTCGACATCGAACAGAGTAGTGTTGTTGCATTGGTCCCTACCCTCACATCCTTGGGTGAAAATTAACATTGATGGAAGCTATACATCATCCTCTGCTGGTATTAGATGTCGTCTGTAGAAATAATGCGGGGCGGCTCCTTTGGTTCTTCCGGTCACCTCTCGTTGCTTCTTGCATTGGAGAGCTGAATTATGGGCTGCCTTCGGGCCTTATCTACGGCCAAGGCTCTCCACCTTCCTTATGTTTGGTTGGAATGCGACTCTAAGCAAGTAGTGAATATTATGCAAGACACTTGCTTCTCCACCTTGGAACACGATCTATTTTTCGAGGACCTTCCCTTCTCCATCCGACTTTCTACAAATTAAATGGACCCATACCTTTAGAGAAGGTAATCAACCGACCAAGCTGGCTTGCTAAAAATGCTGCAGTTGATAGTAATATTGTTTTCTCTGTAACTCCTTCGAGCCATTAAAGGTAGTTACTTTTGGGGATTCTCTAAAGCTCCCTTTTATTAGATGTACTAAACCTTTATAATGAATGAAGTTTTTGTTTTTTGTTATATATATATATATATTTTTTCTTTTTTTAGCCACAAAAAGGAAATTTCATTTAAATGAGAGAGTTACATACATCTAATGTAGGGGAGATCATTGAGATCACAAAAAAGTAAAGGCTCAAGAGGCCCAAAAGGTGTGGCAGAAAAAGAAATGGTACTAGTGGATGTAGCCTTTTGGCTGACCAATTAGCTGGTTGGTTACCTTCTCTATATATATGAGACCATTTTAAAGTTAAGTTGCTTGGAGATATGGATAATTTTTCGAACAAGTAAACCAAGCTGCCGGGGAGGAGATGAAAGACCTTGTGAAATGTTAACTAATGACTTGGAATCGGATTCGATCCGGATAAACTTGTAATTTAGAGCTTTAATGAGTTAGCAAAGCCCGATAAGTAGCTTGCATATCGGAATCCGGAAGTCTGAAACATAAATAATGGGTATCATGAAGCACCACGAAAATTGACCCAAGGAATTCCTACACACGGCTCCAATACCGGCGGATGAAGGAGTATAGCTTACCATCGATATTGATTTTTATCCATGGCGAGGAAGGAGGGAACCATTTCAGCAAAACGAGGTTTGCATTTAGGTGGGACATCTAACAATGAGTGCTTACTCGAAGCTACGACGACTAGCCACAATTTGATTGATAAAAGCAAGTTTATTATCAAACTTTACTCTATTTCTAGCCATCCATATGAACCAAAAGATAACCATAGGAACCTAAAACCATTTTTCATTTTTCCGATCCTCCCACAATGACCTCCACGGTGACCCGAGTTATATTTTAGATGAAATAAATTGAAATGCATTAGTACGGCCTTCCAAGCCTGATTAGAGACTTCGCGACTTATGAAAAGGTGGGATACGGATTCTTCATGGGATTTGCATAACCGGCATCTAGAGGCAGTTCTTAACCCTTTTAGCTTCGGAATGTCATCCGAAGGAGGTATTTATGAAAAAGTCGCCGGCAAAAATAGGACATTGATGGAGATAGCACTGTGCGTCAGATTTTCTTTCCCAACTAGTGTACGGCCAATAATTAAAGGAGTTTGTAAATCATCTTGTTTAATGATTGATTGGTAGTTTGTTTCAAAACAATCCTATCGGCTTTGGTTGAATCGATTGGTATATGAAGTATCTGCTTGCACACTCTCCTCATCCATCACCTCTCTAAGTAAGTTGGTATTCCATTGATCTTGATCCGAAATACGAAGCGATAGTTGTGTGTCGAAAGCGGCGGTGAAGGTTAAAGGGTTACCCGTAGTCCGGTTATCATATTGGAAATTAATTTTCCCTTTCCAACTTCCAATGAGAAAAAGCTGATTAGCGGTATCTCTTATTTTCGACAAATGTTTCCGGTGTTTGGAATCCCCCATTTTGGGCAAGACGACATTGGGATGGGACTTCCGGCGGTACTTGTTCTTTAAATAAGTAGCCCACATGGTGTCTTGTTGTGCGAACTTAATCCATTGTTTGCGGTAAAACGGTTGGCTCATTTGTTGAAAGCATTTGAATCCCGGCCCACCGGCCTTGATAGGTTTGCAAACTTTATTCCACACGGTCCGATGGGGTTGCTTGTATTGGCCCTCCCGAAGGAATTTGTTGAAAATTGTTTCGATCATCTTACGGGTGCTTCTCTTCATCCTTATCATTTGCGAATTATAAAGAGGAAAAGTTGCGAGGATACTTTTTAGCAAGGTTAGCCTACCCCCATTAGACAAGAAAGTATTGGTCCAACGAGTTTAAAGTTGAGGTAATTTTACGTACCACCCCATCATACTTGTATTTGTTTTCTCCTTCCTTTCATTAGCTTGTATACCTAGGTACTTCGGAGGGAGATCGAGTACGAGAGAAGCCGGTTACATCCTTCATCCATTGTTGATGTTTAAAGCCTTTACCGGCTAAAAATTGACATTTCTTGTGATTAAGCTCCAACCAGACAACCATGGCTAAGTGATTAGTTAATAACAATGTTTTCCTTAAAGCTTGTTTACACCGTTGGTGAAGATGATAATATCATCGGCATAGGCCAAATGGTGATGCATTGAGAGGCTCCATTTTTGAAGTTGAGATAAGGGTAATGGAGATGTGCGGCATTTAGAATTTTAGAGAAATAGTCGAAAGCTAAAATGAATATAGTAGGGGAAAGTGGATCCCCTTGCTTTAATCCCCTTCCTACTTGAAAAAACCACAATTTATTACCATTTAGAAGAATATTATAATAAGCATTAGCTAACCATCTACGTATTAAATGACGAAGGAAGGATTAAAACCATGAGCTTTAAGTACCATATCAATAAGCTGCAGTGATTAGTATCATAAGCTTTTTTAAGATCCGGTTTTAAGATTAAATTACATCACCTACACTCGTTATCAAGATCAAGTAATAACTCTTGTGCAAGTAAGCAATTGTCGACAATGGATCTACCATGTACAAAAGCAGATTGGTTAGGGCTAATTAATTGATTGAGATGTGGTTGTAATCTTCCAACAATAATTTTGCTTGATTAGTTTAGAGAAAGTGGAGGTTAGGTCGATAGGTGCGAAATCGGCTCAGTTGGTTTTATGATTATCTTTGGGGATCGGCACAATACTAGTGGCGACAAAGTATTTAGGTAAATCGGTCCCTAGAAGTAAGATTGAACGGCCTTTATGATGTCTTGTCCCACGATATCCCAAGCTTTGAGGTAAAAATTGGAAGTGAAGCCATCGGGACCGATTGTCACTGTTACCATCGATATTCTTTAAAGCATTCGAATTTCCAAGGCATCGGGAATGAAAGTCGGATTAAGGTTGATTGGCATAGTTATAATTTTCAGAGAAAACTTCTCCATATAGACAACTGGGAGGTGTTAGGTTGTGAAACAAATAGTAGGCGAAAGTCTTGAATAGCACTATTAGAGATGAGAGTGGGGTCCGTAACCCGATTACCGGTTGAATCCTTTATTCGAGAATAGCATTTATCTTCCTCCTGTGTTTGATCATAGCATGGAAATACTTAGTGTTTCTATCCCCAAAAAGAGACCTTGTGGTAGCGGCTTTTTGTTGCGAGAAAACTCTCTTCTCTATCTAAAGCTTGTGCGAGTTGAGAATGAGCGATCAACAATTCTCGCTCCCGAATCTCTCCCAAAATCGTTGAGCCTCCAATAGTTGGACTTTTATTTCAGCATCCACGACTTGTTGGAACACATTTCCAAATGTGTGCTTATTCCAATACCGAAATGAAATGCCGCATTCTTATGCGATCTCAAAGTCCGATAATTGGATTGATATTATGACAATCGGGTACTTTCCAAGAGTGCTTGACCTCTTCCGAGAAAGGTGGGATGATCAAACCGGATGTTTAGGAATGCGAAGGGGAGTGTCTCGTATGAGTGCTAAAGGAGATCCGAATCAATAATGGAGAATGATCGAAGTAGCTCTATGCGGATGAAGTACTTGGGTGATGGGAAAAGTGTTCGACCGGGAATCATTTACTAGCACTTCTATCCGGTCTCTCCATTAGTTTGCCTCTCTCGCCAGTGAAGGGGGATCCGATGAATCCCAAATCAAAAGCCCAGCAGAGGTTATATTGTGAGAGAATTGCATCATAGTTTGGAGATCGGGGTTCTGCCTCCCTTTTTTTCACTAGGGTCTCTAATACAATTAAAGTCCCCACCCACTAACCAATTTGAGGGATTAGAAGCACCGATGCCGCAAATTTCAGCTCAAAGATTAGATCTCGTCAATGAAAGAACAGCCAGCATATAAGAAAGTGGCACAGCCATGGAATTGATCTAACCCAAATTGAATGTGTAACAGTTGATAGTTATCAATAAGAGTAGTACAATGCAATTCTTTTCTGGTAAAAACCCAAATCTTATTATTACAATTTGATTGGAAGTGAAAACCTGGGAATTTTTTTGTAATTTTAGTAATATTAGTGTGAACCAAAGGTTCTAAGAGAGCAAAAATCCAAAGTTTATAAGTCTTGTTCAAATGTAGCAGCCTGTGGAGGGTGCCGGGACTCGCAACACCCCTAACATTCCGAGAGAAGATTAATCATGATGGAGTGCCTTACCAGCCCTAGTAAGCCTCAGGGGAGTGGCTGAAGATCGACCCATACCAATGATGTTATCTTGTGATAAATTTTGTAGTTCCATAAGATCTTTCCTCCTTCTTCTACTCTTTTGCATAGACCATGCTCCTTCCGCTTTCATTATTCAATTCAGAGAGTATAATTTGGGTCGACTCACCTCGTTATAGGTTCGTAAGGGGGAAGTAACACTTCGTATTTATCGTAGGCTCTATGGGAGTAGCAAAGGTACCACCTCGCAAGCAGAATCGACAGGTAGTTCTCGTACAAAAGTAAGTAGGGGTTCTTCAGACATTAACTGGAGTGAGGGACTTTTATCGTGGGGGTCTCTTATCTCAATAGCTTGATCAGCATATTTCCGTACAGATGAGAGGTCAAAACCAGGCTTGCAGTCCCATCCTTCCCAGGTTCAGATACAGCTGTAGTTTTAACCTGAGCAGGAATAAAAGGAAGAACTGGAGTGTGGTGATTGTGTATTACTTGAGTAGTGGAAGTATTCTCCATATTTTTTGTGCCTTTCTTCTCAACATTATATGGTCTGAGTTTAGGATGTAGTTTGAAGCACTGCTCCATTGTATGGCCAAAAAGATGACAGTGTTTACAATATAATGGTTGGTATTCCATTACAATAGGTTGCCAGTACCCATTGTTGGTTGTACCAAGCCAAACCCCATCAATGTATGGTTGAGTTATATCCTTTTCCACTAAAAATCTTGCATTTGAAATTCTTGTAGCATTAGTCGATGGTATATCAAGTTTTAATGGTCCGTCACAGAGTCGCAATGTCATAGGATGATCCTATGATTGTTGAAAGGAAGTTTCAGAGTTGGGTAAGCTGAACCAAACAGGAACAATTGGAGGTTCTTTTGTTGGATCAAAATCTAAAGTCCATTTCAGTAGTTTCATAGGCTTCCCATCTATCATGATTACCTTTTTTGAGAAAATCTGAGCATAGTCCTCTTCCAAAGCTAGCTGTAACATGATATGGCGACCGTCAAAGACCCCAATCTTCCAGTCTGCCCACCAATTTGAAGTCATTAACGCCTTTCCTAAGAATGTCAAGTTTGGGATGTCCAAACTGAAATTTTCCCACCAAGGTGAATCGTATGGTTCGGATAACTTTGACATCTCCTCTTCAAGTAAAGATAAGAGCAAGCTTGCCACCTTTTTGGTACACTTTCTAATAAATTCACACTCTACCTTACCTTCCATTGCATCATGAAACAATTTGTGGAAAACTAACTTGTCTCCAATGGTGGTACCTCCTTCTTTTCTAACTATCACTTCAGCAAACGTGCCCCTTCCAACAAAATGTGGATCAGCACTAGTAAGTGCTGTAGCCATCACCAATGAAACAGTAAATCACAAGAAAAATTCAAATAAGCAAACACCCGGGAAGGGAGAAAACTAATTTCCCTTCCAAAACCAGAGAAAGACCACAAAAGGAAAGCCTTCTTCTTGCACCCAGCTACTCTCCTCCTCACTAGCAAAGCAGCGCCGCCACCACCACCGTGTATTAGCTCCATAGAAACCCTACAGCAGCACCTACTTGTATATATATATATATATATATATATATATATATATATATATATATATATATATATATATATAAGAAAAGTAAAAATTTCAGAAGGCTTCTACAATAGTGGAGGTTTTCAAAGCAAATACACACTAACTAAAATAACACACTGATACAGATAACCAATGATAATGGAATTTGAAAAAATTTTAAACTTATAGTTTCCTAATAGTGGTTTATAATCTCCTAACAGTTTTTGAATTAAGGTACACACTATTAAAATCTCTCACATAATATACACATAAAAACATTTACTATTACACACTATCACAAAGCAACATATACATCCACAATAAAACAACAATAATACCTGGATATGCATAACAGATAAATAATACAACTACAATCTGCATACTATCAAGTTTCACATCACAACACAATCAACAAACAAAACACTAGATAAAGTACTCAGTAACACAACATAAAAACACAATAATTAAAACAAACAACATACATCTACTCTTCATCCTCATCATCATCATCTTGCTCGTTCCAATCCCTGGATGACACATAAGGTATGTAGAATGGATGAGGTGGCATCGTCAGACACTCCGATCACCTCTAATCGGTCCATCCAAAATCGTCGATAACTCTCCTCATATTCATCATGTTTTATAATATATCTCTCCACATTATCCAGATTACCATCCATATCTTTCATATGCTCTCGAGTAAGACTCATTTTTTCAAAATCTTTCTTAATAAACCAGTCTGTGAATCAGTAGATGATGAAGCACGTGAAGTAATAGCACGAGAAGTAGATGTAGTAGAAGCAGAAACAGTAGAAGCCCTACCAAATCCTCCTCTCCAACCAAACTCTGAATGTACAGTGTAAGCACCAACGTTGACACTTGTAATTGGTCTCAATGGCTGATGTACCTCTTCCCGTGTATCAAACTTCACTCCGCATCGTTCACATAGTGAATGAATCAAGGAAGGAAATCCCATACCGCAGTCGTGGTCGATCTAAGCACAGTTCAAAACATAATAAAAAATTATACCTCCAATGTCAATAGGCTTCCTCGTCTGAATACAATGGTTCAACACAGCTCTTTCTCTCGTTACTTCACTAGTATGACTCGAAGGTAACAAGTTAGATGAGATAAAATAATTTCATGCCTTAGAAATGGCATTCAATTTGAAAGCAGGAAAGTTCACCCTTCTATCATTTGTTATTTTCCATAATCCTCTTCCATCAATCAGATATTCCATGATCTCATCTAATTCCCCTTCCGAAGGATGATAGTTAGAATTAGAACAAAACATGTCAGGAGGTAGTCCATAAAAAGTATTGATTGTCCCAGAAGAAAAGTTGACCTCATGCCTCCTAACCATCACTTGATTCTCTTCCGCAGATGGACAAATTTGTAAAAAATTCTCTAACTACAGAAACAACAGCAACAGCAGAGAAGCAATAGTAATTCTCCCAGTTTCTTCTAGAAATCATATCTTCAATCACCTCTCCTGGCTTACTAAACACAAGCTCAGGAATCAACTTACGTGACTGCAATGCATCCACGTATCGTTCCTCAGCCCTCATACTCTCAAATTTGTCAGAATCAAACTTCATCTTTTCTCGTGCACGTTTTGATTTTGGAGCCATCTCTAAAAATTCATGAAAGATTCACCATAAATTCCAAAATCAAACTAAACTTGCTAAGTTATCTTCCAAAAGATATTTTCACTAAATCCAAGCAATTTCTCAAGTTTTTCCTCAAATTTTCACCATGAATAGTGATTTTAAGATTTTCCATAATGTACTCAAAATACATGATGAAAATAAAAAATTTTACTTAGGAGTAGTGCTCTTACCTCAAGGAATCTAAATCTAACAATTTTTGCTGAGAACGGCTCTTAAATGATCCATAATATGATGCCCTAGGCTCCTCGTTCGTGGTAAACCGAAGGTTGAAGACGATGGGGTGGTTGAAAATGGAAATTTTTAGGTTTTTAACTTTTTAGAACCAATTTTCACAAACTGGAACCTAAGCGCGAACTCTCGACGCTTAGCCGCGAAATCTGGCGCTTAGCCTCCAATACCAAAATTTTCATAATTAAGGTATATGCACTAAATCACTTGGTTAATCACCCTTAATTACTCCAAAATAATTATTTCTCCCCACAAATCATCCAATACTCCAAATCAAAATTTAATAACCATTGATTCTACACAAATTTCACAAAAACACAAGCTTATATTAAAACGAACATAACACTTAATACAATACTAGAATTTCTATCCAAACATAAATGATGAAATTCTCTAAGTACAAGAGACATTAATCTCAAACTGATAAGTATACATCTTTAGGATGTAACCATCACATCATCAGGCTTAGTTAATATTTAAAGAAAAACACTAAACAAACAGAACATGAAAATCACATGAACACTAAACATAACACATAAGAACATTAAACAAACAAAACACTCTTAATTCCATTCTCCATTAGGTGGAATATATCCTGGACCACTATTATTCTCATTTGACCCTTCTGGCTTATAAATTTGATAGAACGGGCGATAATTGTTCATTCTTACATCATCTTCTTCAATCCATTTGTTCTTCACAAACATCGCCTTATCTATTTCTTCCACATACCTTGAATGATTGAATTGCATCTGGAGTTGCCATGCCATGTGTTCCAAATGTAAGTTAGTATCATTGATCTTTGCTTCCATTGAAGTCACTCAGGCTTCAATTTTTGCAATCATTTCTGCAATACCCTGAATACTAACAGTAAGATATCCATTAAATAACTCTTTAGCAATATCACTAATGAACTTACTTTTGTCGAATCTTGCTTCTTCTTCATCTCATTCTCCTGGGAAGACATGATGCACTCAAAATTCTCTTCTTAAGACTTCAGAAATGAAAATAGGACTTGGGGTAAGTGTTTCTCTTAAGTCAGGTCCTTTTTTATAGACTTGGGAAATGTTAGAACAGCCCAAAGACATTTAGAAACTCCAAAATAACTCCCAAAGAATCTCCCCCACGATCTATGCATCTAGATCCACATTTTTCACATTTTTTATAACTGCGGTGCCTAAGCGCCAACTAGTCGGCGCTTAGCCGCCAGTGCACAATTTAGCACAGGTCTGCTAAGTGTCCAAATTTTCATTCTGACTTCTCTAAATCATCAATTAAAGTTAAATAAACTCTACTTAAGATTAAAAACTCCAAATTACTATCACTATAAACATAAAAACAAACCAAACAAAACAAACAAAACACACTAAACAAACATAAAGCAAAGCACACCGATACATAAGTGTTGCCTCCCACAAAGCGCTTGTTTTAACGTCTTCAGCATGACAAACCCCGAACTCATTCTGAGTGACCCAACATCAAATTCTAATCAAATTTAGATTTATTGACTGAAAAATATGGGTTTAGTCTATGTCTGTTAGCTTTAAATATTTTTCAGTCTTAGGATCTTGAATATCTACAGCTCCATAAGAATAAATTTTTATCACAATAAATGGACCCATCCACCTGGACTTAAGTTTTCCAGAAAATATTCTCAATCTAACATTATAAAGCAAAACTTGTTGCCCTGGTACAAGATTTTTGGTAAGAATCTTCTGATCATGCCATAACATCATCTTTTCCTTATAAATTTTAGCATTTTCATAAGATTCATTCTTCATTTCTTCAAGCTCATTCAATTGCAATAATCTCCTTTCAACAGCATCTTTCAAATTATAATTGAACTCTTTAATAGGCCAATATGCTTTATGCTCAAGTTCAAAAGGTAAATGACAAGCTTTTCCAAAAATCGGCTTATATGGGGACATTCCTATAGGTGTTTTGTAAGCAGTCCTATAGGCCCACAAAACATAATCCAGTTTAATTGACGAATTCTTTCTATTTGGATTAACAGTTTTTTTCCAATATTCTTTTAATTTCACTATTGGATAATTCAACCAAAACACTTGTCTACGGATGATAAGTAGTAGCAATGCGACGATTAATATAATATTTCTTTGCTAACTTCCCAATAATCACATTTCTAAAATGACTTCCCCCATCAGTTATGATTACTCTTGGTATTCCAAATCTGCAAAATATATTCTTTTCTAAAAACTTTGCAACACTTTGAGCATCACATCGAGGTAAAGCAATAACTTCAATCCATTTGGAAACATAGTCTACTGTTATCAAAATAGAAACATTTCTGAAAGATGGTGTAAATGGTCCCATAAAATCTAGTCCCCAAACATCTAATATTTCATCTTACAACATATAATTTAGGGGAATATCATTTCTTCTAGAAAAATTGCCTATACGCTGACATCTATCACAATTTTTAATGTAAACATACACATCGTTAAAAATTATAGGCCAATAAAATCCTGATTGTAATATTTTATATGCAGTTTTATCACTTCCAAAATGTCCCCCATAATCAGAATCATGACATTTTTGAATAATTTCATAAGTCTCTTCCAAAGGTACACATCTTCGAATTATAAGATCATTTCCTTATTTATATAAAAATGGGTCATCCCAAAAATAAGTCTTAGCATCAGATAGAAATTTCTTCTTTTTATGAAATGTCAAACCATAGGGTATAATATTACTAACAACAAAGTTTACTATGTCTACATACCACGGAACATGCCATTCTTTAATAGTGAACAATTTTTCATCAAGAAAATGTTCATTAATTTCTTCAATATCACATAGAGATTTTTCAATTTCAAACCTGGACAAATGATCAGCAATTTAATTATCACAACCCTTCCAATCTACCATCTCAAAATCAAATTCATGCAAAAGGAGAATCCATCTTATCAGTCTCGGTTTTGCAACATTTTTCTTCATTAAGTATTTAATAGCAGAATGATCAGTATACACAACACGTTTAGTTCCAATTAAATAAGATCAAAACTTATCAAAGGCAAATACTATAGCAAATAACTCTTTCTCAGCAATGGTATAATTAATTTGAGCTTCATTAAGAGTTTTACTACATAATAAATTACTTTGAAAATTTTATCATATTTCTGACCCAAAATAACACCAATAGCATAATCACTAGCATCACACATTAATTCAAAAGATTTTTCCCAATTTGGAGAAATTATTACAAGTGCAGTGATTAATTTTTCTTTTAATGTTTCGAAGGCTTTACGGCAGTCATCATCAAAATTAAAAATTGCATCTTTTTCCAGTAAAAAGCATAAAGGTTTTGTAATCTTTGAAAATTCTTTAATGTAACGGTTGTAGAATCCAGCATATCCTAAAAAACTTCTAATTCTCCTTACATTGGTTGGGCAAGGTAAATTAGATAGAACTTGAATTTTTGCAGGATCTACCTCCAAACTTTTTTCTGAAATCTGATGTCCAAAAACAATTCTTCCTACTACCATAAATTGGCATTTTTCCCAATTAAGGACCAAATTAGTTTCTTCACATTGTTTTAGAACTTTAGATAGATGTTCTAAACATGATTCAAATGAAATCCCAAACATTGAAAAGTCATCCATAAAAAATTCAATCCCTTTTTCAATTAAATCACAAAAAATAATCATCATACATCTCTGAAATGTAGCAGGGGCATTACATAAACCAAAGGGCATTCTTCTAAAAGCAAACGTACCATAAGGACTGGTAAACGTAATTTTCTCTAGATTCTCAGGAGCAATTTGAATTTGGTGGTAACTAGTATATCCATCCAAAAAATAAAAGTATTTATGCCCAGCTAGTCTATCCAACATTTGATCTAGAAATAAGAGTGAAAAATGATCTTTCCTTGTGGCAAGGTTTAATTTTCTATAATCAATGCATATTCACCACCCTGTAAC